>VDFB02026320.1:85148687-85365556 GCA_007258455.2 Sequoia sempervirens
TAAAAAATACTACAAAAGTTCATCATGCTCGGTTGTACAAGAGTTTGCTATGTTATGCTTTTTGACAAAAATAGCACCAATTTGTGTACACCTCTTTTGAACCCATTAATCTCAACCATTTTCAAAATAAATTAGTAGTTTAGAAAGTACACTCAGAGCACTTGATCCTTGTTTTGTTCCATCTCAAAATTTTGAGTGTAACTATCCTCAATTTCATGTCCAAGGTCAGTATTTCCTGATTTCAGAAAAAAAAAAAAAGTGGCCACTTAAGCCCCCCTTTTGGGAACCATCTTGGTGCACTTACCCAAAGAACTCCCACTACTTGGGAAATGTTTGGTCTAGCACAAACCATAACATACATATTAAACTTCCAACTACACTCTAGTAGGGTAATTTTCTCATGTCTTTCATCTTTGATGGGGATGTTGGACAATCTGAAATAGATAATTTTGTTCCAGCTAAAATAGGAACACATAATGGTCTACAATCCTACATATCAAACCTCTATAAAATTGAATTGAAATACTTACTTTGGCCAATCCATAGCTTTTTGTTAACTCTTATCTCTTTAAATTTCCATCCCAAGAATGTGTCTAGCTACACCAAGATCTTTCATTTCAAATTTAACAACCAGTTGAGATTTTAGTTATGAAAACATACCTTTCCCTTTACCAATAAATAACATATCATCAACATATAATGCAATAAACAGGAAATGATCACCATTAGTTTTATAATAAACACAATGATCTGATTTAGAACACTCAGTCCCAAAATCAACACATATGTATCAAATTTTTGGTACCACATCCTAAGACTCTATTTTAGGTCATACAAAGATTTCTTCAATTTACAAACCAATTTACTTTTACCTTTCACCATGTAGTGTTTTGGTTATGTCATATAAATATCCTCCTCCAAATCACCATGAAGGAGAGCAGTTTTCACATCCATTTGCTCAACCTCTAAATTATAAGCAACAACAATAGAAAGAAAAAGTCTAATGGATGTCATTTTTGCAATAGGAGAAAATATCTCACCATAATCAACATCCTCAACTTGAGAGTAACCTTTTACAACCAACCTTTTTTTCTAATTATCAATACCTCCATCTAATTTTTTTTTTCTTGAACACCCATTTGCAACCAACATGTTTTCTTCCTTCAAGCAATGGTACAAGATCCCATGTATCATTCTTTTTCAAAGTTGCTATTTCTTCATCCATAGCAATCTTCCAGGATTCTGCATCATTCATACCTAATGTTTCTTCTACTAATCTGGGTTCATCCATGTTAGTATTCAAAGAAAAATACATCTCCAATCATTAGGTGAATACCTTTAATGTGGTTGTTTATGCCTTGTAGAACTACACACAAGCTGAGTTGGAGGTTCTTCCTCCTCTTCTAAAGATTCAGAGCTAGATGAGCTCTCCTCAACTTCTTATCTATCCATATGCCTTGATTCAACTTTCTCATGTGTAAAAGGAAATTGAACCACATCTTCCTATTTACTTTGTTTTGATTGCAATGTGACAGAAGAAGGATTAGTTTCTCTAAAAATAACACTTCTACTATATATTACCTTTTGTGCAACAAGATCCCAAATCTTGTATCTTTTCACACCATAACTATATCTGATGAAGATACATTTCATAGCCTTCTCCAACTTTCTTCTCTTCTCCTTTAGCACACGTGCATATGCCTTGCAACCAAATAACTCTAAGATGTCTTAATGAAGGCTTGAGACCTGATCATGCCTCTATAGACACCTTATCAACAAGAGTTGATGTAGGAGACCTATTAATTAGGTAACAAGCAGTGGCAAAAACTTCAGCCCAAAACCTTTGTTCTAGACCAACACCACTCAACATACTCCTAGCCTTTTCTATTAGTATCCTATTCATTCTTTTTGCAACTCCATTATGTTGTGGAGAATATAGAGTTATCTTTTATCCATGAATACCACAATATTTATAAAATCTATCAAAATAATCAGAGAAAAAATCACCGCCATTATCAATCCTCAAACATTTTATTTTTTCTAGTCTGCAACTCTACCATTGCTTTAAATTTTCTTTAAAACAACTAAAAACTTCATATTTACTCTTTAGAAAGTATACCCATGTCCTTCTATTATAATCATTAATAAATGAAACATAATAAGTGGATTTTCCAATTGAAGGAACATCTACAAGACCAAACACATCATAATAAATAAAATCAAATACACTAAAAGATTTATGAGAACTTGAGTAAAATTGAACGCGGTTTTGTTTTCCATAAATGTAATGCTCATAGAAATCAAATTCAATAGATTACAATCAAAAAGTCCTTCAACAATGTTTTTATTTTTTAAGGTCCTTAGACCCTTTTCTCTGATGTGGCCAAGTCCTTGGTGTGAGAACATAATTTTCTTTATAGGTAAATTTGATTAAGAAGAAAGATCACCCTTGGGTACCCATAAGCCATGACCATCTGCTGAAGATGAAACCCTCACCTCTTCTATAGAATAGCTTTTCACAGAAGTACTATTGCACTCAACAATGCACTCAACAATGCATGCATCAAGCTTATACAATGTTTCATATTTGACACCTCTAGAAATCACCATAGCACCTCTAACCATCTTGCATCCTGCATCATAAAATACTACATGCAAACTTGCATCTATTAGTTTGCTCACAGATAACAAATTTCTTGCTAATTCTAGGATATGCAACACAATATTAATCCTTTTTATTCTACCATTGTGAAACCTGATTCTAACTTTACCATGAATGACAATATTTAAATAAGAATCGTCACCCAAGTATACCTTACCTCCATCAAAGTATTCATATTAAAAAAACCAATCTCTATTAAAGGTCACATGTAAAGATGCACCTAATTCAATTAACCATGCATCATTACCTACACAATTTTCCAAAGCTACAATGAATGCAACACCATCTTCCTTCCCAGACTCATAATCATAATCAAATTTCTTCTTTTTCTTCTTCTTTTCATCTTTGCAGTCCTTATGAATATGTCCAGGCTTATCGTAGTTTCAACAAATAACTTTGGACTTTCTAGGAGATTTGGATCTCCCCTTGTACTTGGATTTATCATACTTCTCATTCTTATCTCCTTTTTCCTTAGGCCTTCCACAAACATTTAGGGCCTCCTTATCACTAATGGATACCTTCCTCCTCATCTCTTCAGAAAGCAAAGAACCCACCACATCTTCAGTCTTCAATATAACAAAAGTACTCCCAATAGCCATAACAAGATAATCCCATGAATTAGGCAAAGAAAAAAGAAAGATATGACATTTCTCCTCCTCATCCATTTTGAAACCAACTAATTCCAATTAAGCCACCAACATATTGAATGCTTCCAAATGGTCTATAATTCATCCACCCTCTTCCATTATCAAGGAATATAATTTCTTCCTCAAAAAAATTTTGTTCACTAAATATTTGGCTTGATACATTTCACCAAGATTCTTCCATAGTTTATGTGTAAAGGTCTCATCATGGATATTGATTAAAATATACTCTTCCAAGCACAATCTAATTAGACCTTTGGCTTTATGGTCTATAACATCATATTGAGTATCCAAAGTAGGATCAACATGCCTTAAAATATTCGCATCAATAACATCCCATAGATAGATTAATCTATCAACATATCCTCCATCTCCAGCTTCCACATTTCAAAATTATTTCCAAAAAAATTATCCACCTCTATTCTCTTTGATGAAATTTCCATCCAAAAATTCCTGCAACAAGATCACAAAGTATCTTCTACACAAGCTCCCACTCAAATATGGATTAGTTCAAAAAAACCCAAGAACCCACAACTGAAACGAAAGGTGATCAGGCTCTGATACCACTTGTAAGGAAGCTAAGGTAGTGGAAAAACTTCCAACACTAATCTTGAGAGGAGGATAATGCAAAACTTTATAGATATTTTCAACAATTACAAAAACTTAAACATAAATAAACATAAATATCATGCATACCACAACACAGTGATTTACATGGGGAAAACCCTTTTGAGAGAAAATCCCACACTCCAAAAGCCACCCAATATATTATTAAAAAATCATAAAGATTACTATATTCTTTCAAATCAATATTTTCATAGGAGTATAACCAACTAGAGATCTAGAGGCAACACAACCACTATCAGACTCTCAAAATACATCACAATACATAGTCATAATACGACACCCTCATAAATAGGGTTTCCTTTTAGGGAAAGTCAAGTCAACAAAATATCGATCCTCAGATCTAAGACCTAATGATGAATGATCGAGATTTACAATAATAAAATTTAGCTTATGTATCAATAGATACCTTATGTAATTACAAGGTTGAGACACATTTTCCCAGCAAATTCGATAAGTTTGAGACAAAATAACTTGATGGATTTTTTAAACTAGTTGGCTAGGGAATCATAAAAGGGGATTTTTGGGGAAATATATGGAAGGCTTGTCCAACCATACTCATATGCAACATATGGAAAGAAATAAACCAAAGAATCTTTAATGACTGAAATGTAGAAAATTATCACTCTATGCTTTGGGAGATAGAACCAATTTCCTTCAACTTTCATTCAAGGAAACCTTAGAGATCTCAATCTAGGGATGGAAATGAGGGAAAGACATATGCAATAAGGTGTCCTAGGGGTGTGATTAAAAACTAAAAGGGGGTTCACCACCAAGCAAAGGCTTGGAAAGAAATAAATGCAATGATATGTAAACCTACCTACGTAACTCAAAATATGAAACTAAAAATTAAAATATTGAACTGAGAGAGGAAAGAGGGGCACCTAGAAAACCGAAGAGGCTCAGAACAAGGTCTGAAATCTTGAAAAATGACTTTTAAAGCATACTAGGACTCATACGCTAGGCTAGGAAATTTAGTCCCAGTTTAGGGTTCTTGGGTAGAAACTGGAATTTCACAATGACAAATTGGAATCCTTTGAAATTTGAGAAAAGTGCTATACCATGACTCATACGCCACAAGTGGCATATCAATCTTGTTCTGATTTTTCAAAAAATTAAGATTTGAACATGTTATCCTATTTCTACTCTTCCTTCCAAACTTTATTTTCTGATCTGAACTTGCTAACGGCTTGCAAAACAAAATATTGTATTGATTTTCTTATGGGGGGTTTGCCTCGGTCAAACCCCTAGTTTGATAATTAAACCTTGATAGAAATAATAGATCTTGAAAGTAAATATGAGTGAAAGTCCTAATATTGAGTGTATCCAAGATTAGGAGATCTAAAATTCAATGAAACCCTATTCTAATGTGCTAGAATAAGATACATGAATGAAATGTAGAGATGATGACTCACTTTGGAAGATCTCTAATCACCCTAATAAACCATAATAACACATGTACCTTCCTTTAGGTAGAAACTAGAGTGATAATGGAGGGTGGAATCACTTAGGAAACAAGTTATTAGGCTTGGTTTGATGGCTAGTTGCATCTCCCCAACCTATAATCCATCATGATTCTCCATAGGCAACCATCATCAATCCTTGACAATGCTAGATCTTGAATTGAAAGTGAGCTTGAAGACCTACAAAAATACTATAATGCTGCTCCAAGACTTCAAATTTACATGCTCCTTTCTCTTGAATGCTCTTGTGAAAGTATGATTGAGTACTCAAGTTGATATTATTAATGCTTAGGTAAAATAATGATTTGAAACCTTGTTTATATAGGCACTTCATCTAATTTACCATTTATTAGATCCCAAATACTGACATTAATCAAAAGTTAGAATTAAAAACTTTAATTTCCTACTCAAACCCTAAAAAGGGGCCACCCGGAACTCATACACCGAAGGTGGCATATGGGTCCCACCTAGGGGGACTCATGTATACGCCCAAGGTGGCGTATGAGTCCCACCCTAGTTTTTTGGGGTGAGAAAATATCGGGGTGTTGGAAAATTGAATGCCTTTATTGATTTTGTCAGGATTTCAATTGAAATAAGCCTTGGGATCCAAAGTAAAGGGTCTTAGGGGCCTATTAATGATGAATTAAAGGGTCATGAATGCAAGGGTACTAAAATAGGTCCAAATTAAGTGTGAAATGGTACCATCTCCAAGAAGGGAGTACAATTTTCTACACTACATTTAACCCCCACTTTATCACCCATATGAGTCCACGTGCATATGCAAGCTAAACGAATTTGAACAATAAAATTTATTTCATAAAAGGATAATCATATGGATTGATTTGCGAGCATGGGTGAATGAAGCCCCCACTGTAGTTATCTACAAAACCATAATGTTAGGAACCACATCCTACAAAACCAATTCATTAGTCATTAAAAAAATACTCTTATCTAACTTCTTTTCGAAATCAAATTCAAGGTTAGATGTATGCCCCCCTTGATTCTGCTTGCTTTATGGAGGTGGAATCAAGGTAGTAGTCTAACCACATCAAATTGCATCATATTATAGGGTATTTACAAGTACCATACCACATAGTGATAGACATGTGATGATCATGGGAGTGGAATCACGAATCCAATGCAACAAATGGCATAAAAAATAGAGCTCTCTAGCTCCCAATATGCTAGTTTCAATGAAAAAGCACTTTTAACCCGAATGCATAAGTGACCTAATTTGAACATATATAAGAGTAAAAAGTGAAGTAATTTGTGATAATTTTATCTTTTTCCTTCTTGTAGCTTTATTCTGGTGGAGAGTGAGTGATAATGTTGAGCGTACGAGCATACATTCCTCCGAGACTCGAGAGCCTATGCGGGGAGGTAGCGCGAGGTGACTTGCAACATCCAGTGAGTGGATTCTTCTTTACCTTAGATTTTTTTTTATGCATTTATTTTATGTTTTATGCATTTATAGATAGATTTAGGACCCTTGAAGAAAAAGTTGCAAAGCGCCCCTTTTTTCATAAAGTGTCCCACTTTTTCGCAAAGTGTCATGTTGCTTCGCGAAGTGTCCCAAAAAGGGAATAAAGTGTCTCAGACTCTCAAAAAAGTACCCTAGGTCAACTTTAGCACACTTATTGATTGTTGATGTATAGATTTAAGATTTTAGAATGCTTATAGATGGTATTTTTGCTTATTTTGTTAGATTCCTCCTCAGTCATGATAGCATATCAACAACACATTATTCTGTCAATTACGAGACTTGGTCACAATGCTATTAGAGGAGGATACAAAGACTCTACAGGCTAGTAGGTAATATTGGGTGTATCTCATGCCTCCTATGATATACCATGATTCCATGCTAATGAAATTAGCAAAGAGGTGTGATGAAAATACCTGCACCTTTTTTCTACCAATTGGCAAGATGAGGATCACTATGGAGGATGTACATTGCATTCTTAGAGTTCCCATTTGAGGCGAGATTTCCCATTTCATAGAGGACTATACATAGAGCTAGATGAGAGGCATAGGAGATATATAGTACTGTCTGGGAGGATTGGTTCAGGAGGAGATTGTGGGGCCATGCATTGAGATATAGTGGCTACTCTACACACAACTGCCACTTTTGAGACGGATTATGATTTTCACTGTAGCACTTGTACTAGTTCTAGATGGTCGGGGAGAAAACCTAGATGGAGGACTAGTTCACATGATATAGGAGATGGAGAATCGTAGGACCGTCTATACATGAGGTCACAACATGCTTGCACATATTTACTATGATTTAGGACGGTTCACATACCACGAGGTTGAGAGCATGGTGCATTGTACACTTCTACAGGTTTGGTACCTAGAGCATATCACACACACTAGGCCGACAAGATTTTTGTCTACATACGTCTTGGGATACTCATGCTCTTTTAGTTATCCATTGATACAAGCATGGTAGTATGGATATCTCCTATTCTGGAGGGTCAGATTTGATCACCTAGATTAGGATATCCTATGGAGACTCTACCAATTGATACAAAAGTAGCTAGATGAGACCCACTAGTTGAGAAGGATGTAGAGGGATAGGTTTTTATTAGGGAGGTAGGATTACATCGTAAGACCATTGTACTATGATCATGTTATGAGATAATTTAGACAGGTATGGGTGCCACTAGTAGCACAACCATTTTAGAGGTGATTAGTGCAAAGTTCCCAAAGGCCAAGAGATACGAGACGATTAACAATGGATGATGTTGTACCTAGTGATTTAGATGACTCAAATATTGACATGACCCCAGTCTCTAATGCTAATGATGTCAATGTTACATATGCATATGAGGAGTGGTGGGCCGCAACATGAGCAACTCCAGTATTTCTTATGGATTAGCCTATAAGATTTGTGAGGCCTCTTCCAGATTAGATGGATAAGGAGGAGGAGACAAGTGAGGAGACATGGATCAGGGTAGTAGACCTATTTGTAGATGAGGTAAAGGAGGACTAGGATGAGGAGCAAGGCTCAAACTATGAGGAGGGGGAGGAGGATGAGGAGGATGAGGTCCAACTGATGAGTGAGGGTAGTGACACAACAGATGAGGGTCCAATTGTCCATGAATGGAGAGATCCAACTCCCACCCATGTTACTAGATCATAGTCAGTAGCTGCAACACACAACAACACTTATGAGCATGGAGAGGCTAGCACATCCTCTATTCCTCCTGTGTGGGACAAGGCTATTTTTACATAGTCGACTGGAGAGCTAGGTGATGACATATTATTTATGATTATGCTTATGGTTTTATGATTATGCTTATGCACATGCTTTTTATTTGCATATATATATATATCATGATGTGTATTGATTAGCTTTATGATTTCTATCTTGCATGGTTTGTGAGAGAGTTGCAAGATCTCTACCAATGGGAAGCAACAGAGATAGTACCTCCTTCAGTCTTAGATCAGGCTATCAACATAGACTACATGCCCCCACCCATCGTGGAGTAGCATCTAGAGTTGTTCAAGCCTTATTTTAGATTGAGAGAAACATATGAGGGCGCTAATAGGTGCATTGATCAAGATGAGGGTGATCTATTAGCACTACATGCTACATATATGAGGAGCTTCAGTCATCTCGAGATCCAATGGAGATCGAGAGACTTTATGCAGAGGTTGCAGGAAGATATAGATCGCATAAAGTGAGAGCACCTAGAGGCCATTGGATGGGAGGTCGGGGTTGTTGGACGAGAAAGGGGCTTACAATATGCATTGGATTCTCTTATTAGTTCATGATCGCATACCACCGTCTCTCGATGGACTGTCTCTCAACATATGCGATCACCAAGTCCTAAGGGATTTGGTAGCGATAGGTCACACATTTTATATTCTATGACATGTACTAATTTTTTTTGATGATATATATATATATATATATATATATATATGATTATTTGTGCTTGATTATTTATGCTTATTTGTTTAAATTAGATGGCAATGTGATTTATCAGATAATCTTTGTAAGACTATTTAATAAATGTCTCCATGATCTAACATGCTTTATGTGATCTAATTAAAACTTTCTTAGTTTCTTTTAGATGCAACATTATGATTAAGTATGTTATGCTTAATTAAATGCACCTATGATCTAATTAAAGAATATTAATTGCATATAAGGATCTAATCTAACACAAAATACAAGATGGAATTGAATAGTATGAAACCTAAAGTAAAAAATCCAAAATCAATTTGAATAATTACCTTAGTATTCAAGAAACAAATGATTGCTTGTCAAGAATGAAGTAGTGTGAGAGAACATAAAATGTCATCTACTAATTCTAACATCATTGCTTTATCATTCACACTATTCAAGAAGATTAGAAATAGTACCGGTGCAAATATGCAACATTAATAGGTTCTTTGAGAGGTGCACCATCCATTTCTGTTAATGTGTATGCTCTAGACCCATAACTTTCATCAATTATGTAAGGTCCTAACCAATTGGGCTGAATTTTCCTTTTTCAGTGGGGGCAACATTGATGTTACATTGATTTTCAAATAACACCAAATCACCTTTAGTAAATAAATGAGGGACAAAATGATCATTGTAACTACATTGTAATTTTTTGGAATAAGATTGGAGATGCTCAAGAGCGTTAATGCACTGTTCATCAAGAATTTCAAGTTGATGCAATCATTTTTCTTTATAATTATTGTCATCAATAAGTCCTTGAAGAGAAATTCTTAATGAAGGAATCTCTAACTCCAAAGGAGTTATTGCCTCGGTACCATAGAAAGGGTTATTAGGACTATTCCTAGTTGATGTTCTAATACTAGTACGATAAACCCATAACACATATGTCAACCATGTGTGCCAATCCTTATTATGTTTGTGTATTGTTTTCCTTAAGATTTTCTCAAGGGTTCTATTAGTTGATTTAGCTTGACCATTAGATTGCGAGTAGTAGGGTGTTGAAAAATGATGTTGGATGTAAAATGTTTCTAAGAACTTCTTCACATCATTCTTAAGTGGTGTCCCATTGTTCAAAACCAATGTGGAAGGAATTCCAAAGCGAGCAATAATGTGTTCCAATATGAAATGACATATTACATTAGTAGTTGTTGAATGAAGGGGAATGGCTTCTACCCATTTCATGAAATAATTTGTTGTGGTAATTATGAATATATGTCCGATGGAAGATGGTGGTGAAATATTTCCAATAAGATCCAGAGCCCATACCGAGAAAAGCCAAATAGGAGCTTGGGCATGAAGCTCGAAAGCAGGAACGCGAATTAAATTACTATGTTCTTGACACTTGTGACATTTCTTAACATATTCAAAGTAATCTTGTTCTATATGTCTCCAATAGTATCCTATGTGGGTTAGCTTTTGAACTAATGATCTTCCTCCAAAATGGCCTCCACAAGCACCTACATGAGCTTCCGCAAGTGCTATGGGGATTTTAGATTGTTTAAGGCATCTAAGTAAGAGACCATCAAAGGACCTTCGATACATGTCAGAAAGAATTATATATCTCTAGATGCTAGTTTTTGAAGGCGGTCTCGAGTATTCTTAGTTGTTGACTTAGGAAAGATACCTTCTTTTAAATAAATAATTAGTGTATACCATTCACTAGAGCTTTCTGTGAAGGTTGATAATACTTCTTCAATTTCATCCTCTATTGACGGTTTCATAATTGTATGGACAATAAATATGAAATCTTTTGAAGGATCTTGAGGAGATATCAGGGAAGTTGCACTTGCCATTGCATCTGCATGCTGATTATCTTTTTGTGGGATGTTATCAATGGTATATGAATTGAAGGTGTTTAACAGAGTCATTGTGAGATCCTTATATTTTGATAATTTGTCATGCTTTGCTTGATATGTTCTTTTTATTTTCTTAATGAATAACTGCAAATCATTGAATATCTTAATGTTTCAGACTCCCAAGGTTAAAGCGGCACATAATCCAACAATTAATGCTTCATACTCTGTTGTGTAGTTTTTGCATAAGAAGTTTAAGTGATAGGAAAAGGGAATAGGCTTTCCTATAGGAGGAACTATTATAACCCATACGCTGGAGCCCGTTCTACACTTAGAGACGTCAAAATATAACTTCCATGTATTAGTCTCAATTGTTAACACATTATCATTAGGGAATGAATCGTTATTAGGTAACGCTAGGGAAGAGGGAGCGCCAGCAATTGGTCGGTCAAGGCTTGTCCTTTAATTGCCTTTTGTGAGACAAACTTAAGGTAAAACTCAGTTAATAACATAAACCACTTAGCTAGGTGTCCTGATAAGTTTTTTTTGGCAAAAAGATGCTTTAAAGGATCAAACTTTGTCATCACATGTATTTTAGCATTCAATAAATAATGTCTCATTTTACTAGTAGCGAATACAAGAGCCAAACATTATTTTTATATTGTCGTATATCATGTTTCATAATTGATTAGAGTTCAGATAATGTAATAAAAAGGATGTTCTTTACCATTTTCATCTTGTTGAGCCAACAATGCCACAAGAGCATGGGCCGATGCTGCTGTGTAAAGGACAAACAATTTATCTTGTATAGCAGGTTGTAAAATAGGTGGAGTAGCAAGATAATCTTTCAAAATCTCAAAATCCTATTTACAATCCTCATTCCAATTAAACTAAACCTCTTTCTCAAGAAGATGCGTGAAGGGTAATGTTCGGTCTACTAGGGATGCTACAAAATGACAAATAGCCTAAATTCTTCCTTGTAAAGTGTGCAATTGAGAAATGTTTTGAGGAAGTGGCATGTTAAATATAGGATCAATTTTCTTTGTATCCACCTCAATTCCTCTATGAGATACTATAAAACCTAAAATTTTTCCACTATCTATGCCAAAGAGACACTTTTTTGGATTCAATCTCATGTTATATTTTTGCATTCGCTCAAAGATTTTTTGAAGAATATTCACATTTTATTGTCGATTTAAAGATTTGGCAAGAATATCATCAACATAATCTTCCAAAATCTTATGTGTATAATCATGAAATATCAATTTCATAGCTCGTTGATATGTTGCACCTGCGTTCTTCAATCCAAAAGGCATGACTACCTGGAACAAAATGTTCCCCAAGCTGTGGTAAATATTATTTTGTATCGATCTTGAGGGTTGATAAATATTTGATTATATCTAGAAAATCCATCCATGAATGAAAAAATTGCATGTCTTGCAATCGATTCCACTATTATGTCAATATTAGGAAGGGGAAAATCATCTTTTAAAGATGCTTTATTTAAATCATGAAATTCCATACACATCCTAATACGATTACTAGGTTTTGTGACTGCAACAATGTTCAAGATCCAAGGAGAATAATCTATAGGTCATATAAAACCAGCTTCGAGGATTTTCTCAATCTTGGCTTTGACTAATAAGGTGATCTTAGGATTCATCTTTCGTATCTTTTGTCTATCTGGTTTAGCATTTTCTGCAAGGACTATGTTGTGTGTCACTATCTTAGCATCAATTCCTAGCATATTCAAATAAGTCCCAGCAAAAAGTTTAGGAAAGTCATGAAGTAAAGTTGCATGGTCTTCTTGTTCACTGTCATCAAGGAACTTTCCTATCTTAATCACTTTCTCCTTGTTATTAATATCCATCAATATGTCAATTGTTTCCCCCAAAGGAAGTGTAGTTTTTTCAGGAATTCAAGATTGTATTCTTCAGTGTCCTTATTAATCTCATTAATTTCCTTTTCTTCGTCTTCTTGTTTAATAGCACTAATCACAACACATGTAACTTTTTTCTTTTTAGGAGTAAATGGTTTATCATAAAGTCCTAACATTTGTCTCAATACTTCATCATCTTCAAAGTATTCCAATGATTCTTTACAAGTTGTATCAATCAATTCAGGATGCTTCAAGGTGAGAGTTTTTTTAGGGTTATACATGATGGTGTTTATGTTTAAGGAGGGTGTTTTAGCTACTTGTGTTATCTTAGAAGGGAAATACCCCAAACCACCTTTTGTTTCTTGTGTGTTAGGTTCTATAGGAACATAGATGCCTTGCTCTTTCCTTCCACATCATTTTCCACTATCTAGCCAAGTTGTTTCATAAGATCATAACATTTTCCATAAAGTTTCTCCATTTTTCGGGTTTGGTGGTTGTTGATAGTCTATCTCATAAAATTTTGTTGTATAGCTTGTGTCTTCTTTTAAATTAGATGAGATAGATGCTTGTGAATTTTCTTCTAAATTCTGCATTGACGCTAGCATTGGTTTCTTTTTTTTTGGTTTCTTTTGTTGTGATTGTGTATTCTCCCATAAATGAAGGTGTAAATTCTAAGGAACCCCAATAATCTTCTAATAACTCTATCACTTTTCCCATGTCATGTTTCTCTTTTTTCACAGTTTCTATCTTTGACGTTGGAATTAATGTGTTTAGAGGATTTGTTGTTCCTTTTTCAACTTGTAAGCAACTTTTAGGCTCAGGGTCTATTTCAACTTGGTATAATTTATTGTTATAGACATACTTCATGATATGATGAAGAGTTGAAGGCATCCAATGCATCTCATGAATCCAAGTTGTTCCTAAAAGGAGATTTTATGAAAGATCATGATGCATAACATGAATAGGAGTTTGTAAGGTAGCATTTCCAATTGTAATAGGAAAAGTAACCACACCAAGAAATTTCTTACCTACATTGTCAAATCCTCAAATCGATAAGGAATCAGGTTCAATTATTGATTTATCCATGTCAAGTCTATCCAAAAGGTTCACACTACACACATTAAGAGAGGAGCCATTATCAACAAGGGTTCTTTTTATTCCTTTCCTATTGAAGATAACTACTATCATGAAGGAATCATTTTTATTTCTCATCTCCAATGGAGGTAGCTCATGTTGATGAAAAGTAATTTCTACGTTAACTATATTCATTCCTTGAATTAGAGCTACTATATCACTTGCATTTGTATTAGATGGAATCACAACTTATTGTAAGGCTGTTTGAAGCATAGTATGATAGTTAGGTGAATTTTTAATTATGTCCCATAGGGATACCCTTGCCAGAATATTCTTAAGTTTTTCAACAAGATCATACTCCTTCCCACTATGCAAAAGCAAGCGAGGAGCACTAGGAAAGATGGGTTAAGGCAAAGGTAAGGATGTTGAAGTTGTTTGTCTTGGTTGTGGATTGTTTCTAGTGTTATATGTATGAGAAATGGTATTATAACTTTATTTATATGGAACATTATTCTTAGGTGGTTCAAGGGTGAAAACAGGTTTGTTTTGAGTTTTGTTTGCAGGTGGGTATAGGATAAGTTGAGGTTGAATCACATTAACTTATCTTTGTTTTAGTTTGTTGTAAAAAGCCGTAGTGGATGAACCTTGTGATATGAAATCCTCAAGGGCTTCATCTAACATGTCCAAGTAATCACTACTTAAAGGCTTGAGGGTTAGGTTAACTTGGAAAAAGAGATTTGACATACTGAAATAACTATGTTGTCTCCAAGTGTTTCATCAATTCATAGGTGTTTTTGGTTTTTTTTCTAATGAATGTCAAATGTAATCTAAAACTATGAACTAATGCTAGAAATGAAAAGTATAATAATGTAATTTTATCCACATTTGAAATGAATCTAAATTAAGCTAGATCTAATGGAATGCATGAAACAAAAACTTAGTAAACTAAAATAGAAATCTAACAACAAAAAAAAAGCATAGAAAAGGGCTTTTTAATGCTGTAAAATGTAGTTTTAGGTCTAACATAGGACTAAATCACCCAAAGGGGTATATGAGTCCAAATCATGGTTTTTTAGGGATTCAATTGTTGCAAAACAGTCCACACAGAATACCTAGTAATTAGGTAAAACAACTTGTATTGGGACCAAATCGCCCAGAGGGGCATATGAGTCCTAGATTAGGGTTTTTGCACTAATTTTAGAAAATTTTGAATGAATGCTATATTTTCTAGTTTGAATTATGTCTAGACAATGTGCAATTACAGTTTTCAAGTGGATTTCAATGATGCAAGATGCAAAAATGTAACCTATATATGCATTTTCACTAATGCAAGATTTAGAAACCCTAGACGTAAATTAACAAATGCAAGACATAATGAAAAGTTAATGTAATATATATCTAGGACTATGATGCATTCCAAAACAAAAAAATGTTTTCTAAAGGCTAGGTTCACCAAAATGAAATGTCAAAAATTGTCGCTCTATGCTTTGGGGGATATAACCAATTTCCTTCAAGTTTCATTTAAGGAAACCTTAGAGATCTCAATATAGGGATGGAAATGAGGGAAAGAGATCTACAATAAGGTGTTATAGGGGCATGATTAAAGACTAAAAGGCGTTTCACTAGCAAGCAAAGGCTTGGAAAGAAAGAAATGCAATGATATGTAAACCTAACTATGCAACTCAAAATATGAAATTGAAAATTAGAATATTGAACTGAGAGAGGACATAGGGGCACCTAGAAAAAATGAAGAGGCTTTGAACAAGGTTTGAAATCTTGAAAATTTGACTTTTAAAGCATGCTGGGACTCATACACCAGGCTGGGTGATTTAGTCCCAATTTAGGGTTTCTAGGAAAAAACTAGAATTTCATAGTGACAAGTTTGAATCCTTCAAAATATGAGAAAAGTGCTATACCAGGACTTATACGCCACAAGTGGAGTATTAGTCCCATTTTTCTTTTTCAAAAAATTAAGATCTAAACCTGTTCTCCTATCTTTTCTCTTCCTTCCAATATTATTTCTGGATTTGAACCTACTAAAAACTTGAAAAATAGAATATTGTATTGATTTTGTTATGGGGGGTTTTCCTCGGTCAAATCCCTAGTTTGGTAATTAAACCTTGATAGAAATAAAAGATCTTGAAAGTAAATATGAGTGCAAGTCCTAATCTTGAGTGCATCCAAGATTAGAAGATCTAAAATATAATTAAACCCTATTCTAATGTGCTAGAATAAGATGCATGAATGAAACATAGAGATGATGACTCACTTTGGCAGATCTCTAATTACCCTAATAAGCCATAATCATGTATGTACCTTCCTTTAGGTAGAAATTAGAGTGATAATGGTAGATGGAATCACTTAGGAAAAAAGTCATTAGGCTTGGTTCGATGGCTAGTTGCATCTCCCCAACCTAGAATCTATCAGGATTCTCCATAGGGAACCATCATCAATCCTTGAAAATGCTAGATCTTGAATTGAAAGTGAGCTTGAAGACTTGCAAAAACACTATAATGTTGCTCTAAGACTTCAACTTTATGTGCTCCTTTCTCTTGAATGCTCTTGTGAAAGTATGATTGAGCGCTCAAGTTGATATTATGAATGCTTAGGTAAAATAATATTTTGAACCCTTGTTTATATAGGAACTTCATCTAATTTACCATTTATTAGATCCCAAATGCTAACATTAATGAAAAATTTGAATTAAAAACCTTACTTTCCCGCTCAAACCCTAAAAATGGGCCACCCGAGACTCATACTCCCAAGGTGGCATATGGATCCCACCTAGGGGGACTCATACACCCAAGGTGGCGTATGGGTCCCACCTAGGGGAACTCATATGCCCAAGGTGGCGTATGAGTCCCACCTTAGTTTTTTGGGGTGAGCAAATGTCAGGGTGTTAGAAAATTGAATTCCTTTGTTGATTTTGTTAGGAATTCAATTGAAATAATCCTTGGGATCTAAAATAAAGGGTCTTAGGGGCCTATTAATGATGATTTAAAGGGCCATGAATGCAAGGGTACTAAAATAGGTCCAAATTAAGTGTGAAATTGTACCATCTCCAAGAAGGGAGCACAATTTTCTACACTAAAACAACACTGCTAAGAGTGTGGAAGGTTTAATTGATGTAATCAAACAAAATATCTTAGAATGGATGGATGCACACGTGAAATAAAAAAATAAGAAATAATTTATAGTGTGGGATGACAATCTGATGCAAAAGTGGCATACATTAAAATTCCCCCCGTTTTATAAAATTTCCCAAGATTTGAATTCTAAAAGGGTAAAGGCTAGGTGAGCTCTCCCACCTAGAGGAAGATTAAAATGAGTACATATGGAGCATCTTAGGGGAACCCAAGAAAATATAGGGTGGGATGCATAATCTAAAATACATAGGAAAATGTTATATGCAAAGTTATTCAATATGGCAGATAGATGAATAATGTTGTTGAAGTTAAGGCTATTTTTCCTGGCTTATAGATGTGCAAAGATCTAAAACTAACAAGACTGGAAATCGAAAGCGATTCAATGATTTGTATAAATGCAATAAAAAGGGACATATAGAGAATTAGACACTACCAAAATAATAATAAGAATTAGAGAGTTAATGAAATCAAAGAATACTCATTCAAACACATCTTTAGGGAATCTAACTATGTGATTGATTTCTTGGCTAATTAGAGAATCAATTAGGATGAGGCGTGCATCATGGATGGCTATGTCATGAGGCGACATGAATTGAATAGTATATTAGAATCAGATTTAGCAACTATGAAATAAAATGACAAGATAATGCTAAAGGAATGTGCAAAGCCCAAAAAATCACAAGACATATGAGGAAATATTAGAAAGATGAGTTACTAGCTGGAGAGTTAGACATAAAGTCATTTGATTTGGTTTTCCTTGAAGATGAGTTAGGAAAGAAATAAATTGGGATCCTGGGAAGCTACTTGGTCATAGGAGGAGTGGTAACAGAATGACTAAATGAGATATATTAGAGACTTGTTACATGTCAACATCCCCAGGAGTCCACGAAGGATCAGATAAGGAGGCTATTCCACATCACAAACAAAAATGGGATAAACGAAATCAAGGTGATTGTTGGATAGAGTTGTTGGTTCATGGAGCACATTCATGAAAAATTGGTATATCAATACTTATTTTGCACGATAGTCAAGGCTATGGGTGACAAGATGCTTTCCAAAGGATTGATACTGGTGCTTCTAAAACCAAAGCTATGCCCCCTATGTTAGAAATATGAAATAGATTGAATAACCCAAGGAAATTTTAAGAGAAAAATCAAAGTTACATAAATTGGAAAAACATAAGAATGCAAACTCGGACTCTGAGAGATTATGCAATGACAATGTGACAATATTGCATTAAGAGCTCCAAAGCTGAAAAGATACAAAGCATGATGCTTGAATGGATGAAAAATACAAGCTAGGTAGTGAGTTTATGTAAAATTTAGGAGAGGAGGTAGGTGGAAAATCCAACCAATAGGAATCAACCACAAAAAGTGGAGATGGACCACCAAAAGTGGAGGATTCCACCAAAATTGGAAAGTGGTTCCACCCTTTAAGGAAGGGAACACCTCATCACTTATCTCCTAGTTATTAAATAATAAACTCACTTTATTATCCTAAGCAAGCTTAATTAAGTGTAGGGAAAACCTAGGTCTAAGGAAAATAAATTAACCCACTAGGAAAATAAAAACCTACACCAACACCCCCCCTTAAGCACAACTTAGGAGGATGTAAAAGATGATGGGTCCTAGCAAATGAGGCCATGTTAGGTACCTATTGTGTGGTCTCACAACATGCCCCATTTTTTCCTTGGAAAAGTGTGGACCCCCCTTTTCCTTGCCGCTTTTTTCTTTCCTTTGCTTTTGTTTTCTTGGGTGTGTTGCTCTTGGAGGAAATGGTAAAATGGAAGTTTTGTTTTAGCTTGCCTGGTCATTTCCTAAGTCTCTATCTTTATCAGATTTGGAGTGTTGCAAGCTCTTCCACCTAGTCTTATCAATTTACTAGACCCCCATGGTCCTAGAGTTGATGTGGTTGTGCTAAGGATATTGTATCTTTGGCTAGTTTTAGTTTTCCACCCAGTCGATAAGCCAATCTCGGTGAGTTATCACTAGTATAAATCACCGTGGTGCTCGCATTCCCTTTTATTTGCTGGCTATCCCAATGGTTGCTTTTCATTTTCTGCCAGGAAGTAAAAAATTGAAGGTTTTGCTACGAATATGTTTAAATCAATTTGGTCTCGTCTAAACCCAGATCCCAGTTCCTCTCTTTGTACTCGGTTTTCATGAACCCGATGGGTAAAAGTCTCGATTCTCGATAATCTTTCCAAGTTCTGGTATCAGAGGATTCAAACCTTTTTATCATTAACGGTCACATAACCAAAGTGGCTTTTCATTATAAAGTGTTTGCCTTGTAATAAACAAAGTGACATGCAAGTGTGCCACGTAAGCTTTCTACACCGTCTTCTTCTCTAATGGTGGGCCTTGCACAGAAACCAAGGTGTTCATGATTTGAACCCTAATCCACCGTGATTGCACCTTTATTTAGGAAAATTAATGCATTATAATAGGAAATTAATGAAGGCAGAAAACTACACATATACTTGGCACCACCTCGAGCATGCAGTTACTTTCATAACACTCTACCTCGCGCTATACTGCTAATTTGAAAGGACATTGGAGAATCAATATCTATATTGTGGCATGCAAAGAAAGGTAAATCTCGAGAAACAAAGAACATAGCTACTAAGGGTTTTGATGTTGTATTTTGAAAAACAATTGTATCATCAACAAAACCAGGTATGTTTTGGATAACTGAAATTTTGTTAGTCATTTTATGCATGTATGTCTCAGGATAATGACTTTTTCCCTTGGAAGTTAAAAGGTCTATTATTTTGAATTAAATCTAACCAAACTATAGATCAAATTTTTTATGAATTATTGAAGACAACTAGTTAAATTTAACCCTAACTCGCACACAAGGCACATATCTACAAAAAAATGCAAGACACTCAGGTAAATATGAGCACTTCCAAAGCAAGGCTAGAAGATAAATTTCAATATTTTACTTCACAAGCCATACCAATTGGTGGGATATTAACCAACACCCATTCAGGATGGTTTTCCAATGTTGAATTCATTGCACAAGCTCGACAAGAAAATGTTTCCTAGTGTACAAAGAATGTTATAGCAAGTGGGTTGCATTTAGCAAGAGGGTTTCCACCAGCAATGGAAGCACCTAAATTGGTAATGGAGTGTTTAAATTGTTACGACCTAGACACGAGAGTCATCAAAAAGGAAGGGAGGGTCTATGCAGATCTCTCTGTAAAGGGGATTATATATACATTTGGGCTCCTTACATCTCCCTAGATGTATTTGATGGATATAAAAATAATGACCAAAGCCTACATGAGTGCAAAAGAGCATAATGAAAAAATTATGAGTACACAGTGGTGCCATGAGGATATTACTAAGCAAATGAAACCAATTATGAGGTTTGTGTTCAACCCAAATGTTCAAGATGTCATAACTATGCTAAGTAGGATAGTTGGACTTAGAGATGCTAGTAAATTCGAACCCTAGATGTTTGTACTCATAGAAAAATTTATGGAAGGCCTTGTGCAAATGCATTGGGGAAGTTTTATCATCGACAGGCTACATGAAAAAATAAATTCCTTTCCACACTCTTTATGGTTTTTTGTGTCCTCATATGTGATTTATACCTGTTAGTGGTCCAAATCTGCACCCTTAATGCCAAGCTATGAAAGAACTTAGCAGATTTGGATGTAACATGGGACTGCTTTTAGGTTGTGGGTGTCCTATTCGAAAGTAGACCTCCAGATTATGGTTTCGCTCCCCTTTTGATGCCACCTAACTACTAATTTTTGAGGAAAAAGGGAAGAGATGCATAAAATATGAACATTAACTAAAATTACCTAAGGTGATACACCAAAAACCAACTAAGACCTAATAACAACCTATCACATTCAAAATAATATCATAAAATTCTGTTTACACAACTCATTTTCACATGCATTTCCCATAAATAATTTATAAGGAGGTTTCTAAACAAGGATTTTAGAAGGAAAACAAAAGGTCTCACAACTAACAACACTATTAACTAACACAACTTATAACATGTTACCATGCATTTTCTACTAAATAGATGCCTAAGCATGAGACAAGTTTGCAAGGAAAGATAAATTTCACAAGACAAACTGATCAATCACTAAAAACATACTATGAAACATGAAATGAGAAAGTAAAATGCTCTATTTTATTGATTCAAAGTACTCATTGTATCACAAGTCCATTTGAGTTACAATACTACTCCATGTTGAAAAATAACTCCAAAAATCTAAACCTATCACTTTGCTGGAAAGAAAGAACTGCCTCCAAAATGCAAAAATGAAGTTACTTAAGCAAAACCCATCAAATCCCCTCACACATGTCCATCTAGAAGGTTCTGGTTGGATGCAACAATGAGGCCAAAAAAGAACCTTCTAAAATCACTCCAAAAAGTCCTCCAAATGGTCCAAGGTCAAGCCAAGACCATAGTCATGCCAAAAGTGTGACAAAACTACCTCCAAAATAGCACATTTCTCCCCAAAACAGTCAAAGGCACAACTCACACACTCTCCTAATATCTGCAAGTCATCATTTTGTCTCCCACAACCTTGACCCATGCTATATGTGTGTTTTGAAAACACAAGGCACTAATTTTCATTAAAACAGGATAATCTACTTAAGTGATTTATAATCCATCACTTAAACAAATCACTTTACATTTCAAAATCGAATGCAAAAAAAACCCCACCATCGATATTAAATTACATTACATTTGCATATGAATAACATCAAAGTGATTTTCAAATCACTTAAATGATGTTTTTACAATTTGAAATAAAATGCAAAATATAATGCTACATCTAAATGCTTCCAAAAGAATTAAGCAAAAAAAAACTCCAACGCATTTGATCATTTTCACTTACCTTCATTTTGCACTTCAAGGCCACACACTTGGCCAACATTCTCTGATTTTCAAAGGCAAAACAAAGGCCCAAATTTTGGCCTATGTGGGCATTAGGGACTCCACACATCTTGGAAGCCACATTCACAAAGTTTTCAAGGCACCATGATTAAATGTCAAAGGCATAACATGTGGGACTTGGCACATTTAACATGTTTCTTTTTGAAGGACTTAGCAATTTTGAAACAAGGCAAAAAATTGCCTAAGTCTACCATTTAACCCCCCATAACACAATTAAATGTGTTTCATTTTTTAAAATGAATGGGAAAAAATTCCATCAGCTTTCCCAAGGGTTTCAATCCTAATCAAAACAAAGAAAAATGCAAAAGAATTTTCATTTTTTGCATCTAGCTTCTGGAAGAAGCCATGCTACCGCCATAGGGTTTCATGCTTGCACAAAAAATGGTGATTTTTTTATGGTTTCTTGGCAATATTCTGATGAAAAATATAGAGAATAGTAGGTAATTGCATTTCTTTGACAAGAATATGTGTTATCACTTTTTTTGAAGGCCATTTTGAGCTCAAAAGCTGTGGGCTGTAGCAAATTTCTGACCATTTTATTTCATTTCTTCTTTATGTGATTATTTCTCCTTCACACAACCACCATGAGAAGCTATGAAGCTCAAATAAAGGGCCATTTCATGTGACAAAAACTTGTAAAAAATGAAGGAGAAATGAGATAAAGCTTAGGTAAGCTTTTGTCGACCCACTTCATTTGATTTTTTAGCAAAAAATAGCTCATTTCGAGCCTCCAACTAAGAATGAAGCATAAAAATGCTTATTTTGTTTTGTATTTGCATTTAAATGAAGAAAACCCAAACATTTTGTTGTTTATGTGATAAAATCTATTCCTTCAGGCCGCGGCCATGGATAATGAAATATGGCTTCATATTTTTGATTTGCTTTTAAAAAAACTCATGATAGCCTTTTGAAAGGCTCTGTGTTTGGTAATCCATAATAAAATAGCTCCTTTTTGTTGTCTTGTGAAGAAAATGATCTTCTAGCTGTGGCCATGAGAATAAAGTAGGGTTTTTGCATATTCTTTTTCCTGCTTCAAGATGTTCATAATAGCTTTTAAAAGGCTTTTGTGTTTGCGAAAATTTACCAGCCCAGATGGGTTCCCTTGCTTTTGTAAAAACTTGTAATTTCTGGCTGCGACCATGAACATATGAATTGAGTTTTTCTATTGCCAATTTCTTTTGCATTTTAGAACAAAACCCCAAATGGGTACTTGCCATTGTGAAAGAAAAAGACTTTTCTTAATTCTCTAAATAGAAAATCAAGTGGGCTCCTTTAGTTTGAAGAAAAATAATGCTCTTTTTCTACGACTAGTAGAAAATGAAATGGGTTCTTTGAAAAAGTATTTTTTTTGCTTCAAACCTTGTGATAGATTTTAAAAAGATTTTGTATCTACAATCCATAATAAAATAACCCAAATGGGTTCTTTGATCTATAGAAAACTTTGTAATTTCTGAAAAAACCCCAAGTGGTTTTCATGTTTTTCAAAAGTAGAAACCCAGATTTGGGCCACGACTGTAAGAGAACTTGGTATGAGATGACATTTCTATCGTTGCAATATTTTGTAAAAAAACCCCAAGTGGGTCTCTGCATTTTGAGGAAAACAATGACCCTTTTTGAAAGACAACTTCAATCCATTCCTTTCAAAAATCCTGTGTTTGAAAATGACACTTCAAGCTTCATCTTGTGCAAAAAAGGATGAAAACACCCTTTGGTTTTCTTGTATTAGTTTTAAGGTCACTTTTTCATAAATGTTATAGAACCGCCCTTTGTTAAAGCTCATGAATAGCATAAAAAATTCACTATCACTACTACCTACAAGCACTATACATTGTAGAAGGCTATCATTTGACATAACTATTGCATAGGTTTTATCATTAACCTCTATGATACCTTTTCAATGTAAAACCTTCATAGACCACAAGGTTTAAGCATTTATACTGTCCTTTATCTGCTATCACTAACTTTTTAGTAGTTGGCATCCTTTTATGTTGTAGATCTGTCACATTAGACAACCTTGATGTCCTTGTTGACTGCCATTTATACTAGAATGACTTCTATTCATATCTATTATGGTCACTTTGCTATGATAGGTTTGTGTAACTGTCCTTTACAAGGTTTCATGCATAGTCAAACCACTCAATGTCAATTACAGTCGTAAATCACAGTTGACGAGGAATGCCAATCATCACAGCCATAAAGCTCACACTTGACAAGGATTGTCAATGATAAAACATAGTCAACAATGCCTTTATCATAGTAATAGACTGTGAAGGACTCATTTCTAAATCACAATTAGCAGGCCACAGTAGTAAATCACTTTCAATAATGTATTTATCACAGTAATAGACTGTGAGTGCATTTGATTTTATTTGAGTGTATTCTTAGTCTCTGTCATACTATGGGTCATTGGTTATTTTCTCACCACACTGTCATACATACATTTTCACAACTCTGCCATAGTTTCCTGAAGACTGTCATATATAACTCAATGATGTCCTTTATAACTATTGTGCATAAACTCTACCCATGAGTATGCTTCCACTAACTATGATTATCATGCACTGTAGACTGTTGTGAGGTATATTACTCAACAATAACTCACTGTTCATTAATAAGACTGTCTTTCCTAGTGTTTGCATGATCACTGTCTTTATTCATGCAAATGGAAATGGTGTTCCATACCTCAACTTCTAATGTCACTCCTTTGACTCTTCAAAACTATGAACTGTACTATCATTTGCATCATTCATGATTATTACATCACATGCTATGCACTGTGCACATTCATTATAGTCTTTAAATATGAAAATACTATTATAGGTTTAGTAGAAGTATGCTAGAAACCTTCCTTGGTATGGACAACAAATGAAAACACAAGACAATGGACATATAACTAGACTTTCCCTTCAAACTACTGTTATCTTTTCTGTCTATTATCTCTGACACTGTCATTACTCTTCAAAGATCATGAACCCTCAAGGCCTAATTATCCTTTATTCTTCATAGTACTACCCTTAACATGAGATGAGTATCCTTAATTTGATTTTGATGACTGCAAGATTATCACGATCATTGTACACACATAAAAATCTTCCCCTCCTTGGTCATCACAACCCTTGTCATTCTTTGAAAAATTTAAACAATGCGTTGTCTTTGTGATTTAATCAGCATTCAACAAGTCATTCATAAACTACCATCAATATTTGTTTCTTGGAGCCTTTAGCAATGCATTGGAAATAGTGGTATCTTGCAAAAACTAAAGAGACAATCCAGCTCCCTAGTAATATTTAAATTTCAAAGTTAGGAACAATTAACACCTTGAAAACCCTTAATTATTTTGCACATGATACCATAGAGTGTCCTCAATGCCTCATTACTACCAACATATCCATGGTTGTAGGCACTACCAAAGGCAATAGACTAAGCATGGCTCCCTTTGATGTTTAGTTCAAAATTTTCCCTGACACTTCCTAAGACTGCCCCAAACTAAACTTAGTTTCACTTGCTTTGGGCCAAAAATTGAACTCATGTTTGTAACTTGGTTTCCACAAGAATTGCTTACCTTTTGATCATGTGCAACACATAAACATTGTCTCCTCGCTTTAATCCTAGTGGGAAGACACATGCCACCTATGTTGGTGACTTGAAAGCTCACCATCCTATGTGATGTGTGGCTATCCAATAGGGTTTTAAGGTGAGAGGGACTTGACAACACCTTGGATTGTTCCTTCTTGCTGCCCCATATGCTTCATGATGGCTTTAGGTATTCATTGATTTCTCCTTCATTATTTAAGAGATGCATAATTGAACTTGATGCATCTCTGAAATCACTTACTTATTTTATAAAATGGATCATGGATCCACTTAAGATGATTGAAAGACATGTCCAAAAAAATGTACCTTCCTTTTGAGATGATGGCAACCATATGACTGATTCATTATGAAGTATGAATTTCATGATAGCTCACATTATGTGTTGCATCTTTTGATTTAATGCATTAATAGCATGTATATCTTTGATCAAGTTGCTCAATTTCCTACCCCTCTTAAAACATCATAAGGAAACATGCTGAGCTCTACCCTCTTTGGAGCCACATTTACCCCAAATGTTGTAATTAGTTGAATCATAATAGTAACAAGACTTGTCCTAAATCTGCACAAGGAACAATCAGTTAGATAAACAAAGCATATCATAGGTGTGTTTGATCATTCCTTTCTTGTTTTTAGGGACACTTATGGTATGATGATATTTTAATGCTTGTAGATATTTGATCACACATTTATGGATGTTTTGCATATTCTTTTGATCAGGGATCTTTCATTTCTCTAACAACACTATTTTAATCCAATGCAAGAAACCTAGGAGCAGTGAGGAGGGAGTCAAATGGAAGCAGATCAGCAGAGATGATGCAAGGCCAAGTCAATGGGATTCATCATTCCACCAAGCAATGACAGGTCCCTTTTCATGTTATATGCAAATTTAATTTTGTATCCATATGCGTATGATTTCTTCTTTACTAGCATTAGGATAGCTAGTCCCTTGGCTTGTGAGGGACATTTATACTTTCATGATTATCAATAAAGATTACATTTGTAATTCATGTGGTTCTCTTTCTCATTTGTTGTAATTGCAACATTGGAATAAAATGCAATCTATTTTTTGACAATCTCTTTCATGCATATTGATGACTTAACATACTATGGTTTATCTTTTAAATGTTTAAACAAAAAACAAAAAAAGAATAAACACTAAGTTACCCAATTTCAGCTGAAAGAAAAAAAAAAAGGTAACAATTCCTATTCCCTAAGGGAAAATAAACAAGGATTGAACAGAGTTGGTACCCTAGGAAGAGAACCAAGAAATAGTCTAATATATGCTCATTTACCCCAGATTACTATTCATGAATACTGGGAGAATTATCAGAGTTAATGATGTGTTTTCCATGAAGTTGGTAAGAATAATGGAGGGTGATAAAGCTAAGAGGTTGTCTCTAGAAGAAAAAAGTATTATTGAGTAGGTTGGGGGTTGGTACCAATTTCCTACTTTCACCTACATTAGGGTGACTTTCACCTACATTAGGGTGGAAGGATTCGAGGAATTCCCCTTTAAGTTTCCCAAGTACCCAACATAAAAAGTGTTATTATTGGAATTAGTGAGACAAATGAAGCCTTTCCATGCCCTTTTCAAGGCAACACATAAGGAAAGTTATGGTAAATTTCCCATCACAATGGGGAATTACAAATGCAATGTGGCTAGATTGGCTGATTTATGCAAAGAAGAATTGAGGATGTACAAGTTGGAGTTCTTTACACTTCAAAGAAAGAATTATGATCCAGAGGGAAATATTGCCAAGTAGATAGCCAACAAATATGCTCATGTTCATCATTTAGAATATTTTTGGCATAATTGTGATGATAAACACCAAGTAAGGAAGAGATCATATCAAAGGTTGTCATTGCAATCGGAAAAGATTCTTAAACTCCATGATATTCCATAACAGTTGGATATAGATGATGGAGAGGAGTTGAATCCAGTTTATAAGTCAACGAAAATTTATGATGAACCTATACCAAATCCAAATTATGAAAAGATAGAAATAATGACTGTTGAGGAAATTTATGAACAAGTTTTGGTGTACACTCAACGTTGGATTGATGATTATTGTAAAGCTTTGAGAAAAGCTAGGATAAAGCCCTCATACTCGATCAATATAAAGAAGAAATAAAGAGAAGAAGGTGAATCCAAGTATGAGGAGACTGCTAAAAAGAAAAGGAAATTTGGTAAAGCAGATGTAGCTGGACATGTTGAGGAGAGAACTCCTAACACTCCAAGCCAAAGAGTTTCATTAGCGCCAACTAGTCAACATAAAGAAGCGATGACCAATAAGGTCAAAGTGACAGTGCAGCCTAGGGCGACATTTTCTTCCACAACAAAGACAAAAAATCAACCTATGACTGATGAAGATACGAGAATGAAAACAAACACTCATGGTTAGATAAGGTCTGCATCTTAGAGGGTTGTAGAATTATTCACCTTTCCCCCTTTAGTTAAAACGGTTGCAATGAAACAAGCACTGGGAAAGACCCCTATGGTTCTAGAAGAGAGTTCTTAATTAAATGAAGAAAAAATAAGGGAATAGTGTGAGAGATGGGTTGCTATGATGAAACAAGTAGAAGAAAATAAATCTAAGGAGAAACCCATGGTGCAACCAATGGTGGAAGAAGTGCCAGATATAGGGTCAATTCTTATAGATATTGAAGAAGAAGAATTCATAAGTGGAACACTTTCCCCAGAGGTGAGAAACCCTAAGAAATTTAATGAAAAGGAAATAGGGGATACTGCAAGCCAGGACCCCATTGGAAATGTTTTTATTGAAGATACAATTAATTCCCAACTCTTAACAAGAAGTAATAGAAATGATGTTGAAAAACTGGATAGGTTTATGAAAATTTAGGAGAAGACCAAGTTGAAAGTAAAAATATAGAGCCTTCACATACCTTGGATGGTGGGGTGAGGAATGAAGAGAATCTTATTGTATCAGGACAAAAAGAAAGTGATACCCCAAGGACTGGTGTTGAGCACATGGCTGGAGAGGAAAACATAAGTCTTGAAGATGAAGAGACAGTGTCAAATTGAGGTAATTTGAAATCCTTGCTAGTGAATACCAAAAATGTTCCAGTTCTGGGAGATGTGACAAGAAAAGTTGATAATGTAAGAAGTTCTTAAACCCATCGATAATTGGGAACAAAGAAATGTTACAGAGGTAGAACATAATGAAGATGCACTTGATTGGTTAGTCAGGGAAATGGCTCCCCTGTTGGAGGTGGAACTAGTGCCTCTAGATCTTAGAAGCTTAATGCAAGAAGTGGAGACCCCTAAACCTAGGTGAAGAACAAAGACAAAACATGTTATGTAAAATAATGCAGATGGAGAAAGAACACTCCATATAGCTACCCTGATAGTAGATAAGAGCAAGCATGAGATAATTCCTAAGCATTACAGGGTGTCAAGTATTAATCTTTGAAATTCATCTTGGGGTCAAGAATTAGAAGAGATGAAAATTAATTTAGAGACAATTGTCGCTAGGGTGAAAAAAAGTAAATAGAAGAAAAGAGAGCTAAAATAATAGATTTCCTGCTTAGAAAACTTTTTCAAGTCATTAGCCCAATCAAGTCAAGCGCAAACTGAGTTGCCTCAAAATCTAGTACTTATGTCTAAGGAGCACGTGGATGCTATTGCGACACTTCGCCATAAGGGAAGTGTTTTTGAAGAGTGGATGGAGTACTGGGTGAGGCAAGGAGAAGAACTAATCACATATGCAATTGGGAAGCATAAAGAAGCATACCATTGGTGCGAGAAGTCCAAGAGACTAGAAGGAGATTGTAGATTTTTCCAAGAAAAAATTTATGCTGAAAGGTGAAACTTAAAGGCTCTTATTCAGACAAATGTTCAAGAATTGGTAAGTGAGAAAATAACCACAGAACACGAGGTTCTGATGTTTAAGAATGAAGAAAACAAGTTAATTGGGAAGGTGATGCCTTGGTACAATGTGTGGAAGGATTTGAGAGGGTCATTCAAAGATGCAATAAGTTGATTGACAAAGATCAAGGTTTTATTGAAATGCTAGCATGACAAAATTGTGATTCTCAAACTCTAGGGCGGGGTGGTAAAAAAGTAAAAGCTTTCAAGGAGTGGCTCGAAAGAGTAAATAAGGATCTTGTTCATTCACTAAATTGGGAGGTTATTGATGAAATTATACAGTGCAGGAATGCTATGGTCAAATATAAGATAAAAAAGATGCAGAGGAATGCAAATATCCTCCAAATATCAAAAGATTATACCAAGCTCAAATATAATTAGAAAGTGATTCAAGGGATTTCAAAGGAGCACATGCATCAAGTATTGGTCTCTTTCTAGGAGTATTAGCAAAAGAAAGGTGAAGAAGAGTCGTTAGACTTAGATTCCAATACATGAAGGTGAATAACAAGATGCCAGATATCAAAGGTTAGCACAAGGATATGTTGTCAAAGTTAGTTTTGTAGGTTGTTCCTATTGGAAGAATGAAGAAGAATTACCTACTATATAGTTTTTTGTTGTCATTGATGTCACCATGTTATATGAGTTGCAACTGCAAGACCAAGTTATTTCTTAAACTGATATTTTGGTCCAGTATCTGAATCGGTATGAAGCTTACATCCTCCCGTATTTTGGTCCAAAATCCTCTGTGGTTGATAGTTGTTGTCTGTAGTTTTGAGAAATAGTTTATGGGTGTTGAAAGCATGCATGTTCAAAATCTCTTGAGCTCCAGTGCTCGTATGGTATATCGGTATTATTCTGTTGTTGTATTTTTTCTATTAGGTCTATCTTTGGCCAACCTAATGAATAGCTGGTGATATGGTGAATTAATTTTTTGTTATGTGGATATATGTGTGACCTATCTTAGATCTATGATGACATGATAAAGTATGCTACATGTTTTGATTTATTGTTTGAAAAGATTTTGTGGAAGCTTGAAGCCAATAGTTGGTGTTTTTGATAAACAAGGGTTGCATCTAATTAAGTTGACCTAATTGATGCTTGCAAATGGATAAAGTATATATGTTGTATAGGTTTGAAGATTGAGGAGTGAAGAAGTAGTTGTGTCTGCAAAGTTGTGAATGCGAAAAGTGTGAAGATGGTGAAGTGTGTTAAGTCAATTTATTGAGCATCACTAGAATTGAATCAATACTTGTTAGGTGCACTCTCATCAGTTCATCTTGGCTGTGAAGCCAAATTTTGTTCTATAATCCATTTTGTAGGAAATGAGCCTCCTTGTAAGCAATGAGCTTTTGTATTTGGACAGTGAGTCCTATTCTGGGCAGTGAGCTCTTGGAAGTGAGCCTTATATATTCAATTTTTCAATCACTTTATATTGTGAGTTAATCCTCATTGTAGTTTTTCCCTCATTGGATTTTCCACGTAAAATCTAGTGTTCATTGTGTTGATTTTTATTTTTGTTATCTACATTTCATGTTCATACTTAATAACAAAATAGTGTGGTTGTGAAATTAATAAGTGGTTGAAGTTTTATGTTTGAATTTGGTGACAACTGATTCAACCCCCCTCTCAGTTGTCTTGCACCTTTTAACAATTGGTATCAGAGCTTTGGTTCCTTGGTGTAGAGATTAACCGCTTGAGGAAGATCCTAAAGGTTGATCAAATGGATGATAAAGAAGAACTCTAGACTGCATTTGAAGATCTTGATAAGGCAGAAAATGAAAATAGAGACTTGAAAGAGAATCTAGATGAGGCTAATGAATGTATCCGGAAACCGAAAGAAAAATTGAAGAAATTCAAGGAAAGACATAGAGAAGTGAGTGAGCAACAAAAAAAAGAGATCATTAGATTGAAAGTGCTTGTAGAAGAAAAGAAAAGAATTGATTCAAATGTCTAAATACAATGGTGCAAAACAAGTCTGATGAATGCACTAAACTTGAACAAGAGGTAGTAAACTTGAGAGTAGAACTAGAGAAGGAAAAAATTGTGAGAACAATTTCAGATTTAGCTCTAACAAGCTTGAAGAAATGCTTGCAGGACATAAATCAAATAAAGAAAAAGGTGGCTAGGGAAATGAATCAAGTGAAAGCTTAAAAGACAATCAAAAGACTCAAGACAAAGGGAAGCAAAAAGGAAATTCAAGAAACTTTGCAAGGAGACCGCCTGTGAGACAACCTAATGCACAAAGATATCCCTCTTTCAATGGTGTTTTATTTTCATGTAACAAGTTTAGTCATAGGGAAATTGAGTGCAAAAGTAGGATGAATCAATTTTTTGGTTCCTTCTTTGGAAAATGTTTTTCATGCAAGAAAGTTGGACATAAAACTACCAAATGCAGATCTTAGGTGAGAATGATTAGTCGAGTAATGATGAATAGATTTCATAGAGGTAGAATGAATAAATATTTTGATGGCTATTGCTATACATGCAAGAAGTATGGACACAAAGTAAATCAATGTAGATGAAGAAGTAATGGAGGTTAGATTAATTAGAAAAGTGTTGTCTGCTATAATTGTAACAAACTTGGACATATCTCGAAAGTCTACAAAAGTAAGAAGGGAAAGCAGTCTACTCCGATAGAGAAGAATGAACCAGTAAAGAAAATTGAAAAAGAAGAGGTGAAGCAAGAGATGAATAAGATATGGAGGAAGAAAGAAGAACCTAAAACTGCTGATTATCTGTACCCTCTTCTGGTATAGATAATTCCTCCGGGAATCAGACCTAGCATGGTCTTAGGGGGAGCATTATCAGAAAACTATAAAAAACCCCATGGATGAATGGCGTGTCATAGGTTGACATGAGGATGTATCATGAAGAATGAATAAAAAGAGGTTGTGGAAAAGAAATTGGAAGAAAACATGTTGGAATGCTAATTTGTGAATCAAATTAAGTTTTTCTGTGTTGGGAAGAATGTTTAGCAGCTTTTTGAAGTATGCCGCATTTAATGTGAATTAGGGCAAACAGATGGCATATAAAGTAAAATTCGTAAGTCTTTCTAATCACTTGATCATTTGGATAGTTTGAAGGTGTCTTGGAGTCATCTTGAAGCGTTCTTAATTAATTTGAAGGAATTATTATGAATACTCAAGGATTATTTCTTAGTTTACAAAGGGGAAGAAGGGAAAGGAAGGATTTTCGATTGAGAAATAAAAAAAATCAAGAAAGATAAGCACAAAAATGGGTAGAGGATCGAGTGGCATCATTCCACTAAAGTTGAAAGGAGTTGAATTGGAAGAATTTGATCATAGAAAGATAAAGGAAATAGAACTAGGGCTGAAGGAAAATGACTTATAGAGAATAAAAACCCTAGGTATGGACTTATGGGGAGAATTTCCCTAGTTTGTAGATAAAGAATTCATCTTGTTCTTGTTAAGTCAATTCAAGAATGATAGAATTATGTTGGAAAAACCCTACTTGATCACGAAGGATGTGATCAAAGTGATTACTGGTTTATGTAGTGTTGGGGATCTCCCTGGGAGGAAAACCGTGAAATACAAAGATGTGGAGGAACTTACTAGCATTGCAAAAGACCCTCGAGCTCTATTGATAAAAACTCTCATGGATTCCACTATAAGGTATGTTGCGTATGACATTTCTAATAAAATATATTTCAGAAATCATGGAGGTTCGACTTCGGCTATTGTTGTATATCTAGCACAAATGATGGTTAAGGAAAACAAGCAGTTTGATTTATGTTTCCTATTACTTGAAAACCTAACTGAGAATGCTTGAATGTTGTTGGTTGAGGGTTATCCTTTTTGGTTTGGATATTTTTTCATGTGTTTGGCTTTTTACTTTTTGAACTTGCTACCAGGAAGAGAAAATGTTAAATGGGAATATGATATTCATATTGGAAAACAAGTTTACAGATACTTGGAATCATTGGTGGATAATGTAAATGTTTGTAGAACATATTTCACATCCCTAAAGATAGATCTATGCTCTGGTATGTATGTACCTAGTAATTTTGAAGTGGGTTCATCCTCCCGTAAGAAAGAGTTGGAAGTTATCATTGGTGGGTCCTCTCCAGAACCTAAAAAGAGGAAAACTATTGTAATGAATGTCTCAGAAGAAAAGAAGAATGAAGAATTTTTTTTGTCTGTATCTAACTCCTTTGATCCAGAGGATATACAGATGATCCTAGTCAAGGGTGAAATGGAGAAGATTGGTGAAATGTGAAATGCATGCTCTCCAATTGAGAAACTTAAAATTGATTATATATTGGTTGATTATTTGCTCGATAGGGGTATTTCAGTTTCAGATGTATCAAATTCTCTGCCAGATAATCTAGTAGAAATTATTGAAGAGAGAACATTGTTGGAAGGACCCGAAGGTCATAAATTTAATACTATGATTGAGATAATATGTACCAAAGCAAAACAAGTGTTATTTGTGTAGAAACCTAAATTTGGACACTTAATTTATCCAAATTTATCCACTTTTCATCTAAGCATCCCCTTATCCTCATTAAATAAGTAATATCACTACTATTTAATTAATATCTCTAAAGTTCTTCTAATCCCTAAGGTATCTAGTTAAATAATTAAATACCTTCCCCCTTTCATCAAATGAATTAAATAAATATGACATTTATTTAATTCCTCGCATGTCACATGCTCCATCATTTTTATCTAATCATAATTATTCTCCTAATCTCATCATTAGGGATGTGCACATGCGTAATCCTTGATTAAGATGTGTCACATCCTCCAACTTTTGCAAGTTAGCTTTTAATCTCTTTTAGCCACCTAACCCTCCTCTAATCCTTCATTAACTAGCCTAATCAACCTCTCAAGGAATTTTTAATTCCTTTTATCCTTCCAAAGAATATTAAATTACTTTTTCTCTTCCCCAAGTGATCTTTGTATTGTCACATCAAGTCACATGTGCACTCTCCATAATCTCCCACTTGAGTCTAATATGTCATTAATTTTTCTAATTAGGTACTTGCACAACCTTAATTACTTAATTAGGTCAACCTAATCTCCATGTCATGTGTCCTAAGTCAACCCTATTAAATGTTTTTTTCTTTTTGGAGAAGACACTCCATTCCCCATGTGAATTTTTAATTCACATTTAATCCCCCAATGCATTTCAAGGAATTTTAAATTCCTTCTCTCATCCCCATGAGGATATTTGAGGAATTTTTTAATTTCTCACATGTCCTCTCATCCACATGGGGACAAGGACCTCGTTTATGAGGAGATATTGTCCAATCCCAAGGTAGTATGAAGTACCTCCATGTCATGTACTCTCCTTCCAACTCATGTCCACATCATCATTTTCAAGCAACTTCACATGCCACATGTCAAGATGTGAGGGCTTGTGAGTTCTCAACTCACCTTAGCCATACATCTTGATCTTGGTGGCTCAATCTCAACCGTCCATTTCCCTAGAGAGTGAAAAATTCTCTATAAATACCCCCTCTTTTCTCTCATTTTAGGAGAGATCATTTATGCTAGCCATACTTTTGCAAAATTTTCTCTTGAGCCATACTTAGCCAAATTCAAATACTTGCATCCATTTTCACTCATTTTCCATCCTTATCTCATCTCATAGCTTGCATCTCTTGCCACCAAAGGAGCATACAACATCAAAGATCGAAGGGCCAACCAGGATCGATTCAAGACAAGGTGAATCCACTCTATTTGTTATTTTTACTTGTTTTTGAATCCAACTAGGTTAATCTTGAGGTGTAGGGTGTTCATAGTTGTTATTTGCACTCCTTTACTTGTTGCTCATATTCTAACAAGTATTTTTTCCCTATCACATTTCTGGCACGCCCAGTGGGACCCACAAACTGGTCTCTTTCTTTCACATTTGCTATTTTTTCACTTTTTACAGGTGCAGGTTGTAGAGGGGCGGACTCGACCATCTAGGGGCGGACATGACCTCTACATAGGTAGACCAGACTTCCAGGGGCGGACCCGAACTTGCCCAGGGGCGGACCTGCCCTCAACAGACTCTAGAATTTATCTTTTTGTAAATTTTCATAGAGGGGCGAACCTGACCTCTGCATAGGTGGACCTGACCTCTACATAGGCAGACCCACCCTCCAGATAGGCAGACCTGACCTCTATACAATTTTATTTTAACTAGGGGTGTCAATCAATTTTATTTGTCATGCTTGTTGATGAGCTATTTGATGTATCCAATCCCCTTGCACCATTTGGTGATCCTGGGTGATGAGAAATCGTAGCTTACCAATTTTTTGTGTCTCCCTTTTTTCCTTTTCTTAGCGGGACCTGCTTGGGGATTTCATCACCACAAGGGACGATTCCAACCACATGTACTGACGGGGTATATAAATGAGGGAGAGAAAAAACTATACCTCAATCCAACCATGTTGTAATTGGTGAAATGTCGGGATGACATGAAGAGTTGGTCCGAGCCTCTAGTATCTCGCTAAGGTTCCCAACTCACACTTGTAATAGGTTGGTGTTCACGGTTTGGGCCTCACGTACTAGGTGTATATCGAGGAATCCTTAGCAACTATGTTTATCCTAGACTAGATGACTTTGTCAGCCATACCTCTTTCTATTAATCTTAGGATTGTGTTGTATGAATTGTCTTCTTTGTGCAAAACCAGTAATTTTCTGTTCAGCCATATACTTTTGATTGATGTTTGCTATGTTTTGGGTCCTTTTCCTTAGTCATCTTTTCAAAATTCAAGTTTAAACTTCCCGACAGGTGGCTCTACCCTCCCGACAGGCGGACCTGACCTCCAGGGGCAAACCTAACCTGTAAACCAATCCTTTGGAGCCTGTTTTAGCCATTTTTGACCAACTTTTGCTCCATAGGCGGACCTGCCCTCCCAACAGGCGGACCTGACCTCTAGGGGCAAACCTGACTCATCTAGGGGCATACTTAACCTTTGAAGCAACCCTTTTGAGCCTTTTTCAGCCTATTTTGACCAACTTTTGTCCGACAGGCGGACTTTCCCTCTCGACAGGCAGACCTGCCCTCCACAGGCAGATCTAGCCTCCACAAGGGCAGACTTGACCCTTGACCGGTCAGTTTTATCATCCGTTTCTTCCTTCTAGACCCCCGTTTCATCATTTCGAGCCCTCATTCTGCCATTCTGATTATTTGCTCACTTGTTCTGAGTAATCTTTCAAACCTTCATCTCCTCGTTATAGAATCATTCATCCATTATGAGCGATCGTTTACTCATTTTGAATAGTCATTCATCCCTCTCGATCATCTGTTTACTCATTTCAAGCAAACGTCCATCCATTCTAAACCCTCTTCTATCACTTTGAGCTCTTGTTCACCTGTTTCGATCAATCATCTACAATTTTTGAGTAATCTATCATTCATTCCAAGATTTCGTCTTCTTGTTCCAAGTAATCTTTCATCTATTCCGAACCACTATCTCTTGTTCTGAGTAGTCATTAGTCCATTTCTATCATCCATTTCTCTAAACAAATCATTGTTTTCCCCATCCAAATCCCCTAAACTTTGTTTTAGGTTATTATCCAAATTGACCTAAGTGTCTGATCTGATCGTGATCATCAACATCTGCTTAGGATTGTCATCCATCCTAAGTTAATCATTATCATCGGCCCAATCAATCCATTTTCAATCTCAAAGTGGATTTGGTGCCGCAATCATCCTTTTATCCTTTAATCTAATCAATTGACATCCTAAGTCACCTAGGGTAATCTCTGAATGGGGTTTACAATCCCTTTCATAATCCCATCTGATGCATCCATCAATCTTATCAATCATCAATCAATCCTATCCAATCACATTCGACCTAATCAATCTACTTCCATCTCAAAGCAGATCAGTGTCGTAATCATCCTTTGATCATCAGAATCAATCCCATCACATCATCTAATCATCCTAATTTGAGCTCTAATCCAATCCAGATCTGAGCTTAACCTAAATCTTGATTTGAGCTTTAGTCTGTTCCCATCCAAAATATTTAAACCATTCTATTTATCCTTTCATCATCATGAATCCTTATCCTCCATCAATAGTAGTCAGGGGAAACCCTAATTATGTTGACAATGATAACAAAAGTCTTGTCGATCAAGAAGAATGACATAGATCCCCTTGACGCTATCATTGCTAGTAAGTTTTCTCCACCCACTTTCCAAAGTCCAATCACCCCTTTGAGTTATCTTGTTATGTCTTCATCCATGCCTAATCATGCTCCTTATGCTACCTTTGACAAGGGATATCCATCATATCCATCATATGCTTCATCTACATCATCCTCTTATCCAACACTCGCATCTTCTTATCCCAGTCTGCCATCACAATACCCCTATCCTAATCTGACGTCCACATCCTCCTATCTCAATCCTTCATCCACATATACCCACTACCCTCATATTCCATACCAATCTGCTCACCCTAATCCAACATCCACATCAACTTATTCTAATCTAACATCCCCATCTTCTTATCCTAATTTGACATCCACATTTTCCTATCTCAATCCACCACCTCAATCTTCCCATCCTAATCTACCATCCCAATACCCTTACTACAATCCACCACCCGCATCCTCATGTCCTAATTCACCATTCCAATACCCCTATCTTAACCCTTCATCTAATCTTAATCTCCCATCTATTCCTAGTCCTGCATCCAATCTTGTTCCTCAATCAAATCCTAGTCCACCAATCCCTAGTCATAATCCCCCACCAATCCATAATCCTTCATCCACTCCTACCACACAATCTCATCCTAGAGTATTCAAGTTTTTCACTCCAGAAGTTCTCCAAGGAATTATAACAAAGAAGACGTCTCCCACTCCACACCTTGAAGTTGTGGAATCATGCCATCCTGATCCATCATCTACAGTCACTAGTGATGATACCTCTCTCCAGCTCACACCTATCATTGATGCTACCACCCCTAGGACCACTCACACCATCGAAACCATCACACCCACTGAATTCATCGAGCCCCCATCTCCCACTTTGAGAGCCACTGAACCCATCAAAGATACCCAAATCCAATCCACTTCTTCCACTCCTAGTGTCACTAAAATCCATTCCCATGAATGTTTTGAATCCTCCATCCCTCCATCTTCCCCACTTGAAGAGTCCCACCAAGACTCCATTATCATGCCTCCTGCATATGATGAGTCATGCCAAGAGTCTAATCAAAAGCATGCCAACATATCCCTTCTCTAGATCAAGATCCTACCATCCCATCTAGTCCACCTCAAGATCAATTCCCCCATCCATTTCCATCCCTGATCCCCTTGTCATTCAAGATTCCCTTTGCTCCATCTCCATCTCCATCGCATGAGCCCATTACCACAAATCTAGATCCTATCATATCCCCTAATCCCTCTCTTGATACCACCTATCCAAATGCTGCTATCCCATCATCTCCCTCTCATGATCCCCCATCATCACCTAAAACTACTATCCCCACACTGCTTGCATATCCCCTTGGTACTCTCACATTCTTCCATGGTGGCCTCCTAGTAGAAGAAAAGCATAGTGTATATACCACTCATCATCCTCCACCTAATAATGGACTCGCATCATGTTTTCAGAATAACACAAATCATATCATGGATTATATGCTCAAGAAGGTGAACTATCAAGGCAAAGGTCTAGGCCTTCATGAGCAAGGTATTTTAGAGCCCATCTAAGTCAAAGACAAAATTTGCATGCAAGGTCTTGGACCTGTTTCCCAAGACTCACAATCTAAAGATGTTACTACAACTTCTAGACGTCCTCAATGAGCCTTTTCCAAAAGAAAAGTTGACTCTTCCCATCACTCCACCAGATCATATGTTTCCATCCCTCCTCCTCTATTGTATCACCTCAAAACAACCATCCATATTCCTCCTTCATCTGCTCCATCCATTTTGGGTCCTTACATCCCTCCATCCACCATCTCCCATCCTTCATCTACTCCATCCATCTTGGGTTCTTATGTCCCTCCACCCACTCTGTCTGCTTTGGGTCCATATATCCCAAGATCACCTCCTCCATGTCATCCATCATAAACATCCTAATCAAGATCAACAAAGGCATATACCTACACATTTTCCATCTACACACAATCCTCATAATTTTACCTCCATTGCTCTACATCATCCATATCCTTGCACCCATCCCATTTCTACTGAAAGCACTTTGGATTCTAAAGTAAAAATACATAAATCCAAACATCCACATGAATCTAAAGCTCCCCATGTCCCCTCTAAAATACATGGTGAAGAGAAGAAAAATCTAAATCCAAATAAAATCCGTACGCCACAAAGGCCCACCAAAGAAAAGATCAAAACCATGTGGATCCCAAAGAATACAGATGCAATGCCTTCAAATGAAAAATCTGTAACAACATCCAACATTGCTCATCCAAAGGCTAATAATTTTCATCCACCCTCTCCTAAATCTATTTTGGGTCCCCATGTCCCGAAAATCACCATTCCATCTCCTCCATTATCCCCACATTCTCCATCCATTAATCCTCTTATCTTTTCACATCCACCACCGCATGTGCCAATGTTGGTCCTGAACATATCTCCCCATCACATATCCACCCCATCATTCCATCCATACACTTTCCAAAATCCCACCCATTATCCCTCATATCTCCCCTCTCAAATCCCTCAAATTCATCCTCTTGCATAATCCATTTCTCCTAATAAGATTGTACCAACATCCAACAGTCTGTTCAAATATGGGCTCTTAACACCTTGTATGGAACTTGATGCTTGAGTCCTTCATCCATATCCTTATTGCATATATTATAAATCCACTTATTCACCTCCCTATCTTTATCCATCTCCTTTCGCATGCTATCGAAAAGTAAAAAAAATCCAAAAAAAAGTCAAAAATCCAAAAAAGTAAAAAAATCCAAAAAATAAAAATAAAATAAAAATAAAAATAGTAAAGAGAAATAATCCATCCAATGGTGAAAACTTGGCAAACAAGTTCCTTGGATAAGTACCATGATGAAAACCTAACAAAACGATCATGCATAAATCCTCATCTGTCCTTTTCCGCAGGGCAGCTCCTTGATATGCATTTCCTCCATCCGCTATGCTTCTTGCTCATCATTTTCATTCATCCCCTCCATCCTACCTATCTTACACATCCTATTTGGCATATCTCATTTATCCCAATCCTCCATCCTCCTTGTGATCTTGATAATGATAGGGGCAAACAATCACTGGGACACTCTGCACATTCCCTTCACATCTCCTTCCTATCCATCGTCATGCTACCCTCAATCTCCTTCATACATGCTCTATCGTATCCCTTAGTCCATCCTCCTCCAGTTATCTCCTTCCATTTTCCATCCTCATCCCTCATTACATTTCTAAATTGGGGGCATCTATCTTCTTTGTGTATAGTCCTTGGGAGACATCATTCCATTTCCATGTGTCCCTTCCATTTCCCTATCCTCATATCATTATATCATCTCCCATCACCCATCTTCCTATCCTTCCATCATGGCATCCCTTTTCATCCATCCATTTGGTAACCTTTTCCTCATCCAAATCCCTATCCTCTACCTGATCCATCCAAACAATCCTTTTCCCCCCATCCTCTATCCTCATCCCATCTCATAATCCCTTGTCATTGGTATCTAGCTATAGGCTAATCCCCACACAATCCAATGCCATCTATCTTATCGTCATCACTTCGACTTCTTTTACACATCTTTTCAATCTCCTATCCTTTCTCATCATTCATCTTTCCCCTTTTGTCGATCCTACCAGAGATCCCACAGGCCTAGCGTTGTAGAGGATTTTCAGGCTCGATGGGTGGACGGCCTGCCTGGTCCAGGGGCCAAATCTTGAGATCCGTCTGAGACCAGCCACAAGTTGAGGTGGATCCACACGAGCTCTAGGTGGACAGCCTATTTGGGAAGTTGGGACAGCATTGAAGCCGGACCTGCCCGGGCGTGAACAGATCCGTTCTTCCATGGGACCCAGGCAAAGGTCCCCTAATCCTCTAATTATTTTCCCCACCCGCTATTTAGCCCTCTTTTGGGGGCATACTTGACTAATTTATCCATCTTGTCGTCCTTCCACTTCATCTTTTTTGATTGATTTTTATGCTGAAACTTCTGGGGGCCATAACTTTTGACTTGGGTGTCCGTTTGAGCTGAAATTTTATGGGTGGTTGCGTTATGAGGTGGTATGTGGATTCCCAATGGACCTTGAGTCTGGTGGATCCCGTTTTGCCACATTTTTGGGGCCTCAAACTTTGATCTTGACCCTCAAAATTGCAATTTAGTATTTTTTTTCAATTTTTGAAAAATCATTTTTGTCAATAACTCAAAATGCATGTGTCAAATTTGGGATGTTATTTGGAAATTCATCCTATCTTAGTTTTGGATATTTTTTGGGAAAAAACTGAGCTCTCAAATGTATGACCATGAATTTTCCTAAAATGGAAAAATTTGACAATTTTTGAAAATTGCCAAATCTGGAAAAATTTGATTGTCAACACCTTATGTCCTTTAAACCCTAGAATTTGGTGTAGAATAAATCCCATCACATCTTCCAATCATTCTAGGCTTCAATCCAATCCTAATATGAGGTTTAATCTAATCCCAATCTGAGCTTAACCGAAACCCTAATCTGAGCTTTAGTCCGTAGTCAAGATATTTGGATATCAAAACAAATCTTAAGATCCCTCCCTCCATCTTCTTCAATTTTGTCCTATTCATCCATTCTAATCATCTGTTCACTCATTCCGAGTAACCATTCATCTATTTCAAACCTTCATCTATCATCTCAAACATCTATTTACTCGATCGGAGTAAACATTCATCCATTTCAAACCTCCTTCTATCATTTCAAACTCTCATTCAACAATCCAAATCAATCATTTACTCATTTTGAGTAATATTTCATATATTCCAAACCTTCATCTTCTCGTTCCAAGAATCATTCATCCATTGTGAGCGGTCGTTTACTCATTTTGAGTAGTCATTCATCCCTCTCGATCATCTGTTTACTCATTCTGAACCTCCTTCTCTCATTTTGAGCTTTGTGTAGTCACCATCCTTCGATCCAATCTAACAGGTCTATCTTGGCTCATCGTCTTGGTCCCATCATCTTATCCCCTTATCTAGGGTTATCTCATCATCCTTCATCCATTGTCTATCGCTAGTATTTCGCCGAACTATGTTTCCCCTACGCTTTCATGTAGGCAAGGTCAATCATTTGATCCTCCCCCAAGGATTTGTTTGTTTGGTCCTTTATCATTTATCATCAATCTTTCTTCTTTTTCCATCCTTTCATCCATTGAAGTCTCCATTGTCCTCTTTCCAATTTTATCCATGGCCCGTCGTCAGCCTTTCATCAAACTATGATGGCTATGCGCTTTTACGTACATGCAAGACTAATATTTGATCAGCCTCTGAGCCCCTAAGTCACTAGGATGTGTCAGTCTCCTATCTTGTGTCACGTCATCAAGCTATGCCCTTATCTAGCTAGTTCTTAACAAATGAGATCCACATGTATCAACAGATCCAATCGGTTTTGAATATCCTGCATCATATTAATCTTTTAGTCTAGTATCCATCATCGGTCTCAACAAGATGCATCCTTCCTAACAGACCTCATCAATCCCATCCATCCCCTTGATCCTATGGAAAAGGACGTTTGAAATTGATTGTGATTTTTTTGATGCTTTTGGCTTTTGTTTATAATTTGAGCTCCCTATCATCACTTGTCATAGTCGCCTTGATCCATCATATCATGGTGTGCTTTGACTAGTCAACATAGGGGAGTATCTTTATCTTTTTCTTTGTTGTTGTCTTCTTGGTTGTCCCACGTAGTACCCACCAAGATCCCTAAGGTCTTGTGTTACACTGGGGCATCCTTGTGTGCTTATAGTTATCCCAATACCTGGCTTGACTAAGGTTATCTTGAATTTGGGGTGTTGGGATAGCCTTCTTATTTGATGTGTTTGTTTCATGCATTAGACATTAATCTACCTTCGTCCTTTATACCTTGGTGTATCGTGTCTTTTTCTATAGCAAAAATTAGTACTCATAACAATAGAAAATTTCAAATTTGGATTGCATTTCATCTCCATCCTATCATCTATCAACATCCCCCCATCCATTCATCCTTCATCACTCTCCCCTTCCAATCTCCTGCTGCCTTTTCATCCTTTCTTACCCATCCCTTTTCCTCATCTTCCTCATATACCCCTTGCATCATCTCCTCCATTTCGAGAGCACACTTGTGTTCTCTTGAACCCACATATCCTCTCGAGGGGGCATCCTTCATCCCTAATTTTCATCACTTTTTCCCTTCCTAGTCATTCCTTTGAATGACTGGGGCATCTTTCCCAATCTAACCATCTTCTTTTAGGTTCTATGTTTTAATATTATTTGAAATGATGCTACTTCGTAACACCATCTCAAAGAGGGGAAAAATGTAGACACCTAAATTTGGAAACTTAATTTATCCAAATTTATCCACTTTTCATCTAAGCATCCCCTTATCTGCATTAATTAAGTAATATCACTATTATTTAATTAATACCTCTAAAGTTCTTCTAATCCCTAAGGTATCTAGTTAAATAATTAAATACCTTCCCCCTTTCATCAAATGAATTAAATAAATATGACATTTATTTAATTCCTCATCATCCTCCATCATTTTATCTTCTAATCTCATGTCATTTGAGATGTACATGCATCGTAATCCTTGATTAGGATGTGTCACATCCTCTAACCTTTTCAAGTTGGCCTTTAATCTCTTTTAGCCACCTAACCCTCCTCTAATCCTTCATTAACTAGCCTAATCAACCTCTCAAGTAATTTTTAATTCCTTTTATCCTTCCAAGGAATATTAAATTCATTTTTCTCTTCCCCATATGATCTTTGACTTGTCACATCAAGTCACATGTGCGCTCTCCATAATCTCCCACTTGCCTCTAATATGTTATTAATTTGTCTAATCAGGTACTTGCACAACCTTAATTACTTAATTAGGTCAACCTAATCTCCATGCCATGTGTCCTAAGTCAACCCTATTAAATATTTTTTCTTTTTGGAGAAGACACTCCATTCCCCATGTGAATTTTTAATTCACATTTAATCCCCCAATGCATTTCAAGGAATTTTAAATTCCTTCTCTCATCCCCATGAGGATATTTGAGGAATTTTTAATTCCTCACATGTCCTCTCATCCACATGGGGACAAGGACCTCATTTATGAGGAGATCTTGTCCAATCCCAAGGTACTATGAAGTACCTCCATGTCATGTACTCTCCTTCCAACTCATGTCCACATCATCCTTTTCAAGCAACTTCACATGCCACATGTCAAGATGTGAGGGCTTGTGAGTTCTCAACTCACCTTAGCCCTACATCTTGATCTTGGTGGCTCAATCTCAACCATCTATTTCCCTAGAGAGTGCAAAATTATCTATAAATACCCCCTCTTTTCTCTCATTTTAGGAGAGATCATTTATGCTAGCCAAACTCTTACAAAATTTTCTCTTGAGCCATACTTAGCCAAATTCTCATACTTGCATCCATTTTCACTCATTTCCCATCCCCATCTCATGTCAAAGCTTGCATCTATTGCCACCAAAGGAGCATACAACATCAAAGATCGAAGGGCCAACCAAAGGATCAATTCAAAACAAGGTGAATCCACTCTATTTGTTATTTTTACCTTTTTTTGAATCCAACTAGGCTAATCTTGAGGTGTAGGGTGTTCATTGTTGTTATTTGCACTCCTTTGCTTGCTGCTCATATTCTAACAAGTATTTGCACCCTATCACAATTTGAGCATATTAATGAGACAAAAGAATGCATCAAAGAAATATCTGACATCTACTGGTATTGTCTCCGGTGGCCAGCAGCTGTTGGCAATTTCAGAAGCAAAATTGAAGCCATTGAATCTGAGATGAATAGTATTGGAAAGGATTTTGAATTCTTTAAAGAAAAGGATGGAAAACTGAGAATAAGAGTTTGTGAATTATAGGTGGAGTTTCTGACTACTCAAAGGAAAAGCGAAGACATGGTTAAAACCTTCTGGTTGGTTAAAGAAATTGTTGAGGTCCAATTGGATCATCTCTTTGAAATTATCTTTGATGCAGAAGATTGTGAATGAAAGTGTCTGTCTTCTAATCTGAGATCATCCTTTATGTAGTTATCCTTATTGGATGGTATGAGTGCAAGGATGAATTCGCCTGTGCTTGCTTGGAGAAGGATCCTTTCGATCATAAGGAGAGGTACAAGAAAATATTTCATGTAAAAACTGTCATTTTCACTTGAATGTTTGAAATGGAGTATTGGAATTCCTTTGCATATACAATGGTGTTCCATACAAATGTTTACACACTACTTTTGGTCACCCTTTGCCATTGATTTTAAAGGGGGAGAGAGTGAGAGTCATGTGAAAAATAGTAGAAGAAAGGGAGAGAGAGGTATGCAGGGAGAAAGGTGTGTAGAAAGGAGTAAAAAGGAAGGAATACTGTTTTGTAAATTTTGGCACATGTTTCCATCAATGAAAAATGGGGAGATTGTTGGAAAAATGAAGAAGAATGGCCTACTATACAATTTTTTGTTGTCATTGATGTCACCATGTTATATGAGTTGCAACTGCAAGACCAAGTTATTGCTTAAACAAGTATTTTGGTCTGGTATCTAAACCGGTATGAAGCTTACATCCTCCGGTATTTTGGTGCGCAATCCTCCATGGTTGATAGTTGTTGTTTGTGGTTTTGAGAAATAGTTTATGGGTGTTGAAATCATGCATGTTCAGAATCTCTCATGCTCCAGTGCTCGTATGGTATATCAGTATTATTTTATTGTTGCATTTTTGCTATTAGGTCTATCTTTGGCTGACCTAATGAATAGCTGGTGATATGGTGAATTAATTTTTTGTTATGTGGATATATGTGTGACCTATCTTACATCTATTCCGACACGATAAAGTATGCTACATGTTTTGATTTATTGTCTGAAAATATTTTTTGGAAGCTTGAAGCCAATAGTTGGTGTTTTTTATAAACAAGGATTGCATCTAATTAAGTTGACCTAATTGATGCTTGCGAATGGATCAAGTATATATATGTTGGATAGGTTTAAAAATTGAGGAGTGAAGAAGTAGTTGTGTCTGCAAAGTTGTGAATGCAAAAAGTGTGAAGATGATGAAGTGTGTTAAGTCAGTTTATTGAGCATCATCAAAACTGCATCAACACTTGTTAGGTGCACTCTTATCATTTCATCTTGGATGTGAAGCCAAATTTTGTTTTGTAATCCATTTTGTAGGCAGCGAGCTTCCTTGTAAGTAGTGAGCTCTTGTATCTAGATAGTGAGTCCTATTATAGGCAGTCAACCCTTGGCAATGAGCCTTATATATTCAGTTTTTCTATCACTTTATATTGTGAGTTAGTCATCACCATGGTTTTTCCCTCATTGGGTTTTCCATGTAAAATATGGTGTTCATTGTGTTGGTTTTTCTTTTTGTTATCTACATTTCATATTCATACTTAATAATAGAAAAATGTGGTTGTGAAGTTAATAAGTGGTTTAAGTATTGTGTTTGAATTTGGTGACAACTGATTCACCCCCCCTCTTAGTTGTCCTATGCATTTTAACAGTTCTTGTTGCCAATAAAGATGGCTTGTTCTAGAATTTGAAGATTATCGACGACCTTGCTCTATGTAGAGAAATTGCACACCAAAGCTTGGAGTTGAAGACTAATGCTGATGAAGAAGTCAAAATTTTGACTTTATCTGGAATATTCTAATGGCAACTGACATCTTCCACCTGCTGCTTTTTGATTTGTTGTTTATAGTTCCCTTTGATAGAATTAAGTTTAAAATTTTGGGCCTTGTTCCTATAAAAGGTCGTTTATTGCTTTACTTTTATTTTAAGTTCAAAATTTATGGATGTCAGAGATCAAAACTTCTTTAAGTTTTGTTATTTTTCCTATTTTCTATTTCGTTCCAGATTAAAATATTGTATGCACATAGAAGATAATCAATATCAGAGCCAATTTAAAAACTATTTCTTGATATGCAATCTTACATAGTTGATTGTTTGTTTGGCTGGACAAGACTATGTGCTACGCGATAAATAAGGGTGGATACAGAACCTACCCGGTGTCCAAATAATCCCCCTTTCTTTAAAATATCACATTATTTTGTGCTTAGTTGTGAAGCAATCTGATGACGTATGGAATGGTTTGCTATGATTTGGTTAATTCTTGAGGCACGCATGGATAATTTACCTGGGAGAAAATTTACTTTTTTAGTATTTTTTATGCTTTATTTTAGAATAGATGCTTAAATTTTAGAAAATGTTCAAAAAAAGAGATAAATGAATAGAAATTTTATTACAAATCTTTTGATTCCATGATATTCCTAAATTCTTAAAGTTAAATTTACTTAAGTGAAAGCAAGTAGTTTTGAATTCATGAAATGTTGTTACAAATATGTTGATTTCATGAAATTGTTAAATGACCGAACCAAGATTTTTTTTTATCTATCCCTACAATTCTTTGGAAACTGGAATGAAAAACCCTTTACCCCTCATGATTAACAACATTATCACAACAAACCCTAAAGAAAACTTGGTGTGGTCAAGACCTGACATAAACGAGCCTTGGTATTAAGCTGAGTAAGCCTAATATTTAGGTTGTCCTAGTTCAATCTTTCAAGTAAAGTTAGGTTCCCATGGTCTGTATGTGAGGATTTATCTACATTTTTGGTGTGTGATGACATCGTGATCAATAGTACCCATGTAAAAATGCAATGTAGATAAATCTCTCACAATCAGAGAAAAGGAGAAAACCTAGTGGGACAAAACTCCTCCCCAAAAGAGAGATGAAAAGAAGAAAAGGACTAAGTATCCCTCCCATGGATGACACCAACCACACCCCAAGAAAAGCTCATAAATGGAGGAAATTTCTCTCAATGAAAGGTTTGGTGAATATGTCTATAGTCTGATTTGATGTTGGGCTATACTTGAGATCAATGACCTCACTATGAATCAACTCCCAAATGTAGTGCATGTGGATCTCAATGTTCTTGGTTCACTGATGATGGACCAGATTGCGAGAGATCTGAATCACACGTTGGTTGTCACAATGGATGATTGTGGGCTTCCGGAAGGGAATGCCAAACTCAGTGAGAATGTTTTGAAGCTAGATGGCCTCAGTAGCAACATTAACTGCTCCTCGATCCTCAGCCTATGTATATGAAAGAGCAATAGCAAACTGCTTCTTGCTCGACCAAAAAACTAGACCTGAACCAAGGGAGAAGCAATACCTTGAAGTAGACTTGCGATCCTAAGAATCGCCTACCCAATTTGAATTTGTGTGCCCCACCAAGTCAAAATTCATGCTCGCTGCATAATGAATCCCATAATTATGAGTACCCTTGATGTAGTGAAGAATCTGCTTAGCAACTTTCTAGTGCAGCTCGTGGCTCCTCCATGAATTGAAAGACCATGCCTACTGCATATGAAATGTTGAGCCTTGTATGAGTTAGATAGATGGGACTACCAACAAGCTATTGATACAAAGTGCCATCAACCAAGGGTGAAGAACACTTAGCCTCAAGTTTGACCCTTGACAAGAATGGAGTTGGTGTAGGATTATAATCAACAATGTGAAACCTCTAGAGCATGTCAAGTGCATACTTAGACTATGCAAGAGTCATACCTAAGGAAGACTGAGTAATATCAATCCCCAACAAGTAGTGCAACAATCCCAAGTCTGACATTGGAAACTGATCATGAAGGGTGGTTTTCACTACCCAAATGGTGGATGAGTGACTCCCTATGATCAACAAGTCATCAACATAGAGAACCAAGAAGGTGTGAGTATCATACTGCTGCAATATATAGACATTACGATTAGAATGACATCAAGTGAATCCCACTATCAGAAGGAATGAGTCCATCTTGGCGTACCAAGCCTGAGGGGTCTGTTTGAGGCCATAAAGAGACTTTTGAAGATGACACACAAGTCAAGAATGTTGAACGAACCCCTATGGCTGCTCCATGTATATCTCCTCTTGAAGATCACCATGAAGAAAATAACTCTTCGCATTCATCTAATAAACATCCCATCTATGTGTTGTAGCTATGGAAAGAACAAGCCAGATGGAATTCATTTTGGCAACTAGTGTAAAAGTCTTAGAGTAGTCAATCCCTAGAACTTGGGAGAATCCTTTGGCAACCAAGTGAGTCTTATGCTTGTCAATCAACCCAGATCTGCTACATATTTTTTTCGATAGACCTACTTGCATCGAACAAGTTTTCTTCCCTTAGGAAGTGGGACGAGATCTCAGGTGTGGTTCGTCTCCAAGGAATTGAACTCTTCTTGCATGATTGCATCTCACTCAAGGACACCAAAATATTCCTGAAAATTTTGTGGATCAGAAGTTGAAGCAAGGAAGGCATGTGTATCATCTTGAAACTATGATCTTGTTCTCCTATGATCTGATGGATCCCCTACCCAATCACCTATTGATTAAAAAGTATGATGAGCCCAAAGAGGCCCTACAACTAGAGGAGGAGAATCTGGAGGAGGGTCATCATCCTCTGAAGATGAACTATGTGCATCCTCATGATCACTATCATCATCTGAAGTGGAGGAAGAAGACTCATCATCATGATCTGAGGTATTATGAACCTATGAAGAACTATTGAATCATGATACAAGGACTCCAAGTTGATGGTGGTAGGAGAAGTGTCGAGAGAAAGATTGGAAGTACTCTCCTCAAAGTGAACACTCCTCTCAATGAACAAATCATGTGTGGTAGGATGAAGAAGCTTGTAGCCTTTGACATCATCTAGGTAACCAAAAAATATGCAAGGATTGCTCTACGGATCCACAACCTTGCGTTTCTCTGCTAGAATGTGAGCCCATGCATTAGATCCAAACACTTGAAAGTGCTTAATTGATGGTTTCCGAATGGTCCAAGCTTGAAAAGGAGTTACCCCCTTCACAAATTTTTGGGGAACATGGTTCTGGATATAACATGCACAATTAATGGCTTCTAACCAAAAAGGTGGTGCCAAAGACTTGGGGTGAATCATACAATTAGCCATCTCTTTCAAGGATCGATTCTTCCATTTTGCAACTCCATTTTGCTGAGGAATGTAGGGGATTGTATGCTGCAAATCAGTTCCCTTTGAAGCACAATACTGTACAAACTTGTGGTTGACATATTCCCCCCCATTATTTGTATGCCAAACTTTGATAGATTTTCCAGTTTTTTTCTCTACAAAATCCTTATACTCCAAGAATGAGTTGAAGACTTTAGACTTCTGTTTGAAAAAGTACACAATGGTGTACCTAGAGAAATCGACAATGAATGCCAAAATATATCGGGCTCTACTGAGAGATGGTTATGGAAATGGCCCTGCCAAATCACTATGTACCAACTCCAAAAGATGTGAGGCTCTCCAAGATTTTCCAAGTTATCAAACTTCTCTTTAGGATGCTTGCCAAGAATTCAACCATGACAAACACCTTTAGAAAAGTGAACTATAAGCAATCCTGTAACCATGTCCTATTTTTTGAGTTGCTACATGTTGTGGTAGTTCAAGTGACCAAACCGTTTATGCCACAAGTTCCTCATATCATATGAATGAGTGAGTAGAACAGTTGAAGGAGGGTTGGGAAAAAGGTGAGAGAACAAATAAAGTCAAGACTGATGATCTTCTCTACCAACTGCAACTATAGAATCATTTTGCATCTCACAAATCACCATTGAATTTGGAGTAAACTCAACTCTCTTGCCTATTCCTATGTGAGTGATTCGATAGATAGATAGGAGATTAGTTGATAATAAGGGAACATAAATAACATCTTGGAATGTGCCATCCCTCATATCAATAGACCCTCTCCAACACGCCTCAAGTGGAGTGTCATCACTCATCAAAATGGAAGGCATAGAACATGGCTCCACAAATTCAAGATCATCCTCAGTTGAAGACATGTGGTGTGAAACACCTGAATCAAGAACCCATGTGGATGGTGGAGAAGCAACTGCTACAAGGGCCTTTCCCTTTCCTTTCCCCTTTTTTTTCTCTTTGGGCTTATGAGAACCCTTTTCTAAATTTTGTTTGATGGAATTAGAAACACTAAGATTATTCAAGATTCTCAGGAGTGTGTGTCAAACGATCAACTTGTTTATTCAAACATTTTTGCTCATCCTGACCAAGTTTCTTGCAATAGGCACATTTGACCCTCTCTTTCTTAGGCTTGTCACCTTTTGAAGATGAGGCCTCATTACTTGCTTTTGGAGTAGCCAATTTATGATTCTTCTTTTCTTTGCTATTCTTTTTTTTCTTATCCTTATTACTACTTTGTCCTCTTTTTTCATTTGTGCCAAGGTTGGAAGCCAAGGCATGAGACTTAGAAGACTTAAGAGTGCCCATCTGAATTAGCTTACCTTGCTCCCATGTGAGAGAAGTAGCAAAATCATCCGAAGATGGCATCTTGAATTGAGATCCAAGTGCATCCTTAGTAGCATAAAAGGTAGAAAAAAATACTAAATATTTAGAAATTAGCTTTGAGAGAATACTTAGAATCAATTGTTCATCTTTCTTATCAATTCCACATTGTTGTAGTTGTAACCTTAGTGATTTCATTTTGGTGAAGAAATCTTGAATTGTGTTGAAGTTTATTGGATTTAAATTGGTTAGTTCATTCTCCAACATATGACCCCTCATAGAATCTTGTGCACCAAAAAGAGATTCTGGATTTTTCCATATTTCATTTGGAGTATTAAAAGATTAATCAACATGAAAGACTAAATTAGGAGATACAGACACACAATTCTCCATATGCTCTATCACATTTGTTAAACCACTCAAAAAAAAATTCATCTTCAGTTGGTTCAGTTTCTAGTCCCATTACTACTCTATGCAAACCAAGTATTCTTACGTGAATTTCCATTTGTGATTTCCACGCAAAATAGTTGTATGTAAAATTAGAATAGGAACTGTTGTTGATGCCATGATAAAGAAATGCAAAAGAAAACATGGAAAGAAAGTGAACACAAGAATGCCAAGAACACCCCCACCCTTTTCATGAGTATCAAAGATCACCCCCCCCACTGAAATATTAACTAAGGTTGGCACTTTATAATTTAGTGTGTTTACAACTTAGCCTTTTCCAAGGTACAATGCTCAATAGGCTCAAAGTAACCAAAATTACAAATTCTAATACAAAATGAACCTAAGAAAAAATTTGGAAAAATTAGCCTTATGGCCATGTAGTGCTCTTCAAGACCTTTGCAACACCTATTTTTTTTCAAAAATCAGAGCACCAGAGCAAAAGTTATGGCATGTTGAAGAAATTAGCGCAAGACAACTTCAACCTAAAATATCTGGTACAAATTGGAAAAATTATTTTCAAAACTTTGTAGATGGAAAGTGCTCATCTCCATCTTTCCAAAAATATGTCATTTGTAGATAATAGACATCGTGGTGAAAAGTTATGATTTTTTTTTAAAAACAAGCTAAATTTTGCTTGCAATGATGACCCCTTGGCAAAAGAAAAATTTTCCAAAAATCAAATTCATCTAATTTATAGAAAAATATTATATGAGAATAGGAGTTTTTGGGCCTTTTGAATGCAATGGAAATGTCTGTTTGGGCCGAAAATGCTCTAGTAAAAAGTTGTTCGCAGATCTAAGTTTCAAACCTCTGTTTGCAACTTTGTCAAATAATCTCCTGTTTGGGCCGAAAATGCTCTAGTAAAAAGTTGTTCGCAGATCTAAGTTTCAAACCTCTGTTTGCAACTTTGTCAAATAATCTCCAATTTGGATGAAACAAAAGCCAAATCTAACTTTCTCGAGCCTTCTAGACGCATTGGAATAGTAAAAAATACTCCCAATATAACAAAAAAATGTTGCAATCACTTGGATCTCACAAAACACATGCAAAATAAAGAGGTAATTAAATCTTTGCAAATCCTTTCTGATTCTCTAGATCATTCAAGAACGCAAGAGAAGAGCATACGATAATTTACAAGATTTTTACAAGAAACTCAATCTCTTTATTAGGAATCTAAGAACTTAGATTTCTCAAAACAAAAGCTTTGATACCATGTTAGAAATTTGAAATAGATTGAATAACTCAAGGAAATTTTTAAGAGAAAATCAAAGTTACATAAACTAAAAAAGCATAAGAATGCAAACCAAGAGTCTGAGAGATTATGTAATGTTGATGTGACAATATTGCATTAAGAGCTCCAAAGCTAAAAAGATACAAAGCAAGATGCTTGAATGGATGAAAATACAAGCTAGGTAGTGAGTTTATATAGAACTTAGGAGAGGAGGTAGGTGGAAAATCCAACCAATAGGAATCAACCACAAAAAGTGGAGGATGCCATCAAAATTGGAAAGTGGTTACACCCTTTAAGGAAGGGAACATCTCATCAGTTATCTCCTAGTTATTAAATAATAAATTGACTTTGTTATCCTAAGAAAGCTTAATTAAGTGTAGGAAAAACTTAGGACTAAGGGAAAATAAATTAACCCACTAGGAAAATAAAAACCTACACCAACACCTTGGCATTGCATGTTGTAGGGAAAATGGAGGTGCATCCTAGATGAAGAAGGATACATGGATTATTTGATTCAAATACATCAAAGAGGAAATCTATTACAGTGGAGGCCTTAAAATTATTCAGGGAAGGTATGGAGAAGGGCTACATGGGCACCTTTCACTTCTATCTAAGCAACTATGAAGATCTCTTATTTCTAGAACAAAATGTAAGGGTGAATGAGATTGAAAATGGGCTTATTTTCTTGAAAGATTGGAAATCCTAATGTAAGCTTTGTGAGCATTTTCTAAAATTAATACATTGGGAGTTGTCCCCTGTGACAACACTTGCTTATCAAAAAAAATAAAAAAATGATAAAGAACTATGCATGAATGTAATTTAATTTTTAATAAATAATATATTATAATATATAATAAATATTATAATATACAATAATTTATATTTTATTATAACATATGATTTACATAGAATAAAAAACCACTTTTGTACATCCTATAAAAACCAAAATTTATCATCTAGGAATTAGAACAAATTACATATTTGAAAACTAAAAACAAAATCTTACACTTAATATTTGTACACCATGTTAATATTATATGTATAAGTTTTTCAAATTTTTACTCCAACTATGACAAACTTTGATTTTCAAGAAAAATGCTTCCACTTTTTATCCAAAAAGTGGACCCATTATCTTTCACTTACCCTTAGATCCCACCTTTATTTTTGTAGGTGACATTGGTATGCTTCCTCCTATTTGTGTTTAAACTTCTTGATAGTTGATTTCCTTAATTAGGTATTTCACTCTTGTGCATCTCCCAATCAAGGTGTCAAAGAGGGCTCCCCCCACCCCTCCTCTCTCTCTCTCTCATACACACACATTTCCATGGATTTTAATCATGAGGTTTCTTGGACTAGTATCCAAAGATGGTTCCTTCTTTAGAAATATGTTTCTTTGACTCATGTCTAGGTTAAGGGAATGCAAATAGATAGGTTTGGTTATGATATTATTTTAGTCCTTTAATGTTATTTTTTGTCCTTGTACATAACATGGTTATAGTTGTGATGTATCTTATCTATTATGTGTTATTTTCCTTTATTTTTGTGCTTTGAATAGTATTTTTATGGTTTCTATATGTTGTAAAGGGCCTAGGACCTAGTTTCCCTACTTAATTTATCAAAAACCAAAAAAATCAGCCAACCTAATTTGGAAAGAAGAAAATAGAAATCTAAATTTGTGAGAACTATAACTAATGAAACCTAGAGTGTGATGCATCTTTTAGATTTGGAAAATGATGAATAGATTGAAAGTTATCGATTTTTCAATCAATATATTTATTTAAGAATTCAAACGTATTAAATGTTAAATGTTAATAATAATTACCTATTCAAATTATAATTAGGCACATATTATATTTTTATAATATTGAGATTTTCCTAGATATACTCTTTTCATTTTATCAAATTTGGATAGAAAAATTCCGTATGCATCAAGGGTAAAGTTGAAAATCTATGAAATATCCCAACTTATTTTTTTATGGAAAAGGTGGGTTTGGGATCCAAGCCTAATTCCCATGCAAATTTTTGGGGGACAAATTTTAAAAATCTAGAATGTTGACTTTGATGCAAATTTAAGCTTGAAATTGTATTATAGTAACAAGTTTTTTTCCATGTCTTTGTTGTAGGGTCATGTGAGTAGGTTGGCGTTATTTTTAACTCTGAACAAAATTTTCAACATGAGTTAACTCACATTTGGAGTTACTATAGATATGATTTCTACCATAGAATGGTTTTTGGGTAGTTTATTTTTTGGAACTATTGTAAGTGTTGGTGTGAATAAATGTCTTGTACCTAGTTAATTCACTTATTAGGGAATTAAGCAACATATTCACATGTTAAGTTTACTTAGGTCCTAAGATTCTTTCTAGAAGGTGTTAGTTGTCATTAGTTATTATCTTATCTTTTGACAACTAACACATGTGACCTAGGTAGTTGTGTCAAGTTGTCTCATGTCATATGATTAAGACACTTGTCATAATCCTATGCCATCTTGTATCTCACATTGGCTATATAACCAAAGTGCTCTCACACATTTTATATACACCTACATTGACTCTTTTTGCATTCATTGATAGGAATACAGTTTATTCTTGTCATATTGATCTTTTGAGTATTTTGTGCTTTCCATAGGCCTTTAGATCTTGGGTGGCTATCTCCATAGCCAAATCTTACAGTAATTAATGGTGTTTTCTTTTAATACCTTTACATTATTTATATTTTTCATCCCTATGTACCATTTGTGTTTTATAACCATGCACTTTGCATAATTTATTATGGAGGAATGATGTTGTGGTGGGTATTTCACTCTACAAGTTGAGGTAGTAGATTCTCTATTATATTATAGAATTTAGCTTTACAACTACCAACTATATATGCTTAAAATTTTATAAGGGCTTATCAAAAAATCTAGATTTTGTGCATATAATGCAATCAATTTATTCCATAAGATAACATCTCTTTGATACATTACATCAAATAGTTAACATGCCATATCTATAATTACATAATTTATGACCATGTCAACCAAGATAGTTGTGACAATAAAATTTGACAAAAATCACCCTTCCATTATGATTTGATGGATATCCATACTTTATTTTAAATCTCATGTTTTGGAATAGGGAGTGAGAAAAATAGAAAAGATTATCAAATCTATCTTTATACCTTCTAATTGCAATTTTCTTGAAAGTTTCTAATGAATTTTCTATAGAGGGTAAAAAATTTAATTTCATGAAAGGGAATCTCCCTTGAGAGCTAACTTCATGATAATTTTTATATAGTATTATTTTTTTATCTATGCTTAGGCTCAAGAGAGATGGACCCCATAAAAAATAATGAAAATAGATACTAAAATGGTTGCTCCTATGGAGGGTTAGGTTTAAATTGTATTTATATTAATTATGATAAGTCTAATTACAACTTTTCAACATTAACATAAATTATACTAACAGATTTGTATCTACATACACTTAACATAATATAACTTTGAATTGATTCCAATGGTCTTGTGAAAAATGTTTTTGACGAGGGTAAACATAATTAAAATTAGGGTTTGAAATCCTTGTCAGAGTTTGAGCTCAAAACAAAGGAAAAAGACCAATCTACACTACCAATATTGGAAACCCCAGCGATGGATTTGAGAAAATCCAAACCCCAATGTGCATGATGACGATGTTCAACCACATTATCCCCCACAACTTCAACAAAAAATGACACCCAAGGGCCATTGTAGTTGAGATGCATAGCAAGCCATACCCTACGACTATTCTAGAAACCAAGCCCCACAACAACACACTCTAAAACATATTTCAAACCCTTGTACTATTTGAGCCAAATGAGGGCTTCAACCACCTTTTTCATAATATCTTTAGCTTCCCTTAAGTCCAACATGACCACCATAAATTGAGAGGCAACAACATAATTGACTCGGAATCTATTTGCAATCTTTCTTGAAATATTTCCCTAACCCCAATAATAAATGGGGAGGTCTTGGCTTTGACTCTTAAGCTAGTTCATGAAATGTTTAACAAGGAATTATTTCTAAACATTCAATTAGATTATAAAATTATCTTAATAATTATTAAATATTAATTTATTTGAAATTTATTTATTTGTCAAGAATTTTCTTATAATGATTAGTCAATCAAAGTTGGCCTTAAATGCTAATAGATGCCTTATTTCAAAAAATAATATACACATTAAATATATCTATTAAAATTTTATGGTCATCTCCACCACCATTTCCTTAGGAACATACAGGTCCAACAAAGACGTTACAAAACGCGTTGAGATGTTAGTATTGACATGGTAGCATTCTTTTGATAACAAAACTTCTTTCCTATAACAAGATTCACTACCTTTATAGTAAGGAAATCATTCTCTTGTAACACTAGCTTAAGGGGTTGGTCAATGACGTGGCTCAAAAAGGCCAACTACTTCTTATCACTGGTTAATAAGATTGGGGTCTCCATGAGAACTGAGTAGTGTGAATTCTTCATATTGTGACTAGGGAAATAATTCCTAAAATAGCAATGAGGATACATCAGTGAGTACCAGATAAGCTCAAAACTAGATCATATGTACTTGCTCATCTCAAGGATAGGTTGGAAGGTAATAATGAAACCTTAAGGGTTTGGCTCTCACACAAGTGAGAATAGATTGCCATAATTGTTCTGAAAGAACGCATTGAAGAGACACTGGATGAAAATTTAGCATAAAGCCACGTACATTATTGAGGAAAGGAAAATATATAAGAAGCTCACATGGGTGGCAATGGAAGGAAAATAAATATTAAGGCACAAAATCTAATACTACTACATCAATGTGCTCATGGCCCCATGAATTTTTAAGGACCTCACATGCTTACAATATGGGCTCAACCAAATACTTACAAAGGGATTAATGATAAATAAAGGGGCAATACGAGGAAGGATCCATTTCCTCATTTATAAACGAGAAAGGAAAAATTTGGCGAATGGAGACACTTCCATTACACAAGCAATAAAAAATTCGTTTAAGAGTTACCCCATCTAATTTAGCAGTTACCTATATAAAAAAATATATATCTATTAAAATAATCTTATAAAAAAATTGACAATTTATCCAAAATTCATTCTTTCAAGTGATACAATCTTATTAAAATTTTAATTATATTTTTCAAAAAATATCTAAATATAATTATACAACCATCAAAGTTAACCCAAATGATTGCATCATCAAATTTAGGTCTCTATCTACAAAGAAAGCTATTCTACATAAAAATGTACTCTTTAACTATTCTATTATATACTATCTTTGAAGAAGTAACTCGTCTATCCATCATTACAGTCATATGATTGGACCCAATTATTATAGGAAATTATGTAGTGAAAAAGCATGTGTAAGATATATTTTTGTGTATGTTGGCTCCTCATAATGTTTCACTTATAGACTCATTTTTATATGGTTCAAATCTTAAATTCAAAATTTTGTTAATTTGTTTTGAAGACAAATAAAACAATTGCACAACAACTACAAGATTAAATAAAAAAATACATGAAAGAAAGGAGTTGCATAGTGTTAATTTATGTAGTTTGGGCAGGTGTCTCCAAACCAAAGAATTATTAATTAATTAATTAATTGATTCCTCTAGAAACTTCTAGAAACTAGTTAATTAGGGTTTGGTACAGTCTAGTTAATCTTAGCCATTGATTGAGATTAAATCGTGGCCATTGGTTTTTTAATGAGATAATTATAAAAAGAGATCAATGGGCATTTGGAGAATACACACTTGAGAAAGATTTGTAGTGATAGCGTTGGAGACAGCATCAGTGAAATTTCAGCAAGAGAAATTGAGAGAAAAATTTCCAGAAAAGAATATTGACGGAGCTCTGCCAATAAGAAACAAGTAGTTTATGTATCTCTTGATTTGCTGAAGTTTAATAAAATTTCTCATCTGCTGAACTGGTTTTTCCTTCGGGATTTTTCCAAGAGACAATTTGTCCAAAAATATTGTGTTCATTATTTTGCATATTTTCTTCTACATTCCTGTGGTTTTATTGTGAAGTTGCAATTATGCTATTTTTCAATATATGATATGAATAAATTTTCGGCAGTCAAATAATCTATATATAGATAGGAGATTAGTAGTTAGTAACTGCATTAGAATTTTCACACACAGCAACATCAAGACAAACTGAACTCTAATAGATATAAAAGAGTTGTCAACAAGAAGGTTTGGCATAAGCAACAATAATAGCCTACTGAAACAAGCAGCAAGATACTTCATAAATCTCAGCATTCCACATATAGGAATCAGCCCGCAGCATCATGCTTTCTCCCTTGGGTAGCCCTGGAAACATCAGCCCCTGATAACACCCTTGAGGCATAACATGCTACTGTAATGAAACAAATTACCCCATGTGAAGCGCAATTTTGCTGATTACTGAGCTCATCAAAGGACAAAAGTGTAGTCTGAGCGATAAACATTAGAGAATTTTGAGAAAATAAAATCTGACGAGCACATCTTCCTATGAATCGACACGGCTTGTTGCATGTTTATCGTCCGGACTACTTAGTCAATTGCTCACCTATACTTTTCTGTTTAAGTTCAATGGATTTGGAGTTTCACAAGAGAAACTTTCGAGAAAAAATAAAATAAAATCTGACGCGCACATCTATCATTTAAGACGGCTTTTCGAAGTTGATAGTCTGAAGTCAGGACCAGTAATTTCCCCACCTGAACTCCTCTGCGTAATTTAATGGATTTGGAATTCTAGAATGAAATTCGCTGGAACCATCTAACACCGGGATTTCTTCGAGGTTTCGTACGGAGATAACGTCGGCAGGTTTTGGTGAGGTCTTAGCCTAATTTCGGAAAGGTTAATTGTTCTAATTTTCTCGATTTTATATCCGAGTTAGTTAATTATTTATAAAATTAATGCAAATAAAATTTTGTCGAGTTGAATTGAGTAGGACTGAATGGGGCTGTGTTCACATCTTTTGCCGGTTTGCAGAGTTGGCACGACTCATGATGATTCAACCTCTGCTCTAATGTCAACCTTCTGATCAAACTTTGAATTTGGTGAAGGGGATGGATGCAGAAGGGGTAATCGGTGTAACCCACGACCTGGTCATGAGAGTAGAAAGTAGAGCGGTCATAGTTGGTGAGCTTGGCTTGGAGAGCAAATCTGAGGGGCAGATCGGGATTCGAAATAAACAGCCTGCCGAAGGATATCATGTCTGCGCTGCCACTAGACACGGCTTCCATGGCAGTCTCTCTGTTGTATCCGCCGCTCCTCATAAGCCTTCCTCTGTACTCCTCCTTCACTATGTTCCACATTGCTGCAGCCGTGCTCTCGCACTCTGCCGCCTCATCTTTGAGCCCTTCTTTGGTGAATCGCGTCTCCGTCATGTGGAGGTAAGCGAGAGGATATGAATTGAGCAGGCCAATTAAGTGAGAGGTGAGAGAGAGGGGGTCGGAATCAGAAGCCCCCATGTAGTCAATAATGGGCGACACTCTCATGGCGGTGCGCTCGGCGCCTACCTCCCTCACCACTGCCTCAACGACCTCCATGACAAAGCGGCATCTGTTGTGGAGGGATCCGCCGTAGTCGTCCATCCTGTCGTTGATGCCGTTCTTGAGAAACTGGTCGATCAGGTAACCGTGCGCCGCGTGGATTTCCACGCCATCAAATCCCGCGCACATGGCGTTCCTCGCTGCCTTACCAAACTCTTCAACGACCACAGCGATTTCAGGCGTAGAAAGCGCGCGCGGGGAAGAGTAAGTAGCCTTGGAGCCGCCTGGCATCAAGATGCTCCATTCCTCGGAAATTGCCTTCCCTGTGGACGATACGGGTGCTTCTCCATTGGGCTGATACACTGCATCAAATTTCCACACACCAGTTAAACTTAGACCAAATCCACACTGTACACAGAAAAATAAAAACAACACCGATAATTGATTAAATGTGAGACCTGTGTGCGATGCCCTGCCGACGTGCCAGAGCTGGCAGAAAATAACGCCACCCTTGGCATGAACGGCGTCCACCACCTCTTTCCACGCCTTAACTTGTTCCTCACTGAAAATACCGGGGGACTGTGGGAACCTGCAAGACGAGATCTCATCAATAATCCTACTTCAAGTAAAACACAATCATTAATATCTTTATTTTTCTTTGACGTACCCAATAGCTTGGTGTGAGACTCCATTTGCTTCTGAGATGAGAAGGCCTCCTTTGGTGGTTCTCTGAGAATAGAACTTCACGTGAGAGGGTTGAGGAATGTTGTTTATTGCGCGGCACCGAGTCACAGGTGCCAACACAACTCCGCACACATTAAAGTAATAATCAACTTAGAGACTGCAGTCATCTTGAAGGAATTAAAAAAGACTACAGAAATTGGTAAACATGAAAATATATGTTACCTGTGTGAAAGGTTGAAGAGCGGTCCCATCTGAAAGGGTGACAGAAGGTGAGAAGCAGGTTGGGCTTGGTGAGAAAGACCTCCTTTCACCATTTTCGAGAACTGTGGACCGACTGTATCAAAATGATGTCGCTTCTTTCTTCAACAATTTTACTAAGTACAGAATGTTCACTGGGCTTGTATTGCTAGGCAAACGGCTGAGCTTGGTTGGTTTGGCATTTGAAGCGTCTAATCGGATGTTATTTATGGGCATTTTTAGTCTCCGTTCACAAGCATTTACTGTTCCGTTCGTGTCGATGTAGCTTGACTGGATTTATATTTCAACGCGCATGTATTAAAATGTGTCCTTCCTCGTCCTCTCTTGTCAAATACTCTTTTCCACGTTCTGAGTTGTACATGCTTTTCACATTAACCAAAGTAAAAGCCGCACATGTATTTTGCCTAGCAATGGAACTTCCGTAACGGCGGCTGCTAGGTATACTCCGAAAATGCGGAGTAAATCTGTGCGTTTAGATATTAGGTTTTGGATCGGCGGCATACTTTTCTAATTTTGCATTTTCGTTAAAAGGATATGACAGTTGAAGTTACGAAAATGCTATTTTGAAAAATACTTCCATATACTTTTGGATAATATAAATTTTACCAAATTCATGTCCTTCAAATCTAACCCAAACACTTTCCATACTCTTCTAATATTTATGAAAAACCATTAATATAAATTTTCACTATATCCTTAATGCTAGGTGATATATTGTTTTTTTTATTAATCTCTGACATTAAATGTTTTATTATGGATTTATATACTAGCACTTGCACTTCAATAAGGTGCAATACTTATGCCGATAAGCTGAGCCCACATTATTTATGACCGTGAAAAGCAGTGGACGATGTGAAGAAAGCAGTGATCTATGTCACCTATCCCTCTCTACCTCTCTGTCCCTCTGTCCCCCCTTCTCTCTCCCTCTTGCTCTCTCCTTCCCTCTCTATTTCTCTCTATATCACATATCCCTCTCTAACTATCCCTCCCTCCATCCCACCTATTTCTCTCTCGCTCTCTCCTTCCCTCTCTACTTCTCTCCCTCTCTCACTTATTCCTCTCTACCTCTCTCTCCTTCCCCCTCTAATTCTCTATATTTCCCCTATCCCTCTCTACCTCTCCCTTCCTCCCCATCTCTCTCTCTTACTCTCTCTGGCTCTCTCTTTCCTTCTCTACTTCTTTCTATCCCACCTCTCTCTCCCTCCTTATCTCTATCTCACTTATCCCTCTCTACCTCCCTTTGCCCCTTTACCCTCCTCTCTCTCTTTCTCTATCCTTCCCTCTCTACTTCTTTTCCCTCATCTCTCTCTTTCTCTATACTTCCCTCTCTACTTCTTTTCCCTCTCGCTCTCTCTTTCTTTATCCTTCCTCTCTGCTTCTTTACCCTCCTCTCTCTTTCTCTATCTCACCTATCCTCTCTACCTCTCTCTCCCTCCCCCTCTCTATATCACATATCCCTCTCACTTCCCTCTCTACTTATCCTCTCTCATCGTCCTTTACCCTCCTCTCTCTTTCTCTATCACCCCTCTCTGCTTCTTTCCTCCCCCACTCTCTCTCTCTCTCTCTCTCTCTCTCTCTCTCTCTCTCTCTCCTTCCCTCTCCACTTCTTTACCCTCCTCTCCAATTCGTTCCAAAAACAACACTTCCTATACAACTTTAGTTTTTCATTTTTCTATTTGTTTATTGTTTGGATTTTATAACACAACATTTTTAAAATAAAAATAAAAATATTATATTATTTTATTTAAAGAATCATTTTTATTTTATTTATTATATAAATTATTTCATTTTGTTTTATTTATTATATAAATTATTATTTATTATATAAATTATTATTTATTTTATTTATTATATAAATTATTTTATTTATTTATTTTTATAGTATATATAAGTTATTTTGTAGTTAAATAGTTATTTTATTTATTATATAAATTTTATTTTTGTTAAAAATTTATTATATTATTTTATTTAAAGAATCATTTTCATTTTATTTATTATATAAATTATTATTTATTTTATTTATTATATAAATTATTTAATTAATTAATTAATTATTTATTTATTTAATTTTTTTATTATATATAAGTTATTTTGTAGTTAAATAGTTATTTTATTTATTATATAAATTTAACTTTTATTAAAAATTTATTATATTATTTCATAACATTATTTTGTGTTTATTATATAAATTATTATTTAAAATAATAGAGAAATCTTATAAAAAATCATGAAACAATTTATTGGTAAGAATGTAAATTCAATAAATAAATGCATTAGAAATTACAACACAATTAAAAATATTTAGTAGAAAATTAAATAACAAAGATTGGTGTATTGAACTTGAGTTTGTCAAAGGTAAAAGAGAGCATTTTACATATTATAGAAAAATAAAATCACAATCTTGAATGAACTAATGAATGTTATTCCTTGTGATAGTTAACTAAAATTGATTTAATTATTATTGAAATGAAATATATGATTGTAGACACTAATATCTCACATTTTCTCATCTCTATGCCACCATTCCCATCTTGACACCTAAGAACATCCACACGTTAACATATATCAAAACTGTATAATTAATTATGTTATTGGAGTTGGCTTTTTTCGTTTATTTGTGTGCAAATGCGAGAGTGGTTAGAATATCGGGGATGGGACATGTAATTTCAAGCTTTGCATCCCCGAGATGCTAATTGTTTCTAAACTCTGAGAAGACTACTTTAGCAGGCGAGTTATTACACCGCAGTTGAAAATTTTCTTTATTTTCCTGGTTATCCTCTATCTAGAATTAGATCGGGTTGCAGAAGCCTATTTGCTTTTTATATTTATATTGATTTCAGAGGTTTTAATATTTATGCAGGCGTTGTTGTTGAATGGCAAGGGAGGACATCTGGGAACTATGTTGGGCTTGAATTTGGTTTTGACAGAGAATTCACAAATTTTGATGATTTTGACCACAACCATGGCTGTACTGGTTGCCTATGTATTTTTCTTTGTGTGGAAGAGGGGAGGATCCAGTGTGCAGAAACAACTGGTCAAGTCGACACCCAAAGTTGGATGCAGTATTTTTGCCATTTTCAATTCTTATTACATCTGAGGCATAGTTAGATTGGTAAGGTCTCAGTTATTTCTTGGTCACGAGGATGAAACTCAAGAGGAATGCTATTCAAGGAAAGGAGAAATTGTAAGCTAAATGGCTAGAAATATCTCTGTGGCCTATCAAACAGGATTTGGTAAAGCCAATTTATGCCTAGATATTCCGATCCAGAATAAAGCCATTGCAGCATCAAGAAGCAGTCATTGTAGGTTGCGGGAAGGTAGTGCTCCAGACCCAACCTGTAATAAATAACAATTCAAAAGGAATCTCCTTTGCATATGAATTATAGAATGAAAACAACATGGGTATAGGTTATTGTGCGTGGAAGGGAGGACATGGGTCACCCACGAATAGGCCATTTCGTACTTGGTGTCATTTCATCCTTCCTCGGTTCAAGAGCTGACAAGATGGATGGGCCAGCTAACATTGGTGGAGAGAATTTTTTGCCAAAGAAATTTCGTGGGGTTCCCGTTGGTGTTAGACTGGGGGAAATGCCAGTGGGGTTCCCCCACGTATAATAGCCTATCAGCTAAGTATTATATTGTCCATCACTAACACTTCTAAGTATAAAAGTAACATTTTATTAAAAAAATATAAAAAATCACATGGTTAGAAAGGTAAGAGAGAGTTTGGCGTTCGTGTGGTATTATTTTAACTCAACATTGAAAGATGTACAAACCTAATGGAATGCACACTCGAGATTTAGTCCATTTTTTACAATTTACAAAAAACATTCTTTTGGCTGTTGACATGCAAGTCCAACACTTTGGGTTCAATGCCCAAGGAAAATCCAACCCTAAGGGTTGGCAATACCGAAAATAGATAGAAAAATGAGCGTGCTATAACATGCTGATGTTATAATGCACCTATATTATAACATGCTCATGTTTGTGTGAAGTAAAAATAAAACCAAGAGGGAGAGAGATATATTTCCCTCTATCCATATCTCTCCCTCTCTTTATCTCTCCCCATCTCTATCTCTCTCCCTCTCTCTATTACTTGTCTCTATAACCCCCTCTCTCCTACTCTTCCCCCTCTAGCTCTCCTTTTCCCTCATTATCCACATCTCTCTACCTCACTACTACATAGAGGGGTGGTTTAAGACATTTTTTGAGACAAAATTTGAGTAAATTGTCTTAATTTGAGAAAAAAAAACTTGTGTATTGTCTTAAATATTGTCTTTAAGCGAGGGTCTCAAATTATTGTCTTAAAAAATTATCTCTGTAAAGACAATATGAAACATAAGTATTTTTGTCTCTTTAGAGACAATATGAAAAAATGTATTAAAAAAATAAACAATTTATTTTAAATATTTTTTTAGTGTGGTTTTCAACATTCAATGTTTTCAGATTCTCATCATCCTCTTGTTTGCTAGAATTTTTATTTTTATTTTTCCAAAGTGGTGGAAAAATTATGACATAAATTATCAATGATTTTGAAGTTGGGAGCAATGAACAGTTGTCGAATACGCAAAGCATAATGTTCATAAAAAACAAAGAAAATAATGCACCCTAATCAGAATTAAGAAAGTTAATGCCAATAAGTATTTTTGTATTTATAATTTATAAAACTATTTGTACAATCATGAGCAACACGTACATCATAACATGGTGCGAGAAAATCCTCTTTTAGATTTGAAGGCACTAGATTTCCTAGCTCCCCTAACACAGGTGATGTTAATCTCATATTAGACCGGGCTCAGTCTGGTGACATTCTAGCCTCTACTAGAAACGACATCAGTGACATTTTTAGGGTCTTGAAGTGGGCCTATCAAGAAATTAATGAGCTTAATCAAATAAATAGGGTTTTGTATAGTAAATCAAAGGAGTTGGAACTTAAGCTGGCTGCTCTCAACAATGAAGAAGGGAAACATAATAAGAACAGTATGGGAAAGAAAGGAAGTGACATTGAGGAAAAATACAAGTCTCTGGAAGAGGAAATGGTTAAAATTAAAAATAACTTGAAAATAGTCATGGAACAAAACCATAAAATGGCTAGGGACAATGCCATTATTATCAATGCTATGTTTGAAAAGCTGGAAAAAACACAACAGGGTTCGCTAGTTGTTGATTTGGAAGAGAACAAGGAAAGCAAGAATGAGGACCAAGGTATTTCTAAAAGGACTCGGGCCAATCTAAAAATGAAAGCGCCTCCCACTACATAGATGGTTCAGATCTTAAAGAGGGGGGTTCAGGATATGAACGAGCTGGAAGCTGAGACTACTGATCTTTTAAAGACACAAATTTAGCTATCGCTGGCCTTTTGTCTAGTTTTTTGGTTCTGTGACCTTTGCTGGCCTTTTTGATGGTTGAGGGTGTTTACTATTGCTATTTTTATAGCCTTTTCGACTGTGATGTCTTTTTTGACTCGTTCTTTATTTTGTAAAATTTGTGGTTTCAGGTCCCTGTAAAACCCATTTTTTCCTCTTTCAAAAACATGGTGTGAGAAAATGATTCCTTTCTAGGAAAGGGAAAATGTTAATATTTTCCTACCAACTAGACCGACCATCATGTATGTGGCAACTTGCCTCGTACACCATTAACTGATTTATTTGAATTGATCCATGATTTTATCTATCCAATTCAATTCTTATAAAATATGAAAGATGGAGCAAGTTGAATGATTGTTATGACCAACAACATCCCTAGAATCCAATGGAATATACTCAACTACCGGCATAACTCTTTCGAGCATGGAAAGGTAGCTTGACAATGAGTTGACTCAATTGTCTAAACTGGACAATTCTACTTCAGAGTGGGAACTTTCTTCCTTTTGTGTGCTTATGTCTGGTCCTCTCAAAGGCAGCTGATAACCTTTCATTATATCGATCCACTAAATCCTGCACTTTGTTATTGTTATCAATAGGATTGCATCTTTTCTTTCACATTCAGGTGCACTTTCTCTGCAATACTCCAGAGAAGGAAAAAAGTAAGAACTCAACTTTTGACAGTATTATGATATAGTAGAAAATTACATATTATTGGTCTTTATGCAATATTTTTCCTACTATTTTCATTCAGAATTCATCAAGTTCGCCTCTTTAGAATTTTATAAAGTGTCTTTATGAATGATCTTGATGAAATTATTGTGTTTTAGCTATCAAAACCTTTATTTTTTCTTGTTCATAATTGTACATCACATCATAGGTCTTAGGTTGTGCTATATTCATTACATTCTTCAAGTTGTGAGAATTTATTTTCCTTCTAAAAAGACAAGTTATTTGGCCTTCCTTGGAAACATTTTTATGATCATTTATGAACTGTGTAAACAATTTTCCTGAGAATAGTTGTGAGCCAGTCTGTAGGTTTTATCATCTTTCCATTTAGGTGCATCACCATAGTTTAGATTTTAGTTCATGCATTCATTTCATTTCCTTTTATCCCTGGGTATGTGCAGGATCATCATGGAAAAAACAGGCCCTTAAGTGGCAAAAAAATTAGAAAAATCAAAGTTAGGCAACTTGACGTAAAAATTTGAATAAGTTATCTATATTATTTCAAAAATATGTAAGAATAGAATCTGTAGAAAATTGAATTTAGTTTCTAAACTACTAGGTTTGTTTAAAAGAAAAAAAATCTATTTAGTGAAAATTTGAAATTTCAATTCAGTGGTACTTAAATTTTAGGGAAAAAATAAGAAGTAGGTGTCTGTCTGACCACCCTAACCGCAATAAAATGATAATATTTTTTTATAAGATTTTAGATATAAATAGAGAACTCATCCCTCGATGTGATGCATATTTTTTTGTAATCTTTTTCCAAGTAAATAATTAATTATGAATTTTTTATTGCAATTTTTTTAAAAATATAAAAACTCGTATGTCTGACCACCTTAACTTGGTCAAAAATTCATGAAATTCAATTTTTCTTTTTTTAATCCTATAGTATATGAAGCATAGAATGTGATGCGTGTTTTGGATTCAAAAAATGTGATATCGTTTAAAAGTTATAGATTTTTTTCAATCAGCCTATCAATCGGGACTTTAGTCATAATTTGAATAGAAAATGAATAATAATTACTTATTAAATTCAAAGTAAAGCATAATTTATATTGGTGGAAATTTGAGAATATCCTTTAAAAACCCTTTCATTTCATCAGTTTTGGGTAAAAAAATAGTCATCAGCCACATACCCATCATGATCCTGCACATACCCCCCTTTCCCTTTTAAAAACATGTTATTCATTAGAAAATATTAAGGGAGCCAATCCATAATTCAGAGGTTGATTTCCATTTCAGGCAACCCACAGGCCTGGAAATCATCCTATGTTACACAGGATTGCAAAGCATCTTTGCTTTCGCATTCGAGTGCACTCTTGTTGATAACAGTTATTGATGAACGATAGGATTTCTAAATCATCTTGAGCATAACATAGTCTTTCAAGATTTTGATACGATTCTAGAGGGAGTTGAATTCTTCCTCTAAGATAACCAACATGGTGAAAGAAATTTTTTCCTATAGGTAAACAATAAGTTACTGGACATTCATCTACTTAAATGCAATAAGTTTAAATTTGTGCCAGGCATTTTTAGATCAATGTCATCTGATATTGGAACATTCCAAAACATGAACCAAACCTGGAAAGGTCTTTTGCAGGTAAAAGAAAATTGAGACTCCATCCTCATTTTCAAGTTCAAGGTCACATTTTGAATAAATTGTCTCTTCACTATAGTATGGAGTAAGAATACTGTCCAAAAATACCAAAATTAAGATAACATCAGTTAATATTTCCAGATCAATATGTTTTCGCAAAGCATAGAGGTTGATTTAATGAGATGCATTCTAAAATTCAATTCTTATCCATGATTTGTATAACACTTTATGGAAAAAATATGATGGCATTATAGAGTTCAACCTTCAAAATAGAAGAGTTCAATGCAAGAGGACAACACACTGCCTGTTACATTCCCCTTTAGCTTTTACTTCTTATGATCAAAACTAAATTAGAGTACTCTAATTGATGTAACTTTCAATTGTCAAAATAAAATTCTAAAAGTTAAGAGGAGCTATTCTTAACTTTGTGTTCAAAATATTTTACTTATAAATGATGTTAAAAGAGTTCTCTAAATGCAACCGACAAATAAAATTACTTATCAATGATGTTGCTTCTATTATTGTAATACAAAGTAATCTCACTCATACATTTACCTGCATTAGAAGCTCTTTTATAGTTGATACATCACCATTCTTGATGGCCTCTCGTAAACCTTGGTAAACAAAGGAAACAAAAGTTTCTAGAAACCAGTTATTTGATGATTATAGGATGTACACATGTCTTTTTTGAAGCACAATCATATCTCTGAGTGTTTAAATACATCTGGAAATAACACTACAAAAATATCTTGATAGTTGCATACAACATTGGATATTGTGACTATTTATTAACAAAATTCACCTCTCCACTGCTTTTATAATCTTTGGAATTCGTGTCCATGGTTCCATTGGTCATTTTCCCACTACTAAAAAATCCACTGTAAAAAAAAACTTCCAATCAGTATCTAGCCAATTACAAGAAGACATTGAGTGATGAATGCAAAATTAAGATCTCAAATAGATCAAGAAATTGGAATCCACCAAAGTGATCCACAATTTCTCTTGCTTATAGTAGAAATGGACAAACCACACATCAATATTACTTATGATCAAAACTAAATTAGAGCTACTCTAAATGATGTAACTTTCAATTGTCAAAATAAAATTCTAAAAGTTAAGAGGAGCTATTATTAACTTTGTGTTCAGAATATTTTACTTATAAATGATAAAAGAGTGCTCTAAATGAAACCAAAAATAAAATTACTTATCAATGATGATGCTTCTATTATTACAATACAAAGTAATCCCACTCATCCATTTACTTGCATTAGAACCTTGTCCATGGCTGCACACATAGCCAAAAGATGTTCTAAAATGTAAGGTCGACAAACTAAATCAATTGTATCAGAAACACCATTCTCTGTAATGATGAAAGGAATATTCAAATGTCTATATCTCTCATCAAATTTAAACACATCCTATACAAGCCATTTGGATAAACAATTCACCCAGATTCACTATATTCATCATTCTCCACTAGCTTCAAGCCTGGTGCTGAAATCACTTCCTGAAAAGCAATGAAAAGACATGGAAAAATTATGTGGATTTGTAGTCCCAAAAATATCAAACCTACATTTGATTATTTGATATTGTATCATATTATAGCTATAAGAAACTAAACTCTATCAAGGACATAGGAAAACCCCATGATAGCAATTAAAATTTGATACCAAGTAAATCAAGAATCCCAAAGTTCAATATGCTATTAAATAAAAGCTAAAAACATACAATTTGTTTCAGGGATCAGGAAAGACCTGGCCATAATAGTTTATACCAATAAAATAAAGCTTTCCATAGATGCTATCCACATATGGAAAGAGAGTCATTTTATTAGTCAAAACAACTACTGAAAGATCAAAAAGACCATAAGGTCGCATGAATGAAGCATGATGTGCTGTACCAATTTTTTCTCCCAATGATGTACTCTTTTTGTCAATATCAAAAAAAATTAATTACATTTATATTGAAGAAAATGGACAGTAAACCTTCTTTATACACCAAGAAGAAAATCATAGAATAAGCACTCTGCAAGATGAAACATGAAAAAATAACACGTTGGAGCCACTCTAGTCTTCCTTGTGACCTTGACGTGTGTGTCTTTTCAAATTGCAAGTTTGTATATAGCAGTACGAGAGAGAAACCAAAACTCATGGATATGGTCAAAAGCTTCTGAATGTGCTAGTCATCCAGTGCATAACATGACTAAAACCACCCATAGGCATGACAATAGTGGCAACCTCAAACAAATCAGGGTGACCTCCAGGCTAGGCTCCAGCACAGTAAGTCAGCATTGCAAACACATGTGACTCATTAAATGTTATCTAGTAGTCAACTAAACCAATAAAGTTTTCAATTGCTAGCCTGCATTTAGAATTCATAATAATAACTTAACTAGTAAGTTAAGCAGATAGACTAACTCATTACCAAATTTAAAAGGTTTGCAAGATGAAATTCACCTTATGCATTAAACTAACTATAGTTTGAATCAATATTATTGATGATATCTCAAGCTGAATCAAGCTATTCTCAAAAGAATGAAGACAAACAACTATAGACTTAGTTCAAACAAATAAGCAAGTGATTTCTATCATCAAAAATATTATATTAAGTTTTTCCTCCAACTCACATCAAAACTAATAGAGAAGCATACCATTTGCAGTTACAAATACATCAAGGATTGAGTAATTATATCTTTATTTTGAATATGCATATGCTGGTAGTTTGGATTGAGAAATCATCCTAGCAAGGCCCAATATTTCATCATAAGCTATTGTTAGTATAGTTTTAAAAGTGATCAAAGATTATAGAAATGTTAAGTGCCATGGGAACATTTTAAAGAAATTTAGGGCCATAGGTGTTCAATGTATATGTATAGGGTACAAGAGATTGTAGAAAAAAGAAAGAAACAAAATTATATTAATGTCCATGGATACCAAAAATAGCTCAATGGGACTCAAAATCATTCTGGCTCAACGTCAGCTAACCAGCTGGGGGTGGAATTCAGAATTAAAAATGCCTATCTAATACTCTTTCTTATATCCTACCAAGTCAACTATTTACTCTCATTGTGAATGCAAGATGAGGATTAGATGATCTAGTTCATGGAATGGCAAATGTTGAACAAAGCTCACAGACCATTATAGAAAAGGGATGGGAGTCCTGTTCCCACCAACCCCATACTTATTAGTTAATGGAGCTCCACCCCTGTACCTCTTAATAATAGTAATAATAAAGCAAATCCATCTTGTGCCCTATCTATATCTCTAATGGAAGGTGGTTCAGTTCAGGAATTATAGTCCACCAATTGCATAATGGCAAGAAAGCCCTAACTCTATCTAGTGGTTCACTGTGCCCCTCCTTCTCACCGCTCACTATAATTATAATAATATAAAGAGGTGGTGGTTATCCCCTACCATAGATAACTGGTGGTGGACTTCATAGAGATATAAGAACCAAAAAGTAGGCAAGGGAAAGATGGATCAACAATTAAATAGTTCTTGGAAACAAACTACAGTTCTTGAATTAGCTTGTAGGAAATATTTAGGAATGCCACACCATTGGTTTCCCCTTCATTTACAAAATGAAGTGTGTCCTAGTAAAAGGAATTTGTGTCCTTGAATAAATCAAACTAAAGTAACCATGGGAGCATCAATCAAAGGCTATTATCATAAAAAATGTATATGTGAGTGGGTCTAATTGCTTTTCTTCTTAGGAAGTAAATGGATTTCCAAATAACCTGAATCTAATTCAAAACACAATAGCTCATACTTATGATATGAAGTCAACATGGAGAGATAACATCAATCTTGATTATGCTTCAAGAAGGGGATATGTCTAGTACAAGAAAAAATTAGTATATTAAGCATTCCAAATAATACAAATGATAATGTAGCTATAAATAAAATTTAATTAGAAAGAAAAAAAATCCCAATCAAAGGACATATCTATTCATAAACAATCATATGAATACTTAGCTCTTGACCATTCTAATCAAGCATTGCTATCAAACTATTGTTGCCTTCTTGAAAGATGTTCTTACACACTTAATTTTATATAAGATACTAACCACCGTGAGTAGAATTTGATGAATCTCTTCTACCCCTCACAATTTCTTTTCAACGTTAATCATTTATAAAATGTCACTTGGAGAACAAAACTGTGATGAGAAAATGTGAGTGGGAATAGCAGAAGAAAGTATCTCATAGCAATAGATACAATTTTTGAATAAAAATTGCATTACGAACATAAAATGTAGGAATTAATCAAAGACTTGAAAAGAAATATAGTTTATCAAACATAAATATTTCAACAACAAGTCAACTTGCTTTTCATTTTCAAACATGCATATTGTTTACTCTTTTCTTTCACCAATCTTGGTTTTGAACTCTCGAGACTACTAACAAAACTAATATACATGAATTCAATTGCTAGCTTCCAAGTGGTACATACCTTTACGTCCTTTATCAATGAGTCCTTGCATAGATCAACATAGCATCACCTAGAGTACTCAATTTTCCATAAACAAGATATATGATTTGAGAGATTTAAAAGAAAATGATGGAAGCTGGACTAACTACTTGATGGAAGGCCTTTAAGAAAAACCAGATGAATTTTTTTACAAATAGATAAAGGGTAAAAGCACAAAACTGTGTCACACTTTATAAAGGAATCGACCAACATCAAAAAGAATTCTACACTTCAACCACATAAAAGTGGTCTTTATGTTTTGAATTTCAAAATGATGTAAACTAATGAAATGTAGAACTTTTGATGAAGTTTATTCCTGTAATTTTTCATATTTAAAAAAAAATTGTTTTCATTACTTTTTTATCAATTTAAGAACAAATTCTGGAATTTTGAAAATTTGAGAAAAAAAGTGACTCCACAGGTCGTCAAAGAATAAATTGAATTTTTTTTTTGTTTCTCTCTAATTTTTTTCTCCAAATAGGTAACTTCAATATCTTGTGCATGGAAAAAAAATCAAATTTTGATGTATATTTTTCTTATAGTAATGTTTTATAGTCAAACTTGTCAGAATTTGACAGTTTTCACGGGCCGTCAACTATTGTCTATTTTTTTAATCATTTTCAAAAAAAAATTATACCCTTTTGAATAAGACTCTCTCCTCTTGTGCCCCATATATTTTAAAAAATAAATTAATATGTTTTACTATTTTTTTAAATTTCTAATCAACCTTTTTTTTAACTTTAACAACCTACTTACATTATTTTAAAAATAAAATATATTAAAACTAATCAAAATATTAAAAAAATACATATTTGGATGAACACCACTCCAAGCTCTACAACATGGTATTTCTCTATTTTGCAGAAAAAATATTCTGACTGAAGAAATACTTAGTTGAAGTTGAAAGTTTCAGAAAATTCTAAAAAACTGAGTTGGCTGCCATTTAGGATGCCACATAGACAGTTTTGGTAAAAAGGGTTTTTCCCGAAACCCTTTCTATAGATCTAATTAATATTAATATTTTATTTTATTCATGTGCAAGATCATGATGGGCCAAAAAGTGGCGATATGATGGGTATGTGTAGGGTATGTGGCTGAAGACTTTTTTTTTACCCAAAATTGATGAAATGAAAAAGTTTTTAAAGGAGATTCTCAACTTTCCACCAATATAAATTATGCTCTACTTTGAATTTAATAAATAATTATTATTCATTTTCTATTTGAATTACGACTAAATTTGATTGATATGTTGATTGAAAAACATCTATAGCTTTCAAACGGTATCACATTTTTGAATCGAAACATGTGTCACATTCTATGCTTTGATATTATAAAATAAAAAAAATAAAAATGAATTTCATGAATTTTTGACCAAGTTAAGGTGGTTAGACATACAAGTTTTATATTTTTAAAAGTTGTAATAAAAAAATCATAATTAATTATTTACTTGGAAAAAATTATAAAAAAATATCCATCACATCGGGACAGGAGTTCTCTATTTATATCTAAAATATTATATAAAAATATTATCATTTTATTGTGGTTAGGGTGGTTAGACAGACACCCACTTCTTATTTTTTCCCTGAAATTTAAGTATTATTGCATTGAAATTTCAAAATTTCACCAAATAGATATATGTTTTTTAAATAAACCTAGTAGTTTAGAAACTACATTCAATTTTCTACAGATTCTATTCTTACATATTTTTGAAATAATATAGATAACTTATTCAAATTTTTATGTCAAGTTGCCTAACTCTAACTTTTTTGAATTTTTCGCCATTTAAGGGCCCTTTTTTTGCATGATGATCCTGCACATACCTGTGACCCACATTAAAAAATCTAATTTCAAAGTGGGAAAAGGAAAAATTTAATTTTTTGGGATTCAGGAAAAACCTATTTGGCTAAAACCCTATGTGCCATGTATAGGCCACGTGGTTTTGGTCGAAACCTATTCGATCAAAACTTTTTCGGCCGAAAATATTTCACTCAGAACTATTTATTTGGCCAAAAGTGTGACACATATTTTTGCTTTTACCCTAAAATATTTAAATACATACACACCTACATGAAATTTAATCCTTTGCTAGCACAATGCAATCGCCTTGAACAAGCAGGGATAAAATATACCTTACCAAAATAATTTATAGGCACTGTGTCTTTTGCCAAGACAAGATTGATAAGATAAAAGAAAGGGAGGATGTCAAATAGATGCGGAAGGAATACCATGCATAAAAAATATAAGGTTTCTTACAACAATAAGGTAACTAAGCAATTTTGGATTAGATGCGAGAATATTGCAAATTAAGGAAAATAGTTATTTTTAAACTTGAAAGAAACCACACAACATTGTTACACATTAGAAATAAGGTTACCATTGAAACCATAGGAATAATGCACCTTATAATCTAAAATGAGGGAGCATCAATTTCGAAAAGGAAAACAGGAAAGAAGGAAACATACAAATACATTGGAACCGGACAACGATATTTAATTTTGATAAACTCACACTACCTGAAAAGGTGTAGATTAAAGGAGTATCCATACATGAAATTTGCAGATCGTGATACATTACTACATGCTATGGAATTATAATATGATTAGTTGCAGCAATGAAAATGCATGGAATTCATCATATGAGGATTCAATATACAACATAAATATTCTGATTATAAATTCTAGAAAGGATCACTATAGGTTATGGAATTCAATGTGAAGCTACATCATAATTTTTAGATGTATAATCAATTAAAAATCTTACTTGATTTTCAATAAACTCCTTTGAGAAGTATCCTAGAAGGTCCAGCCATGTCATAAATTCAATGTTCTTAATCAATTCAATGAATATTGTACTAATTACAATTTGGTGCTTAGATATGTCAACAATGGATTAACCACAACTTTAATAGTAATGGAAAATTTCTCTTAGCGGTGTTCTCAAATTAGGCATTATTCCAGGATGATTGCCTTTATGATATTCGTTGTTTCCAAACTTTATGGTGCATAATCTCATCGAGTGAAAAGGTGGAATCAAAATAAAGCCACTCTTAATTAAAATTTTCATATTTAATAAACTATGTCATAAACATTATTTTAGCTTTGAAATTGCTTCTAGGTAATTAGGTCGAAAAGCTCGAGTTCTGTTAGAAAGCCAAATGGGAAAGAGTCCACTGACTTTAGTAGTATGTGTATCACTTATTTTAGCGAGGCTTATTTCCATCAACTAATTTAATTCTTAAGAAGCAAGCATTACCATATGGAAAACCATCCCTAGTAAAATAAATCATGGGGTTAGCAAAAACAAGAACAAGTGATGTACTACATGAATAAGAATGAACATTTTGTTAAGAATTTACAATTGATTTTGACCAAGAAAAATAATAGGGATACATCTGAATTAACAATGATAAGTACAAATAGGCTAATATTGCCTAGACAAGAGTATACAATTAAGATGCAATTTGCCACTAAAAAAGGCACTAACACTACAGATACTACAACAATCACATGAATTTGATTGTAAATTGTCACATAAATTTTGCACTTGGTAATACAGCAAGAATATGTATACTTTGACATTCTCAAATTTATAGTCAAATGGGACGAGTTCCAAAAGCAGAGCTCCAGGTTCAAACCCCCCATGAGACACAATAATTATTCAAATTGGGTTAAATATTACACTAAATACAACTCTCCAGGTGTGGCATACTACAATGAATGAGTCCAGGTAGAAGTCTCGGGTGAATTTGATAGATGAAATATCCCTTTTTCGTGGAATCTAAACAAAAAGATCACCTTTCAAGGGAAATTTACCATTTGAATCAAAAAATTATACATATTTCCAAGTTTTACCCCCATTAACAAAGTTGGTAAACGTTAAATAGAATTGTTTAGGCCAGCTTGTGTACAAAACATGGAATCATACACAAATGGTGTCAACTGTCTAACAGAGTACCATAAAGAATTTCCATCTCATGGTATGAAATAATTATAGAGAAGGTTCAAATTAATTTGTTGATAATGTTTTAGGAAAAAATGCAAATATAATTGACAGGTGTAAAACCAAATTCCACAACCTTTGCCAACATCCTTCTAGTATGTACAAAATGGAAGCTTTGGAACTGGGTAATGATATTCATCATAGTATAAGGGACAGGGAGTGTGAGGCCCACCGCTATGCTACATCTAACGTACTTGGATTATTTTGAGTTTGGTTAATGTCTATGCCTATTGATACCATTGATGATAGAATATTTAAACGTTTAATTCCATATGATGATTTGATTATGATTATTCCACATGTTTAGTAGTCTAACTATGATGATTGATCTAATTTTATGTTGATTATTGATTTTGTTTAATTTTAATTTGAAAACTTAATGATGAATGAATGAAACAAGTCGTGTGAACCAATCATGTTTCAATTAGATAAGTATGGAAATTAATGTTAATGAAAATGAGATAAGATAGGTGGCTAATGATTTTTCAATTATGTTATAGGATCTTTATGCTATACAAATTATGAAACTTGTGTGAATGCAATTGTGATTCAAATGATTTGATTATTATATGAATATGATTTACTTGGATGGATTAACATGTGTATTGAGTGTGCAGGTACATTTTCCATGGCCAATGGAAATTGGAGGCAACTCTTAGGAACCCTATGTAAATTAACCAGTGAAACCGAGCTAAAGTCCATATGAAGGGACTATAGTTCCATCATGTAATTATTGATATTATTTGTGAATGTTTTTAATTTGGTTTTTATTGCCACGTCAGTCCATCCAGGAGGTGAGTTGTCTATCCAAGTGGACAAACTCGGATTTGAACTTTTAGGCACTTTTTGGGGATTGAAAAGTGATATGTTTTAAGTGCTTTTATGGGTTTAAGGTCCCTAGGGTAGCTACCTATGGGTTAGGTACCTTTTTAGCTCAAAATCATGGGTCAGTCTCAAGATAGGGCACTCTTTTTGAGGCCTTAAAGAGGTTTGACGAAAATAAGGTTTGGGAAGTGGGATGGGGACTAGTCCCTTTCCAATCCCACTTCTCCATGTTGTCTTGGAAGTCTCCCAAGTCCTCACACATGTGTGAGAACACATGGGTGAGTGTGCCTGGGAGGGTGAATGGAAGGTTGACAAATGTCAGCTCCCTATTCAAAGGAATTAAAACTTGAGTTTCTATAAAGAAAACTCAAAACAAGGGTTAGGGGATTCTTTTGCATTCTTGATTTTGGTTGAATTTTGGGGGAGTGAGGAGTTTGAAGAAAAATCTTGGAAGAAGAGGAGTTGTGTGGATCCTCAACCCATCTTTCCTTGAGCTTGGTTTTAAGGTAGATTCACCACTTTTGTTTTCTACTTTTTCATGTTTGTATTTGAAAGATTATATGTGTAGGTGGAAAAGATGTGCTTGAAATTTTATCTATTGTGTTTGATTTGTATGTTTATTTCAAAATTGCTCTTGGAGCATATCTTCTTGAGTTTTTGATGTATTATGTGTTATGGGAAAAAAGGGTTGTGTAGGGATAGGCTCACCCAAGTTGGGAAGAGCATCCCTTGTTGGGGATGGTATGGAGTAGGAACCTCCATGGGGAAGTTTAATCCCTCCTTAAGAGGAGAGGCTCAAAAAGGGTATGAGTACCCATATGTAATTGTGAAATGGTGGAAATGGTTTTGGTGGTATGGGTTTCAGAGAAAGAGAAGATATTAAAGAAGGATAGCATGCGAAATGATGGGAGTATGATATTGACTTGTTCTTGTTGCTATTATTATAAGTCCCCATATGGAGTGCATAGTCCACCCCCATCCCCCACTTTGGATTCTTGATGGAATCCTAAAGTTATGTGAAATTCCCTTGGGTGGGTGTGAAAATAATCTTGTGTGTGTAAATATTGCTTTGCTTGGTTTTGTTTGTACCCGGTTCCCTCAGTTGCCTCCTAGCTCGGGGGTGGTTGGTTTTCCAACCAAAGGTTGGGAGGTGAGCACTACCTTGGCTATGGAAAAGTATTGTGATCCTTGTGCAGGTTCAAAGATTTGGGATACATGCAGATTTCTTTTTTAAAAATAAATAAATCATATTTGTTGTACCTTTGCAGATTTGATGAAAATGTTGTAATTGTCATAAAATTTGCTTGATGAACCTTTAGAGATGTAATGTAAAAGTTGTATATAAAATGTTAAATAATTAGTATGTGGTACTCTTATTTCTCCTATTTTTCCAATGGAAGTCTTAGTATAATGTTCCACCCTTTAAAAAAAAATCCAAAAGAAGGAAATATGTGAATATAGGTATTATATTTATTTTGGGTGTTTCATTGTTCAATGGGTGGAAAGCCCATGTCAAATTTGTATCATGTCATACAACTATATTACTGTGTTCAAATGACCTCCTACGTTCTTTTTACATTAAGAAGGGAAGATTTGCTTTGTTGCATAAAAGAAAAATAAAATGTATATTTGGGTTTTGAGATAGTCACTATTATTCTGCTTTGGGAAGATTTACTTTATTGCATAAAAGAAAAATAAAATGTATATTTGGTTTTTGAGATAGTCACTATTATTCTGCTTTGGAAATAAATTAAAAGAGAAAACTTTTACATTTATAGATTTGTGAAATATAATATGATTCTTGTAAAAGCTACATGTAATGTGTTAAGAGAAATCTCATAAAATAAGAATACAGTCAGTAAATTATTTCAGAATAAGTCCAGGTGTAATTTTGTTAAAATGTATTGTCATATGTAAAATTGCATTCCCTGTCCTAAGAAGTTAGCTCTCTGATACGTGAGGAACATAGTTAGATAAATAGTATCCATTTCTTGAAATAGTAGGATTAGAGAGGCATTTAGAATGACAGTACCCTTTGAGAAATTTCTATTTCCATATAGTATTTTCATAGCTACAGGAGTTGGATCTTGGAAGGAAACAAGAAAAAAATAAAATAAAATAAAATAAAATCTGTAGCATATCTTAATACCAGTCCACAGTTTAATTGCTCAAGCTACATAGTGGGTCTATATGTTCCTTTCACCAGTCTCTTTGTTCCGTTAGTGCTTAGTTCCGAAGGAATAATGTGGAGTATTCATTTTATTTCTTGTGCACTCTGCAATAGTGTAAAACAAGGGAGAAATAACGTTCTACCTGGAAGAAAGCAAAAATAAATAAAAATGACTAAACCTGTTCATAATATTAAGAGCATTTGATCTCTATTTCCACTTTATGCATATACCAATTGGAACTACCATCCATGTCGATGTTTTACAAAGGAAGCAATGGGTAGATGCTTTCAAATACCCAAATGTTACTATGCTTTGAAAAAATGATAGCAAGCCCAAAGAAAAACATAGAATAATGAAATAGTAAGGGAACTATAATAGGGGCAGAATAGTATTCCTTTAGCGCTTCCAAGTACACGGCTTGGGGTTTTTACATAGTTGGCATAGGCCAATACTAAATTCACCCTTTTCCCTGCCTTCCCTCAATCTTCACGAGCTTCGTTCCACCATAGTATACTAAGGAATAGCCTGTAATTTTTGCATTCAGTTTGGTTGGTAGAAGAGAATTAAAGTAAATAGATAAAGAAAGAAAAAAAAGATAGATATAAAAAAAATTACACTCTATCATGTTCTATTTTTCCCTGGGCCAGCGCTCTTGTAAACCTTTCATACGTTTCCCCCCATTTCCATAGAGCCTTGATATAAAATAATCCTCTGTCAGTAAGCGAAAAACTACTTCATTCGCTAACATTTCAATGAGTATTCAAGTCTCTGTGCAACACAGTAGTAGCTGAAGAAGTTTGACAAGTTAAATAGCGGAAAAAAACCTGGAAAATCTCATAGGCAACGGTGGATTTGAATGTGGAATTTAATGTGCTAAATAAGTGATTGAAGTTTTAGCTTTGTGAGGCAAATCTGGGGACCTTTAGTTTATGTTCTTACCTTATAGTTAATTGAGTAATCTAGATAAAGGGTGGATGGTGGTATGATCCAGAATAATTATTTTTCCAGGCTTAATTCTAACTAATGGCAGCACTGTTGACCTTAAAGTTGTACCACCGTGTTTGCACAACAACATGAGTCCCATGATTCGATACTTTATGAGTGCAATTTCACACCATCCAATTTTATAGATTGGTCTAGCCTTCTAGCCGCCTGCTTTTAGTGGGTAAACGTGACAATGGGTGTTACAGTATCAGAGAAATGAATAAAATGTTAAGTCTCATCTGGAAGGTCAGGACTAGTGAGGCTGATTTTCTCCAATCATGAAATTCTATGAAGCTTCACCAGTGTACCTTGCTCTGCTGTAGCCAGGTTTATACTTCTCTACTTCCCTCATATTTTGTCCTTATTCTGGCAATTCAACTTCTCGAGACCCACGTAGGTATTTGAGGTGACATTTCTTTTTGGTAATCAGCTGAAACGTCCACCTACTCATACAATGAAGAGCTAAGGATTATGTTAAGTCTGATAGGATTATGAAAATAGACGATAAAGAATATTGTACACTTAATTCAACAACATTTACATTGACACAGTTAGCAGCAAAATAAAATCTTGCAATGCACTGTGAGAGAATACATGAATTAGATAGAGTCTATAGTTGATTTTTTTGTAAATGGCGATACATGGGGTTGACATATAAAAAGACATTAATTTAAACTACCTTTGTCCTCCTTAATTCATGTGCAAATTAAGATATCATGCTCAGCCACGTGAGGGCTTCTAACAAATAATAATAAGCAAGTAAAAATAAAATAAAATAAATACATTCTAAAAAAAAAGAAAATGCTAAAGATAAATAAAGTTTATATAGGGGGCTACGTGGCTTTTTAGTATGTGAAAGAGAAAGGTAAGAGATTTAGAAATTAGGTAGGTTAAAGATAAAGTTAAGATAAAGAGGTTTATAATAGGTTTAGGAAAATTAGGTAGTTTAAATTATTTTCATTATTAAACCTTGAGTTAGTACTTTTCTTAATACTTGAAGTTAAGGTTATATATATATATAACAATTATGTAAGTTGAATATTTTCTTTTATATATATATATATATTGTTAATTATTATATTTATGTACAATGTGAAAGGATATTTAATATAGGTATTAAATTTAAGCATTTAAGATGTTATAAAATTTGGGATAAGTCAACATGGTTAATTATTCAATAAAATATTGTAATAGTAATGAAACCGACTCATGCAATTTCCCTTATGTTTTTATAAGAATCCAATAATTATAGTGGAGTCCTTATATGGATCTATTCTAGTTTATTATGATAATTTTTTTTGAGAAACTTATTTATTTGGTAAACATGTATCGTAAAGTCAATGTATTAAGTGTGGAAATATCAAATCTAGATAGAATGAATTCATTTAATCATTGACCATATGTTTGGGCATGGTGAGGTTGATAGACCATGTTTTAGGAAAAGAGCTAGACTTCTGTCTGATCATCAATTCCCAAGATGAGTAGGCTCAAAACAAAGGGGCTTATGGCCGACACAGACAAATGAATTTTGGCTAGATGGAAATTAAACTAACATTTATTGTCACCTAAATCAATCTAGGGTGACTAGTAAACTTGTGACCGACAAGAGAGTGTTTTTGATGGACTCCACACACTTGTATGCCCTACCTCATTCCTCATTCCGAGTTATGTTTCATTGATGTTGCTATATGAAATTCATCTCTCGGTGCATATAGCAAGCTACCTTATCTGACATGATTAGCATTTTTGGTAGAGTTGGTTTTAAAAAAAAAGTAGTGGTGATTTTTTCCCATGTGTAAGTTATGGGCATTACAGGGAGATTTCATCAAATGTTATAGTTATAGTGCCTTGGTAGAACATGTATGCAAAAAGTGGAAGCATAGACAAGGCATGTAAATTGTTTGACTAAATACCTCAAAGAAACATGACCTCATGGAATGCCATGACTGCAAGAAATGAAAACAAAAATGGATTTCATGAAAAAGATTTAGAAACATTTAAACAAATGCAAAATAGCTCATCTAAAATTCTACATGGCATTATTGACATACAAGAAATGTGGACACATAGAGAAGTTTGTTGTAATATGTTGAGGTGTAGACAAAGATGGTTGACTATTTTTCATAATACCTCCAAGAGATGTCATCTAACAGAATATAATGATTGAAGGATGCACTCAAAACAGACTTGTTGAGAAGGATTTAAAAGCTTTCGTGAAAATGACAATGGCAAGTATAAAACTGAATCACATGACCTTTGTTATTATTATCCCTACCTGCACTAAATTGGGAGCTTTACTATCTTATGGCATCTTAACTACTTTTTATTGGCTATGATGTTCCTGAATTCGGTTACATTGAAAAAGTTCTTTACATCAAACTTAAGGGTATGTGCAGGATCATCATGGAAAAAATAGGCCCTTAAGTGGCAAAAAATTCAAAAAAATTAGAATTAGGCAACTTGATGTAAAAATTTGAATAAGTTATGTATATTATTTCAAAAATATTTAAGAATAGAATCTATAGAAAATTGAATTTAGTTTCTAAACTACTAGGTTTATTTAAAAGAAAAAATCTATTTGGTGAAAATTTAAAATTTCAATGGCACTTAAATTTTAGGGAAAAAATAAGAAGTAGGTGTCTATCTAACCACCCTAACCACAATAAAATGATAATATTTTTTTATAATATTTTAGATATAAGTAGAGGACCCATGTTTCGATGTGATGCATATTTTTTGTAAATTTTTTCCAAGTAAATAATTAATTATAATTTTTTTATTACACCTTTTAAAAATATAAAACTCGTATGTCTAACCACCTTAACATGGTCAAAACTTCATGAAATTCAATTTTTTCTTTTTTAATCCTATATTATGTGAAGCATAGAATGTGATGCATGTTTCGGATTCAAAAAATGTGATACTATTTGAATGCTATAGATGTTTTTCAATCAACCTGTCAATTAGGACTTTAGTCATAGTTCAAATAGAAAATTAATAATAATTATTTATTAAATTCAAAATAAAGCATAATTTATATTGGTGGAAAGCTGAGAATCTCCTTTAAAAACCCTTTTCATTTCATCAATTTTGGGTAAAAAAAAGGTCGTCAGCCACATACCCTACAAATACCCATCATATCGCCACTTTTGGCCCATCATGATCCTGCACATACCCTTAATGAATACTATAAAAGTTTACCATTAATTTACCTGCTCATGGCACTCAGGGATCCAACAAGACAAATCTAGAGGAAAAGAAAGGAATAAATTAAATAAAAGAAATAGTTAACTCACAAAAATATCACGGATAAATTGGATCTATTGTGCAGACCATTTCTAATATGGAAATAATCAACATTGTAGATATAGTTGCATAATTCCATCAAGAACAAGTTTTTGTACCACTATCTTAAACTTGATTAACTTTATTGAAATGTTCATATGTGAAATAATTTGTTCTATCAACATATTACAGGTTCACTATTATAATACAATTTGCATCGACTCCATAATAATTTATCATTTAAACTTTTTTTATTGCAGAGACATGCATCAAAATAAATCATATAAGAAAAATATTTGCTAATTAGCATAAGCTTTTACTTGTTAGATTGTAGTGATATGAGATTTTAGGAATCCATAATTCACAAGTTGTGAAAGGATACATACACCAAATCATGCAATTTAAATAATGTTCATATGAGAAATCATAATGCAATAAATATAGAGAGCTATTGAAATAAATCAAATTCTTACTCTGATGGATACCTGGTGCAATCACTAATGGTCTCACAGGATTCTCCCCTTCCTTAACCTTTTGAGCATTTTCCACCATTCTTCTGCCCCCTTGCATTTGTTTGTCTATAACTTTAGGCACGGTAAGCAATATCATATTAGTTTTGCTATAACAAAGGAGATCAGTGGTTTGCGTACTAGTTCTGAGATTCAAGAACAACCATTACTATGCATACACAGGATTCAGATTTAAACTTGGAAGTGATTCTATTATGAATGATAGTCACTAATAGTGCTATCATTATAGGGCATATGTTGTACATGGTAACTATATATAGTTTCAAGAATATGATAGTTTCATAAACCTATGATAGTCTACAACTGTAAATCTAAACTTTGTATACTTATGGGTGTTTGTTCTATAATAGAGGACTAGAATGTTAGCATTAGAAGGAAAGTATGTGGAAGTTGAGGATAGTCAAAGCAAAGGATCCATGATAGTTAATAGTGCATTTTTAAGGGACAATCATGGGATTGTTATAATAGGGTATTGAAGAGACCTTAATTCCTCTTATGCAAAGATCTAATGCTGATAAGTTCAAGTCCATTAAAAGTAAAGAGTGGGTAGGAGGTTGCGTGTTAAACCCTTGGAAAAGTTTATCAGGATAGTCAGAGAGTATATGATGCAAAGGGAATAGAGTTTAAAAGGATAATGATTCATGACATTGAAAGCATGCTCTTAAAAGAGGACAACATAAGCAAGATAAAAGTTTAAACTTCAAAGCATAAATACTACATGCATGAGGACAGTTAGAAGCTTCTATATGCATGATATAAAGGGTAGTCTTCAAGATCTAATGAGAGCTCATAGTCATTAGTATGAGGGACATGTCAACCAAAATTATATAGTCAAAACCCTATTGCTTGCCATAGTACATGGGTACAAAAAAATCTCTTGAAATCATAAATAATTAGAAATATCCATTAAAAAATAGGGTTATCATTGATGAACATGACTACCAAACAAATCACTCACCTGGCTTCCACCGCAGATTTCCCTCATCTTTTTTTATAACGTCCTCAACAATATTGTCTTGATACTTCTTCAAGGCCAGGAACAACCTAGGCCTGAGCGCTAAGCCTAATCCACAATTACAAACACCAAATTTAATCAAGAAGAAACCAAAAATTCATACACTTGCAAAGAAAAGTAAATCAATTCAAAATAATAAGAAAAACAAAGTTGTACCGACAGTGATTCAAACAATTAATTTTTTTGAAAACTCAAAAAAATATACACCCACTTAAAACCAATTTGCAAATAATGAAAAATAACAGAACAATCAAAGGAATGGGTTTGAATTCCTTAACATACCAGCCCCAAGGTTGTCAAAAGCCATGGGAGGCACTCTATATTATGAAAAATTAGTGTTTCAGGAGGACTCAACTGCAAATTATCCATGACCCATTTCAAAGGATAAATACTCTACTCACTTTCATCTACAACAACAAAAATTCTTCTTCCCTTAACACCCTCCATTATAATGATCTTTAGCTCGATGCAAAAGGAAAATGCATGTTCGGAGGGAAAAGGAAAATACATGTTGGAGGAAAATGAATTGGGAGAGGGAAATAAAAACTTTATTTTAATTTTTTTTTTTTTTTTAATTGTCTTAATTTAAGACAATCAAAACATAAAATACATATTTAGGACAAAATTAATATTTTGTCTTAAATTAATGTCTTAAACACCTCTTTTATGTTGTAATGCCTCTATCTCCCTATCCCTCTATATCTATTTACATCTCCCTCTATTCATAACTCTCCCTCTCTACCTCTTTATTTATTTAGTTATCTCTCCCTCTCTCTCTTTAGATATTTGTCACTCTATCTTGCCCTTTATATCTCTCTATCTTTACCTCTCCCTCTATATCTTTTCATCTCCATCTCTCACTCTCTCCTCAAATATCTCTCTACCACTTTATCTTTCCCTCTATTTTCCCTCTCCCTCTGCATCTCTTTATCTCTTCCTCTCTATCTCTCCCTCTATTCCTACCTCTGGGTGATCCCACAATAGTGGTTTACAATTTTTGGCCAAACTAGACACTAAAATAATTTTTTTACCTAAATCTTCACTTTCGGGCACCTATAGTGGCTAAACTGTGAGGAATTTGAAGATGATGCAAACTAGAGTTTTGTGTCATTTTGTCTGCAGATTCTAAATATATTTTTTCAAAAATTTTGGAATCAGATTGCACTTCTTTTTCCATCTCCCTCAAAAACTAGTTTTTTTTATAAAACAACATTTTAAAAAAGTGATGCTCACCATATAACACAACTTTTTTTCATGAAGGATAAAATTCTAATTTTTTCTAATTTAGATTTGTAACTCCGATATCTAGTGCTTCCTTTGGTGATCCCACAAAGCTAGTTTACAATTTCTGGGAGATTCTGATTTTTGTTGAAATCACATATTTTTAGAAAATATAATGATTTAAGCCTTTAAAAGTTTCATTTAAAGCATTCCAATTGAAGAGGGTTCGATCAAACTACCTTAGATCAAACCCCCTTGGATAGAACCCCACTAATTTTAAACCATACCTATAATGGCGTCTCCTTTACACTTATCAAAATGCTGATAAAAACAACTTTTGATTTACCTTTTGGGGGATCAAATGAATTCATATAAAATTTATTTTTGTAAGTATGTAGTCCTTATTATAAGCTTCTCAAAAAGTATAATTTTAAATAAATTTAATTTTATTATTATATTTATTTTTTATTTCTTGTGACTGTAGGTTTTTCACTTAAAATGAAACTGTATGTTCTACATGTGGAAAAATTATGTTCTGTACATGTGGAAAAATAGAAGATTGTCAATTTTTTTTTTGAAAAATATGATTGCACCAGATATTGAAGTCCTTGATCCAACAAAAAAAATAAAATTGAATTTTGATACATACAAGAAAAGTTACATGTTATATGGTCACTCTATGTCTGAATTGTAATTGGTTTGACTTCGAAACTTGATTAAAGAAAAAATATTCAATAAAAAACTATCTAACCAAGTGGAAGCACTAGATATCGGAGTTACAAATCTAAATTTGAAAGAATTAGAATTTTATCCTTCATGGAAAAAAAATTATGCATTATACGGTGAGTGTCACTTTTTAAAAATGTTGTTTTCTGAAAAAAAACTAATTTTCAAGGGAGATGGAAAAAGAAGGGCAATCTGATTCCAAAATTTTTAAAAAAATTATATTTAGAATCTACAGACAAAATTTCATGAAACTCTAGTTTGCGTCATCTTCAAATTCCTCACGGTTTAGCCGCTATAGGTGCATGAAAGTGAAGATTTAGTTAAAAAGATATTATTTCAATGTCTAGTTTGGCCAAAAATTGTAAACCACTATTGTGGGATCACCCTGGACTTGGTTAGATAGTTTTTTATTGAATATTTTTTTTTTAATCAAGTTTTGAAGTCAAATCAATTACAATTCAGACATAGCGACCGTATAACGTGTAAATTTTTTTGTATGTATCAAAATTCATTTTTTTTTTGTTGGATCAAGGACTTCAATATCTGGTGCGCTCATATTTTTCAATTTTTTTTTGATAATCTACTATTTTTCCACATGTGTAGAACAAAGAGCTTGATTTTTGGTAAAAAACCTATGTGTAATAAAACTAAAAAAACAAATACATAATAAAACCAAAACATATTAAAATTATAGTCGTTGGATAGCTTGTTTTGAGGAATACCTGATTCTAGTTGGGTTTGTGAAGTCTCCTCCATTTTCATCCTCAACCCGAGCTTCGAAGCATAAAAATATGGACTTTCAAAGTGCTTGAGGGGGAGATTGAGGGCAAAGGGGGGTTCGAGTGAATCCCCTTTCCTTTTTTATTAAATTGTTTTTTTTTTTTGGGCAGGAAATGTGGGCCCAATATTTAATGGGTTCGATCAAACCTACAAGTTCGATTGAACCCCTAAAACTATTTTTTTTTGCATGGAGTCATTTTTTTCTTGTTTTCCTTCCTCCATCAAATTGTAAACTACTATTGTGGCTTCACCCCTCCCTATCTCTCTCTATTTTTGTCTCCCTCGACCTCTCTCTATCACTCTATCTATTTATCTCCCTCTTCCTCTATCCCTCTATATTCATATGTAATGTCATAAAATTGAACCCCTTGCAATTTCACATACATTCTTATTCCCTCTTTAGTGTCCACTCCCTTAGCAACTTGTGTATGCTCATTTTAGCCCCTGCATCAGCCTTTTTCCCTTCTCAGGATGCTCAAAACCCCTTTTCAGCAGCTACCCTTGTGCATCAACTCTACGTTGAACCCTATGCTTTTTCTGTTTGTGTCATTTTGTAGCATGATGTGTCTGGACACTAGCACATTGTGCGGAAATCCGTGCGCTGTGCTAGAATCTTGTGACATTTCAACATTCAAATGACTATTTCCACACATGTTTGCCACTTGTCACCTGCTTTTATCGGTGGTAATGGCTCGAGATGCCTTGTAACCGCCCGAGAAGCTTCTTTTCCCTCTTTAAAGTTATCTTTTCAATTCACTTGTGCTTTTAGCTTCTTCCTAGCTTGGCTCTAGAATTTTCTCTCTTGTTATCTTGCTTGCACAACTCCACAATAGCACTTTCAAGCTTTTACAACACCCTTTGCAACTAGTGCAGGAGCACCTAGAAAGCAATATGTAGCAGTAGGCAAATTTGGAAGCCTAGGAAGAAATTTTTGTGTCTTGATACTTCAAGGTCATGTTGACCATTTAATTTTGAGTTAGTGGTGTTAGAAGATGTTAGGATGAAGGTTGATCAGTAGCATATGGTAGATGGAATGAGTTTCACAACTTGTTTCCACTAGGATTCACTAGGAGATGGTAATAAAGCCCAAAATGTTACATTTGTGCAATTTTGACCTTATATGGTGGTTATGTACGACCAAGGGAAATGTAACCACCTTATGAACTTTTTAAAGGTGTGCTTTGACCTGTTTCAGGGGTTGGAGAAGCTTTTGTTTCATTTGAAGTTTGCTGTTATAAGGAAAAGCAATGAAGTTCTTGTAATTTCTGGTTTTTAGTTCTTTTAGAGTGTTAATGGAGGTTTCCAGGCACTGAGCAGTGTGTGGCACATGTAATAATTGATTTTCAAGTTTTGTGTGGTTAGTAGTTAGGTTGTTTCATCATTTTCTTTCTTTGTTCTCAGTTAGGTTTTGTTCTTTCCATTGCTGATCAGTCTAGCAGGATGTTAACCATGGAGTCTTAGACCTCTGTCTTCCACTATACCTAGTGTATAGTCCATGGGAAATGAGGCTAAGCTCCATGCCTGTATATAGAGTAGGTTTAGGAGTTTGTAGGAGGCAAGGTTTCATGGACAAGGTCTTTTCCTAGGTGAGCTTGGCTATGCCCGGTTAGGAAAGACAGTGGAAACAAACACTAACATTGCAGGGGTGACCATTCTCTGGCAACTCAGGGTGTGTGGTGGTTGCAAGAGGCCTTACAAAGGCTTGGCAGGAAGCAAGAGATCTCACCAATCCATTTGGTGACTAAAACAAGTTGACTGTTCATTGTGTATTCAAGAAATGGCCTAAAAATCCCTAAAACCTACAAAAAGAGGGTTACGCCTGTGTACGGCTTGTGAAGGCCTATAACCTCAAAAATCTTGGAGAGGTAGGAAAATGAACTAGGGTCTCTTTTGGAAGATTGTGATGTTCCGCAGGAAGTTTGGGAGTTTAAGCCTACTTTCTCGGGTTAGGAGGCCTAATTGGGGCTCAAGGGCTACTAGCCCTTTTTAAACCCTAGAATAGGGTTTGGTGAGAGCGATGGAGAAATGAAGTATGGTGGATGATCAAGAACCCTAGGTGGATAGTTTTGAAGCTATGGAAGTCAACACACACCCCTGCAACAAGTTAGTAAAGCTTGGAGGTTTAGTGGCCTTTAGGGAAGAGTAAGGGCCAAGGGTGAGATAGTGGCAAGGCACCAAGATTGGCTTGGTGGAATGAAAGAATGATGATAGTGGGGTTGTCCAGAAGAACCAGGGGTTTCTATACCTGAAATAGGACCTAAAGGTTAAGGTGGGAGAGTCACCTAAGAGTTCTTGAGAATAAGGACCCAGAGCATGGGATAGTGAGTGTCTCATCCAACCCTGCCCTATCAGATTGGTATCAGAGCAAGTAAAAGATTTGGGATAGAATCTTGCATGTCAGACCTTGAATCTAGTGATTCTACCATCATGGTGACAAATGTTGAATTGGCTAAGATGGTTGAAGAACAGGAGGAAGAAAATAGGCTAATGAGGGAAAGAATAGCCCAACTTGAGCAAGTAATGAGGAGCGCACAGTTAGAAGGAAGGATACCAAAGGAAGAAGAGGTTGCAAAGGAAGACAAGACCCCTGAACCTAACCCTGTTTTGAAAGAAGAACCTTTCTTGAAAGCATTGAAGGCTTTGAGTGGAAAAGCACTTGAAGGCATACCACTATTTAGTGGAAAAATGGAAGCTGATCTAGTGATGGATTGGATAGAGGGAATGGAAAACCATTTTGAATGTGATGGAGTCACTGATGCACAGAAGGTAAAGGTGGCCAAATCAAGACAAAGAGGTTCTGCCTTGACATGGTGTAAATTCATTCAAACAGAGAGGGAAAAGAAAGGCAAGCAACCTATTTCAACTTGGAAAGGAATGGTTGCCAAAGTGAGGGAAGCATACATGCCAAATGATTATGAGATTCAGTTGCACAAGAAGAGAAAAAGCTTAAGGCAGAAAGACAAAGATGTGAATACCTACACAGAGGAGTTCCAAAAAATTTGTATGAGGTCTAATGTTTCAGAAGATGAAAGTCTCAAGGTGGCTAGGTATCTCAATGGCTTGAAATGGAACATTCAAGAGGAGATGGCTCTTCTAAGTCCCAAGACAGTTCACCAATGCTATCAGCTGGCTGTCAAGATTGAGGAAAGGAACAAGAGGAAGCAAGACCAGGCTTCTAAAGGCAGAGGTAAAGGCAGAGATCAAAGAGATCCAAGAGGACAACAAGGTGGCTACCAAGGTAGAGGCAATGACCAAAGGAACCAAGGAGAGTTTAAATCCATAGATCATGGCAATGAAACACCTTCTAGAGGAGGGTATAACAGAGGTAGAAGACCTCAAGGAGGTTCAAATAGTGGAAGAGGAGCAGGCAGAAGCAATTCATACTTTGCAAACATGAAATGCTACCATTGTGGTCAAGTTGGACATCCTGCTTATAGGTGCCCAGAGAAAGCATCTTCATCAAGTAATGAGAAGAGAGTGGCTTATGCACAAGAGGACACCATGAGTCCTAAGTCATTTGAGATCAGTCATATTGAATCTGAGGTAGGAGAAAATCTGATGTTCAATAGAGTTTTGATCAGACAACCGGTCAAGGAAGAACCAAAACAGAGGAGAGCCCTATTTAGAGTAAGGTGCAAGATACTTGGTAAAGTATGCACAGTCATAGTGGATTAAGGTTCAATAGACAATATCATCTCAGAAGAGGCAGTAATGAAACTGAAATTGGAGAAGGTACCCCACACTAACCCCTACAAGGTCACATGGCTAAACAAAGGGCAAAGTGTTTTAGTGAATGAGCAAGTAACGGTGGAGTTTTCCATTGGAGGATACAAAGACAAGTTAGTTTGTGATGTGTTACCCATGGATGCATTCCATCTACTATTGGGAAAACCATGGCAATATGACAGAGGTGTCATATATGATGGGAAAGAGAACACCATCTCATTCAAGAAGGATGGGAAGACTTTCAAGTTGCAGTCACCATAAGAAGAAGAAGAGGGACAGTCAAAGACACCAAGTGTCATGTTGAGTAGTGGGAAGGAGTTCCTTAACATCAAGGGAGTGAAGGATATGTGGTTATGTTACAACCTAAAGAAGAAGACAAGGCTGAAAAGACAGTCATACCTGGAGCAGTCCTAAAGTTGTTGGATCAATTCAAGGACATTGTAAGTGATGGTGCACCTGCAACTCTACCACCAAAGAGAGCCATAAGTCATCAAATTGAATTTATACCTGGAGCCTCATTTCCTAACAAAGTAGCTTATAAACTTACACCGGATCAGAATCTAGAGGTAGCTAGGCAAGTGCAAGAGTTGTTGGATCAAGGATTGATTCAAAAGAGCATCAGCCCATGTGCAGTACCAGTGGTCTTAGCAACCAAGAAGGGAGGTAAATGGAGGTTATGCACTGATTCTAGGGCAATAAATAGGATCACCATTAGGTATAGGTTCCCTATTCCTAGGATTGAAGAAGTGATGGATTGTCTTGGAGGAGCTCAGTACTTCACCAAGTTGGATCTCAAGAGTGGATACCATCAAATCAGAATCAAGGATGGAGATGAGTGGAAGACAACTTTTAAGACAAATGATGGGTTGTATGAGTGGAGAGTTATGCCATTTGGCCTCTCTAATGCCCCTAGCACATTCATGAGGCTCATGAATGAAGTGCTCAAGGATTTTACAGGGATATTTGTGGTAGTGTATCTTGATGAAATCCTCATATTTAGCAAGATAGCAGAAGAGCATTTGAAACATGTGGAGTTGGTTCTTAGAAGGTTGCAAGAGGAGAAGTTGTCAATCAATCTAGAGAAGTTTGAGTTCTTCAAACAAGAGCTTGTGTATTTGGGTTTTATAGTGTCCAAAGGATCATTGAAGATGGATCCAAGCAAGGTGGAAGCCATCCTAAACTGGCCTACTCCAACCACAGGGACAGAGGTAAGAAGTTTTCATGGATTGGCCCAATTTTATAGAAAATTCATAAGGAACTTTAGTGGCATATGTGCACCAGTCCTAGATACAATCAAAGGAGGTTTAAAAACTAAGTTTGTGTGGACTCAAGAAGCTGAGAAAGGGTTTGAGAAACTGAAACAAGAAGTGGCAACTCAACCTATTCTTTTGTTACCTAGTTTTGACAAATTGTTCACTGTTGAGTGTGATGCAAGTGGAGTGGCAGTAGGAGGAGTGCTAAGTCAAGAGGGCAGGCCTATAGCCTTCTTTAGTGAGAAGCTCAATGAAGCAAAGAAGAAGTATTCAACCTATGACCTAGAACTTTATGCTTTGGTTCACTCACTTAGGAAGTGGAGGCATTACCTTCTACCCAAGGAGTTTGTAGTCTTTACTGACAACCAGGCGCTTAACTTTATCAACACTCAAGAGAAATTGAGTAATAGGCATTTGAAATGGATGGAATACATCCAAGCTTTTACCTTCACCATCAAGCACAAGAAGGGACAACTAAACAAAGTAGCAGATGCATTGAGTAGGAGATTGTTGACAGTGCAAGAGATACAGATCAAGAGCATTGGCATAGAGAGTTTCAAGGATCTCTATGGAGAAGATGAAGACTTTTCAGAGGTCTATAAGGTATGTTCTAACTTTGAGAACCATTTCCATAGCCAATACTCTGAGTATACTTTGCAAAGTGGGTTATTGTTTAAAGGAAATCAGTTATGTGTTCCAAGAGGGGCAATGAGGGAAAATCTAATTTAGGAAAAGCATAATGGCAGTCTTAGTGGACATTTTGGCATCAATAAGACTTTAGAACTAGTGCAAAGATTCTATTACTGGCCTAAGTTGGCAAGAGATGTTAGAAAGTATGTGGATTAATGTGTTGTGTGTATGAAGGATAAGGGAGGAGCTAGTAATGCTGGTTTATATCAACCCCTACCCATTCCTAACAGACCTTGGGAGTGTGTGAGCATGGATTTTGTGGTAGGCCTTCCTAAGACCAAGACTAGTTTTGACAGTGTCTATGTAGTGGTAGACAAATTTAGCAAGATGAGTCATTTCATTCCCTGTAAAACTACTCATGATGCTAGCTACATAGCTCATCTTTTCTTCAAAGAAGTTGTAAGGATCCATGGATTGCCTTTGAGCATTGTTTCAGATAGGGATGTGAAGTTTATGAGTCATTTTTGGAAGACTCTATGGAGTAGATTGGGTACCAACCTATCTTTTGGATCAGCTTACCATCCTTAGACCGATGGTCAAACAAAGGTGGTTAACAGGGTGCTAGGTAACCTTCTAAGGTGCTTAACTAAAGAATATGGATAGACATGGGATATGGTTATCTCACAAGCCGAGTATGCTTACAATGATAGTGTGAATCGAACCATAGGGAAGAGTCCTTTTGAAGTGGTGTATGGGATGCACCCAAGAGGCATATGTGAGCTTAGAGATCTTGGAGCTATGGAACAAAGAAGTGGACATGCGGAAGACTTCAGTTAGACCATGAAAGAGATTCAGGAGCAGGTGAAGAAGACAGTCACCGAGGCTACACAAAAATTGAAAGAGAAGGCAGATATGTCAAGGAAAGATGTGCAATTTCAAGTAGGGGACTATGTTATGGTCCACCTTAACAAGTCAAGGTTGCAGAAGGGAATGTCAACCAAGTTGCAGATGAAGGGAGTAGGACCCTGCAAGATATTGGCCAAGTATGGCAAGAATGCATACAAGGTGGAGTTACCTACCGATCTAGGAATCTCACCAGTTTTCAATATAGCTGACTTGATCAAGTACAAGGGATCAGTCAATGATGTGGATTAGAATAGTCAGGAGATCTTCAAGGACATTAGCAATATATCCCTACCAAATCAAGACAAGCCTCAAGCAGAGAAGATCTTGGAGTCAAGAGTGAAGAAGGCTACAAGAAACAAGGTGTACATGGAGCACCTTATCAAGTGGAAGAACAAGCATGAATCAGAAGCCGCATGGGTACAAGAAGACCAGTTCAAGAAGTTTGGTATTGACCTATCATTTGTTTCTCCTTCCATTCCTTAGTGTTTGGACTGAGAGGGGGAGAATGGTGTAGGAGCACCTAGAAAGCAATATGTAGCACTAGGAAAACTTGGAAGCCTAGGAAGAAATTTTTGTGTCTTGATACTTCAAGGTCATGTTGACCATTTAATTTTGAGTTAGTGGTGTTAGAAGATGTTAGGATGAAGGTTGATCAGTAGCATATGGTAGATGGAATGAGTTTCACAACTTGTTTCCACTAGGATTCACTAGGAGATGGTAATAAAACCCAAAATGTTGCATTTGTGCAATTTTGGCCTTATATGGTGGTTATGTCCGACCAAGGGAAATGTAACCACCTTATGAACCTTTTGAAGGTGTGCTTCGACCTGTTTCAGGGGTTGGAGAAGCTTTTGTTTCATTTGAAGTTTGTTGTTATAAGGAAAAGCAATGAAGTTCTTGTAATTTCTAGTTTTTAGTTCTTTTAGAGTGTTAATGGAGGTTTCCAGGCACTGAACAGTGTGTGGCACATGTAATAATTGATTTTCAAGTTTTGTGTGGTCAGTAGTTAGGTTGTTTTATCATTTTCTTGCTTTGTTCTCAGTTATGTTTTGTTCTTTCCATTGCTGATTAGTCTAGCAGGTTGTTAACCATGGAGTCTTAGACCTCTGTCTTCCACTATACCTGGTGTATAGTCCATGGGAAATGAGGCTAAGCTCCATGCCTGTATATAGATTAGGTTTAGGATTTTGTAGGAGGCAAGGTTTCATGGAAAAGGTTTTTTCCTAGGTGAGCTTGGCTATGCCCGGTTAGGAAAGACAGTGGAAACAAACACTAACGTTGCAGGGGTGACCATTCTCTGGCAACTCAGGGTGTGTGGTGGTTGCAAGAGGCCTTACAAAGGCTTGGAAGGAAGCAAGAGATCTCACCAATCCATTTGGTGACTAAAACAAGTTGATTGTTCATTGTGTATTCAAGAAATGGCCTAAAAAGCCCTAAAACCTACAAAAAGAGGGTTATGCCTGTGTACGGCCTATGAAGGCCTATAACCTCAAAAATCTTGGAGAGGTAGGAAAATTAACTAGGGTCTCTTTTGGAAGATTGTGATGTTCCGCAGGATGTTTGGGAGTTTAAGCCTACTTTCTTGGGTTAGGAGGCCTAATTGGGGCTCAAGGGCTACTAGCCCTTTTTAAACCCTAGAATAGGGTTTGGTGAGAGCGATGGAGAAATGAAGTATGGTGGATGATCAGGAACCCTAGGTGAATATTTTTGAAGCTATGGAAGTCAACACACACCCCTGCAACAAGTTAGTAAAGCTTGGAGGTTTAGTGGCCTTTAGGGAAGAGTAAGGGCCAAGGGTGAGATAGTGGCAAGGCACCAAGATTGGCTTGGTGGAATGAAAGAATGATGATAGTGGGGTTGGCCAGAAGAACCAGGGGTTTCTATACCTGAAATAGGACCTAAAGGTTAAGGTGGGAGAGTCACCTAAGAGTTCTTGAGAATAAGGACCCAGAGCATGGGATAGTGAGTGTCTCATCCAACCCTGCCCTATCAGCAACACTCTTGGCTCTTGCAGCTATTTTTCTCTCCCTCTTTGCAGCTCCCTTGGCTCTTGCATCTCTATCCCCCTTGCCTTTTGCTTGCAAGCATCCTGGGATTCCATATCCCCTATCTATTGCATCTCTACTTTGTGATACGATTCTCCTCCTTGAGCGGAGATTGATTTTATCACTCATACTTGGTGGTGTAGGTTCTACTCTTAAAGCGGGTTTTTCTTTCACCACACACTTTGTCCATTTCTCTTTATCTATCTGTCTGTCCATGGAGATGGGAACACCAAAGCAGGGGTTTGACTAAGGAAAACCCCTATACATCCCCAAAAATTTCTCCAAATATTACGCATGTAGGTTTTGAAGTCATTCACATGCTGGAGGCTTCATCACTTGCGTGGTTGTGAGCATTTCCTTTCTTCTCTTTAAATCTGTCATTTATACTTCTTTATTTTAGTTATGTTATATTCTGCTACTTTCTTGTATTCTAAGGTTTTTAGCAATCGGGGTAGAAGTAGTCATTTAGCTATTTTGTGTGACATTCTCACTTTCTGGTCTGTACAAGATGCCAGGGTTCCAGAAAAATGCCAGCGCGCTACGCTATCGTCCCAAACCTGCACTGTCATCCTTTGGCTGAGAGCTTGTTAGTCTGTCCAAAAAATCTTCATGACCTACTCTTTCTAATTCTAAAACTTTCACGCTTTTCCTTGAGGTAGTTTAGGGTAGTTTTCCTCGTGAGGCTCTCTAAATGACGAGAACTCGTGAGTAGCGAATCTCCCTTCTCTACATTTTGGTGAACTCGACGTGAATGATAGTATTGTTCAAAAAACTAGGAATTTATTTACCCCTACTTGGTGTGGTCATAACTTTTGAATCAGTGCTTGGAATTCAAAACTGTTTGCACCGTTGGAAAGCTCTCCAAGAGGACTAGTTCAATCCCTAAAATACTATCCTTTGTAGCCAAATTTTAGGGACTAACACAAGTTTCGACCCCAAATTTCACTCCGGAAGACCTTCAAAAATGCAAATTACTAGAACCTAGAAAATGTTGAAAAAATCCAGAAATCTAGATTTTTGGTTTTTCTCAAATCTGTCACCCCATTTCTTGTTTATACATTATTTATTATATATTTAACTCATTACTTTCAAAATGAATTTAATATCTTCTTTTATTAATTAAGTATCTAATTTTGTTCAAAAAATTATGATATTCCATTTCATGCGTGCGATGGTGACTTGGATTTGCTTATGTCACTTGATATCTTTGATCCTTCTCACAAAATTCCTCTTGCTTTAGAGGATATCTTGTTGCAAGAAGATGAAATCATTGATAACTTTCTTAATGTTACTCTGCCTTGTCTTCATTCTAGTGCACTCTCTTCTAGAGATAGTGCATTACTGAATGACAAATCTTTTCATGCCAATGCACTCTATTCTAGAGATGATGCATTAGTGAATGATGAACCTCCTTCCACATCTGATCCTCCTTGGATTGATGTTGAGAATATGTATTCAAATAATTATTCCACTAGTTGTGATGAGTCTGTAAATGTAATCTATGTCTCTGCTGCCCCTCAAAGGCCTAAGAGAGCAAACATTACCTAACTCCATCTAGTCCTTCTCCTAAGAGGGTTTGTTCTATTAATGGTGTTTCATTTGATGATAAATCTCCTGATCTTGCAATGGCTCCCTCTTACAAAGTGATATCCCATACTTATGAGAATATTATGAATAGAAAACCAAGCCTTCCTCAAGCTCCTAAACCTACAACTAAAGCACCTCATGATTATGATCTTGTCGAGCAACTTCAAGCTACTCCAGCTAAGATCTCACTGTAGGACTTGCTTCAATTTTCTCTGGTTTATCAAGGCATGCTTCAAGAAGCCTTGCAAAAGATCCTCTTTCCTTCTTTCACTAGGTCAGAAAATGCTAATGCGTTGATAGCTTATATTCATGCAGATTCATCGAATATCATGTTCTATTTGCAGGAACTCCCGCCTTCGAAAGTACATAAGCAAGCAAAACTTTTAATGATCATAGTTAATTCTAGTAAAATTGGAATTAGACATACTCTCATTAACACTGGTTCGACGCTCAATGTATGTAGCATTGATCTATTTCCTAAGATTAATAATGATTCATATTCTCTTAATGCTTCTTCTGTTGTCGTTCGTGGGTTTGATAATGTTGGTCGACAAGCCCTGGGCACAATAGTCTTTCCTTTGAGGTTGGGACTCATTACTGTACCTACCCTTGTATATGTTATGTCAGAAAAATTACCATATAACCTTCTTCTTGGTAGATCGTGGATTCATGCTATGGGTGCAGTCCCATCTACCTTGCATAAATCTATTAAGTTCATTTTCAATAATCGAGTAGTCATAGTCAAGGCTAACCCTGATGTATGCACCTATGTGAGATGGAAGCTGTCGGTTAGGCTTCGGTTGTGCCTACTCTTATTCCTTTAGTGTCTTCCAATGTGTTGATGTTTACTCTAGTAGTACCTACTACAAAGGATACTCTTGAGATAGATGACCTTGAAGAAGATCCTTCTAAAGAAAGAAATCCTAAGCCTAATCCTTCCTCTTCTCAAAAGAATGCATGTCTTGGTGATGATTGGGGTTATTTAGAATTTATAGAATCCTTCACTGGAGAATATAAAGTCGACCTGGCCCACTCAAGCCTTCCGATAACATCATCCACACTCCCTATCAAAGATGATCATTCTTTTGTATCGTAGGATAGTGTGAATTGTAATGTTCTTAACATTGATCCTCCATTGTCTTCTATCTTCGTATCTTCATCTTGTGAGTAGTCAAAATTTTCTCCACAAGAGAAAGGGTTGCTTCCTGCTCCTCATTCTTTATCTGAGCAAGAGATTTTTTTGTTGAGGCTCCTAAAAGTTTGCTTGATTACTCTTCCTCCTCCTACATGCAAGAAATCTCATAAAAAAATAAAAACATTTGTTTTGCATGTATACCATCAAGTTCCTAGCCATTCCACTAGTGAATGTAAGGCCTTGAAGGATAAAATACAACTTCATGATTCAGGTGTCATCACTCATTTATTTTCTGATGCACCTGCCCTTTCTTCAAATGACAAGTGATATCGAGGTCTACCTCTATCCTACATGTTCTAAGTATCTTGCATGGTTCTCCTCCCCTGTATGTTGGGGGTAGTGATAACTTTTTCGGGAGGTGTGTTTCCTTCTTAAGGACCCCCTCTCTTCTCTTTGTCTTTCAAATGAAGCATCCCTCTAGTGGATCCCTTTCTCTTTTGAAGGGTTCTTGAAGGATCCCCTTTGAAAGCTTGTATCTCAAATGAATTCATTTGTGTCTAGCTTGGGGGTAGCCTGACTAGACCTCGCTTTTCAAATAGTGCATCCCTTGGGCGGACCCCCCTTTTCTTTTGAAGGGTTCTTGAAGGACCCCATTGAAAGCCTTCCAATTTATTGATGGTCTGCATGATTGTTCGCTTATTTTCCTACATGGCTGCTTTGTTCTCTGGCATGTTTTATCTATGGATTAACATGTTGCTTTGCAGGTGCACCTGTGAATCCACTTTCTGACTCTATGGAGTCCCCTTTTCTGGGTTTCCTCCATGTGAGAGATCTTGGGGGACACCTCCTTGTAGGTCTACAGGATTGTAAGACACTTTCATCTTGGTTTCCTCCATGTGAGAGATCTTGGGGGATGCCTCCTTCCAGGTTTATGGGCCTGTAAGGTGCTTTCATCTTGGTTTTCTCCATGTGAGAGATCTTGGGGGATGCCTCCTTGCAGGTCTGCGGGCCTGTAAAACACTTTTTTTCTTGGGGCTTCCTTCATGTGAGAGAGCTTGGGGGCTTCCTCCTTGTAGGTCTATGGGCTTGTGAGATGCTTTAATCCTATGGGATATGTCCATCGTTGGTTTGTGGGCCTTCAGTGCACTTCGTTCAAACCTCCTCAGGAGAGAGGACCTATGGAGCCATCTCTCTTGGAATTCTCATTCCTTTCTAGCTTCTCCCTCTTAAATTATTTTCTCTCTTCTCTTCTCTTTTGTATATACCGGATCAAAGATTTGTATCTTCTTCATCCTAAGTATATGCCCTTCCTCTCTTCATTTTAGAATTCTTCTATGTGTTATTTCTTAATTTGGCGATGACACATAGTACTAAGACAACCTTCTACATCGAGGTCTCTTTCATTCTGTTGACTCAAATCCTTTATTTTTTTGCACTAACATTGTTGTCTGGTGTAGGTTTTTCTTGTCTAATGAATTTGTTTTGTAGGTCTTCAGCTTGGGGGCATGGTTCCTTGGTTCGAAGAGCTTTCTGATTCCTCTACAGTATCCTTTTGGCATAATGATATTATTTAAGTTTAGTAGATTTCCTTTAGCGTGCATATTAGCATAGATTCATACACCCACTAAAGTGGGGGAAAAATGTAATGTCGTCAAATTGCACCCCTTGCAACTTCACATACATTCTTATTCCTGCTTTAGTGTCCACTCCCTTAGCATCTTGTGTAGGCTCATTTTAGTCCTTGCATTAGCCTTTTTCCCTTCTTAGGATGCTCAACACCCCTTTTCAGTAGCTGCCCTTGTGCATCAACTTTGCGTTGAACCCTATGCTTTTTTTTTTTGTATCATTTTGTAGCATGATGTGTTTAGACACTAGCACGCCACATAGACATCTACATGCCACACTAGCATCCTATGATGTTTCAACATTCAAACGACTATTTCCACACATGTTTGCCACTTGTCACCTACTTTTATCGGTGATAACGGCCCTAGATGCCTTGTAACCGCCTGAGAAGCTTTTTTTCCCTCTTTAAAATTATCTTTTCAATTCACTTGTGCTTTTAGCTTCTTCCTAGCCTTGGCTCTAGAATTTTCTCTCTTGTTATCTTGCTTGCACAAATCCATAATAGAAATTTCAAGCTTTTACAACACCCTTTGCAACACTCTTGGCTCTTGTAGCTATTTTTCTCTCCCTCTTTGCAACTCGCTTGGCTCTTGCATCTCTATCTCCCTTGCCTTGTGCTTGCAAGCATCTTGGGATTCCATATCCCCTATCTACTGCATCTCTACTTCATGATACAAGTTCTCCTCCTCGAGCGAGGATTGTTTTTATCACTCATACTTGGTGGTGTGGGTTCTACTCTTGAAGCAGGTTTTGCTTTCACCACACGCTTTATCCATTTCTCTTTATCTATCTGGTTGTCCATGGAGGTGGGAACACCAAAACAGGGGTTTGACTGAGGCAAATCCCTATACAACCCCAACAATTTCTCCAAATATTACGCATGCAAGTTTTGAAGACATACACGTGCTAGAGGCTTGATCACTTGTGTGGTTGTGACCATTTCCTTTCTTCTCTTTAACTCTGTCATTTATACTTCTTTATTTCAGTTTTTTTATATTCTGCTACTTTCTTGCATTCTAAGGTTTTTAGCAATCAGGGTAGAAGTAGTCATTTAGCTATTTTATGTGACATTCTTGCTTTCTGGTCCGCACGAGATGCCAACATGCCAGAAAGATGCCAACATACTATGCTGTCATCCTAGACCCGCGTTGTCATCCTTTGGCTGAGAGCTTGTCAGTCTGTCTAGAAAATCTCTGTGACCTATTTTTTCTGATTCTAGAACTTTCACGCTGTTCCTTGAGGTAGTTTAGGGCAGTTCACCTTTTGAGGCTCTCTGAATGAAGATAACTCATGAGTAGCGAATCCATCAAGTTCTCTACATCATCTCTCTCTCTCTCTCTATCTTGTCCAAGTTATAGATGTAGATCTCTATCTCTCCCTATTTCTCCCTCTTTCTACTCTTTCTATATCCCCCTTCTTCTCTCTCCTCTCTTTATTGAAAAATCTTTGTGTGTGTGTATATCCCTCTTTATCTCCATATCTCTCACTCACACACACACACAAGTTCCTTATTTCTCCCTTCCTATCTCTATCTTTCTATCTCTCTACCCTCTATTTATCTCTTTCTCTCCCTCTCTTGCTATTACTTGTCTCTATCACCTCATTTATCTCTCTCCCCCCCTCTATCTCCCTATATCTCCCTCTCTATCTATACATCATTGTCTCCATATCTCTTTTATTGAATATCTCTCACTTTGTTTACCATGCTCTCTCTCCACCTCTATCTCCTCATCTCTCTATCTATTTCCCTATCCCTCTTTATCTCTCTATATCTCACTCTATATATGTCTCCCTCTCCCCCACTCCCTCTCTCTCTCTATATATATTGAGCTATATCCCCCCTTGGCATCTCTCTCTTTCTCTCCATCCATATCATTTTCTACCTCTATCTCTTTATATCTCTCCCCATCCCTCTCTATATCTCCATATATCCCTCTATCTATATCTCTTCCTTTTTCCTTCTCCCTCTCCATCTCCCCTTTCCCTCTCTATATATTGATATATCTCACCCTCTCTATCTCCTCTCCCCTCTCTCTCTTTCTAGACTTATCTCTCCCCTTCTCTCCCTCCCTCCCAACCTTTATATCTCTTCCCGTATTTCTCTATCTCCCTCTTTCTCCATCTCTACTTATTTCTATCTCACCCTTTGTCTCTCCTCATCCTTCTTTATCTATTTAGATCTTTGCCTCTCCCCTCTCCATCTCTTCTCTTACTATCTCTATATTGAGCTATCTCTATCTTCCCATATCTCTCTCCCCTTTCCTCTCTTCCTCTCTCTATATTGAGTTGTATCTCCTTCCCACCTCTCTTTCTATCCATATCTCTCCCATTTTCTCTCTCCCTCTTTCTATCTATCCATCTCTTCCTCTCCCTCTCAATATATTGAGATACCTCTCCCTCTCCCCTCTTACCTCCTCTTTCTCCCTCTCTATACCTATATATCTAGTTATCTCTCATACTCTTTTCCTCCATCCCTCTCCATCTCTTCCCATATTTCCATCTCTCCCTCTTTCTCCTCCCTTTTTCTCCATCCCTATTTCTATATATCTCTCTCTTCATCTCTATTTGTCAATCTATACTTCTCTCTCTCTCACCCTCTCTCCCTATCCCTCTTTATCTCTCTACATCTCTCCCTCTCCCCCCATCTCCTCTCTTCTCTCTCTATCCCTTTATCCCTCTCTCCCTCTATCTATCTACCCCTTCTCCCTCAATCCCTTTTTCCCTCTAACTCTCTCTTTCTCCCCCTCTCTCTCTTTCTCTTCCCAAATCATTGTTAGAACATGTTTACCATTGCGCCAAAAGATCAGCCTATTAATGCCCAATACAAATTCCAAAGAAATGGATCCACATGACGTGGTTATTCCATGTCTCGAATTTGAAGGGAGATGTTGTTGATTATTCTAACACCCCCCCAACATCACTCAAGGGGATTCAAACTTGCAACCCGAATCTAATACCATTTATATTGGAGGGTGATACCACAAAGCTGGTTTACAATTTCTGGGAGATTCTGATTTTTTTTTGAAATCAAACATTTTAGAAAATATAATGATTTAAGCCTTAAAATTTTCATTTAAATCATACCAATTGAAGAGGGTTTGATCAAACTACCTTAGATCAAACCCCCTTGGATAGAACCCCGCTAGTTTTAAACCATACCTATAACAGAGTCTCCTTTACACCTATCAAAATGCTGATAAAAAATCACTTTTGATTTAACTTTTGGGGGATCAAATGAATTCATTTAAAATTTATTTTTGTGTATGTAGTCCTTATTATAAGCTTCCGAGAAAGTATAATTTTAAATAAATTTAATTTTATTATTATATTTATTTTTTATTTCTTGTGAATGTAGCTTTTTCACTGAAAATCAAGCTCTCTGTTCTGCACATGTGGAAAAATAGAATATTATCAATTTTTTTTTATAAAATATGAGTGCACTAGATATTGAAGTCCTTGATCCAAGAAAAAAGAAATGAATTTCGATATATACAAAAAAAGTTGTGTTATATAGTTCGCCTATGTCTGAATTGTAATTGGTTTGACTTCAAAACTTGATTAAGGAAAAAATATTCAATAAAACACTATGAAACCAATTGGAAGCACTAGATATCTTAGTTAAAAATATAAATTAAAAAAAAAACAGGATTTTATCCTTCATAGAAAAAAATTGTGTTATACGATGAGCATCACTCCTTAAAAATGGCATTTACTGAAAAAAAAAAACTAGTTTTCGAAGATGGAAAAAGAAGTGCAATCTGATTCCAATTTTTTTGAAAAATATATATTTAAAATATATAGACAAATTTTCACAAATCACTAGTTTTCATCATCTTCAAATTCCTCACGGTTTAGTTGCTATAGGTGCTCAAAAGTGGAGATTTAGTTAGAAAAAATCAGTTCAGTGCCCAATTTGGCCAAAATTTGTAAATCGGTATTGTGGGATCACCCTGGAACATATTTGTGGTTGAGCCAAAAGATCAACCTGTTAATGCCTAATACAAAGTCCAATAATAAATGGATCCATGGGAGGTGGTTTGTCCATGTCTCAATTTTGAAGGGAGATTCTGGCGATTATTCCAACAATCCCTCATATTCCATCTCCATCTCTCCCCTCTCCTTCTCTCTCTCCCCCTCTAGACTTGCTAACAGATGTTTTGAAACACTCACAACACAAATATAAATTTAAACAAACCCACATCTCTCTTAAAAGGAAATTGATTATTTAGATAGAAATTGATTGCCCCAAGGTTTTGGTTGTCAAGTCTTGAATTTTTGGTTTACCCAATTTTTTATTGTTTTATTGTTTTCACAAATAGAATGATATGAAATTGTATTCTAAAATCCTAACTTTTAGGGTTATTTTTTTATTATTTAAAGTAATTTAAAACTGTGGTCATTGAAAAAGTACAACCCTTCTACTTTTTCTGACTCGTTTGGGCCCTCCTTGTGATTTTGGCTTAATATTGCCTTAATTTAATGTTGTAATGTGGATAACACATTCACATTAGGTCTTGGGCCTTTGTGAACTAAAAGGATTCAAATGGTACCTTACCCAAGTTTTGTAAAGTGTTGTAACATACTTTCACACTTTTATAGGGTCTTGTTGATGTATTTCACCTAAATAACCTCTTTTCATCATTTACCAAGCCTTATTTCAAAGCGTTGTAAAGTGTTGTGACACACTTTCAGACTTTCCTAGGCTTGTCATTAATAATTGGGCTTTCTTATGCTTTAATTGGCCCCATTTTGCATCCACATGCCTTATTTATGTGTATTTTTGAGAATAATCCTGACAAATATCATTTAAAATATCAAAATATTGAAACCCACTTTAAAACTCCTAAGGTGGGACTCATTCGCCATTATGGGCGAATGAGTCCCCTTAGGTGGGACCCATTCACCTAGGGTGGCGAATGAGTCCCCTTTAACTCAAAATTCAAATTTAATTTAAAATTCTGGTGGGTTTTTATTCTCCAAGATCCAAGGTTGGCCTGTAGTGTTCTAATTTCGGGAATTATTGCATAATTGAGTATAAATACAAGCTTCTTTCTCTCATTTTCATACCTATCAAATTTTACAAGCATTCATGCATATAATTCACAAGAGTATTTGAGCATTCATAAGAGCATTCAAGGCATTTTAAGGGCAAATTATCAGGAATTCAAGAGCTTCTTCAAGTGTCATTGATCATGTCAAAGATTGCTTGCATCATGTTTTTTTAGAGCTAACATTTGTGATGTAGGATTGTGTGATTCAAGCAAGCATTGCATCCAAGATCTATCAACACCACACTAGATTCCAAGTCCTCATCCATTGGAGCCATCAGTTACATGTTTGCAACACCTTATTGCTAGGGTTTGGTGAGTTGCAACATCATTATTTGTTCATTCATCTTTTCTCCATTCTATTTCATTTCATTTCAAGGGTTTAATTACCAACAAGGGGTTTGACCAAGGAAAACCCCTATTCACTAACCCCCACAACATTTTCCCCTCTGTTTGCATGTGATTTGTAGGTCTAGGTTGCAAATTTATCAAAGAGAAAGATTGGAAAAGTTGTCATCAAGTTTTCAAAGCAATTCAAAGTTGTAAAAGTTACAAACAAGTCTTGGAGAAGGTCTACAAACTAAATTTTACAGTTTCAGATCCAAAAACTAGTTGGGAAGAGCAGAGTAGACCAAGAGCTACAAAATCCACTTTAGAATTTCTAGAAAAGTAGAAGTGGACTGATTCACCACTATTGGCGAATGAGTCCCATTGTACAAGCCTAAACAGGATTTTTGCAGATCAAAGTACCCTTTTGCCTAAAACCTGTGCCTGCACATTTTCCAAAAAACTAGACTGATTCGCCTAGCCTGGTGTATGAGTCCTAGTCAGCTTCAACATTAGAATTTTTAGGATTCCATAGGTCCATTCCATCTCTAAGAAGATTCTAGGTGCACATTTCTAGTTTCATAGCCTTGTGTTATATTTTGCTTGCATTCTTAGGTCATTTAGTATTAGTTTTCATATCACACTATGTTTTCAAACATTTTATATTTTCCAAGTTTACACTTTGTGGTGAACCCATTTTTTGTCTCCATCATCTCCAAGGATTCCTTATAGTTAGATCTCTCACATCCTTCATTGGGTTGAGATCTCTAAGGTGTCCTTGAGTGTGAATATCGTGAAATTGAATCCCTTTCGTTGTATCCCTTTTGTGTGGACAAGGAAGTAAAGCATCCATTTCCAGTGTCCACAAAAACAACTCAAAACCATAAAATTAAGTTTCTTGATCTCAAATATGATAAACTATGAATTTTGGAAACATTATATATGACAACTAGTTTTTAATACTTGCTACTATTTTTTCCTAATTGTAAATAGTTTATAAAAAATATTATCAAAATAAAAGGGAAGGAAATAAATTTCTAACTTTGAAACCCTGATAGAATGATAACACACATTAATGAATCAATTTGACAAACTAAACTAAAATTTTCTTAAGTAGATTACATCATAGTTTCTCAAAGCTCTAGTGCAATCTCCTAAGAAATTTGAATAACTTGAAATTACAAATTTTCATTAAAGCATCCTGATTAATGGGAAAATGGATACCTTTGTGGGATATCACACTTTTCTTATTTAACCATTCACTAATTTCCTAAGAGTCCTAATTGGATTGACTAAAAACCTCTCTAGATGAGCCAATTCACAATTAGGAGGGTCCTAGGAAGGGTTTCTTAAGTTCTAGGGGGTTCACCACCAAGCAAATGCTTGGAAAAGGAAATGTTTGAAAGCACACTGTGATATGAAAAATGACCTAAAACTAACAATGCAAGCTAAATGGAAGATGCAAATGATGAAATTATGCAACAAGAAGATGGTATGTGTGCACCTGGGAAATCTGGAGATGTCGTGAGGATTCTAGAAATGCAAAAAAATTGCCAAAATATGTTGTGGAGGACTAAGATTCCCAAGATGGCGTATTAGTCCCACTGCTATTTTTTGAGGAAAATGTGGAGTCTTCGGATCTTGAAATCGAATCTCTGATTTTTTTTGAAAAATGAGCCTGGGAGGACTAAGACACCCAAGATGGCATATTAGTCCTATTTTGATTTTCTAGAATTTCTAAATGGGATCCTGAACTTTGAGGTCTGCACTTTGTTCTTCACCAAGTCTTAAGATCTGAACTTGCAAGGGGACCTACAAAACAAATGAATTTGGATTGATTGTTTATGGGGGTTTGCCTTGTTCAAACCCCTTGTTTGGTAATTAAACCTTGATGAGAAAGCATAAATCTAAAAATGGAAATGTGTGTGTGCCCTAATCTTAAGTGTGTCTAAGATTATGCAAGCTAGAACATGGAGAAACCCTATTCAAATTTTTTAGAATAAGATTCCTAGAATGCAAATGCAAATGACCTACAAAGGAAACCTCTAATCACCTTAAAAAATCACAAATATGAAATGTACCTTCCTTAGGTAGAAAATATAACAATAATGGAAGATATAATCAATCAAGAAACAATTCCTTAGGCTTGGATAAATGGCTATTTGCATCTCCAACCTAGAATCTCTCATGATCCACAATAGGCATCCATTACTAATCCTTACCAATGCTAGACCTTGTCTTGAAAGTAAATCTAAAAAACCTGCAAAAACACAATAGAAGGCTTCTCCAAGACCTGAAACGCTCCTTCAACTTGCTCAACTTATGTCTCTTGCTCAAATTTTATCTCAACTATTGTCATCTTATGTGAAAAATGGGGGTGAATCTTACTTTTATAGGCATTCTTAATCTAATAACCTGATTATTAGATCCCAAAGGCCAACAAAAGATCAAATAAATTCAAATATTTTCATTTCCTACTCTTAATTCCCAAAAATAAAACCCTTGAAACTAAGATGCCACCAATGGAATCTTGGTCCCACTAGGTGGGACTAAGACGCCACCAATGGCGTCTTGGTCCCACAAGGCTTATTTTGCCAATTCAAAAGGTGGGTTACCAAGATTGATGGTTGTTTATGAATTTTGGTTAAGTTTAAAGAACCATCATGCCTCGGGATGCACAAAAAGGGGACTTAGGGGCCCATAATAAGTGACCTAAAGGGAAATTAATGCAAGGGGTGATAAAATAGGTCCAAATTAAGTGTAAAAATGCAAAGGTATGCATTTTTCTACACTACACATCCAATTCTAGTGCAACTCTAACTAATACTTCACCATGAACACATTGAAATCATAGATAAATACAAACATACATGCACATCAATCACATAAATCTCACTAAGGAAAGATAAATAATGAGAATTTCTAGAAAAAATAAATTGAAGTTCCATAAACAAAACTAATAATTTCTCTCGCTCTATCAAAGCACAATAAACTACATTTTATAGGAGAAGGCATCAATGTCTAAATAAAATCAATTCCTATGATTGATCTAGCATGTAACATTCACATTTACATGCATTTTATTTTCACATATAATTGTCCTTCCTAATTAAATGCTTCAAAAAATTAAGACTTGTAAAATTAAACTCATAAAACCCCAATTTGCATGTCATCTCTTCCTTAGTCAAATGCTCTAAAATTATAATTAAACTCCCTCACTTGAGTTCATCTTTAATTTTTTCCTTTTCACGAGGAAAGAAAAGGAAATTGTATTGTTAAACTTATCCATTGTGCAATATCTCTAGGTGGGACCATGCTAGAGAATTTCTTCTTTCGACAAAAACAATTCCATATTTAATGTTAGCTTGACAAATTTAAAAAATTGCAATCAATTTATCCTTTTGAAATCAATTTATTTTGTGGGACTTGCATAAATTATTGATTGATTTATCACCATCACCTTCCCAACTTTAATACCTATGTGGAAGTACATGTAAATCATGAAAACACCCATAATTAAATCATCAAAATTAATAAGTTCATTTAAATAATTTAAAATTTTACAATTTTTATGAGTTTTTGAAAAGAAAAAGAGTTTGAATTCTAGTAGCAATAGTTCACAAAACCTAGAGATTCTTAAAAATTTAAACCCAATAAGAATGTATCCCAACCATGGATTTAGAAATCGAGTTTAAACAATTTGAACCTAGAGTCCAATTTAAATTAAACATCGTTTTATACAATTGTTCAAATATGACCAATTAATAAAGTGGGACCAAATTTTTAAGGTTTTATGTTTCATGAGGATGGAGTCATGAGAGGACTAGGAATTGGGACTTGAAATCCCATGTTAGCATTAAAGCTTGCTCCTTGTTAGTTAATGGGGTATAGGAGTCAGAGATGAAATAGTTTTTGGAACTTATAGGTTCCATGTTATTGGAGAGACCTATGTAAAAACTGCCCCTTAGTTGCTACTAATCTTTTTCTTAAATAAATTCAAAATAAATACTAAACTTAATCAACTTAGCATCTTCCACGTAGCTTAGAAGTGCTAACTTCAAAACTTCTTCATTTACCATGGTGTCATTAACTCAACATCAACACTTATTTTCTTACACATAAGAGTGGTAAGCTCCCATGGTTAAGGTCATTCCTAGACCTAGATCTAATCCTTGAGGGTTCATTCCTAATGACCCTACCTATGTATCCCTTTGTAGGAAATCAAAGGCTTCATAGTTCACCCACCAAGGTCAGAGAGAGTTCATTCTCTCCTCTTGTATGAGATCTTTGATCTCACCTTTAAACCATGACCATTAATTAAGCATAAGCTATGAACTTAGCCCATTGTAATATAATGATATCAACTCACCATCGAGTGTTGGTTCCATACTAAAAATTACCAATCAGTAGTGTGCAAACATACACAAATACACAAGCTTCATATCATTCCATAATTCTCTAATTTCCATAGGGAGTGACTCAAGTGAAAAAAACACATACACAAGGTTCCTAGCTCATGCACATCACATATACATAGTGACTAGCTCCAACTGATGAATGAGGAAAATGGATACCTTTTTGGGGTATCACACTTTTCTCATTCAACCATTCACTAATGTCCTAGGAGTCCTAAATGGATTGAATAAAAACCTCATAAGGTGAGTCAATTCTCAATTAAGAGGGTCCTAGGAAGGGTTTTTTAAGTTCTAAGGGGTTCACCACCAAGAAATGCTTGGAAAAGAAAATGTTTGAAAACACGTTGTGATATGCAAAATGACCCAAAACTAGAAATGCAAGCTAAATGAAAGATGCAAATGATGAAATTATGCAATAGGGAGATAGTATGTGTGCACCTGGGAAATCTGGAGATGCTGTGAGGATTCTGGAAATGCAAAGAAGTTGCCAAAATATGTTGTGGAGGACTAAGACACCCAAGATGGCGTATTAGTCCTACTACTATTTTTCGTGGAAAATACGGATTCTTCGGATCTCGAAATTGGATCTCTGAAAATATTTGAAAATTGAGCTTGGGAGGACTAAGATGCCCAAGATGGCATAGTAGTCCCATTCCAAATTTCTGAAAACTCTAAACAGGATCCTGAGCTCCAAGGTTTGCACTAACTCTCCTTCTGATCTTAGGTTCTAAAACTTCCGAATAAGGCTTGTAAGTGAGTTTCCGTGAAGATGAAAAATTTGCAATGCAACTTTGAAACTTTTGCAACTTTTCACTCCAAGTGATCTTCAAGTCTACAACCTAGATCTGCAATCACAAATATGCAAGATGGAAAAACTTGTTGTTTGTTAGTGAATGGGGGTTTTCCTTGGCCAAGGCCCTTGTTGGTAATTAAACTTTGAAATAAAATGAAATGAAATAGAGGAATGATGAATGAACAACATGAAATGCTACAACTCACCAAACCCTTGCAAAGTCTGCAAACTTGTGTGTAATGGTTGCAATGGACATGGATCTTGAATGCTTGAAAGATTGTACTTGAATTGCTTTGCTTGAATCAAAACCCTACATCACAAATGTTAGCACAACAACACACATGATGTAACCTTGTATTTATACTTATCTATGCTTAATATCAAGGAACCTTGTATTTATACTTATCTATGCTTAATATCCCAAAATTATATCATACCAAGTTGACATATGAATTCATTAAATAAAGGAGGCTAAATCCCACCATAATTTGAAATTAAATCTCAAAAAATGACTCAAGGAGGACTAAGACGCCTTAGGTGGAATCTTAGTCCAAGTCCTAAAAACTTGGGGCACAAACACCAAAAATCGACCTAATCCAAAGATGCCAAAATTAGGGTCCCAAGAGCCTTGGGGGACTAAGACGCCCTAGGTGGCATTTTAGTCCTGACCCAAAAATTAGGGACACACTAATGGAGTCATTAAACTATTATTTATGCATTGGAGAATGTCGGGATTAACCAAAAAAATATGTCATTCATAGGGCTTGTGGACATTAAATAGGACCAATTAAGCCATAAAGAAGCATAAATAAAGCAAGGCGGGCCCAAACAAGTGTGAAAATGCAAGGGTATGCATTTTCCTACACTACACCAACACATGTCACATATACCCAATGACTAGATCCAACATACATCATAAATACCAAATGACGAGCTTCAACATATGTCACATATACACAATGATAGTCTCAAGCATACATCACATATATATACACGGTGACTAGCTCATACACAACAAGTACAATAGTGACGGTTTCATATGTGCATCACATCACAATAATGACTAGCTCATACATACATCACAAGTACATTAGTGACATGCTCATATATACATCACATCACAATATTGACTAGTTTGAGCATACATCACATATATCAAATCTAAAAATCCACACAATACATCAAATGCTCACATAAGGAAAAATAAGTGGAAATGGATGCAACCTATTGCATGCATAAACCCACTACTTGATTTGCATTCACATAAGTCTATTATGTCAACAATCAAACATCCCATATTACTTGATGTCATCACTAGCAAGAGCACCAATATATCAATGCACACAACCCTAGGCCATTTACACAAGTACTTAGAGAGGCATTAGCGTATAAACATGTTCAATTACATATAGGTTAATATCACTTCATGATCCCAAGGGATTACCTACCCTTGATAATATAAGATACCATTTTTCACATCAAGATAGGCCAAAACTATAATTTGAGGTTGGTCCAACTTTTACCTACCTATTCTTCATTATAAATTATCTTCTCTATAGTCCATTAGGTGGCTAAGCAACCAAGGAAATCCATCACTAGAATAGTATGCTCCTTGACTATTGTCAATATCAAGCCTCATCGTAATGCTCCTTGACTAATGTCAATCTCAAGCATCATAGTTCTACTCCATGAATACTCTCAATCTTGAGAATCATAGTACTTCAATCTTAGGCATCATAGTACTACTCCTTGAATCATTCTTAGCACTATAATTGGAAGATGGGTTCCTATAGAGAAGGGGGATCCACTACTCATGAGTCCCTTGATTCCCAAGAGAATCCTAGGGAATAGACTACCCTAAACTACATCGTGCTTTTCTTAATAGGACCGGAAGGCAGAAAGAAGAAATTGCAAATCATAGCTTATCAGAAACAGTATTCAAATAGACTACTTCAAAATTCGAAGGAGTAGGATGTCGAGATTTCTATCACAAAAGGGATGACTCTTATTTAAGGGACTACAACATGGAATAAGGATGCCAACATGGCATGCTAGAGTTTGAATGACGTGCTAGTGTCTTGTATGGATAGAGCATTAAACTCTTAGACATAAATACTATATCCCATTAATGTACTCAAATTTGAGGTCTGTTCAACTGAATAGGTCAAGAAAAGTAGGAAATACCAGAAAAAAGGAGAGCAAAGAACTAACTTACAAAAGGTCTTGCGTTTAAGATCTTTAGGTCCAAGCTTCACTTGGACAACTTGCACACAAGACAAGCGAGGGAAAAATGTTGTAGTTGTTTTAGGGCTTGCCACAATCAAACCCCCATTTTGGTATTCCCACCTCCACAAACAACCATATAGATATCTAAAAGTGGACAAAGTAAAAAAATGTGGAGTGATAAAAGCAATCCCCACTCAAGGAGGAGAACCTGTATCATGAAATAGAAAAGTAACAAGTTATCTATTTGTAAATAGACAAGAAGCAAGAGAGCATTACTAATAGTCTATGACCCCCTCTTAACATGATGGATGCACCATTGAATGCTTGCAATACAACTTTGGCTATTGAAGGGACCTCAGTCTGGCAGAGCTTCATTGTAGAAGCGAGATTGAGAAGAGAATGAAGTGAAAGTGAGAGAGAGAGAAGTTAGAATGAGAGAAGGTCCCCAATATGAAAGAAAAGAGAGAGTTTTGTGTTGCTACATGGGTGGGACTAGAGATTATTCTCGGAACCTAACCTTATATAGACATGTGTCATTGGTCAAGGATTCCAAGATTCCTCATTCCAAATCAGAAAAACATAAGGAGCTAGTGCACCGCATGGATGTCTACGCACCACACAGGCATCCAACTCATCATTTTTTAGAAAATGAGGTGGAAGACTACTACCACTTCATTGTTGGTCCTCATGGAGTTGAAATAAAAAAAATCTAACCCATAAGGTTATTGTCATAAATGTGACTAGGTGTAATAAATGCGGTGTCAAATGCATAAATGTGAAATCGCCCACATGGTGCAATTTTATGACATTACATTTTCACCCGACTTTAGTGGGCTAACAAGTTTGTGTGCCAAAAGGATACTATAGAGACCATAGAGGTTGAGCAAGCATATACTGACGATGCCCCCGATGATTGAACTTAACGAAAAATTATAGTATTTGACGTGAAAGATAATGCAAAATTTTGTTATGCAAAACTCAAATTTTAAGTCAATTCAAACATCGAAAGAAGTTACCAAGGCAAGAAGAATGCTCAAGAAAAATTTGATGGTTTGAAAGAAAAATATGATTAAGAAGTGAGTATATGCCCCCTCCTAGTTTTTCCCCCAATTGTGTGGGGTAAGATCAAGAGAAATGGTGGGACTAGGATCACCAAGAAATTTTTTCCCTAGGGGGCCTATATATACCTGGGTGGGCCCTGAGGAGGGTCATTTTCATTATTCACTATGAGATTTTTGTTATGTTTTGTGAGAGAAAAACCAACAAAATTCCTAGCAGACGAGAATATGTCGAGCCTAGGATCAATCAACTTTGTCAGGCAGTCACCAAGGGCCACGAGGTCGCCTAGGTGAGTTCAAAAACCTCATGTTTTGTGCATTTTTAAAGATTTTTAGAAAGATTTGAGCGAAATTCCAGCTTAGGCTTCCCAACGGTGCAACTTCATCCCATTGACACGTTAACATCCCACTCGCATGCTGCGGTCCTTTCGTTATGTTTTCATCCACCTAGTACATTGGCGCCCAACTAGCCATTAATGGTGAACCTCAACTAGTATCGTGTCGCGTAGATGTCTACATGGTGTGCCTGCATCTCAAAGGTGACACTTAGAAATTTTTTGATGCAAAAGATAGAGTTTTTGATGCTAGATGTTTTGACTTGAATCTTTTTTTAGTTTTAGAGGATTATCCCAAGATTAGAGAGCATCCTGGTGAGCGGGTTCTTTGGATTATTTGGGATTAGACGTGATGCATGACCTAGGTGGAGGAGAAGCATCTATGATAGGTTGGGTTATGGCATGTATACACCATGCAAAAGATATTGTTTCACGACCGCATGCTCATGGCCCTAATGGAGCAGTGGGACGTCACCACTTCTACATTCCACTTGTTGATAGGTGAGATGATCACCACCCTTGAGGATGTATATCATATTAGTGGTCTCCCCATTTGTAGATGGAAGGTGACTATTGATGATACATGCTCTACCTGCGAGCGGGCAGAGGGAGTCCGATACTACATGGGTTGTGACGATGGCGATAATAGGACTAGCCATATTTACATATGTAGGTTTGAGTAGGGAAGTGTGACGGTCCCCTTGATACGGCGAGTGATGGTCATCACAATGGCCATGCGTGTCACCATGGATGGGTGGGGCTCTCACCTTCACAGGAGCCTTGTCCATACCATTAGGGCGATGGACGATCACAGGATGGTCTTTGTGTGGGATTGTAGCATGTTGGCGTACTTGTACCACGAGTTGGGAAGGTTTCTACATTATGAGTATTCTAGCCTCATCGCATGCACCCTATTATAGGTGTGGGAGTTCATGGACATTATGTTCACACAACTAGCTAGGTATCCCTAGGTGAGGGATTACTAAGTTCCCATGGCTCATTGGTATGAGCTAGTGCGGTAGTGGAGGCACAAAGACTTATGGTTTTGGTGGTTACAATTTGATGTTTTGTGGGTTGACTAGACTTGAATGCAACCCTATAAATGGTTTAGATGGGTAGATGACCGCAGATATCTATGAAATCTACAGTGTGACCATTTTCTCTTAGGTCACATAGATTACATTATTATGCCCTCAAGGAAACCCACAAAATTGGTTTATAATTCCAGTAAGGAAGGAAAATTACAAAAAATTCCCTTGTGGAGAAAATTTTGGTTTTTGGGGGTTCGAACGAACTTTTGGTTTGAGTGAACCCAAAGGGGGTTCACTTGAACCCCCCTTTAAGGGAACCTATTAAATGCTGGGTCCCACCATATTTCACATTTCCTAGAATAAAAAATAAAGGGAAACTTTATGGAAAGGGGGTTCACTCGAACCCAGGTTCGAGTGAACCTCCAAGTGGGGTTCGATTGAACCTAGGTTCATTCAAATGCCCCTTTTCCCCCCTTCGCCCCCTCTGGCACCAAATTTCTCTAGAATTTTTCCCTTCGAAGCTCGATTTGAGGATGAAAATGGAGGAGACTTCACATATCCAACTGGATGATGGTAGTCCCTAGAACAAGCTATCCATCAAATATAACTTTAATATGTTTTTTTTAATTATGTATTTGTTTTTTTAGTTTGATTAAACATAGGTTTTTCATTGAAAATCAAGCTCTTTGTTTTACACATGTGGAAAAATAGTAGATTATCAAAATAAAATTCTTAAAAATATGTGCAGGCTAGGTATTGATGTCCTTGATCCAGTAAAAAAAAGATTGAATTTCAATACATACAAAAAAAGTTATGTTGTATACAGTCCGCCTATTTCTAAGTTGTAATTGGTTTGACTTCAAAACTTGATTAAGGAAAAATAATTCAATAAAACACTATGAAACCAAATGAAAGGGTTAGATATCGTAGTTACAAATCTAATTTCAAAAAAAATAGAATTTTATCCTTCATGGAAAAAAAAGTTATGTACAATATATGATGAGCATCACTCCTTAAAAATGGTGTTTACTGAAGTTTTCAAAGGAGATGGAAAAAGGAGTGCAATCTGTTTCCAATTTTTTTGAAAAAAATATATTTAGAATCTATAGACAAAATGTCACAAATGACTTATTTTCATCATCTTCAAATTCCTCACAGTTTAGTCACTATAGGTGCATGAAAGTGAAGATTTAGTTAGAAAAATCAATTTAGTGTCCAATTTGGCCAAAAATTGTAAACCGGTATTGTGGGATCACCCCCTCCTATTGGAAGAGGGTTATGCGATAGTATGGTATTACTAAAAATATCCCTCCTATTATCCCGTCCTATGCACAGGTCGTGAGGAGGTTCACATAGCCGAGTGATCGTCGGCGACTGACCATCACTGACATCATCCTTTTAGACGACGAGGTAGAGGATCAAGACTAGCCTTAGGCACATCCCATGCACGATGTAGGCATCACTTGCGACTTTCACACATGATGGATGGTGCATCGGCTAGGTCTAATTTTTCTAGCGGATGCCCCCATGGTGGATCCAGGTCTATAGGATGATGTGTCAATGAGGTGAGGAGGAGGTGGAGAGAAGTAGTCGAGCAAGGAGGTAGGAACAATGGAGGTGAGGCTGAGGTGGAAACAGAGGATGTCCTCTCCTCTAGTCATTGTCCCAGTTTCAACAGTGGTATCAACAACATTCATCGACCCAACGGTGACCCTAGTAGCACTAGCAACAACATCTGACATGGGAGCCACAGGACCTAGTGTTGCTTCTCCCCCTGAATCACACTGGTAGGTGGGGGACCCAGGTACAAGAGTTATTTATATCATTTCATTTAAGTAAGTTTTTAATAGTTTTTATCTCATGCATATGTTTGTGTTTATGTATCATGCAGTACTGATAAGTCCATTCTCTTTGTGGTTACAGTGGATAGACAAGAATGAACTACACTCATAGCGTAGTGCATATCAGAGGTGGAAAAATGATGAAATACAAGGAGGGGTAGGTGCAAATTATATAGAGGATTAGTGACACCACTATCATCATGGGGCAAAGGGACCAGCTCTCGATAGAGCTACAATCTGCAATCTCTAAGAGAGATGAGGCTAAGATGAGAGCTAAGATTTTTGAGAAGGCATATGATTCTCTTCATATCCAACTTGATGAATTCAGAGGGCAGGTAGGAGTTGTAATGTTGGAAGGTGATCCACAGCTGTAGGAGGCCTTGAGGAGAGCTAAGATGCAGATAGCCTCCCTATAGGGAGAGCTTAGAGGATTATGGGAAGCAATATCAATTTACTAATCACATAGATCCCACTTTGTCTCTACCATCTAGTATCGATCATAGCCACAACCAGGGCTAGAGGGCTCAGCCAGCCATGCACCTAGGGGCTAGATGCCCATTTTTGTATATCATTTTTATACCAATGACATATTTTGTATAGAAGAATTTTGATGTATAGACATTTGATACACATATATGATTTCCAATTATTTTTTAATGACAGTGGCACGATATATGTACATGACATACATTTGATAAATATATAAACATGAGATATTGGTTTCGATATCATGGTCTTCATTGTTTTATATGTATGCTTTTTACTTTCATGTATGATTATATGATGGATATTATACTTATGGATGTATGTTTAGATTAGATACATTATCATGACCTAATAAACATACATGGTTGTATGTTAATTAAATACAATGATGATCTAATTGCCTAACCAAAAGATGTAATGTAATGCATGGATACACAACATAGTAAAACATATGTGTAGTGTAGAAAATTGTACTCCCTTTTTGGAGATGGTACAATTTCACACTTAGTTTGGATCTATTTTAGTACCCTTACATTCATGATGCTTCAAATCATAAATAATAGGCCCCTAAGACCCTTTATTTCGAATCCCAAGGCTTATTTCAATTGAAATCCCAACAAAATCAACAAATACATTTAATTTTCTAACATCTCAATATTTTCTCACCCCGAAAAGCTAGGGTGGGACTCATATGCCACCTTGGGCATATGAGTCCTCCTAGGTGGGACGCATATGCCACCTTGGGAATATGAGTCCCATGTGGCCCATTTTTAGGGTTTGAGCAGGAAATGAAGGTGGCATTTGGGATCTAATAAATGATAAATTAGATGAGATTCCTATAAAACTAAGGTTTTAAATCATTATTTGATCTATCTAGCAATTTTACCTAAGCAACTTAGAGTTTTCAAGCAAGAGAAAGTTTCAAGCATTCAAGAATAAGGAGCAAATAAAGTTGAAGTCTTGGAGCAACATTATAGTGTTTTTGTAGGTCTTCAAGCTCACATTCAATTCAAAATATAGCATTGTCAAGGATTGATGATGGTTTCCTATAGAGAATCATGACAAATTCTAGGTTGGGGAGATGCAACTAGCCATCAAACCAAGCCTAATGGCTTATCTCCTAAGTAATTCCATCCTCCATTATCATTCCACTTTCTACCTAAAGGAATGTACTTGCATTATTGAGGCTTATTAGGGTGATTAGAGATCTCCTAAAGTGAGTCATCATCTTTATGTTTCATTCATGCATCCTATTCTAGCACATTAGAGTAGGGTTTCATTGCACTTTAGATCTCTTAATCTTATATGCACTTAAGATTAGGACTCTCACACACATTTCCTTTCAAGATCTATTCTTTTTCATCAAGGTTTAATTATCAAACTAGGAGTTTGACCGAGGAAAACCCCCCATAAGCAAATAAACACAATATTTTTTTTTGTAGGTTTTTAGCAGGTTCTAATACAGAAGTGAAGTTTAGAAAACATAGGAGGGTGAAGCCACAATAGTGGTTTACAATTTGATGGAGGAAGGAAAACTGAGAAAAAATGACCCCATGGCAAAAAAATTAGTTTTAGGGGTTCGAATGAACCAAAAAGGGGTTTGACCGAACTAGTGTTCGAGCGAACCCATTAATTATTGGGCCCACATTTACCACCCAAAAAATAGAATAAAAATGCATATTGAAGGGGGTTCGAATGAAACCTGGTTCGCTTGAACCCGTGGGGGTTCGCTAGAACCCCCTGGTTCTAGCGAACCCCCCTTTTCCTTGATTTTTGAAATTGTTCACAAAAAAACCTAAATTTTTACGCTTCGAAGCTCAGGTTGAGGATTAAAATGGAGGAGTCTTGAAAAAACAAACTAGAATCAGGTAGTCCTCGGAACGAGCTATCCAACGAATATAATTTTAATATGTTTTAATTTTATTATGTATTTGTTTTTTTAGTTTTATTAAACATAGGTTTTTCTTCGAAAATGAAGGTCTTTGTTCTGCACATGTGGAAAAATAACAGATTATCAATTTTTTGAAAAATATGAGTGCACTAGATATTGAAGTCCTTGATCCAACACAAAAAAAAAATGAATTTTGATATATAGAAAAAAAGTTACGCATTATACGATCGCGCTATGTCTGAATTGTAATTGGTTTGACTTCGAAACTCGATTAAAGAAAAAAATATTCAATAAAAAGCTATCTAACTATGTGGAAGCACTAGATATCGAAGTTACAAATCTAAATTCGAAAGAATTAGAATTTTATCCTTTATTGAAAAAAAGTTATGCGTTATACGGTGTGCGTCACTTTTTAAAAATGTTGTTTTCTGAAAAAAACCAATTTTCATGGGAGATGGAAAAAGAAGTGCAATCTAATTCCAAAAATTTTGAAAAACATATTTTTAGAATCTATAGATAAAATCTGACGAGACTCTAGTTTGCATCATCTTCAAATTCCTCACGGTTTAGCTGCTATGGGTGCTCGAATGTGAAGATTTAGTTAAAAATAGTAATTTAAGTGTCCAGTTTGGCCAAAAATTGTAAACCACTATTGTGGGATCACCCAGGAAGGAAGTGAAAAGATAAGAGAACAACTTCAAATCTAGACTTTTTGAAAAATCAAAATGAGACTAAATCACCACTTGTGGTGTATGAGTCCTGGTATAGCACTTTTTCCAGATTTCAGAGGATTTAGACTTGTCATTGTGAAATTCTAGCTTCTGCCTAGAAACCCTAAATGGGACTAAATCACCCCTACTGGCATATGAGTCCTAGTGTGCATTAAAAGTTATAATTTTGGGATTATAAACCTTGTTTCAAGCATCTTCAGTTTTCTAGGTGCACCTCTATTCATTCTCAGTCCATTACTCAGATTTTGAGTTTGATTTCCTAGGTTACAAAGTTAGATTTTCATATCATTTACATTTCCTTCTTTCTAAGCCTTTGCTTAGTGGTGAACCCCCTTTTTTCTTTAGTCACACCCAAGGAAACCATCATATATACCATTGCCTCAATCGAGTCACTTAGTTGAAGGATCTTGGTTTCCTTTTATGAACTAGAGTGAAATAGGTCCTTCTAGTTCCATCTCCTAAAAGGTGGAACCCTATTTCCTTGTGTTCAACATGTATGTATGCCTCTCTCTCACACACACAAGGTCACATCATAACATAAACCTAATAGTGTGCTAATGATCAGGTGGCACATTTATATTTCTTTGATTCTCATATAGAACCAGGTCACCTACCTTGAAAGTTCTAGGGAGAACACCTTAATTGTATTGTCTAGATAGTGATCATTGATAAGCTTTAAGATGGTCGAGGTCCTATAATTGGAACTCATCGAGCAACTCAAGTTGATGCAAATGTTTAGACTGGAAAGTTTCATCATCGATTAACCCTTTAAGGGAAACCTGTAAAGACAAAATCTCCAATTGTAAAGGCATGATAACTTCAACACCATATAAAAGGTTGTAAGGTATTGTTCCCATCATTGTACAAACACTCATGTGATAGGCCCATAAAGCATAAGTTAATTGAACATGTGCCAATATTTACCATGTTTGTTTACCATTTTTTGAAGAATGAGCTCAAGAGTCTTATTAGATGCTTCAGGTTGTCCATTAGATTGAGGATAGTAAGATGTAGAGAACCTATGTTAAATATGAAACTTCTCTAGGAATTTCATCACTTTTTAATTCTTGAATAGAGTGTCATTTTTGGAAAAAAAGTGGAAGGAAAACCAAAGCAATGAATGATATTGTTTAGGAGAAAGCTACAGATGGCTTCAGTGTTCATGGATTGAAGTGGGATAGCTTCAACCCATTTCATGAAATAATCCATAGCGGTGATGATAAAGACATGTCCTTTAGAAGAAGGAGGTGATATCTTTCCAATACTATCCAACCCCCATTTTGTGAATGACCAAGGAGAGGTCTGATTTTGAAGCTCTTGAGTAGGAGCATGAATAAGATGACTATGTTGAACATTGGCATTGCAGACACTTCTTGAAAAAATTGAAGGAGTCTTGTTACACCATTTTCCAGAAGTATCCCATGTGGATAAGTTTTCACACTAGGGATATATCACCAAAGTGTCCACCCCCAGAGCTCGAATGGGATTCCTTAAGGGCTAGGGGTATTTTCACCTTAGTGAGGCAACGAAGGAGAAGAGCATTATAGCACTTCTGATAAAGGAAATTTGATACTATACAACATAGAGGATTAAAAGTTTTTGTATCCAAGTGCGATCATTTTTTGTTGCATCATCGAGAAAATTTCCAGTCTTCAGATAGTTGTAGAATTTAGAGTACCATTCCCCCAAGTCTACGTGAGAACACGAGAGCATCATATTTAGGCTAATAAAAAATAATAGGAGATCAAAGAAGGTGAACCACAAAGTGGTATTCTTCTATATCGTTATCTGAGGGTACTAGGGAGGCAAAACTTGCCATGTCATCTGCGTGTCAGTTTTCTCTCCTAGGAATATTGTCTATTGTGAAAGAAGAGAGGCAGTCAAGTAATGAAAAAGATAATTCTTGATACTGAGATAATTTACTTTGCTTAGCTTGATACACCCCTATAATTTGATTCACAATATGTTCGGAGTCTGTTTGTATACAAAGATGTTTTATGTTTAAATAAATTACAACACACAAGCCAACAATAAGGGCGTCATACTCAATGATATTATTAGTGCATTACAATTCTAATCAAAAGGAGAGAGGGATTGGCTTACCCTCGGGAAAAATCAAGACTATACTCACCCCTTAAGCCAATTTGACATCTTGATCCATCAAAATACATTTCCCATATGAGATCGTGATTAATTTCAAAGATATCCTTATCAAGAAATAGATCTAAACTCGGGAAGAAGTGAGATGAGGGAGCATCTTCCAATTGATCAGCAACTGCTTGACCCTTTATCAATTCCTAAGTCACGAAGTTTATGTCAAACTCAGAGAGAAACATCACCCACTTTTCCAACCTTCTAGCAATATCTGTTCTAGTGAATAAATGCTTCAGAATGTCACTTTTTACAATGACATGAGTTTTGGCATGAAGAAGGTAATGCCTTAGCTTCTGCATTGCAAAGATAGTCTAGCAAGACATTGTTTCTCCTTAGTGGAATAACAAGTTTCATAATCAATAAGAATGCAACTAATGTAATAGACCACCCTCTCTCTATCGTCATCATCGTACTAAGCAAGCAAAGATGGTAATGCATAAAACAAAACGATGATATAAAGTAGAAAGGGTCTATCTTGCATAGCCAACATTAGGATAGGATGGTTAGCTAGATAACTTTTGATTTTTACTCAAAAGCCTTCTAGCACTCCTCATCCCATATGAAATGAACATCTTTCTTCAGAAAGTGTGTGAAAGGAAGGGTGCGATAAGCCAATTGAGATATGAATCTACGAATTTCCTGAATCTTCCCTTGTAAACTCTACAACTGAGAGATGTTTCTAGGTGGAGACATGTTAACAATTACATCAATCTTATTAGTGTTGACTTCAATTCCACGATGAGAAACTATAAGTCCTAAAAAAATTCTCATGTCTATGTTGAAGACACATTTAAGAGGATTCAGCCTCATTTTATAGAGTAAAAGCCTTTCAAAGATAAGATGAAGATTCCTTGCGTGACCTTGATGAGTTATAGATTTCGCCAATATGTCATCAACGTAGTCTTCTAGAATTTTGTGAATGAAATCATGAAAGATTAGGGTCATCGTCTATTGGTAAGTTGCACCTACATTCTTTAACCCAAAAGGTATGACCACATAGTAGAAGGTACCCCAAGGGGTAGTGAAGGTTTTCTTATACTGATCTTATAGGTTAATGCAAATCTAGTTATAGCCTCAGAAGCCATCCATGAAGGAAAACAAGGCATGGACTGCAATCAAATCTACAATCATATCGATATTAGGCAATAGAAAGTCATCCTTATGCAAAGCCTTATTAAGATAAAAAAATTCAATGCACACATGAATACGGTTATCAAGTTTTTTAATGGTGATGATATTCGAGATCCATGGGTGAATAGCCGGTAGGACAGATAAAGCCTGCTTTTAGTAACTTCTCTATCTCAGTCTTAACCAACAATGTAACCTTGGGATTCATCTTTAATATTTTTTATTTTATGGGCTTTTCATCAAGGCATAGGACAATATTGTGGACCACTATGGACTCATCAATACTGGGCATGTCCTCATATGACCAAGCAAAGATATCTAGATAAGAATGTAGTAGATCAAAGTGTTTTCCAACTTCTTCTAGAGAAAGGCATTTTCCAATCTTGATCATAATTTTTGAAGAGGTAGGCTCCATGGAAACTTAAGTAGTATCCCCCTTGAGGAGAGGAATATAGTCATCAGGGTGAGGTATAGGAATATCACCATCCACGTTAGATAGAGGATCCTCTTCATCCACACTTAAGAAAAATTCTCCAAAGTACTCTTGTTTGTGCAAGTGGTACGAGAATCATCGCTTATGGTGAAAGGGAGGAAAGTGGGAGTAGGAACCTACGAATTATTTTAGTGCTTCCTCTGAAGGGAAGGCATCTAGAAGAACTTCATCAGATCCTTCCTTATCCTCAATCAATCAAGGATGGACTAAATTGAGAGGTTCATCCAAGATCATATTAACACTCCACCATGGTTTTTGCATAGCTTGTTCAGGAGTGCATCCCAGTCCCAAGTGACTCTTACGAGGCCTAGCCTAGATAGGGACTTGAGTTCCTTGTTTGATATGCCCAAGTCCTTTATTCCTATAGCCATATTTAGAAATGAGCTTATATCCAAGGCCATAACATGTTTGTAAAGCTTGAGAAGAAGGTAGTGTTAACTCCTAGAAATGCACCCTATGTAAAGTTATGAAACTAAGCTTTCTGGAGAAACATGGTATCATTTCAAGGAAGTGGGTCACCTAAAGTTGAAATGAACCTCTGGATAAGGCCAAATCCTAGTTGGTTATCACCTATTCTACTGATTGTGAAGGAAAAGGGCAAGAAAGAGTAATGAAACTAAAAACTACCTCTAAGGTGATGCACCTAAATGAATGGGACTATGAAACCCAGCTTGTTAAACACTTATTTGCAATGATAGAAGACAAACTGCACAACCTATTATTGTATGTTATTGCATCAATACTTCACAGAAAAGTCTTGAAGCTTCAAAAAAATTAAAGGAGGGAGGTATCTTCACTGCTAAAAGTCATTTTTTGCATTCTATGACACAATCTGCAAAAAGTCACAGAGCAGAAAAAGAACAAGTAAGAATTGACTCAAATGAATCACATAAGAGATTATATCCAATAACTCCACATCAAGATCCACCAAAAAAGGATCTAGAAGCTCCATTTTCATAAGCCTTCAAAAAGCCTACAATATTGCATGTCAATCTACTCCAAAAGTCTCCAATATGTATGAAAAAGTCAAGTTTGACTATGTCAAATATAATGACACTTCAAACAAACCCCCAAAAGCTCTCAATTGCTTCAGAAAGTAAAATAAAGGCTCCTAATTCTCCTTCATATGTTTGCAAATTGCAAATAACTTCCCTATATACCCTCTCCTTGATCTTAAATACAAATATATCCTCATCCTTTCATGGCCTGGTCAAATGCTCATATGCTCCTATTTCTTTTGCATTTTAAAAGGTAATGCTTTAAATTAAATGATTTATAATTCATCATTTAAATTAAAACATTTTACAACATATTAAATAAATGCAAAAAGAAAATAGCCTAACTTTCTATATATTTGATATAAATCCAAGAAAAGGATATATTAAGTCAAAATGACTTATAATTTAATCATATTCAAGTGTATGGAATACACAAGGAAGACAAAATACGTGAGGGAATATTTGCTCATTTGATTTAATAAAGAGGAAAAATGCCAATTTCATCGGCCATTAAGTTTAGGGTTTTAACCCTAAAGTGAAAGAAAAAGAGTGAACGCATTTTCATTGTTTGAAGAAACTTTTGGAAGAAGTTAAGACTATGCCGCCAAGGGTTTTTGATAGGAGGAACTTGCAGCCAAAGAGACTTGGAACTTTGTATTTCCTATAGATTCTATCAGAGAATCCTTGGTAAGTTGTTTTATATCTTGTAGAAATTGCAAGCTCTATATTTCAAGCTTTTCTGGTTTTGTATATTCTTGCTTTCATGAACTATGAAGCTCATCTCAAGCTTCGTCTTTGCATATACTGCTCATTTTTATGCTGTTCGACCTACACTTAAATGGCCACGGGCTTGCTCATGCATTTGGGTTTTTATTTTCTCCATTTTGTCCCCTTCATTCTGTTATAAAAACACTGCATACAGGGCTTTGGATTATGTTTCTTACTGATGGTTTGCAAAATGATTCATTGCCATTGCATAGCGTAGGTATAACCTATATAAAAGCTTTATATATTTTGTTCAATTCCTCTATGAACACCATAGGCCATGAGCTCATTTCTGGCTTTCTTCTGTAATATTTTATGCATTTTTAGTCTGTTGGCCGTGGCCATAAGGTTTGCAAGCATTTGAGATCTCCATGTTTGTGTCATATGAATAGGATAACATAAAATACCCTTTTGGAAGCTTTCACATTCTTTAAACATTTATACGAAATAGGGAAATGACTGTGTTCTTCATGGAATACCTTAAGATCTTGATTACAGTTCAATTCTTGTTAGGGCTTTCTTCCATTATAGGCAATGCCGCCACTGTGAATGTCTGACTGTAACTGGTATTTCCTTGGCCATTCATGGAGATAAACAAAGCATCCTCATACTGCCTCATTTATGATCTCTTTGGCTTTTCCCTCACTGGTAATGTCTGGATTGGAGAAAAACAAAATATAAGAACCTGTGAATGCACCATGAACAAAGATGATTATAGCACTTATGGGAAAAATCATTTCACTATCTTCCTCGAAACACTACCCCCTTCGTCTGTGCTACCAGAGTATTGTCTTTACATGAAAACATCCATCTACTTCCCATTATGCTGCTAAAGGTTCTAGACTAGTATACTCATGACATAATGACTTTATTTTACCTTTGTTCATTGTTATGACTGTCTTTCCATTAGATGGCTGCACAGATACCCTTGGTCTAACCTTGCTTCAAGACTATTTCTGTGCATAGGATGTCACTGTGACATTTAGTCAAAACATTGTGATTGTTTCTTCCTCTCAACCCTTCTGAGGGATTTTTTAGTGTTTTTCCATCCTCCAATTCCATTAAGGTAGCCATCTGCTCACTATTTAGTGCTTAAGGTTGATCTTATTAAACAATAACTGCTCCTTGGTTTTGAAATGACATATGTTTACTTACACCAATTTCCTTAAGATTCGGCAAAGGAATGTACCTGTTAATGATCAGGTTGACTTTATGATTCTTCCATTATTTCAATGAACAAAGGCTTATCATTAATAACAAAGATGTTGTCATTGATGAAAACATATTGTTTAGTTTCATGACATTGCAAGATATTTCGCATTATGATTATGAGGTAATCATGATTGATATCAACCTTTTTTTTATGCAATTCCATGTGCACTTAGAATATTCATAAAGGACTGTGCACATATTAAAATAATGCAATCATTGCTAAGAGCTAAGCTCAACCCTTGTGGGAGCCACATTTACCCCACTCATTTGATCTGACAAAAAAAAGATATGATTATACCTGTAGCTGCACATGAAGCAAACAAGTTAGAAAAAATGTGTATTTTGATGTGCTTTTTCAATGGCTTCAATATTTTCTCTGGGACATTCAGGATATAATTGTTTTTTTAATGTAGATCAGGATCAATTTATACATGAATAGGTAAATGATCATGTATGGTGTGTAACTTGTCATTGATTAGAGCATTGCTCTAACATATTGCTTTGATTTATCGTAGGATATAGGAGTCTTAAGGAGCTTGGAACAAACTAGGACAACTCGGGCAACAACTAGACAAAAGACTCACAAAAACCAGTCAATAGTTAAACTCATGGCTTGTGTGAGTTAAATGAATATTTCTATTCAATAAAATAGCTTTTCAGAAGAAATTTGCAAAATATTCTTATGTTTCATGCATATATATAAATGCGATGATTTGTGTTTGTGTAATCTCTCAAGTTATTTCATTTGTATATATGAATATAATGTAAGGGGAATAGAAAATGTACCATTTTTCTTCTTTCTATCAATGGGCTCTACCTGATTGAGCCATGGGTGAAAATCTGGTAACATTTTTGGCGACATCAGTTGGATGTTTGCCTGCTAAACATGTAAGCTAGTAGCCTAGACTTGTCCATTGGGCATGGAGTCACTTAGAAAACTCTGAGGATAGCCTAAAACAACTTGCTCATAGTTGTAACTCATTTGAGACTAGTCTGAATATCAGTATTCTTATTGAAAATAGGGAAAAACTGAAATGAAAACTAGCTACTGTGCTGGAACAACACTTAGGGAATGAAAACTAGGACTGGAAAACCTATCCTAACCTAATCTAACTAGCAAAAGGCTGTTCAAACAAAACCATTCACCGGATCTATGAAATAACTACCCCTCCTAATCAATAAAAGATGATTTACAAGTTGATGAATTGCTTGTACTAGTTGCAGAACACTTGGAAAGACAAGGATAAATGCACTTACCATTTCAAATTGATTGCAAAAACTGGTGTCTACAAATGGACAAGTGAATAGATTCTGTTGTTCCAATGTTGTAATTGCATTAACCTTTCTGGAACAATGGCACAGGCTGCTGTCCTTGGCACTTTTTTAATCAAATATTTAATTGGGCATCCTATGGAAAGGATAAACCCTTTTCTCTTAATACTAATTTCTTTCTGAAACTCTGCTTCTTCTTTGTCTTGCACAATGCCAATTTCATTTGAATGAATTGAATCAGATGTCAATGAATTGTTTGTTCCAGTTGTCAAATCTTGGCTGTTTTGGATTGTACCTTGACTTTGATCCTATTTATTTTTGTCTTGAGCTGGACATGTAAGCTGAACTTGTTCACTTTCAACTACTACTCCAAAAACAACTTTGTCTTCAATTGCAAGCTCATGCTTGGGTACAAGAAATACTTTTGGTACTTCAGTGATCTCTATATTGGAAAAATATCTGATAGGACAACTCCTTGAATGAATGAAATTTAGCCTCCCAATATTGGCTACTTCTCTTTCTTCATGTTTTTCATGAATATCATGCTCTGTAACTAAGTTTTAACAGGAGGAAAAGCAATCTGAATGACTTGTAATGACATCCTTGTCTTCACTTTGCATAATTGCTTTCCATGTCAATTCTTCCTCCAAGGTGAGCGGACAATCTTCTTCCACTAAGGTGGCTAACAACTTATCAAAACTACCAAATTCTGGAAGGTTCTTGGAAACAATTGGTACAAGGTCAAGGTCCTTAATACTTCCCAAGAAAGTACACTCCAACTTAGGCTCTTCTTCAATGAAGGAAGGCCGAAGTTCAAACAATGAAGAAGCTTCTTGAAACAAATCTTTGTCTGGAAAATCAGCTTCAACCTCTGCCAAATAAGGTTCATGAGAAACCTCCTGGTCTAAGAGAATGAACTCCTCTCTATCAGGACCATACTCATTTTTTTGTTTCAACATTTGTTGAAGCTTGTGATCTTCTTGCTGTGGATCAACTTGATTATCAACCGCTTCAATTAGATCTGATTCCTTTCCATCCAACCTTGAACAAAATAGTTCAATTATACCCATACATATCCCTTCATAAAACTCAACATTAGCTTCTTCCTCTATAATATGTTCGAAAATATCACAACTCATATCTTGGAGAATAGAGTCAGGTTCAATTTTAGGCTTTTCTTCCTGAGTTAAGCTTCTATTGTTTTGCTGACTGCCATCAATTAGCAACTCACTAATGCCTTCCCGCTATTCTAAAACAGTTTCAACATCTTGGAGAGTTTTTCTTTCTGTTATTCGATACTCCTCCAATGCCATTTGCAATAGGTTTGGAGTTCTAGCCTCTTTTGTGGTGAGTGAGCTTGAGTTAGTTTGATCAAGGGTCTGCTCCTCTTTAACAAAATCAGGCTGACTTTTCTCAAATACATGATCTTGCAATGTAACAACATTCCTAAAACTTGGTATTTCAAGTTTGGAATACTCACTTGAGATTCCAGAAGACCTATCATGCTTGAAACTTGGAAAACCATACTTGGAGGTCTCTTCTTTCACAAGCTGGCTTGGAATGAAAGAAACTGATTGGGGTTCCAGCTCTTGCACTCGTGCAAACATGTATCTCAATTGCTCTTCTTTAGCTACAACTCTCTACTTTTCAAGACCAGCTTCAAATTTCCTTTTTCGAAGATCCTCATGTAGATTGCAATGATATTCTAAGTAAGCCTGAATGCTTTGTACTTGAGTGAACAAAAGCTTCATTTTCTCCTCCTTAGCAGCTATCTCTTGATCAAGACCTTTGTATTGCATCCTCTGCATCCTCAACTCTTGATCATAAGAATAGGCATGTTCATCCATTTCTTGTTGCTGCATAATGGTCCATTTCTACCTCTTGATATCAAACAACATCTTAGATAGGCATGCAAGCACCTTACTAATATCATTAATCTTCATGTTGTGAAGACCTTGACTTAAATCCGACAACGTATGGTCAACCTGTTGGATCAGGTCCAATGTGTTCTGGTATGGATGCTTTTGAGGCTGATTATATAAATAATCATACTAGTTAACATCAAAAACCTCCTCTTGGGAGTGATTTTGATCAAATATTGGCTAAAACAAGGGTTGAACCAGAGTGGGAGGGTGGGAAACATGATGAAAATGTTGATTAGTTGTTGCTGCAAGAGAAATTGGGCTAAAACCAACACTGTAGTTGGTTGGATGTGACTAATAAGAAGATGTAGGAGAAACATTCTCATGATATGGAGGGTAATAGTAAGTATTTTCATGAATATTTAACATCTTTTTCATTGAAAATTTTGAAAAGCCAGATTTTTTTTTTCAACATACCAGAACTGGTACTACTGAAACCAGTAAACATGGATCAATGGAGTCAACAGATATGCAGATTTCAACCTGTTTAAGGTTTGAATGTTGCTGATTGCATATCAAAATCAACAATCTAATGTGTTCTTGCTGAACTGTCTGATTCGAAAGTCCCACCGGGCATGCAAAAACTATTGACTCCTAGAAATGCACCCTATGCAAAGTTATGAAACGAAGCTTTTTGGAGAAACATGGGATCATTTCAAGGATATGAGTCACCTAAAGTTGAAATGAACCTCCCGATAAGGCCGATTCCTAGCTAGTTATCACCTATTCTACTGATTGTGAAGGAAAAGGGTAAGAAAGAGTACTGAAATTGAAAATTACCTCTAAGGTGATGCACCTAAATGAACGAGACTATGAAACCTAGCCTGTTAAACACTTATTTGCAATGACAGAAGACAAACTGCACAACCTATTGTTGTATGTTCTTGCATCAATACTTCACAAAAAAGTCTTGAAGCTTCAAAAAACTTCAAGGAGGGAGGTATCTCCACTGCTAAAAGTCATTTTTTGCATTCTATTACACAATCTGCAACCTGCAATAACACACTCTTGCATGAAGGCATCAAATCCATGAGACAAAGCTAAGAGGAAAGGAGTACACTCTCACTGATAACTTGATTAATCATGTAAAGACACACAATAATGCAATAATAAAGAAGGCAAAATTTTCATGTCAATTGCACCCAAGGCTTTCACTAGAATTAATATCCAAACTGAGTTACAAAGAATTGTCTTCTCTCCAAATGACTTCAAAGTCACAGAGCAGAAAAAGAACAAGTAAGAACTAACTCAAATGAATCACATAAGTGATTATATCCAATAACTCCCCATCAAGATCCACCAAAAAAGGATCTAGAAGCTCCATTTTTGTAAGCCTTTGAAAAGCCTAAAATATTGCATGTCAATCTACTCCAAAAGGCTCCAATATGTATGAAAAAGTCAAGCTTGACAATGTCAAATATAATGACACTTCAAACAAACCCCCAAAAGCTCTCAATTGCTTCAAAAAGCAAAATAAAGGATCCTACTTCTCCATATGTTTGCAAATTGCAAATAACTTCCCTATATACCCTCTCCTTGATCTTAAATACAAATATATCCTCATCCTTTCATTGCCTAGTCAAATACTCATATGCTCCTATTTCTTATGCATTTAAAAAGATAATGCTTTAAATTAAATGATTTATAACTCATCATTTAAATTAAAACATTTTACAACATATTAAATAAATGCAAAAAGAAAATAGCCTAACTTTCTATATATTTGATATAAATACAAGAAAAGGATATATTAAGTCAAAATGACTTATAATTTAATCATATTCAAGTGTATGAAATACACAAGGAAAACAAAATATGTGAAGGCATATTTTCTCATTTGATTTAATAAAGAAAAAGGCAAAATGCCAATTTCATCGGCCATTAAATTTAGGGTTTTAACCCTAAAGTGAAAGCATTTTCATTGATTGAAGAAACTTCTGGAAGAAGCTAAAACTACGCCGCCAAGGGTTTTTGACAGGAGGAACTTGTAGCCATAGAGACTTGGAACTTTGCATTTCCTGTAGATTCTATCAGAAATTCCTTTGTAAGTTGTTTTATATCTTGTAGAAATTACAAGCTCTGTATTTTGAGCTTTTTTGGTTTTGTATATTCTTGCTTTCATGAACTTTGAAGCTCATCTTGAGCTTGGTATTTGCATATACTACTCATTTTTATGCTATTCGACTTGCACTTAAACGACCATGGGCTTGCTCATGCATTTGGGTTTTTATTTTATCCATTTTTTCCCCTTCATTCTGTTATAGAAACACTGCATACAGGGCTCTAGATTGTGTTTTTTACTAATGGTTTGCAAAATGATTCATTACCATTGCATAGTGCGGGTATAACCTGTATAAAATCTTTATATATTTTGTTCAATTCCTTCATGAACACCATAGGCCATGAGCTCACTTCTGGCTTTTTTCTATAATATTTTATGCATTTTCAGTCTGTTGGCCATGGCCATAAGGTTTGTAGGTATTTGAGATCTCCATGTTTGTGTCATACAAATAGGATAACATAAAATACCCTTTTGGAAGCTTTCACATTCTTTAAACATTTAGTTGAAATAGGGAAATGATTGTGTTCTTCATGGAATACCTTAAGATCTTGATTACAGTTCAATTCTTGTTAGGGCTTTCTTCCATTGTAGGCAATGCCACCACTGTGAATGTCTGATTGTAACTAGTATTTCCTTGGTCATTCATGGAGATAAACAAAGCATCCTCATACTGCCTCATTTATGATCTCTTTGTCTTTTCCCTCACTGGTAATGTCTGGATTGGAGAACAACAAAATATAAGAGCCTGGGAATGCATCATGAAAAAGATGATTATATCACTTATGGGAAAACTCATTTCACTATCTTCCTTGAAACATTGCCCCCTTCACCTGTGCTACCAGAGTACTATCTTTACATGAAAACATCCATCTACTGCCCATTATGCCTGCTAAAGGTGCTAGACTAGTATACTTAGGGCATAATGTTTGTCTTTTACCTTTGTTCATTTTTATGATTGTATTTTCATTAGATGGTTGCACACATACCCTTGGTCTATCCTTGCTTCAAGACTATGTCTGTGCATAGGATGTCACTGTGACATTTAGTCAAAACATTGTGATTATTTCTTCCTCTCAGCCCTTTTGAGGGCTCTTTTAGTGTTTTTCCATCCTCCAATTCCATTAAGGTAGCCATCTACTCACTATTTAGTGCTTAAGGTTGATCTTATCAAACAATAATTGCTCCTTGGTTTTGAAATGACATATGTTTAATTACTCCAATTGCCTTAAGATTCAGCAAAGGACTATACCTGTTAATGATCAAGTTGACTTTATGATTCTTCCATTATTTCAACGAACAAAGGCTTATCATTAAGAACAAAGATGTTTTCATTGATGAAAACATATTGTTTAGTTTCATGACATTGCAAGATATTGTGCATTATGATTATGAGGTAATCATGATTGATATCAACCTCTTTTTTATGCAATTCCATGTGTACTTAGAATATTCATAAAGGACTGTGCACAGAATAAAATAATGCAATCATTGCTAAGAGCTAAGCTCAACCCTTGTGGGAGCCACATTTACCCCACTCATTTGATCTAACAAAACAAAGATATGATTATACCTGTAGTTGCACATGAATCAAACAAGTTAGAAAAAATGTGTATTTTGATGTGCTATTTCAATGGCTTCAATATTTTCTCTGGGACATTCAGGATATAATTGTTTATTTAATGCAAATCAGGATCAATTTATACATGAATAGGTAAATGATAATGTATGGTGTGTAACTTGTCATTGCTTAGAGAGTTTCTCTAACATATTGCTTTGATTTATTGCAACAAGCATGAGTTTTAAGGAGCTAGGAACAAACTAGGACAACTTGGGCAACAACCAGACAAAAGACTCACAAAAACCAGTCATTCTTAGGCAATGATTGGTTACCCTCTCTACATGCATATTCTTTTTCATTCGTTTACTTATATTCATGTACATGTTAATTTTGATTTGCATTGAATAAGCAAACAACAGTTAAACTCACGACTTGTGTGAGTTAAATGAATATTTCTATTCAATAAAATAACTTTTCAGAAGAAATTTGCAAAATCTTCTTATGTTTCATGCATCTATATAAATGCGATGATTTGTGTTTCTATAATCTCTTAGTTTATTTTATTTGTATATATGAATGCAATGTAAGGGGAATAGCAAATGTACCATTTTTCTTCTTTCTATCAATGGGCTCTACCTGATTGAGCCATGGGTGAAAATATGGTAACAAGAAGTTCTACATAGAGAGTGTCATTCAACTAATGGACATCGAATGCATCTATGTGATCACAATCATCCTTATCATTGGAATAATAAAACATTAGCCTCCTTAGTAGGAGCATGATCATCCTCCTTAGTAGGGGAATAGATAGGGTCCAAGATAGGATCATAACTTTGCTTCTCAACGGGAGGATTATCAACTTCCTTAATGGAGGTGCTCAAAGTTATTGGAAGGTCAATGTGGGTGGGGTCTGCACTATATTCTCTAATAAATAATTTGGAAAACTCTAAGGATCCCCAATTGTCATCGAGACACACATATGATTCAGAAGAAGAAGTAGACGAGGAAGACTTAGGACTCTCTACTTTCAACTGTTCCTCTTTAGGGAAATTCATTTTTGAGACAATATCTATGGATGACACTGTAGAAGAACATGTTAACGCATCAGAGGTTAGCAATAGAATACAATTCTTAAGAGTGAAAACAACCGAGGTTTGACTAGCAGCAGCCAACTCGCAAAGGTGGACAACTTTAGGGTCAACTTTGATTGTAACCACTTGATTATTAGCTACAAACTTTAGAGAATGATGCAAAGAGAAGTCACAACTCCCATAGAATGAATCCAAGGTCTTCCCAAAAGAATATTAGAAGCTAAGGGGTCGAACATCACATAAAATAGAGTGGGTAGAGTAACGTGTCCTAGCCACAAAGGCAAGGTTATCGTGCCCAGGGCTTGATGGCCATCGCTATTGAATCCATGAATCTACAAAGAAGAAGCAACCAAAGAAGAAGAATCAATCTTAATTTTAGGTACTAAGAGAACCATACGATAGATGTTGATAGCCGAATTAATGTTAATGAGGGTATGCCTAATACCAATGTTATTAACATTAACTATAATCATTAAAGGGTTTTCTTTTTTTTGCACATCCAAGGGCAGAAGTTATTGTGGATAGAATGTGATATTCAGTGAATCTACATGAATATGAGCCATCATTGTACTAAAATCCTCCACCCTAGCGAAGGTAGGAAATACGATCTTTTGCAAGGCTTCCTGAAGCATACCTTGATAAACTAGTGCGGTCTGAAGCAAATCCCAAAGTACTTGATCTTAGCCGAAGTAACATGAAGTTTCTCGACAAGATCATAATCACCAGGTGCTTTAGTCATGGGTTTAGGTTTAGAAGGAAGACTTGGTTGAGAAGGTGGCAAAGGAGTAGGAACCAAAGTAGGTTGAGATATAGGTACAAAAGATTTTTTATTCAAGCCATGTTGAGTTCTTCTAGTGTTATATGTGTGTGCCACACTATTGTAAGAAGAAGAAACTGTAGCTTTGAAAGTTCTTGTATACAAATCCATTGATTCATTATGATATGGGACCCCATGAATGGAATGAATCCTCTTAGGTGAAGGGCTAGCCGGAGTCAAGTAAATAATGGGTCTCTTAGGCTTTATAGGAGCCACAAAGACCACAATAATGTTCACTGACTTCTCTCTTGTGAAGAGGAATTAGATGTTTGGGATGAAAAGGTTTTTTTGGGAGATCTACGAGTAGGAGAAGATTCTTTTAAGAAATTATTTAGAGCATTGTCTAACATATCAAAATATTCCTTAGAAAAAGCATTATCATAGACATTAAAACATTGCAGAAGAAGATCCGACATCTTTCACATTGGGTTCACCAAAATATTGAGAAGGGGGATCCACTGCTCATGAGTCTCTTGCTACCCAAGATAATCTCAGGGAACAAACTTCCCTAAACTACCCTGTGCTTTGGTTAATAGTACTGGAAGGAAGAATGAAGAAATTGTAAAGGATATCTTATCAGAAATAGTATTCAAATAGACTACTTTAGAATCTGAAGAAGGATGTCAAAATTTATGTCACTGAAAGGGATGAATCTCAGCCAAGGGACTACAACATTGAATCAAGATGCTAGAACGGTGCACTAGAGTCTAAATGATGCACTAGAATCATGTATGGATAGAGCACGAAACCCTCAGACAAAAATAGTGTAATCCCATTACTGTACTCAAATATGAGGTTTTTTCAATTAAATAGGTCAATAGAATGTAGGAAATGTCAAAAAAAACAAAGGAGATCAAATAACTAACTTACAAAAGGTCCTGTATTTGAGATCTTCCTCCAAGAGCCACTTGGATAAATGATTTTAGATTTTTAAATGTTAAAATACCGACACTAAAATATTTTAAATTGAGCCAAAATAGGCTAGAGAAGGGAACTAGGCACCCCTAGTCTAGACCTATTATTTTGGGCCATAAGTTTCAATAAATGAATGTTAAATGATAATTCCTAGTTCAACCTTTGATTTTCTAATGATTATTACAAAATGTGAAAATTAAATGAAAAGTTAAGTCCAAGCACACAAGGGGGAGCTAAACCTAGTATGAAATTATCAAGGGTGACAATTTACAATGCTACACTAAATTATGATGAACTGCCTCCTTATTTTATGACATCAATACTCACATAGATTGTTTATGATTATCATAGAGCGCTTATGACTATTTATAGCTATTGACATGATTTTCATAATATCCCCATGGTTGTGCACTTGTTTTTTCAACTATCAGTTTTCTTGACATAACATGTTATAACTACTAGCTCATGATTCTAAGGATAATATTTTTTCTCCTCATAATATCCCTATGATGTTTGGAAATTATCCTTTACTATCCCAGCGACACTCTAGAGTCAATAATGATCACTTGAATATTTATATGTATTATTTCCTTAATAGGAACCTCCTCTTATCCATGAAATTATCCTCATTGATTTGGGAAGATGTAATTTACAACTAAGAGGGCCCAATTTGTAAGTTCATCTTTTCTCATGATAATCAATTCCTCATGATTCTTCAATTCATTTATACTAATGCAATCTACAACTAGAACACTCCTCTTAGATGGTATCAATCAACCTACAAGCATAAAGGAGAAAATAAAATTTAGATATTTTTGGCAAGGTAAGTGAGGAATGATAAAAAAATATTAGAACCTACCACAAACCACTGCTAAGAGCATGTGGAGCACATGGTTGATTGGGAATCATAGAAATATATTTATTTTGTAAGGGGAACATCCCCAAACATATGTAATATGTATAAATAGAAAGATAATATAAAGAAAAGGGTGATGTATGTTATAGTCTTAATATGATATATATGATATATATTCCTAATTATAATAAGGACAAGTACTTGTGGTATGCTTAACCCTAACATAAATATTAGTTAATACACTAATACCTCTTAATTAGGATGAAGGGGTATGTCCCTACATAGTTTATCCTATAAATAAGAAAGATAAAGCTCTCCCATATCATCATATCATACAATATTGAATTAATATATTATTATTTGATTATTTGAGGTCAAACCCTCAAACTAGTCTACTATATTTATAATTTTTATAAATATTTTCAAGAAATATCATAAAAGTGGTATCAAAGCATGATCTTCGCATTGCTACGATATGCCATTTTTCAATTTTGGAGGTCATTTTGTGAAGCAAATGTCTCACAGATTTTGGTGACTTTTTATATAATTTTTAAATGGTGTTCGAAGAACATACTAGAGTAGATATAGTCCATATTCTGAAGGAATTGAAGTAGAATTGAGTGATTTATCACAAAATTAAGGTTTCTACCCAATTTATTTGGAAAGCACATATATTGCAAACCTTGATGAATTTGTTCTTTATTTTTAGTGAGATTAGTAAGAGAGGAGCCTAAAATACAAACTTTAGTGTAATTTAAGCATAATTAATTGATTTATTGTAGAATTAGCATTTTCAATAAATTATCTCTCAAAGCTGCAAAACACCTAAATTTTGGGAGATTATTCTAGGAAAGTGTAACCTAGGACAAGTGGTAAGTGGCAAAAAAAATTAAATTATTTTGACTTCATTTGTGTGATTTATTACAAGATTATATTCTAGAACTTCTTCACAACAAAAAATAGCCACAAAAAAGAAGAAAAATAAAGGAACAAGAAGTAGAACAAGAAAAAGAGAAAAATAAAGAGAGAGAAAGAACAAGAGCAAGAACAAGAACAAGAGAGAGAGAAAGAGAAAGAGCAAGAACAAGAATAAGAACAAGAGCAGGAACATGAAGAAGAAGAACATGAATTAGTAGTAGAAGAAGAAGTAAAAAAGGAGATGAAGAAGAAAAAAAAGAAAAAAATGAGAATTGAGGAGAATACTTTTGTAAAGAGGGCAATATTATACCCATACCCCTATAGTGTTTATAGTGTTATGAATAGTTGGCTTGTGGCTACCTTACCTCTTAATTAACTTATATTATCATTATTATAATGTTATTTATTTATATAGTTTGGCCTAAGGCTTATAAGGTTATCTAGGTTAGTATGGTTTGTATCTTAGGCATAAGTATGGTATATATAGGAGGTATATGTAGTTTATTATTATCATATTGAGTATTGAGTTCTTATTGAAGAATATTTGAGATATCCCCCTCAAAGTAACATATTATTATCAAGTATTTACCAAATATTTTTATTATATTCTTTTATTGTGCAAGTTATTTCATAAAAATCATGCTAATTGTCTTAAAATAGGTCACATTTCTTAGTCCAATATCCTTTAATTGAATTTATAGATAATATTGGGTTTTAGGAATTGGGGATAACCTTTTCCATTTTCTTCAACAGATCTATGAGCATTAGGGGAAACATCGATTCTTCGATGGCTGAACGTCTTTTTATAATCCATGTTGAGGAAATATTTCAAAGGTCAATAATCAAAGAAACTCTTTATCTCTTATCTCAATAGATTCATAAACGTTAATAGGTAGGTATGATACTTGATGGCTGAAAGTTTCATTATAAATTGTTAAGGAAATCTTTTGGCGATTGGGATTTGGGGTTGTTCTTTATCTCTTGTTTTCAAAATTACCAAAAATTATGAGGTAGCCTTAAGCTTTGATATCCTAAAGATTACTCAATAAGTTACTAAGGAAAAATTTGTGGAGGGAAATGTTGTCGAGTATCGAGGGTTGGGATAAACCCTTATACTTTGTGAAAGCCCTGGTTTAGATCTTAGAGTGAAAACCTAATGTCTGAAGCCCAAAATTTTTCTTAAATAAAAATCCCATAAGGTAAAAGCATTGACAATATGGGTTCAGGATAAACCTTTACCCTCTATCCTTCAAAATAATTAGCCCTTAAGAAGAAATCTCGATCATTGATGACTGAAAAAGGTTGATAAAAAAATGCTAAGTTGAAAGGCTCATCAAGGATCAAGATGTAGTGATATGATACAACTTCGATTCTTAATAAAGACTATTAAGTTACTCAGGTACTCAAAACCCATCGAGGTGTAATGACATAATAAAAATAAATTCGATTGGTGTGCCAAGGTTTAGGAGGATTCAATAAGGGTAAAAATGTAAAAAATGAAAACAAAAGACCACAAATAAAAGAAAAGGAAACATAGATAGGACAAATCAAAGCAACAAAGACCCAAGTTGAATCCCATGGAAAAAATGGGAAATCAACACGAAGAAAACAAACACAAAAATAAAGAAAGGAAAAGGAAGGAAAAACATAAAAATGAGAATGAAAATGCCATTAAAACTAGACATGAAGCATAAGAATCCTACCTAGTTAACGGTGGGTTTCAAGGAAGAGCCGAAGTGAAGACAATGAAGGAAAACAAACACCAACAATATTTGATCATAACAAACACCTTGACACACAAAATCACACCACAATTTGCCAATTCTCAAACAGGAAGTAATGAGAGCTTAATATCACAAGTTGATGCAAGAGCATCTAGGTCCACAGGTAATCGGCATCGATGAAAAAAATTTTCCGGTTTGATTTTGTTGTTTTGCTTTCATTTTCCTTTCTCTGTAGGCAGTTTCATTTGATTTTGGTGGTTGTTGACGAAGATATGGAATGACATTTTGTCATTGATTGACAAACGCCATATTTAATTTTTTGCATTTCAAAATTCCATTTCATTGAAAATTGAATATCAATTGCAATCATAAGTGAATATACTGCCAATTTGAATAAAAGATTATGAGGACAGTTATCAAAGGAAATTATAATAATATTTTAATGCTCAACGTTCAAGCGGAAGGTGAGAAGTCACACAAGATAGTGAATTGGAAAGGTTGCATCCAGAAAAGAAGAGTTAGAGACAGTGAAAGAAAGAGCCGAAGGGATAAAATAAGAATTCATGGTTTAAAAATAGCATAGAGGAAAAAATGAATAGCCATGGGAAGTTGGAGAGACAGGAGGCCTTTAAGTTAATTGGAGTTGACAAGATAGGAGAGAGTCCGCGCCACAAGGGAAGATAGAGGCTGCGTGGGGAAGAAGCCACGCCAGGAAAGAAAATTCCTGTGCAGCCAAGGGCAATGAAAGGGGGTGCATTAGTTAACTTTCACATACATTTAAAATTGTAGACCGTGTGGAAATGGGAGGAGATGTGGTGCAGGAGGTGAATTGGGGAAAACAGTACTTAAAAAAGAAAAGTTTGCAGACCAACACAAGCCTGGCGCACCATATGGGATATGATTAAAGTATTTGAGAAGTCTGGAAAGAGATTGAAAAAGGGGTGGCAATTAGAAGACTATGCAAGATACGAAGAGACTATGATCGTTGGAAGAAGTGGGTAAATGAAAGTAGGTGGTTTATTGCAGGTTGGAGCTTACACCTACGCAAGAATGGTGAAGGGTGATAGCCTGAGGAATGGAGCATTTGTTTGAATTTTCAAACACCATGATAGATTCCACGAGTGGAGGTAATTAAACATAAATTGGAATATAAAAGAATGTGCCAAGGTAGTTAATAGACAGAAACAGTGAAGGTAGAAATGAAACAGTGAAGGCCGCGTATGGAAGACAAAAGACTGCGAAGAAAATATGGATGGCGCTGGCACAATAAGGGTCGTGGCATAGTGCAGATCGCCCATTTCAGTGAGGGTTCATAGTAGGTATAATGGCGATGAAGGAAAACATTGTGGAGATCGATGAATAAAAGCGTAGCAAGAGAAGACTTAAAGTCATGAGACCGAATGAATATGAAATTTGAGCTAAGCCAAGCCATAGGAAATGGAATTGCACATTTGAATCAGATGAATGAAACTGGAGGAAAGAAAATAAGGTGTGCCAACAAGAAAGAGATATGCCATGGAAATCAAGGTCGAGCTCTTGCCATTTAAGAGCAGATTTGCAAACAGAGTCAAAGAAGTAATGGGGTAGAAGAAATTGTGAGCAGAGGATCGGTAGAGTGACAGAGAAGCAGAACTTGCAAACTGTGGGCATGGTGAGAAAAATAGAGAAAGAATTGTAATTGTAATTTTCATGAAACTAGAATAAATGAAGTTATAGATTATTTGTTTTCTATTTGGGTATTTTGTTTAAATCGACACATGAAATTGTCAATTTAGTTGTGATCATTTACAACGTCTTTGTAACCTGTATTTTACGATTTGGATGAGAAATGGAATGAGTTGTTAGTCTCTTCATCACAACTGCAAAGTGAGTAAAAATGAGCTCGAAAGATAATGAAAACCATTAGGGAGTTGCGTGCCAAGACGACATTAATGTTGATTAGTGTAGTTAATGTCGTGCCAAAAGAGATAAGTGTGGTGACAAGATGGGCGCCTCGTCAGAATTAAGTTTTGGAGTTCCAACAAAATTTATGACGAACGCTAGAATGTTGACACTCCATAAATTAACAAATACAGGGAAGTAAAAAATAATGATTGGGGTTCAAGCCCAACAAAGAAGACATGCGAGAAAGGCAAACTGTGAAAACCTAAAAAAGAGGAAAAAAACATGGGAGAAGAAAACCCAAGGGAAACAAAGAGAGAGGGGTGGGGGGCCATTTGGTAAGCCAAAAATGAGGCATGGGTGCAAGGCACACCATGGCGGCCATCAAGGAAGCATTATGAAAATGATTAGGTGAAAAGATAGGTCTTTTAATGTACACAAAAAACTTTTATATATTTAGATTTGAAATTTTATAAAGTGGATATTGATAGGAATGCAATCCATGTAAACACAAATTCCTAATATTACATTTGAAACCAAAAAATAAGACACCCTAAATCTTTGATGTCTTTTGATTATATATAATAACGAAACCCATACAAAGCATTAAACCTTTTGTATACAAGTTTCATTATATATATTATAAATTATGTATATATATAAACATGTAACTATAATTTTATTTAATGTCCTTTATGTTTTACATGTTATGATTTTTTTGAGAAACTAATACAATGCAAATTATGTGTGTATGAGAGCATAAGGCTATGATATATTCATTTGATTACATTGACATAGAAACTACCAACCTAAAGAGTTTTAAAAAAGTCAAGAACTTGCAAAGATATTTGGTGAAGCTCTTGAAATTGTAGAGAATATTTGTTGTACACTTGGAGGAAATTAATAGTTTACCACCTGGAGAATATGATTCCTACTTAATTTCTCTTTCATAATTGATTCAATTTTGAAAAAATAATGCATTCAATTTGGTTGTTGATTTTAAAATTGAATTAACAAAATTTGTATTCGATCATATTTCAATTTGAAGTAATTTTTATATGAAATCTATGATGACATTACTAAATCGTGAAATATATATTTATTTTGATGTTTAGTTGGAGAGCCTTACACTATTTATTGTTTATGTAGGTACCTATAGTAAATGGAGTTGAGCCATGTGGATGTGAGAGCAAGTATGAGAGAATGCATCTTTGATAGCTCATTTAGTTGAGAGGGGCTTGAATTTATAGTAGCTTAGGCACTAATGAGTGAACACTAAGATATTTAAATATAAACTATTTGACTTTTGAACTCTCTCCAAGTGGTTGGTTATTGTAAACATTAAATTTTGGAAGTAATTTAAAAAGTGTATTTTAATTTGAAACACCTCCCATTTGGACAAATTTGTCTTATATTGCAAGTGCACCAACATGTATTTTGTCCACCTTCAATGATAAACTACACATGCACAAATGAACATGTATTAGTACATTTGACATACTTTATTAGATTTTTAATTTCCATGTATTGATTATTGTAAGAGATTTAATCAAGGAATTAGGTGCGTGACACCATAACGACTATTGGTACATGTTACACCATAACAACTATCGGTACATAGATGACTATTGAGTCCTCCCCTAAAATGATTGAAAAGAAAAAAACAAAAGAAAAGCATTTTTTCTATTCTACAATACTAAAATAGGTACTATTTTGACCAACTAATATAGTGACAATTTACACGGACCTGTAATATGACCCCCGTACGCCTTTAAAAACCTGTAACTTCTTTATTAGAAAAAATAATATTTTCTAAACTTTAATGGATTCTCCCATTTTATAAACGAAAACGCAAATTTTGAAAAGCAAATTAATTGTTGTAATTTAAGAGGAAAGTATGCAGCCAACCTAACACCCAACATCTAAAGGCTCGGATTTATGGAAATTCGATTGATAGGATAATATATTTGCGGCTTTTACTTTGCTCAACGTGGAACACATGTTGAACTCAGATTGTGGAAAACAGCTCGAAAGGACAGTTCGAATAAAATACATTTTGCAACTATTCCCGTTGAAATTTTAATTCCATGTGAAAGGAATTGTAAAAGTCTGTGCCAAGGCTATAAATACCATCTAATCACACGCTCAAAACGCCAAACAAACCAAGCTGAGTCCGCATTTTGGTAAAATTGTGGGAGAAAGAAGCGACCACATTTTATTAAACTCGGTCTGAAGTAAATTCTCAAAAATGGGGAAAGGAGGTATTTCTCACGAGGCCCAGCCTGGTTCTCCTCAACTGCCACTGGATAACACTCCTCATCTTCTGTCACCCTTGAAGATGGGTCCGCTGTTCAACCTTTCTCACAGGTAAAATATATTTTCGTGTTTACCAATTCCTGAAACCTTTTTCTTAAGCTTACTTTAGTCTCTAACATCATTATTATTTTTAATGTGAGTAGAGTTGTGTTGGCTCCTGTGACTCGGTGCCGCGCAATAGACAACATTCCCCAAGCTTCTCATGTGAAGTTCTACTCTCAGAGGACCACCAAAGGAGGTCTTCTCATTTCAGAAGCTAATGCCGTCTCACCCCAAGCTATTGGGTATGTAAAACTAAAATCAAAATATTAGTTAATGTGCTTTAATTGAAGTGGGGTTACTAATGAGATATTTTCTTGCAGGTTTCCACATTCTCCCGGTATTTTCAATGAAGAGCAAGTAAAGGCGTGGAAAAAGGTTGTGGACGCCGTTCATGCCAAGGGCGGCGTAATTTTCTGCCAGCTCTGGCACGTCGGCAGGGCTTCGCACACAGGTAAGAAATACAATCAATTACCGATGCTTGTTTGACACTGCTTCTTTTTTTTCATTTCCTATGCGGACTTGGTTTAGATTTGGCTAATGTCCGGATATTTGTTGCAGTTTATCAGCCCAAGGGAGAACCTCCCGTCTCGTCCACAGCCAAGGTAATATCAGAAGAATGGAGCATCTTGATGCCGGGTGGCTCCAAGGCCGCTTACTCTCCACCTCGTGCGCTTTCCACGTCTGAGATCGCTGCTGTGGTTGAAGAGTTTGGTAAGGCAGCGAGGAACGCCATGTGTGCGGGATTTGATGGCGTGGAAATACACGCTGCCCACGGGTACCTTATCGACCAGTTTCTCAAGAACGGCGTAAACGACAGACTGGATGACTACGGCGGGTCCGTCCAAAAGAGATGCCGCTTTGCCATTGAGGTGGTGGATGCAGTGGTGAGAGAGATAGGCGCTGAGCGCACAGCCATAAGAGTCTCCCCCATTATTGACCACATGGGGGCCACCGATTCCGACCCCCTTTCTCTCACCACTCACTTAATTGGTCTGCTCGATTCTTATTCCCTCGCTTACCTGCACATGACGGAGCCGCGATTCACAAAAGAAGGCCTCAAAGACGAGGCGGCAGAGGGCGAGAGCAGGGCTGCGGCAATGTGGAACATCGTGAAGGAGGAATACAGAGGAAGGCTTATGAGGAGCGGCGGATACACCAGAGAGACTGCCATGGAAGCCGTGTCCAGTGGTAGTGCAGACATGATATCCTTTGGCAGGCTGTTCATTTCGAATCCCGATCTGCCCCTCAGATTCGCCCTCCAAGCCAAGCTCACCAACTATGACCGTTCTACTTTCTACACTCACGACCAGGTCGTGGGTTATACCGATTACCCCTTCTGCATCCGTTCCCCTCCATCAAATTCCAAGTTTGATCAGCATGTGGACTTTAGGGCAGAGGTTGAATCATCATGAGCTGTGCCAATTTTGCGAACCGGCAAAGCATATGAACAATCTCCAATTCTCTTGCACTTCCTACTTGGAGTCGTTTTCCGAATAATGATAACGATGTGATACTTGTCTGAACTATATATTACCTGTTATTGAATTAAGAAAACTGGCTTCATTTTCATTTTCCACTTGTATGCTTAAATTTTCTTGTTCCATTTGTATGCCTCTTAATCTTTCACGCCGTCACAGTTCTCGAAGGTGCGACGACGCCGATTCATTCGACAAAAAATCGTATGAATTAATTTTATAAATGATTGTGTAAAAAGTCTGAACAAATTTTATAGTTGACTTGCTTTCGTAGAACAGAAAAGTACCATTTATTATTATTTAAAATAAGATTTACTAGTTATATATATGGCTGTAACAAATAAAATAAGATTATCATATTTATTTTTAGAAGAATCTATGCAAAAGAAATGCAAAAGATATCAAGAGATATTTTTTCATGTCTATTTTGAATTATATATCAATTATTTTTAGAAGGTAGATAGGGGAGAAGACCCAGTAGCTACCACCCATTGAATAACCGCCACCTCCATGCTCACTCCACCCCCCAAAAAAAAATTAGACTTTGATCCACTAATTTTTTTTTTATGAACAAATAGAAAATTACAACAACACCAATAGCTGCTCATAACAGAATGAGTCACTCACCAATCATAGTACACAGCTAAACATGCCTTTGCATTTATAAAAGAAGTCAACTTGCACATAAAAAGGCTCATTTACAATTTCATTTAAATCATTTACTGTTACAATTACCCCCACTTGCAAATGTTTGTCCCTCACTACATTTTATATTTACAAGTATACATGCACAGCTAATGGTGTTTTAGATGACATAATCACAATCTCCTTTTAACTATATGGGATTTGAAATGCACAGTCTTTCACACACTCCCTGGCAGCTATATGTATTTATTTCATTTCCTGTAGGTACCTGCACAATTAAATATAGGTGTAAGGCACCCCAAATAAACATCAAATCCAAATGTAATGCAGAATTCAGTCATATCATCTTTAAAAACCTACGTAACTTGCAGCTTCAAATTCAAATGCTCAAACAAATTCAAATTTCAAACACAACAACCAAATTGAATGCATTCAATTGTCAGATTCAAATTCCTAAATAAGAGGGGGAAAGTAGCCAGCGGCATTCACAATTGACTGTTATTCTCTGCAAAGTTGAAAGCAACGACAGATTTTTTGCACATTCCTTTGCACATTCCTCTGATATCCCAAGTCTCAGGTAGGTACTTATAGTTATTTTCATTTATGCAGTGTCTTCTTACTTTATACATTCTAGCATTTGTTAAAAATTTTCTACTTTCCATTGCACATACAGTAGGCTAGCATACATATATTTGTCATTTTACATTACGTGTCTCTTGTTCATTCAGCAAATCGATGTATATGTGTGTATCCTTTGCCTATCCATTGAAAATGCAAACAATGGTACCTATATTTATATTTGTGTATTTTTGCTCATTTGTCATTTACTTCAGTGTTTATATCAGGGTTTATATTTGTCATTTATTTTTTCTTATATGTGTTACCTATTTATATTTGTTTATTTTTGGTCATTTGTCAGGGTTGGTCATTTATCAGGGTTTAATATGTATATGTGTGTGTATATATATATATATACATGCATTTAATATGTGTATTATGTATTTAAAAACATATACACATATATACAAATACATATATACATGTATATATGTACGTATATACATAGACAAACACACATATATACGTCTATCACTCTATTTAAATACGTTTCATTTGGCTATCCAATACAATAGCCTAGCATTTGTTTATATTTTTCTACTTCCCATTGCACATATAGCAGGCTAGCATACATATATTTGTCATTTTACATTCTGTGTCTCTTGCTCATTCAGCAAATCAATGTATATGTTTATCCTTTGCCTATCCTTTTAAAATGCAAACAATGGTACTGGTTAATCATTTTCTTCTGCATCTTTCACGACCCATGAAGGATTTATTCGATGATTGAAAAATTATTACTGCTTGTTTATGAAATAAATCATTCCTCTTACACTCCTTTTCCCACATTGAATTTATGTATGTATGTATGTATGTATGTATGCAGCTTCATACATACATACATACATATATACATATACATATGTATATATGTATGTATGTATGTACATATACACATACATACATACATACATACATACCCTAAAAAAAATGTGAATTTGGTTTTTTTTTGTGCTTAAATGATTAAATACGACCTGGTAAAGTCGATTGTCTCATGATTTTGTCTCCAGAAATGATCAGGAATTTCGTGGGTTTGAACACATGTCTATAAAAAACCCATGTCACTTTGGGCATAAATCGACAAACCCATTAAAAATAAATATGTATTTGTCAAAACCCTTGCATGGTTTTTTCCAAATTCGTGTGCTTAATGAATTAATCTCATGAAACCCTTGCTTGGAATATTCTACATCTATCTGAAAATGCACTTCTGTATTCCTGCGAGTGAGGAATTATTATTATGAAACCCTTGGTTAATTTCTTGTGCTCTTTTTTGAAAACCCAAGTCTATACAATATGCTTTGAACATTGATATATATACATACATATATCTATGTATATATAGATATATATATGTATATGTACAGATATATGCATACATGTAACTATGTAATTATATTTATCCACAGATACATGTATACATATATTTATACAAATACATATAAATACATCTATATCTACATATATATATGGGTGATCCCACAATAGTGGTTTACAATTTTTGGTCAAACTAGACACTGAAATATTTTTTTAACTAAATCTTTACTTTCGGGCACCTATAGCAGCTAAACCATGAGGAATTTGAAGATGATGCAAACTAGAGTTTTGTGACATTTTGTCTATAGATTATAAATATATGTTTTTCAAAAAATTTGGAATCAGATTGCACTTCTTTTTCCATCTCCCTCGAAAACTAGTTTTTTTTAGAAAACAACATTTTAAAGAAGTGACGCTCACCGTATAATCCATAACTTTTTTTCCATGAAGGATAAAATTCTAATTCTTTCGAATTTAGATTTGCAACTCTAATATCTAGTGCTTCCACTTGGTTAGATAGTTTTTTATTCAATATTTTTTTTTAATCAAGTTTCAAATTCAAACCAATTATAATTCTGACATAGCACAACCGTATAACGTGTAACTTTTTTTGTATGTATCAAAATTCAATTTTTTTTCTTTGTTGGATCAAGGACTTCAATATCTGGTGCACTAATATTTTTAATTTTTTTATTTTAATAATCTGCTATTTTTCCACGTGTAGAACAAAGAGCTTGATTTTTGGTGAAAAACCTACATTCATGAGAAATAAAAAATAAATATAATAATCAAATTAAATTGATTTAAAATTATACTTTTTGGGAATCTTATAATAAGGACTACATACTTGCAAAAAATAAATTTTAAATGAATTCATTTGATCCCCCAAAAGGTAAATCAAAAGTGGTTTTTTATTAGCATTTTGATAGGTGTAAATGAGACTTTGTTATATGTATGGTTTAAAACTAGCGGGGTTCTATCTAAGGGGTTTGATTTAAGGTAGTTTGATCAAACCCTCTTCAATTGGAATTCTTTAAATGAAACTTTTCAAGGATTAAATCATTGTATTTTCTAAAAATATGTGATTTCAGCAAAAATCAGTTCCTCCCAGAAATTGTAAACCACTATTGTGGCAACACCCATTATGTAAACCCAAATTAAATGATGTAAAAGAATCAGATATCCAACAAAAAAAACATTAGTCATATGCTTTAATCGGACCCTAATTGGGGTGTAATGTGTTTGGTGTCCGGTGCTTTAGTAAGGAGATTAATATGTAGGAGTGATTTTTAATGGGCACCAAAATGATTTTATAAGGTGCCAACCTGAATTAGACCCATTGACTTTTGAGCAGATTTGAATGATAAAATAGATCTGTTTTCTATTTTGCAAAGTTTATACCCGTGTTTTGTACTTATATCTATGTTTTGCAATGTTTATACATTATTTTTTTGACACTTGATCACTTACAATGTACAAGATCATTGACAATCATGGCACTAAGGCACAAGAGGAAAAGATCGGGTGGGAGGCACTTGAATAGAGTACCTCGTGGAGTGACATTCAATGTTCCAGATGTTGATGAAGAGCCAGCAGTGAACATGGATGAGGAAGTTATTTCTGAAAATGCAGAACAAACCAATGAAAATGATGGTTTTGAACCTACTGTTCATAATACTGACGTAGAAATGGAACCGCCATTTGCTGACCAAGTGACAACCCCAGATCGGTGCATGAAAAGTTGGTCTATGCATGACATGGAAAAATCCATTGCAGATGTTGAGGACCATTGAATGTCAATCAGAGGTTGAGCGATCAAATGGGGAATCTCGCCTAGCAGTTTGTGGTCATGGCTCAATGGTGTGACATCCACAAAAAAGAGGGGGCCACCAACAATCCTGGCTGACGAAGAAGAAGCTGAAATTGTGCAATGGTGTAAAGATATGGCTAATATTGGCCATGGCCTTCAAGTGTCACAACTTAAGTCAACGGTGGCCCACATGGTTGGAGTGAGGCCTAACCCATTCACAAATGGGATACCAGGGAGGTCATAGTGGGTTGGATTTTGTCAAAGGCATCCTGATCTGACAATTCGAACACCCGAAGGAGTGGACACAGATCGAGCTATAATGCTGTGGCCCGAAATAGTTTCTTCATTCTATGATAACTTGGAGGAGTTGTACAACAAATATAATTATGGGCCCAACAACATATGGAACTGCGATGAAATAGGTGTGCAAGCTGGTAGAAATTGTGCAATGAGAGTTATTGCAAAAATAGGGACGAAATGTGTTCCACAATTAATTGCTAAAAGCAGAGAATGGATCACTATTCTAGCTTGTGTTAGTGCAGCAGGTCAAGCTATACCTGGTTACTATTTGTTCAAGTCCAAAAGGAACATTAGAAACTATATTGTTAACTGTGAGCCAAGGGCATGCATGGCAATCCAAGAGCATGCTTGGATGACCAAAGAATTATTTGTGGAATGGTTAAAACACTTCGCAAAAAATGTCCCAGGAGGTGTGTCACCAACCAACAGAAAGCTTCTAATCTTTGACGGTCATGGTAGCCATGTGGCATTCAAAATGGTCGAAGAAGCAAAGACTATGGGAATAGATTTGCTCACACTTCCAACACATTGCAGCCACAAATTGCAGCCCCTTGATGTTAGTGTGTTCTCACCATTTAAGAACTACTTCAAATAACAAAGGACTATATGGCTCTCTGAAAATCCTCAAATTGACATTGGAAGGGAAGAGTTGGAAACACTTGCCAGCAAATCTTTTGCACAAGCTTTGACTCCTAATAACATTGCAAGTGGTTTTAGAAAAATAGGAATTTGGCCATTAGATCGACATGCACTTGACTTGGATATGGGGCCAAGCCAAGCTTTCGTGGTTGAAGAGGAAGGAATGACATTAGGAGCAGAAACTGAGGGTGATACAGCTGATGAAGAGGCACAGTTCATGGCAGCAGAGACTTGTTTGAGGATAGCAGGTTGGAATGAGGAACAGATTGGACAGTTTGTGGAAACCTTTTTTGCAAACATTCCCCCAAATCCAGAAAATAGTGAGGCAACATAAATTCAACAAGAACCAGTAGTTTGATCATGTAATCAAGCAGCTGAAAATGAAGAGAGTCTGAATCTGCCATCTGAATTTCAAGATGCAGCTTTGAACCTAGGGGTGCATCTCAATTTCACTCAAGTGGATGAAGGGTTGTCCATGCCATCACCACCGAATGTTGATCCTGAAGATGTCATCCATTACTTCACAACTGGGAGAAATTGGGAGGTTGAAAATGATGAAGATGATGGACTCGATGGTAATGACTTAAGTGATGAAGAGGCTGACTATATGCCATGCACACAAGTCAATGATCAACAACCAGCAGGTAGCATAAGCACTTTTTTGCAACTCCTAATGCAACGAGTGCACCAATCATCTAACAGAGGTCGCAATGGGGTCCTACGCCTTAGTAGGCAGTCTCAAATTTTGACATCAGATGATTTCTTCAATTTGCTGAATGAACAAGAGGCACAGAAGCAAAGAAACCAAGAATTGCAACAAAGGAAAAGGGAGCAAATGGCTGAAAGGAAGGTAGAAAGAGAAGCAATCCTCGCACAGAGGGAGGCAAACAGATTGGAGCGTGCTGCAAAAAAACAAAAAATTGCAGAGGAGAAACTGAGGCAGCGACATGAAAAGGAGCTTCAAAGGGAGCAAGCAAAGATTGCTAGACAGTTAAAGGAAAACCAAAAGCAGGCAGAAAGAGCAGAAAGAAACAAAAGTAAGAGTACTCCTACAACTCCTCTTCCAAGTCAACGTCCAATTTTAAGGGACATGATTAACATTTTGTCTCCAGCCTTTGCAGCTCTTAGTAGCCTACAAAATGGGTCTTCTAAAGGCTACTCTCCATAGTTACAGCTAACTCCAGAGGCAAATCATGCATTGCTTGCTTGTATAGCAAGTGCCATACAGAACAATCCACAGTCCTTAACATCTTCTCCAGTTGATTCGGAGTCAGTTGACCCCCAAGGACACACCACTTCATAATCAGATCTGTGGATGTCTGATTAGAATTTTTTGTTGTCAACTTTTTGACCTCGAAGTGTGCGAGAGTGTTTTTTGTAAAATTGAATGCTAGTCTATTGTATTGGACAACCAAAGGATACTAGTTTGTTGTATTGGATAGCCAAAGGATACTAGTGTCTAATTTTGTAGAACTAAATGGTAGTCTGTTCTCAACTTATCTAATTCGATGTGCTCCAATGTGTTTTTTGTATATATGAAGACTCCTTGTCTTCTTTCCAAGTTAATGATCTATGATTTTGTGATTCGAAATCAGTTTTGTGTTTGTTGTATTCATCTATCATTGATGTGATTTAAAAATATGACTCACTAGTCTATTCAAGTTCTATGTTTTCTAAATAATGCATTTGGTAAAAGTTGAAAACATTATAATTCAAACTTTGTATTTTTCCTTACATCACACTTTTTGAAAATTCTAACTTAATAATTCAATAAGTTTCTATGTATTTTCTCACATCAATTTATTTTGAAAATTCTAACTTCACATATGTGTTTGTTTGTTGCATGTATATATATATATATATATATATATATATATAACTATACATCTATATGTAGCATATCCATAAATTGTAACTGTAAGTGTAAGTGGAAATCAATCTAATTCTAAATTGTAAGTTTACAATGAATAAGTAAATCCCACCATAAATCAAATCCCATTGTTCAGGTTCATGAATGAACATCATAAGAAAAAAGAACATCATAAATGAACACAATGTCTACCAGGTCACAGCCAAAGTAAACTCTTGAAAGACTTGACCTGAAATGTCATCATGCAAATTGACTTGCTCTTTACAACCTCCCTAGTTGTGTATACATGCATACATATATATAAATATATATATGTATGTACGTATATAACTATACATCTATATGTATATATATGTATGTACGTATATACATACATACATACATACATACATACATACATACATACATACATATATATGTATACACAACTAAGTATATGCATACATATAACTATACATCTATATGCAACATATCCATAAATTAATCTATTTTAAATTATAAATTTTTGAACACATACACTTGGAAATTAATCTAATTGTAAATTGTAAATGTAAGTTTGCAATGAATAATAAAAATGAACATTATAAATGAACACAATGTCTATCGGGTCACAACCAAAGTAAACTCTTGAAAGAATTTACCTGAAATGTAATCTTACAAAGACTTTACCTGAAATGTAATCTTACAATTTGACATGCTCTTCACAACCTCCTAGCCATTTGACATGCCTTCCACAACAAACAAATATAATACAACAAACAAACATGGACAATAGTTATTGAAATAAATAAAAAGATATACTAGTTAGTAAAAAATATAGAACAATAATTGAAACTTAGAACAATTTGAACAAAAAATCCTTAATTATTTGGTGTGTTGACAAACACAATTACCAAACTACCCACCATGAATATTGTTGCACCACCTCTCCTTGTTCTCCCATGCCTGCAAGAAAAGATTTACAACCATGGGTAGTCACAACCGAGGCTAGAAACATCATATGACCTTTGAAATAATGCATGTACAACAACACAAAATTAATCAAGTTCAATTGTGAATATAGTAGTAGAGGAGAAAAATTGTGAATGCCACTGGCTACTATCCCTCTTATTTAGAAATTTGAATCTGACAATTGAATGCATTCAATTTGATTGTTGTGTTTCAAATATGAATTTGTTATAGCATTTGAATTTGTAGCTGCCAGTTACGTAGGTTTTTAGAGATGATATGACTGAATTCTGCACTATATTTGGATTCGATGTTCATTTGGGAAGCCTTATATATCTGTGATTTTTTGCAGGTTTGCATGCATGCATAGAGTCATACAAACATAAGCATACATGCAAACATTCATAGAAACATAAGCATACATGCATGTATTCATATAAATATATACATACATATAAATTGCAGAAAATTAGTAATATACATTGCAAAGTAGAAAAAACACCTAAATGTGTCACTTTTAACATCTAATTAAAACTCTTTTATCATTCAAATCCGCTCAAAAGTGAATGGGTCTAATTCACGTTAGCACCTTATAGAATCATTTTAGCGCCCATTAAAAATCACTCCTACATATTAATCTCATTACTAAAGCACCGGACACCAAACACATTACACCCCAATTAATCTTCATTTGGGGTCCGATTGATGCATATGACTAATGTTTTTGTGGCATCCCATCCTCTGTCTTCACCCATTCCACCAATCAAGACTCCCTTGTAGCTGCACAACACACACACACAACACACACACACACACACACACACACGCTTCACACACACATATGAGCAGAGACATGCACATGTGCACAAGACATACATACATACACACACACATACATACATGCATATATGCACACATACACACACACACACACATATGCATACATAAAAATGCATGTATGTGCACACACACACATATATGCATATACACACACCCCACACACACATGGCTGCATGCATGCATACATACATACATGAGCATACATACACACATACATATATGTATATATGTATGTATGTATGTGCATACACACATAGATACATGCATACATATATACAACACATGGCAAAAAGGAGTGTAAGAGGAATGATTTATTTCATAAACAAGCAGTAATAATTTTGACATCATCGAATAAACCCTTAATGGGTCGTGAAAGATGCAGAAGAAAATGATTAACTAGTACCATTGTTTGCATTTTGAAAGGATAGGCAAAGGATACACACATATACATCGATTTGCTGAATGAACAAGAGACACAGAATGTAAAATGACAAATATATGTATGGTAGCCTGCTGTATGTGCAATGGAATGTGCAGAGGATGCTTGTCGTTGCTTTGAATACATACATAAATATATGTATGTATGTATGTATGTATGTATGTATGTACACATACATACATACATACATACATACATTTTTGTAATATGAAAGATGCAGAAGAAAATGATTAACCAGTACCATTGTTTGCATATTCAAAGGAGAAAGATGTTAGATGTTAGCTAAGGCCTGCTGTATGTGCAATGGAAAGTAGAAAAATATAAACAAATGCTAGAATGTATGTATGGAAGAAGACACCTGTGATAAAATGAAAATAACTATAAGCACCACCCCAGACTCTGGATATTGTGGAGAATGTGCAGATGCTTCTATTGTTAATACATACATACATATATACATGTATGTATGTGCACATTAAGAGGAGAGGAGGAGGAGTAAGGAGCAGTATGTATGTATGTACACATACATACATACATACATACATACATACATACATACATACATACATAATTTTGGCTTAAAAGTGCACAAGAAATTAACCAAGGGTTTCATAATAATAATTCCTCACTCACAGGAATACAAAAAGTAAGTATCTCGACATAGGATGCAAATATAAGGCATGGTATGTATAGAAGATACATACCATATATGTATATACATTGGCGTACATAATGGCATGCTTGTATGTATTGGGGAGGTAGACATACATACCATACATATATATGTATGGCAAGGTATAAAGGCACATACAGACATACATATATATACATACATACATGTATGTATATATGTATAAACGATGGTATGTATGTATGTACACATACGATACATATATACATACACATACATGAAGGAGCATAAGCGTGGTGTCTATGGTATGTATGTATGTATGTGTACATACATACATACCATACATATATATGTATGGTATGTATGTACACATACATACATACATATATACATATATACATGGTATGTATGTACACATACATACATACATACATGTATGTATGTATGTATTGGGTTTTTCAGAAATGTGCACAAGAAATTAACCAAGGGTTTCATAATAATAATTCCTCACTCGCAGGAATACAGAAGTGCGTTTTCAGATAGATGCAAACTATTCCAAGCAAGGGTTTCATGAGATTAATTCCTTAAGCACACGAATTTGGAAAAAGCCAAGCAAGGGTTTTCACGAATTTGTTTTGAGATAGATGCAGATTATTCCAAACAAGGGTTTCATGAGATTAATTCATTAAGCACACGCATTTGGAAAAAACCATGCAAGGGTTTTGACAAATACATATTTATTTTTAATGGGTTTGTCGATTTATGCCCAAAGTGACATGGGTTTTTTATAGACATGTGTTCAAACCCACAAAATTCCTGATCATTTATGGAGACAAAATCATGAGACAATCGACTTTACCAGGTCGTATTTAATCATTTAACCACAATAAAACCCGTATTTGGAAAAACAAAGCAAGGGTTTTTCACAAACCCATGAAATTCGTTATCATTTCTGCAGACAAAATCATGATACAGTCGACTTTACCACGTTGTGAGCGCGCGGTAAAATGAGGACAAGAAATTATTTTACCCCAAAAAAAAACCCGTGTGTATAACGCCAGTACCATGACATTAGCAAAATAAAACAGCACATGGCGAGAAGCGTGTAAGATGAATGATTTATTTCATAGACAAGCAGTAATAATTTATCAATTGTCGAACAAACCCTTCACGGGTCTTAATCATCGAATAAACCCTTCACAGGTCATGAAAGATGCAGAAGAAAATGATTAACCAGTACCATTGTTTGCATATTCAAAGAAGAAAGATGTTAGATGTTACTTGAAGCTATGCGCACGTGCAGGAGCTGTGGAGAGCCGTCGCCATCCGCATCCTTCTCCATCGCCGGGAAGCTTCCAGACAGAGCGCGCGGTAAAGCGAATGAATAGGATGGGATACCCACAAAAAAACATTAGTCATATGTGTCAATCGAACCCCAAATAAAGATTATTTGGGGTGTAATGTGTTTGGTGTCCGGTGCTTTAGTAAGGAGATTAATATGTAGGAGTGATTTTTAATGGGTTCCAAAATGATTCTATAAGGTGCTAACGTGAATTAGACCCATTGACTTTTGAGCGGATTTGAATGATAAAAGAGTTTTAATTAGATATTAAAAGTGACACATTTAGGTGTTTTTTTTAAAAAAAATTGGTGGTTATATTTAGCGGGTACTGGGACGTTAGGTGACGACAAGCGGACGACACCTCTAAAAGGGGTCTTTTTGACCTTCGCGCGCATATCATCTATGCTATTGCACTCTACCGAATTACCCAGAAGCCAAAACCTTAGTTATAAGATCTTAACTCATGTGTGAAAAAAACCCATAATTTTTTTTTCCTATTCGACATACGGTTTGAATTCTACGGTTGTGCGAAGTTAGCCCTGGCGGATACTGGGTCTTCTCCCCTATTTCAATAAAGATATATCTTAATTTCTTTAACATAGACTATTTTAAAAATAGATATGCTACTAGTATTTGCAATTGTGACATTTAACAACACTATTTTAGTGATTTAATAATTTATTTTTGAGTAATAACAAAACAATAACTTCATAGAAGATAAATGGAGAAATAAAGAATGTTTAAACAATTGTGATTAAGTACTTACACATAAGAGAAACTAAGAAACAGTCTAACATTTTCTATTGTTTGAAACATATTTCAAAGTAGTACATTACATCATTCATCCGCTAATAATTTTAGTGTCTATTTTTCAACTTCTTAATTGACAATTTATTTATTTTTCATTCTTTTATAGTAGTCATATGTAAATGGTGGCATTATTCTTAAACCTTGCAATAACTTTAAAGTTGATATAGCTACAAATGTCAACCTTGTTATTTCTTTTTTTTCTTCCTATATTAAAAGTGGCTTTAAAAGACTTAAACCTTGTGATATGTGTATTGTCAATGCCCAAGCCAATTAATTGTAAGGGTTTTTGGATTATGCAGCCCCTTTGTATCGATGTAATTAGAATTGTGCATGCAGTATAAACTTCAAATGGTATCTTTGAGTAACTATCAAAATCAATTGACATATGTTCGTAGTTCTGGTCGTGCACTTTCATGTATGTATATATAATATTTTAAACATACCATAGAGTTCCATTTATAAGTCTTTTTTATATTCAAAGATTGGAAGCTAACATGACCCTTGCATCCGTAAAATTAATAAATCCACATCAAGTTCATTATTTTGACCTCCTTTTGGTGTATTGATGCTACTTATTTTTATTGCAATGCAATGCAGAACAAGTCTTTTCATTGAATATAATTTTTCTTATTATGATTATACATATTATCATTTGTTGTAAATAAATAGATACTACTGTCAAATTATTCCTTCGTTTTTGAGTATATGCTGACATTGGTTCTTATCGTTATTAATTTCTAGTCCTCAATAGTTTAATTTGTATTTTTGATATTTTTGAAAAGTTGATGAAACATTTCCTAGTGATTGCTCTCTCCTTCTTATCTAAGTATATTATGTTGTCATAAATTTGAATATCATCAAATGTAATTGATTGATTCATAGTTTCGTATGAAAGGATACATATAGGACAATTACAAATTGTCATAGGATGTGGTTTATAACTATCATAGGATGCAGTTGTATAAATTGTCATTTAACCACATTAATAATTGATAACTACACAATGTAATAACAATTATGCCAACATTCCCCAATTATTACATTGTCCCTACAATTGTATCCCCTAAAAGCTATTATTCACTTTGCCAAGGTACCCCCCTTAAGGCTTTACATAGCAAAACTTGTTGAATACAAAATGTATATACATATTTGTGAAGATCTTCCTTGAAGAAACAGATCCTGAATTAGGTGGAGCTCCATCAAGCTATCTCTTAACCCTCATAAAGGTGTATCCCCTAGCCAAATTCTCAAGTTCTTCCTCGCATGAACTCCTGAATCATAGATTCTTAATTATTCAACAACAATCCATATTGATCTCTCCAAGCACATGGATCCATCAAGTTGTTTGATGATCCTCGAAAGGGTATAATTTTGATCATAGCCTCAAGTGCTCGCTAGAAATCCATCCATATTGAGCTCTACAACAAATCCCTTACCTGTATCAAAAAATCAAACTTCACAATATATGTATTCTTCAAATCTATTAGCAAAAATAAGGAAAAGCAAGAAACTAAAGCCAAAAATGCTTCTCATGCAAAGCATCATCTCAAAGCGAGAAGCTAACTTGAGATGATGGAAATCCCTCCATCCTTCGATGCCATCAGCCTCCAATATGATCTTGTTACACTTATATCCATTTAATATCTTAGAAAAGTATTTGGAGGCATCATCAGGTGTAGCAAAGAAAGCCTTAAAATTCTCAGCATAACTCCATGAAGATCCATTGGTAACATTAATAAAGTCATCTACTAGATACTCAATAATTTTTTTATTGTTTTGGAAAGTACTTTCCCCAAAACCGGTAGTAAGAACACATATTACTTGATTGGTACATCCTAAGAAAGAAATATAAAATATTTGACATCTTACAACATCTTTTCTTCCAAAACCACTTACCTCCAAATTACCACTAATAAGATATGCATTCAAATGACTATGTGACCATTTAAGAATATTCATATATTGCAAATGAACGATCGGTGAGTCCTCATCCTCTTGGCCTTTGGATAACTCCTTCTTCCATTTCCTCACCAACATACTAGTGCACAAAGGCTCACTTAGCATACATGACATTATACTTATCACTCCACATACAAAGTCATCAAAACACTATTAAGAGGCATAATCAAGTTTGAATTAAAATTCCATGAATTTCACCAACTCACCTATAGACTTCATTGAGATAAATCTTCTACATTTGGCTGATCAATCTATCTTAACAAACTTCCAAAACAAAAACTTTAGCTAAAGACCCTTATACACACAAAATCTACAGTATTTATGGCATAACCTTTGATGCTTGCAACCTCTCAAGCCATTTGCAATAGTTTGTCCACTCCTCTAAAAATGGTCGAAAAACATATCTCAAGTAATATTTTTACCAAATCATTTTAGGAAAAACAAACTTGTTCTAAACATTAAGAGATTGAATGTTGCAACTGATAAATAGGAACACTACCCTATGAGGATTGGCAACAATGAGTGGATATTCTGAGAAGCATGGATATGATTACAAGGTTACTCTCTAGCAATAGACTTCCTCAAAGTAAATCTTGCTAATCAAAACCCAATACAGGCCATTGTACCCACTCAGGACCTTAGAAACCTTTATGCACTCAGCTTGCTCCAAATTGATTGTCACTTTCCTTCCATGCTTCTTCCAAAAGTTTGGATGTTGAAAAAAATGGTTTACACCATAGATGTTCTAGGAATCTAACTTGAATGGAATCTTATGCCATTCTATAGATACCAACTATTCATCAATGCATTACACCATGATGCCATATGTTTTCATAAATCTGAATATCATTGAATGCAATTAATTGATTTAAAGTTCAGTATGAAAGGATACATATAGGATGATTAAAAATTGTCATAGGATATGATTTATAACTGTCATAGGACGTAGTTGTATAAACTATCACAACCACATTAATTATTGATAACACCACAATGTAATTGATAACTACACAATGTAATAACCACTACACCAACATATTATTCAAAGTAACAAATATATTGCATTATTTTCATAGTATTTTAGCATGTCTATTAATATCATAAGATGGTTTTTCATTTAAAAGAAGCAATTATTTTAAATTTCTAATCATAGATATACCTACAAAATATTTAAAAATAATGGTTTTGATAAGTGGGTACCATTAATACAAAAAATAGTAACGAACTATATGTATTAAAAAATATATATTTTCCTTACAACCAAAATCATAAATATACCTACAAAAATCAAGTTTGTATTTTTTAGAAGTGCTTGATGAAGTTGATAGTCTATGTTTTGTAGCAAATTTTTTCAATTCATTTCATCAATCAATATATATTTTATGTAGTCAATCTCTTATTGGAAACTTATAAGTCTTTCTCTTTATAATGGATAAAAATAGAGATTATAAATGGATTGTTGAGGCTCCAATAGTGCATGTTGCAAACCTTGTTGGTGCAAGGAATAGAAGTGTAAAACACCCCAGAAAGCTACATTTTTAAAATCTTGAAAAATGATACCAATTATACATAATTTTCTTATTCTTCCCATTCCCTCAATAATAATACATAAAGGCAATACATTTTGACCTTGATTATAATGTACATCATAATTATATCAAGTTTATTTTAATTTAACACCTAGTATTATATAATATATATTTTAAATGGTATAACATCATCTATGAGAAACACATTATCTTTCATGTTGCTTATGAGTTTTATTGCTTTAATTTTTCAATCTTCACCTCTATATTCATTAGACCATGGTGTTTTTCTATCAATTTATTTTCTTCTTGACATATCTATTTCAATCACTTTCATAATTTAGCCACAATACATAACCTAAATATAATTTTCCACTCATGTTCTATTATGTTTTGTTGAATAACTCATTTATCTTTAATTTTAGAATCACTATTATATTTAACATATTCTAGAGTATTTGTGCATTCCACATACCAAGGATTATAACTGAAAAATTTCCAATCCTGTTGTAGACATGTAAAAATGACCTAACACTTATCGCACATCCTAAATGGCATTTTATCATCATTGACATCATTATCACTTAATATCTCTACATATCACATCAATTGCATCAAAATCCCTAATTTCCTCTATTAATTGAATTATATATACATATATATATATAAAATCAAAAGGCATGTAATGCCCCACCACGCAACCCCAAAGAAAACTAATACATCTAACATTTATGGTACAATTTTTTTTTTTTTTTAAAACTATTAAAGTGTATAAATTATTGTATACATTGAATTAAAAAGATTACAAATTAAACACCTAAGTCCTTTGGGGTACACGAGGTGACATTACGTAGCAACCCATTCATTCACTTAACTTCAATTTTAAACATTAATAAATGATAAAAAAGTGACAAGAATAAACCATATAGCATTTACAATTAATTAAACATGGAAATATAAAGTACATATTTCCACATATACAACATAACATTAACAATATATACAATTATAGTACAAGGACAAATTACATAGTGTGTTCTTACATTACATTGGTCTTCTAGTACAATTCAATGGATACATATACAAAGTTTCATCATGAGTCTTCCCAACGCATGTGGGAGTGATACATCAACATATCAAATACATCTGGAGTGCAAATATACATCTGGTAATATATGAATCTGGGATCAAGCTGCATCAGCAAAACTCTGAACTAAAAGGTACAACTACATCCAAGGGGACCCAATAGGTGCGTAGCACATTCCACCCAACCACCCCCATGCTGGGAGTAAACAAGGAAGAATCCCTGACCAAGCACATCCAAATAGTAAGGCAAGACTAAACTCTAGACATGAAAAAGCAAGAGAACATAAAGAAATATCTCATAACGACAATAAATTTCCAAAACATAACAATAGACCACTTCCAACATATTACAACAATAAGTCACAAATCATATCATCAATAAATCTCAAGACATAATATCAATAGACCACTTCTAGAGGATTTCAATAAAAAACATCTCAAAAGGAATGCTATAGGAGAGTGTCATCGCATGGCCTTACACGGATTATCTAGACATCCTGTCTCAAGGTGTCGCCTCCATCTATACATGGATTATCCAGACAACCTATCACCAGGTTCTGCCTCAATCTATGGTTAGCCTGACTGCCTATCTCAAGGCGCCGCTCCATAGGGTTACTCATGCGAAACCGTTAACCTCTCGTGGAGACGAGGCAACGATCATGCCAACCACGGCCTTCTCGGCTCACCTTTAGTCTATGATAGCACTAACAAGTGGACGAGGCATCCATAAATATCTTATTAATGTTTAACTACCCACCCCCTAATTAATTACTTAGGTTATCATTTATTACTCTAACTCTAACGTGGGTTACCCTGACAGCCCCTTAGTGCGTCGGCCCCCACTTAGAGCCACTCTCCCTAAACACCCAAAACATAAAATCTAACACCAAGGAGTTGTACCACAAGAACACTGAACTAACAAATGGAACATCCGCGAGGCAAAAGCATCTCGCCAAAATCATAGGAAACACATCCATAAAATGGTACAACTCACATGTAAACTCAAATCACAACTATAGCCAAAAAAAAGGGCCAAATATCAATTTAAAAGGTCAAATATAAACATCAATTTCCCCACCTCTGGAATTTCCTCACCAACAACTTAAGCTCCTATAGAAGAATAAACAACTCAAGGGATTTCCCACATGACATAAAACCAATAAAGAGAAAACCACAATAGATTCAACAACCAATCTCGAGAGTACACCATATGCAAAACAACGACATATAAGACATTTCAATACACCACACTTTCTCCAAATAAATAAATTATTTACTCGAGAATAATCAATTTAATTTAAATCACAAAGTTTATTTCTAATTTGCACAATTACACCATAACATTGCAACTTTTAAAATTAACTAATAGATTCATAATCACATGATATATAAAACCATCTCTCTATATATATACACATGCATACATATATATACACTTTTTACGCATATATACATATTGTAGATGTCAAATTCTACTTTTGCTAAAAAAAAACATTAGCATTGTCATTTAAAACAAAGCAAAATAAAAACATCCCTATGAAATAATGAAACATGTTAATCATGCAATGAAAGGAATCAAGGAAACTAAATAAAACACACAATAACATGAATCAAACCCTATCCCATAGTGGATTGGTGCTTCTATGGAAAGAAGCCTTTTCCCAATCCTTGCTAAGCTCCATGATATGTTGATGATCAAGATGATGAGTTGTGGAGAAAGATATAAAGATTGTGGAGTGGAAAAAAATAGCTCTCCATTGAAGAGAGTAACTTTGCATGAGGATTGTGGATGGATTGTTGAAGAGTAAGCCTTCTATAAATAGAATCTCAAATGCTAAGAATGCTCAAAAGAGAGCAATGCGGGATAAATATTTGACCAATGAGATGAAGCCACTTGTCACTTTGTGAGTGGTTGAGGAATGTGCAAGTTTTGGTCAATGTGCCAAAGAGGGGGAGATTCAAATTTGAATTTGATAGTTAAATGCTAAGTGGGGGGACATGTAAGAGAGAAGATATTGCCATGTTGGAAGGGAAAAGTCAACTTTCTTTTGAATTCAAATTAGAGGGAATATTCCTCAAAGATACCATGTTGATGGAAAATGATGAATTAATAAATCAATAAATTGATTTATTTGTGCAAGTGGGAAAAGCTAGAGGATGTGATGGGTGATTAGATTAGATTAATCAATATTAGATTAACTTAGATGATGATTTAGATGATTTTGACCCATTTGACTTAGATTTAGGGATTTAAATTAAATCAAAGGGAGATGAAAGGTGATTTCAGATTTAATTAAATAAATGTTTGATTAATTTAATCAAAGAGGATGCTGTTAGAATTAAATTAAATAATGTTAATTTATTCAATTTAAATGGATGACCTTTGGAGATTAATCAATTAAACTTGGTTTATTTAATTGACGAGCGAATATGATTATGCATGATGTCAATTTTGCGTGTCTACATTTTTCCCCTCTTTGAAGCAATGTACTTGCTGTGTTGGTTTAAAGAATAAACTTTCCGTGATCAAAATTGAAATTTTTTCTTATTTTTCCAGATGCCCCAGTGGAAAGAAGAACATTGGTACATTGCCCCCTCGAGAGATTGAGTGAAAAGATTTGATTTGAGGGTCGATCTCATGATAAAGAGGTTCAAAATAGACATATTGATGGTTATGATGATGATGCAAGTGCGATGGTTTTAAGATGCTTAGAATAACCAATCTATATTATCCTAAAAAACTTAAATGATGATACCATGCATGCGGAATGGATGATGCCTATATGATTATGCATTGGATGATTGTAAATGTAGATGCTTAGACTAACAGATCTATATTATGATGATGATGCAAATGCAATGCATGTGAAATGATGGGTGTTTCCTATTATGTATGATATGAATGATATGTGGTATGCTGACGGCTTGTGGATGCAGGATGGATGCAGGATGGATGCATGATGGATGCATTGGTGATGCTATGTTAGCGTGGATAGAAGAAATAAGAAATGAGATGATGACAAGAGGATCCAACAATTCCATGATCTAACGAGACTTTATTAGAGATGATGATGATGATAGATGATGATGATTTTCTTATCAAGGATTGGAATTTTAAAAGGGCTACTTACCTTATGTTTGATAACACACATATATACAATGCATCAAGGTATAAAGAACCAGGATGGCATTGTACCTAGTGCGATGGAATTTGACTCGACAAATAGATAGGAGTATTCTTGTTCACACTTGACATATGAAAACCTTGCTAGGACGTACCTAACAAAGAAAGTATTTGACAAGTTATATTACAAGAATGCCCAACAAGCAAAGCAGAAAAAAGATAATGATCCTTGCCCCATTCCTATCTCTCTAAATCCTTCGTTCAGATATCATCGAGAGGTCCTTGGAATGAGCACAATAAGATAAATCAAAAGAAAAGATCAAGTACACAAACAAGCCAATGTTCTTCATACTAAGAACTGAAACTATTGCCAAAAGATAATGCCCATTGTAGGAAGGATACATCCTAGGACATGTTAGTGGATGGCGGCATGTCATTTCGTTTATCCAAAGTGTTTTGCCAAAAGATAATTCCCATTGTAGGAAGGATACATCCTAGGACATGTTAGTGGATGGTGGCAAGTTGATAGGTTTGTTCGGAAGGCTATTGATATAAAGTTGATTGACATGTTTGGGAATGATCAAGAGTTTGATTTTGTGTTTAAAGGTTTGTTGCTTCGATTTTGATTTTATGTTTGAAGCTTGCTTTTGCTGATTGTTGTGGTTGTTTTGTTTGTTTTGCCAAAGGATGAAGGTGACGATCAGTTTATTATGGATGATTGATTATTTTGAGTGAAAGCAAGATGAGACAGATGGATTTTTTCAAATATTTGGATGTTTTTGATGTTTTTGGAATGTTTTGAGGCTATTTTTGGTATTTTCACACAATTTTACAAATGTTTTGATTTTTTATTTTTCAAATGTTTTGGGGTTTTCTGAGATTTTATGAATGTTTTTTGGATTTTGACATGTTTTCAATGTTTTTGGATTTTCTTGGTTTTTTGAATGTTTTTGGATTTTGATGTCTCGGGGGCTGATCATAGATTAGCCTTGCCTACGTTCAAGGCTCAAAGATGACGTAGTTCAAATTCTAATGTTTTTGATGTTTTTTTTTTTCGAGTGTTGGATTTTTTGATATGTTTTGGATGTTTTTGGATTTTCGCATGTTTTGACGATTTGGATAAGGATGTGTCTGATGCTATCAGTGCTCTATTTTGGGATTTTGTTAAAAACCAAGCTAAGGTTGATTGATCAAATCAATGGATTGATGATGATAACATTGTTGAGGATACACAACAATGCAAGGATTTGATTGATCAGGATTGATGATGATAACATTGTTGAGGATGCACAACAATGCAAGGATTGATGATGATAACATTGTCGATGATGCACAACAATGCAAGGATAGTGTTAAGCAACACAAGGATTGGGAAAGATATCCCCAAGATGATGATGGGTTGATTGGAGTCGATTGATCAGGATTTTAAAGCTTGATTTGGAACAAAAGATGTTTGGATGATTTGATGTGATGTTTGAAGTGAAAATTAGATGTGACTGATAGTGATTGTTTGGATTGATGTTCGGTGTTCGATGAAGCTTGATAAGGAACATCTTCTTGTAAAAATATGCCATGGGTTAATGATTTGGAATCTTTCTCACAAGTGGTGGACCAATTTGATTTCATATTTTCCAATGTTTGGATCACCACATAAGTTGGAGGATATAGATCAAGATTTATTCCCGAATCAAGATGCAAATGTTTGCCCCCAGTGTCTAGCAATGTATGGAATGTCATGGATAGATGCTTGGATAGGTGTATGGATGGATGGATATGGTAAGTACGCAAAGGATGCCAAGGATTATCTTGTGATAAGATAAGGTGTTCAGATAAAGAATGCTCATTTGGATAATGCTTCATGGCTCAAATAACACTGGGTAGGATAGGATCAATGAAAATGACCCATGTCAAGATGTTTTACCGTAAGCAAGCGTAAAGTGTGCACCAATGTTTGTCAAGATCAAGATAACTCAGGCTATGGATGCAGATGGATGAAAATGGATTAGATAAATGGTTCATGGATGAATGGATTTATTATGGATAGGATGATATGGAATGCTAGATTTATTATGGATGGGATGAAATACTGGATTTTATTATGGATGGGATGAGATACTTTCACCTAAACTGGTGCACGTAGATGCTCGATTCTACTCATGACACCTATTTTCCAGGTTTTCATCATGGTACCTGCCCAAAGTGCCGCACATGCGGTTTTCACTAGAGGACGATTTTTTTCTTCACTGTTTTCAATCCTTTTTCTGATTTTTTTTCTTTTTGGATTTTCATATTTTTTTGTATTTTTCTAAAAGATTTTAAGCTCATGCTAAATCACAAGGTGTTGTTGATGTAGATTCCCCTGTCATAATGTGCCATCGATATCCTTCCTGAATAATTTTCTTTGCTAAGATACATGCACTTGAATGCAATTTTTGAGATTCTTGATCTGCTTCATTGATACCGGAGTTAAATTTTTCTTTGTGCGCACATCGCGATAGACTGCCTTCTAAATCCTTATGATTAAGGGTCTTTGCCAATACATGGTCAATGTGAGAATTGGATATCATGTGTGGAGGCATGGATGGAGTGTGTTTAGGGATAAAAGATGGATTGGTTGATAGTTTGCCACTTTTGACTCTCCAAACTTGGGAAGATGAGAAATGATGAGTGGATACAAAAGTGTGCATGGAATTAGGACCGACTGCTTGATACCCTTTGTACGTCGCTTGAAAATCCTATTTTTGCTTTTGCGGACATCTTTGATGGATAATTTTCCCTTTTTTATTTTTCCCCATAGTTTCTTTGACTAATGGGGTTTGATAGGGATGGTCTTTCTTTGTATCCTTTGGTATCCATGTGTATTTGATTTGTCCATTATGCTTCTCACTTCTTTTGCTTTGATAACATTCTTCGTACTTTGATTCAAATCTTTCTTTTGAAGTTGGTCCCAATTCATGGATGGGGTGATGGGTGGAAGAAGATTCATGATGTGACTAGTTGTAGTATTGGCATTGGTTTCATCATAAGGATTCTTCGTGCTCCCTATGTTGACGTTTGCTTGAGACGAAGTTTCCCCCAGTATGGTGGTAGTAGCACCTTCATGCTTTGATTCCGCCTATTCCAAGAGCTCTTGTTTAGAATGCATTCTTTGATAAATGACCATTGTAGATGATGTTATTGGAATTTGCTACTCTACTGACTTCAGAATATCCTATTTTGTCTGACCTATTTCCTTGAATGGATATTGTTGGATATCTTCATACATGATGTCCTTAGTCTAAATTTTGGATATGTCTGATCCTAATGTTGTCAACTCAATAACCTGTGCTTTTTGTGTAATAATGTTAGGAGTAAAAGAATCTTGTTCTGAATGAAGATCATCTATGTGTCTATCCATAGAAAGCATCTCATGGGTAGATGGAGGAGTATGTGCTATGTGGATATGATCATCTTGTGTAGATAGGAGAGTGTCCATTAGATCATTTTAGTATCTTGGAGATATGAATTCTTGATCTTGAATAATTTCAGAATTGCTTTCGACATGCTTTGGATCAAGTTCTTGACATGGGTCAATTTCAAAGGATGGATTTCTTATAAAGGGTTCTTGGATATCTTTATTAGGCATAGGAAGTAGCTCAATATCCTCTTGATCTTTGAGTGAATTGGGATCAAGTGTTGAGTTGAAGATTCCTTCAATATCGGCAATCATGAGGTCGAAGGATGTCAATATGTCTTGGAAAGGACCATTGCTATCTACTTTGGTGAGAGATATTGATCATGCTTTAGAATAAATTCTTGAGATATGCCCTCTAACTCATTAGGTGATGTAGAGACATTTTCAACATGATCATTGGTCAATGCCTCGTTGGATGAGGCGAAAACATATTTATTGATGGATAGATCTTGATCATTGTTTTGAACAATTGTGGTGGAGGAATTTCCAATGTCTTCAACCATAGGGTCAAGTGATGTTGGCATTTATTTGATTGGATCATTGTTGGTTGGTTGACTTTGATCATGATTGAAAAGTGACTCTTGACATATGTTGATTTGATCATTGGATGAAGTAGAAATAACTTCAAGGTGCTCAGTGATGGATTGATCTTGATCCTTGTTCTCAACAGTTGTGGTGGAGAGATTTCCAATGCTATCATTGTCTCCAATAGTGATTATCTTTTGATCAATCAGGTCTTGGATGAGTTTTTTGAGCCAAACACAATTTGATGTTCTGTGTCCCTTTATTCTATGATAATCGCAAAGGTGCTTCTCGTTATACCCTGGTGGTTTTATGTCTGGTTCTTGATAGTTCATGTAAATGGGGATTTTGATGAGATTTTCTTGTACCAACTATTACAGGACTGATTCGATTGGTCTCCCAAGTGTGTATTTCCGCTTATTACCTTGTGAGACTTGTACTTTAAATTGACCTTGTGGTGATTATTTTTGGAGATGTGGTGAGTGATCTTTGAGATGTGGTGATTGATCCTCGAGACGTGGTGATTGGGTTTGTTGTTGATGTTGTTGATCTTGGTATCCGACTTCTTGACATTGGAGATATTGTTCTTGATGTGATTGTGGACATAACTCAATGCTTTGATGATATGGTTCAATCAATGGTAGAGTACATTGATTTTGGAGTAAAAATGTCTCTTGTTTCAAGGCTTCAGTTAGTTTGTCAAGTGAAGCAATTTGGTCTAGAAAACCTTGGTCTTGATTTTGATCTTGGTACCCTTGATATAGTTGATTTGGATTTTGTTTAAGCAGATTTGGAGTGTGTACTTGTGGTGTTTGAATGGGATCATGGAAAAATTGATTTTGGACAATGTTCTGACTTGGGATGATGTTCAGATTTGGCATGATAGGTTGAAATTGATCATTTTTGATGTTGGGAATCACATTGCCTTGTTTTAGGTAACTTTGATTTTGCATGGTGTTACCTTGATGTGGATTAATACACAGATTCGTTAACATCTTGTTTGGACTTTGAACAATATTTGTATGATTTGAGAACATATCCATCCCAAAGTTTACCAAGTTTGGATTCAAAATGTTCATGTTTGGTATAGTTGTACATGGTACATTCACATTTGGCATATAGGGATTTGATGGGATGATGTTCATTTGAAGGCTCAGGAATTGAGTATTTGGTTGATAGATTTGTAATGCTGGACTTGGATTTAAATCTACCATTGGAAAAGGTGTTCCAAGATTTAGATTGGGTAGACTCACATTTTTTGTACCATTGAGGTTTGTAGGAGATAATGATCCCATGTATGGATTGCATAAATTTGAGTTTTGAAAATCAATTGGCATTGTAAAGCTTTGATAGTTTGGTTGACTTGGATTACTCATGATGTATGGATCAAGTTTATATTCCATGTTCCTCTTGTGTTTTGACCTTGTTGACCTCTAAGGTGTTTAGAACTAATGATGAGCTGAATGATGAAAGGGGTGAATGATATGGGTGTTGAACGTTTAGGGACTTTGTATCAATGCTAGACTTAGGGCTTGATTTTGATTGTTTGATTTGGATAGTGAACTTGTAGACCCTAAGATGTTGGATGTGATCTTAGGAGGAATTTTTTCAAAGGATTGCTAATTCAATTAAATGTATGAGAAAGGATGCATTCTCCTACACCTAACTAAACAAGGTGATTTTGATTTTGATGATTTACCGAAGTCTAGAATGATGTTTTCAAAGCTCTAAAGTTGTTTGGTGGGATGGGTTTTGATAGATGTTTGGAATGGATGAAGTGTTTGATTTGGTCCTAAATGAACCTAAGAAGGACTTGTTTACTAGACCAAGATATTGAAGAACATGTTTTCTCTAAGAGTAGTTCAAACCAAAAAACCAATGTTTGCATGAAAACCATATGACCAAAAGAGACCAAGCACATGTGTGGGGTCCAATTGATTCAATATTTTCTTAATGGATTCTTTTTATCACAAACACACTTCTTGCTTAGTTTTCAAACTGAATATCTATGTCTCAATTCCTTTTCGTTCCACAAGGTCCATTATGTGAAAATCAAGGTTTCAATAGCATATTTTCCAATTGTTGACTTTGGAATGAGAAAATCGAGATGAAATCCAAATGTTTAGAAGCCTTTAAGGATACGAATCCCAAGGGCAAGCAATAACATGTGAATTTGTTCAAGGATATTTGCTTCTCCTAAAGGGTTTGAGATTTGATGCTCATGTTGAATGTTGGTTTTCCAATTTTTTCAATCAAAGAACTGTGTTTTCAAACTGACTCACAAGCAATATAACATTCTAGCTTAATTGGTATGTTTTTCTTGGTGGGCTTGCCTCATGCCCTTGATAGTAGAAGAGATGATTTTACATGCAACCAAGGAGAGAGTATAAAGGTATGTTAAGAATGAAGTCTTAACCTCTATACTTTAACCAAGATCGGACATTGCAAGTGACTTCTTGGAATCTAAGTTCCAATGCACCACTTCGATAAACTCATTGGATGGATTGGTTGGTTGCTACAAAAAAGGGTGTTAATTCAGACTTTCCGTTCGTGTAGATTGACCCATATGGCGAGATTCCCTTTTCAGATCCATCTCGTCCAAGTCAACCACTTGATACTGGCATTTACTCCAGTACCCACATTTATATTCTGGCTGGAAATACTCTTGGGTTCAAAGTGTTACCAGTTGAGTCGTTCCCTTGGGTGAGTACTTTTTCCCCAAGGCAGGCCCTCTAAGATAGACAAAAGCGAGTAAACATATTCATAGTTCGATCAACCTTCATTTAGAAACAAAGGGAGAACACATGCAATAGGTTTACTCACACTCGCGCAATGTTTTGTTCAATTTTTAAATCCAAACTGAAGTGTGGAAGTGATTACTTTATCTCAACCTAAGATCACAAAAAAGGCCTTTTGATTCTCATGATCGCTGTAAAGTGCGAGAGAAGCGCATACGTCCTTTTTAATGATGTTAGTTTAAGTAAGAAATCACAAAAATAAAGTTGCACATGTTCATTTTAAATCCACAAAGCAATGATTTTGATTCATTTTAAAGCACCAAGATGAGATATGAGCATTTCCTTGTTCAATTTAACCAAATCTAGAAGCTAGTGAGTTTCTAGGGTTCAATTTTATCCCAACTTTGAAAAAAAATCAAAACAATGGTTGGTTTTTAAACCCAAAAATAAAACTAGTTTGCTTAAAACAGAAAATGAAAGCTGGAAATGGATGCCTCAAGTTATTGCAATAAGCATTAAAAAATGCTTTTTCCAAGTTCAAGTCCCCACTATCCGATTCAAATCTGTCGTTATTTGATTCCTACGTGAGAGAAACCATCGTCGATGTCAACCTGCAATCATTCAAAACAATCACAAATAAGAAGTATGATATTCAAGGAATCAATGATAACAATACAGTTTCAAACCAAACAAGAAAAATAATCCCTTGAGAGATAAAGATTCACAGCTATCCTTTAAATTTGATAGGCAATGTTTAAATTCGGTCCACGTTAAAGCTTGCTTGGGTCTTTCGTATCTTCAAGTCATAAAGCCATAGAAAGTACTCCTTTGGTAACACAACCAACATACATTGAATTGCATTATTAAATACAAAGATACTTAAATCTGCACATTAAATCACCTTAGTATGGCCTATCAATTCTCCAAATAGGTTTTGCATTCAAGGATTTCAAGCTCCACTGACAGATAGATATGTGTACTGATTACCAAACCACTCAATTTTAAGATTGATTTACCTTGACATAATGCCTATGACAGTAAATTGAAGGCTGGCGCAAAAAATAGGTCAAGTGGCGAATGAGTTAATGCTTGTTTCTCAATCGATATCAATGCACATTTTACAAGTTGTTGGCTTATGACATGACATGCACTAGGAAGGACACGCTGGGCAGGTAAGACACAAACTAAAGACAACAGAACTAACGCTATTTTAAATCAATGAATTTCTCACTGCAAAAAAGAGTATGTTTTCCTTCTTTAAATTTGATCTGTATGATAAAGATTGTTCAAACTAAAAAAAACAAAATAAATGCGCTATTCTTTTAGTTCTATAACAACAAGCACTAAACATGATCATGATGAATTAAAGGTAAGGTTACAAGGTAATTTACTGAGTGTCGCTCTCATGAGTATAGAGATAATTAATATCATTAAAACGTGAAGAGCACGATTTTCTATTGAGCACTATAATGAATGTGTGTGACTATAACATGGACTTTATTCCTAATCAGAAGACTCATTTTATTTTAATAAGACTTGTGATCAACGTCGGCCCTAAGATATCAACCAATATCAACTTGCCCTAGCTTATTTTCTTGCACATTATTCTGAATTTTCAGAACCACGGATCTACTTAGAGTTGCCTCCAAGGATTTTAAGTTGCGTTGGTTATGATGTAAAGGAATTTGGTCAATGGACGCGTGTGTTAAGCTGAGTGTGTGACATGCCAAATCTAATGGTGATCCCGAATCCCATTTTTCTCACATTGCCTTTGATAAGCCTTGCACCAGGCACGAGACACATTGCAGAAAGTGACCTATTAACAAGTCCGACCAATCATCGGAAAGGAAGGATGTGGCAACAACCATAAGTCAATTCTTTCTCCTGAGCATGAAATGACATTTCAACTGCCAGGGTCACCCAATCAATTTGATTGATTCATTCAAAGGTAGAATGGAGATTATACAAATATATATAACTATATAAATTTTGTTTTGTTTAAGAGATCTAGCCTCTATTCTTTCCCAGTTTTTTTTTTTTTTTTTTAGAGTGTAGTGTGCTCATGATTAGGTTCAGTGAAACTGGTGGTAGCATTAATTTGAGCTTTGCAGTGGCGAATAGTCCACTAGGCATATGACCGAAACCTAAATGGGCAAGCAAGATACATTACCATTAGTGGAACATTTAGATGGGTGTGAAAACAGGAAGAAAAGGGCATTGTCCAGGTTTCTCCATTGAGAGTGATCTGATTTCCTACAGCAAGCTATAGTCCTAGAGATAATGATGAATCTCAGATGAAAATGGTGCCTACTAGAGGCGTGATGTAGGGCACAAACTTTGAATGTAAATGCAGCCTGCGGCATGATGATTGCTTGTAAAATGAACAACCAACTTCAAATAAAGGTAACTTGTGACAAGCACATCGGCCCATTCCTACAGATATTAGGCATAACCGAAATACATGAGATTATTTACCTGCAACTTAAAGATGAGAATTGAACTTATAAATTACCCAACCACACAGCCACTTTATAACTTAGGCACCTTACCACTCTGCAGTCATCTCCTGTGTCGTCCACTACACCAACTAGAAAATAAGTTTGTATAGCCAACCAAATCTATGCAGGTATTAGTTTCATCTCATTATCTATTCATTTCAATATTTTCTCATCTGAACATGGCTGAGGTAGACATTTTTTTGATGTGCCCCTACATTGCTTATTTAATATTGTTTGTTTTGCAGATTTTGTAGATTTCATCTCTTTAAAGGATAGCCTTACTCAACAGTGTGGTGCAATTACAATGGATATTAATGAAGTTTGTTTATAGAGATCCTAAAACTGTGATTTAAATGAATACACAAATAAGTGTGCACAGATAATAGAATATCGCTCATATAAAAGATAGCTTTTTATTTTACCTTATCTACTTATACTTTGCTTATATTTTTGTGTAGACTGAAGGAATCATCAAGAATATGGCAACCACGACTTTGCAATCCTTGCAAGGGATAACCAATATCGTACACCGGAGGAAGGAATATGAATGTATAATTATAGCATTGCGAAGCCTCTAACCCTAAGATGAACATACCTCATCCAAACCCATTGTTTTTAATGTATAATATGTATTTATATAAGGTCAGCTTCGTCCCATTCCACAACCATTCATTTATCTTTTTTCGTTTTAAAAATTTATAGCCTATGCAATGCAATACAAAGTATACAACTCATTGCACCCTTAAAAGTTAAGTTACAAAGATGTCTTAGTTTAGTAGCATAGATTTCTCATAAAACCATAAGCCCATAAATATTCATAAGATGGATATCCTGAAAATAAGCCTTCTCTCTATATACCTATTGACAATAAATTACTTAGCAGTCTATTCCTCTTCTGATAAGCTTTGACAGAGATTAAATCATTGTTTAAAATCATACAATAAGTAACTTATACATATTGCAACTGTTTCCACCACTAGAGAGGTATGCATAAAATCAAAATAGTATTTTAAATGCCTGTCTAATCTGTTATTCTTCAAATAAAAGCTATTTTATCATGACCATGTTTCTCAAAGAAAAACTTTTATATATATATATATAGAAAGGCTAGTAACTCATAACTATCATTTCACCTCTATCTAGCACTAACATATGTACATCCTACTGTATAAATAATTTGTAGGAAGGATGTGATACAATATTCATAGAAATTCAATTTATTTTACTTGCAAGTGATTACGTATATTCACAAAAACAAAGTTGTGACATTTATAGGTCAACTACATGAAATACACAAATATATATTTATGTTTCTCAATAAAAATATATCATACATTTTAAGCAAATGAATAAAATGGAGGAACTTTAATTTTTATATATTTTTATTTTCTAACATTTATTCATTCAAAATACAATGCATAATCTCATAAATAAAAAGATAATGGAATTGAAATACAAATGCTCCTTTTTACCCCAAGTTATAGAGTTACATTTTCATACAAAATATACACCACTTTCACACATATATGCTTTTCTCCCACACCTATCAATAAAAGTGGTTACTTATTGTGAGATTATCTTCACCTCATAGACATAATGATATGACACAATAGGTGACCCTTCCCAAGCTTGAAGTATCCTCATAGCTTTCTCCAACCTACACAAAACACAAACATGTATTCTCCATTGCCAAGGTAGTGCTCACCTCCCAACCTTTGGTTGGAAAACCAACCACCCCCGAGCTAGGAAGTAACCGAGGGAATCGGGTACAAATAAAGCCAAGCAAAACAATATTTACACACATGATACGTACAAGATTATTTTCACACCTAGCCAAGGGATTTTCACATAACTTTAGGATTCCATCAAGAATCCAAAGTGGGGGATGTAAGGTGAACTATGCACTCCATATGGGGACTTATAATAATAGCAACAAGAACAAGTCAACATCAAACTCCCATCATTTCACATGCAACCCTTCTTTAATATCTTCTCTTTCTCCAAAGCCCATACCACCAAAACCATTTCTACCATTTCACAATTACATATGGGTACTCATACCCTTTTTGAGCCTCCCCTTTCAAAGAGGGATTAAACTTCCCCATGGAGGTTCTGACTCCATACCATCCCCAACAAAGGATGCTCTTCCCAAAATTTTTGGTGAGTCTATCCCTATACAACTCTTTTCCCATCACACAAAACACATTCAACAATACAAGAAAACAGGAACAAAAGCATTTTGAAATAACCATACAAGCAAACACAAGAGATAAAATACCAAGCACATTTTTACATACACATGAAATCTTTCAAATAAAAACTTAGAGAAATAGAAAGAGTAGTGAATCTACCTCAAAATCAAGCTTAGGGAAGGATGGGTTGAGAATCCACACAACTCCTCTTCTTCCAAGCTTTTTCTTCAAACTCTTCAACCCCCAAAATTCAACCAAAATCAAGAATTCCAAAAATAAATCCCATAACCCTTGTTTTGAGTTTGTTTTATAGGAACTCAAGTTTGAATCCCCTTGAATAGGGAGTTGACATTTGTCAATCTTTTATTCACTCTCCCGGGAACACTCACCCATGTGTTATCACACATGTGTGAAGACTTGGGAGGCTTCCAAGACAACATGGAGAAGTGGGAATGGAAAGGGACTAGTCCCCACCCCACTTCCCAAAACCTTATTTTCGTCAAACCTCTTTAAAGCCTCAAAAAGAGTGCCCAATCTTGAGATTGACCCAATATTTTGAGCTAAAAGGGTACCTAACCCATAGGTACCTTCCCTAGGTACCTCAAACCCATAAAAACACTTAAAAAATATCACTTTTCAATCCCCATAAAGTTCCTAAAAGTTCAAATCCGAGTTTTTCCACTTGGATGGACAACTCACCTCCTAGATGGACTGACATGGCAATACAAATCAATTTACAAAAATTCACAATTAACATCATGAATAAAATACATCACAGAACGAAACTATAGTCCCTCCAATTTGGACTATAGTTTGGTTTCATTGGTGAGATTACTTAGGGTTCCCAAGGGTTGCCTCCGATTCCATTTGGCTATGGAAGATGTACCTGCACACTCAATGCACACGTTAATCCATCCAAGTAAATCATATTCATATAATAATCAAACCATTTGAGTCACAATTGCATTCACACAAGTTTCATAATTTGTATAGAATAAAGATCCTACAACATAATTGAAAAATCATTAGCCACTTATCTTATCCCATTTCCATTAACCTTAATTTTCATACTCATCTAATTGCAACATAATTTGTTCACAACACTTGTTTCATTAATTCCTAATTAAGTTTCCAAAATAAAATTAAACAAACTCAATAACTAACATAAAATTAGATCAATCATAGTCAGCTAACTAAGCATGTAGCGTAATCAAAATCAAATCATCATATGAACTTAAACGTTTAAATATTCTATCATCAATGGTGTCAATAGGAATAGACCATAACCAAACTCAAAGTAATCCAAGTACTAGATGTAGCATAGTCATAATCAAATCATCACATGAACACCAATGTCTAAATCTCCTATTATTAATGGTATCATTAGGCATAATCAATAATTAATCTTAAAATAGTCCACATACTAGATGTCGCATAAAGGTGGGCCTCACATCCTCCCCCTCTAGGAATGAACTTCCTCCTGGAAGTTTGCAAAGTGGTGGGGGAGGAGTGTTACCCACACCAATTACTTTAATAAATACTGCATCCTTATGTTTATCCAACTTAAACCTACATGGACATTCTATAGCTTTATGTCCCACTTCCTCGCATAAGAAGCAAGAACCATTGAATTTTACTTGAATTGACTGCACCCGGTAAGCTTGAGATGACTTGGGTTTATCCACATCAAGGGGTCCCTTAGAAAACTTGTTGTGTTCCTGCTAGACCCACACCTTGCTCCTAGGGCCTGTGATCTATTTGGATACTCATTGCTCAAGATACCTTTAAGCGACCCCTGGGTGTGCCTTGCTGACATTTTCCTTTCTAGCCTTGCCTTCGTTGTTGTTTTGGTAGCCCTTGTGACCTTGGATGGAGTCTATGGAACTCTTGGTGATTCCTATGAATTTTCCTTCGAGTCCCCTTTTATTACAAATGATTGTGTTTGAAAGCTCCTAGGATAAACCATAGGAGTAAGGTCTCTTATCCTTGTGTTCAGATTTCTAATGGCTTGCTCTGCCAAAACCTTTCATTTCATAAATGATTCACTTGTCGCAATAATTTCACATATCATTTCTCGAACTAAGCACCTATGAGTTCATGTTGTCCTAAACTATGGGTTTCATCCATATTCCTATTATGGGTATCATTTCCAAGATCCAAATAAGGGTCCTTGCTACCTCCTTAATTTTCTCCACCATTTTACCCTACAATAGGTTGAGGTAGTTTGTCATGATGAGCTTTGATTTTTGGAAGTAACCTTTCTCGAAGAACTTCGGTCATCTCTTGTATCGCATGAATAATTTGAGAGTTTTTTTCTTAAGGGGGTCCCTAATGAGCATCCACTAAAGTATGAGGGATAAGACATGGGGTGGAGGAGGTTGTGTTCCTCTTCAAGCCTTGCCAAATTGGTGAGTTTTCCTAGCCATTCCTATAGAAGAGTGAAATTTCTAGTCAATTCATAAGCCTCTTAAACCACTATACCGAAATTCAAACATTTCGCTTTCATTAGTTACCATTTTCCCACTAAATTTAATTGACGATCACATTTATTTTTAATAATGCATGTATAATATTACAAACTTAGAAGAGTATTATATTATAAGGAGGATTAGTGCAAAGTTTAACAACCACCTTTACTTCATTCATCAACAATTTACTAAGGCACTGCTTAAAGTATGACCTAAAGAACACAATTCAATATTATCCATATAATCATTCCACTAATTTTAATCATTTACAAGGATACTCACATGATATCCACATGTCTATCAGAGTTTAATCATTTTAGTCCTAGAACTAGACCTACCTAGTCATATCTAGGAAAACGAAAACACAATTGACCACTCCATTTGATGATGGGAATTTTCAAATTTTTATCATACTAATGATTATTCATCCAAATCTATATCTAAGGAACGTCCAACATGGTTACCTCTATGTCATGCTTGATGGTTCTTCCATTGGTTTACCATGTACCGTTATAATTTATTTCATTGAAAAAAACAAACCTAATTTACATATTCATTATTAGTATGTAACAATCCTTGTATATTCAACTCTCGTAGTAATAATTATAAGAATTAGATGTAATCAAATACGACTCACACATATGCACCACGAGATGATAAATGTATAAGTAATAAAAATCCATACATAGTGAAAGATTATGAAACAAAGTAGCTTGTATTCACGAAATGCCATGAAGAGTTCATATATCATGGACTAGTTTTAGTCCCAAAGGGAGTATAGTTACAACTTGTATTAAAGTAAAATTCTTTCATTTATGCCTTGTTATCTAAGGCAACTATGTCTCCTTCTTTTCCATAGGTAGGTGTTGACCTAGTGGGAGTTTCCCCTTGTGATGGCTTTCTCTTATCCTTTTCTTGCTTTAGTCGTTTTATAGCCATAGCTAGTGTTTCCGTATCAGAAATTTACGATTCTTCAATTGATGGCCTCTTCTTAGCTCTAATCATGGGTACATCTGTAATATTTGTCTTCTTGGCTCGTTTCCATAGTCGTCTTGCTAAAATATCTTCCCACATCTCTGACACCAAGAAATGACATTTCTAAATTAGGTGTAAACTCTTGGCTACAAGTGTTGAGACTTCACACGAGACTTACATAGCCACTATTTAAGGGTTTAAACATCATACATATTTTACACACTTAAAAATAAACATAATAGAAATACATCCTTTATAAGAAAATTGATATCATCTAGAATCTCATGAAAATAGTATGTACTCATATGTTGAAAGAGCAAGTACAACACCTACAATACAAGTTTTGAGTAGGTTTATTGATTAATAAATATGTATTTTTAGGGGATCATAAATAAAATTAGAAACCCCTTTACTTCTTGTCTGTTGAGTGGTGGTGATGAACACCATCTTTCATAATCCACATAAATGAGATAGGACACCTTAAACATTATTACCTAGGGTTCAATTAAGTAGTTAGAGTATCTGTACAAGATGGAAATACTATATTGATCTTAATCATTAATTAAACATAGGGTAACTCCTATTTAGGACTGAATCCTAGGGTTACTAGAGATGATCCATTCCAATCCCATTCACATTGAACTCCCATTATACGTGTCCTTCCTTTCAATTATTATAGCTACCCTAGTCTCGCGTAATGTTACAAGTAGCATCTAAGTTTTATAATATTTATATCATGAAAAACCTTTTATGGTATGATGCCCCAAATTTCTTTGAATTTTTTATATTTTCTTCAATGTGTCTTGGGATCCCTTGCCCATTATGGCCTTAGTGTGACTACTAGCTATGGACCCACTTCTAAATCGACCCTCTACTATTCCTTATCTAATTCCAAATATGTACCTTTTTCCCCTAGAGTGTGAAAGGCTCACAGTTACTCATATTACTTATGCAAATACCAATAACAACAATATTAATAAAATCCCCAAAACAAGGAAATTTCAACGAAGCAATGAACAAAATTTGCAATCAAAATCAACCAATGAAAATTTTAAATATGACGATAAAACTTCCAACGGTGGCCACCATAAAACAGTTTCAAAATTTAAACAATAAGTCAAATCGAAATAGTCCTTCAGGAAAAAGGATAATTTTGAAGTCCAATAGGTCAAATATCTTTAACCATTTCAAACAATTGAATAAATTATAAAATAAATAAATAACTAAGTAAATAAAATTAAAAAATTAAATGCTAATAAGAATTTCATCAATTAGATAAGTTTCCACAACACAATCTCTAGTGACTTCAATCAAGTCACCCATGGGGGAGAAAAAGGATTGGTGGTATAGTTTCTAATTGATGACTAGATTCCATTTTCCCTAGTTTGTAAGAGACGCCACAATTAGGTTTATATCAAGGGGTGTTTTGAAAATTTAAATGTGACCAACTATGAGCACACAATGCTTTAACTTGCAATAATGGTTTTAGAACTCCTGAGGATCCCACCTCCCTAATTTTTTAACTTAAAGTTACCCATAATGTTGTTCTATGTTAAAGAGTCAAATTTCTACTGATAATCTATTTGAAAATTACAAGATACAACTCTCCTCCATACAACACCAAGCTTTCCTATTGTGAGCCCCAAACAATTCCCAGAGTTCCCAGAGTTAGAACCTAGGCTCTGATACCAAAATGTAATGCCCATAATTTACACTAGGGCAAAAACACAACTAACAATTTTGTTTTGAACAATAATACAACATACTAACATTTAACAACTACACATGTGTATGGTACATGTAATACGCAATGGGTGTCGTTGCCTGTACAATATTATCGCCGACACATCGCTCGAGAGTGGGGTAAGAAAATGAAACAATTTTGAGTTGACTCCAAACATAGGGTATACGAGGCTCCTAACTACCAACCAAAAGTTGATACCCACTCTTGCATGGAAGTTAATGTCCTTGAAAGACATCCATGGTATGGGTTCTAATGTGAAGAAAAAACATATAAATATCATCAACTTGATTTACTATTAATCCCAAAGGTTAATTGATGGAAGATCATTTAACTTGATAGACCCACACCTTTTAGCCATCTTGACGATATTTTTGAAAACCACTTAGAACAATTCATCACGAAATTTAAATATAAGAATAATTAAAATATTTATAATTTACATGTTAATTATTAAATTCCCATTTCTAATTTATTTATTATTATCCTCTATTAAATTATTACTAATTTAATTATTATATATGTGAATTTAAAAGTTATAAAATTAAATGCAAATAGATACATTTAAAATTGCTTTACATTCACATATTATTAATTTCCCTAATAGGAAGGAAGGAAGAATATAAGTAGAGAGATATTATTATTATTATTTTTTTAAGAACCCTTGATATTAGGTTTTTAAAATCCATTTTTTTTTCCTTATTAGAAAAAAAAGAGAATATTTCCTAAAGGGATGGAATACATTCCCTTCTTTTTATTTTTAAGAGCACTAAACATGGGATATAAGGTGATGTAAATAATAGACATCTCTTATGTTGGAGGAATAAAGTGAACACTAACGTAACATATGGAGATGAATTAAAGGTAAGGTTACAAGGTAATTTAGTGAGCGCCGCTCTCATGAGTATAGAGATAATTAATATCATTAAAATGTGAAGAGAACGATTTTCTATTGAGCACTATAATGAATGTGTGTGACTATAACATGGATTTTATTCCAAATCAGAAGACTCATTTTATTTTAATAAGACTTGTGATCAACATCGGCACTAAGATATCAACCAATATCAACTTGCCCTATCTTATTTTCTTGCACATTATTCTGAATTTTCAGAACCACGGATCTACTTAGAGTTTCCTCCAAGGATTTTAAGTTGCGTTGGTTATGATGTAAAGGAATTTGGTCAATGGATGCATGTGTTAAGCTGAGTGTGTGACATGCCAAATCTAATGGTGATCGCAAATCGCTTTTTTCTCACCTTTCCTTTGATAAGCCTTGCACCAGGCACGAGACACACTGCAGAAAGTGACCTATTAGCAAGTCCGACCAATCACCGGAAAGGAAGGATGTGGCAACAACCATAAGTCAATTCTTTCTCCTGAGCATGGAATGACATTTCAACTTCCAGGGTGACCCAATCAATCTGATTGCTTCATTCAAAGGTAGAATGGAGATTATACAAATATATATAACTATATAAATTTTGTTTTTTTTAAGAGTTCTAGCCTCTATTCTTTCCCAGTTTTTGTTTTTTTTTTTTTCATAGTGTAGTGTGCTAATGACTAGGTTCAGTGAAATTGGTGGCAGTATTTATTTGAGCTTTGCAGTGGCGAATAGTCCACTAGGCGTATGACCGAAACCTAAATGGGAAAGCAAGATACATTACCATTAGTGGAACATTTAGATGGGTGTGAAAACAAGAAGAAAAGGGCGTTATCCAGGTTTCTCCATTGGGAATGATCTGATTTCCTGCAGCAAGCTATAGTCCTAGAGATAATGATGACATCTCAAATGAAAATGGTGCCTACTAGAGGCGTGATGTAGGGCACAAACTTCGAATGTAAATGCAACCTGCGTCATGATGATTGCTTGTAAAATGAACAACCAACTTCAAATAAAGGTAACTTGTGACAAGCACATCGGCCCGTTCCTACAGATATTAGGCATAACCGAAATACATGAGAGTATTTACCTCCAGCTTAAAGATGAGAACTGAACTTATAAATTACCCAACCACGCAACCACTTTATAACTTAGGCACATTACCACTCTGTAGTCATCTCCTGTGTTGTCCACTACACTAACTAGAAAATAAGTTTGTATAGCCAACCAAATCTACACAGGTATTAGTTTTATCTCATTATCTATTCATTTCAATATTTTCCCATCTGAACATGGCTGCGGTAGACATTTTTTGATGCACCCCTACATTGCTTATTTACTATTGTTTGTTTTGCAGATTTTGTAGATTTCATCTGTTTAAAGGATAGCCTTACTCAATAGTGTGGTGCAATTACAATGGATATTAACGAAGTTTGTTTATAGAGATCCTAAAACTACATGATTTAAATGAATACAGAAATAAGTGTGCACGGATAATAGAATATCGCTCATATACAAGATAGCTTTTTATTTTACCTTATCTACTTATACTTTGCTTATATTTTTGTGTAGACTGAAGGAATCATCAAGAATATGGCAACCACGACTTTGCAATCCTTGCAAGGGATAACCAATATCATACACCAGAGGAAGGAATATGAATGTATAATTATAGCATTGTGAAGCCTCTAACCCTGAGATGAATGTACCTCATCCAAACCCACTGTTTTTAATGTATAATATGTATTTATATAAGGTTAGCTTCATCCCATTCAACAAGCACTCATTTATCTTTTTTCTTTTTAAAAATTTATAGCCTATGCAATGCGATACAGAGTATACAACTCATTGCACCCTTAAAAGTTAAGTTACAAAGATGTCTTAGTTTAGTAGCATAGATTTCTCATAAAACCATAAGTCCAGAAATATTCATAAGATGGATATCCTAAAAATAAGCCTTCTCTCTATATACCTATTGACAATAAATTACTTAGCAGTCTACTCCTCTTCTGATAAGCTTTGACAGAGATTAAATCATTTTTTAAAATTAGACAATAAGTAACTTATACATAATGCAACTATTTCCACCACAAGAGAGGTATGCATAAAATCAAAATAGTATTTTAAATGCCTGTCTAATCTATTATTCTTCAAATAAAAGCTATTTTATCATGACCGTGTTTCTCAAAGAAAAACTTATATATATATATATATATATATAGAAAGGCTAGTAACTCATAACTATCATTTCACCTCTATCTAGCACTAACATATGTACATCCTACTATATAAATAATTTGTAGGAAGGATGTGATACAATATTCATAGAAATTCAATTTATTTTACTTGCAAGTGATTACGTATATTCACAGAAACAAAGTTGTGACATTTATAGGTCAACTACATGAAATACACAAATATATATTTATGTTTCTCAATAAAATATATCATACTTTTTAAGCAAATGAATAAAATGGAGGAACTTTAATTTTTATTTATTTTTATTTTCTAACATTTATTCATTCAAAATACAATGCATAATCTCATAAATAAAAAGATAATGGAATTGAAATACAAATGCTCCTTTTTACCCCAAGTTATAGAGTTACATTTTCATACAAAATATACACCACTTTCACACATATACACTTTTCTCCCACACCTATCAATAAAGGTGGTTACTTATTGTGAGGTTATCTTCACCTCATAGTCATAATGATATGACACAATAGGTGATCCTTCCCAAGCTTGAAGTATCCTCATAGCTTTCTCCAACCTACACAAAACACAAACATGTATTCTCCATTTCCAAGGTAGTGCTCACCTCCCAACCTTTGGTTGGAAAACCAACCACCGCCGAGCTAGGAAGCAACCGAGGGAACCAGGTACAAATAAAGCCAAGCAAAAAAATATTTACACACATGATACATACAAGATTATTTTCACACCCAGCCAAGGGATTTTCACATAACTTTAGGATTCCATCAAGAATCCAAAGTGGGGGATGTAAGCTGGACTACACACTCCATTTGGGGACTTATAATAATAGCAACAAGAACAATTCAACATCATACTCCCATCATTTCACATGCAACCCTTCTTTAATATCTTCTCTTTCTCCAAAGCCCATACCACCAAAACCATTTCTACCATTTCACAATTACATATGGGTACTCATACCCTTTTTGAGCCTCCCCTTTCAAAGAGGGATTAAACTTCCCCATGGAGATTCCTACTCCATACCATCCCCAACAAGGGATGCTCTTCCCAAATTTTTTGGTGAGCCTATCCCTATACAACCCTTTTCCCATCACACAAAACACATTCAACAATACAAGAAAACAAGAACAAAAGCATTTTGAAATAAGCATACAAGCAAACACAAGAGATAAAATACCAAGCACATTTTTACATACACATGAAATATTTCAAATAAAAACTTAGAGAAATAGAAAGAGTAGTGAATCTACCTCAAAATCAAGCTTAGGGAAGGATGGGTTGAGAATCCACACAACTCCTCTTCTTCTAAGATTTTTCTTCAAACTCTTCAACCCCCAAAATTCAACCAAAATCAAGAATTCCAAAAAGAAATCCCATAACCCTTGTTTTGAGTTTGTTTTATAGGAACTCAAGTTTGAATCCCCTTGAATAGTGAGTTGACATTTGTCAATCTTTTATTCACTCTCCTAGGAACACTCACCCATGTGTGCTCACACATGTGTGAGGACTTGGGAGGCTTCCAAGACAACATGGAGAAGTGGGAATGGAAAGGGACTAGTCCCCACCCCACTTCCCAAAACCTTATTTTCGTCAAACCTCTTTAAAGCCTCAAAAAGAGTGCCCAATCTTGAGATTGACCCAAGATTTTGAGCTAAAAAGGTACCTAACCCATAGGTGCCTGCCCTAGGGACCTTAAACCCATAAAAACACTTTAAAAATATCACTTTTCAATCCCCATAAAGTTCCTAAAATTTCAAATCTGAGTTTTTCCACATGGATGGACAACTCACCTCTTAGATGGACTGACATGGCAATACAAATCAATTTACAAAAATTCACAATTAACATCACGAATAAAATACATCACAAAACGAAACTATAGTCCCTCCAATTTGGACTATAGTTTGGTTTCACTGGTTAAATTACTTAGGGTTCCCAAGGGTTGCCTCTGATTCCATATGGCCATGGAAGATGTACCTACACACTCAATGCACACGTTAATCCATCCAAGTAAATCATATTCATATAATAATCAAACCATTTGAGTCACAATTGCATTCACACAAGTTTCATAATTTGTATAGAATAAAGATCCTACAACATAATTGAAAAATCATTAGCCACTTATCTTATCCCATTTCCATTAACCTTAATTTTCATACTTATCTAATTGCAACATAATTTGTTCACAACACTTGTTTCATTAATTCCTAATTAAGTTTCAAAATCAAATTAAACAAACTCAATAACTAACATAAAATTAGATCAATCATAGTCAGCTAACTAAGCATGTACTGTAATCAAAATCAAATCATCATATGAACTTAAACATTTAAATATTCTATAATCAATGGTGTCAATAGGAATAGACCATAACCAAACTCGAAGTAATCCAGGTACTAGATGTAGCATAGTCATAATCAAATCATCACATGAACACCAATGTCTAAATCTCCTATCATTAATGGTATCATTAGGCATAATCAATAATTAATCTTTAAAGAGTCCACATATTGGATGTCACATAAAGGTGGGCCTCACAGAAGCCGTGTATCCGAACATTATTGTCCATTTCTTTTCCATTGATCTTTGCCATCCGATCATATTCTTTTGCGAGTGGTTCTTTGATTATTGTTTTACATAACCCATTTTTACTAGATCTCTTCATCGAGTCAGATCACCACAGATTGTACACCACTCCTTTTAACTCTTTTGTGAGTAAATCCACAAGGGGAGGAATGTGATAGACAAGTGTACAGATAGACCGACAACTTTTAACCCAACATTTATGGCACGCAATGAGTATAGTGAAAGTTATAAATTTCTTCAAAAGTCACGCCAGGCCTTAAATACAAGGAAACACTTCACCATCTCACAAGTGATAGCCATTTAATGGTTAGGTGGAGGTGTGTAAACGTGGACTTGCAGGCAGTGAGTTGTTTCTGTCTACAGAGCAGATAACTGAGCTGGCGTTTTGACTAGAGGACACCAGGTTGCCTTTTCTGTGGTCATTGAGGTCTTAAGAGGTGGGGAGTTCTTTGTTCTACACCACTGATGCAGGCACATGAGCCATTTAACAAAATACCTCAAAGGAATGTCACCTTATGGAATGCGTTGATTGCAGGATATGTGCCAAGTAAACCTGCAAATGCATTCATCACTCAAATCTGGTACATTAAATGTAGAAGATATTCTTCCTTCCATCTGTATTCCTTGTTCTTCCTGACAAAGAAAGAGAACGTTTTGGCGAGGAAATCATAAACAAATATTTGAAATCAGAGATAATAGACCATACGTAACAACATACATACACACTCATATATACACACAAACATGATACGTGCAATCCATAGAGCAATACTGCAAAAATAATTAGTTTGGAAAGAAGTCTTCTGTTTTCATTATATATGCATTAAAAGTTGCACCTAATTGTTGCAGGGAGAAGAATAATCTGAAATGCAAGGACATATATAAGTGATTTCCCAAAATAAAAGTTTTCTGACACCATTAATCTCCATACACCGAAACCCAAAATAAGATGTGAAACAACTAGTCTACAGGTTTGCTTGTCAGAGTCTTCCTTGCAGAGGAACAATTTATTAATGACCAAACATATCAATGGAACAAAAATGACAAGCACATGAGATGGTCAAATATTTTTTTCAAAGGGAGTAGATTTCGGTCCAACAGTTTTAAATTCAACGAGCTCCAAATAACTATGAACAATGCGTATGAACGATGTGCATTAAATGAGAAAACTTCCTTAGCATGTTGTGGAAGTGCAATGAGCGTGAGCTCCTGAAGGCTGAAATTTATCTATGGAAGCAAAGACAATGCATAGATAATATATATTTTAGACTGATAATGATTAATTTTAGATCAATGTATGACTATGCTATCAGTGCCTACTGAGCGACTCTTAGAGAAAGAGCAATAAAATAGAAGTTAGGCCACTTTTATAAACACAAACACATTTTTGCAGCAAATTTAAATTGTATATTCACGATTGCATCAGATATGAAAGTATAAAGCAAACATGTATCCAAAAAATAAAACAAATGTTAAGACTCAAACAAGTTCCCTCCTTCTAGTGCCATTTTGTAGATGCCAAATTCCGCATTTGCTCAAAACAAACATTAGCATTGTCATTTAAAACAAAGCAAAATAAAAACATCTATATGAAATAATGAAACATGTTAATCATGCAATGAAAGGAATCAAGGAAACTAAATAAAACACACAATAACATGAATCAAACCCTATCCCATAGTGGATTGGTGCTTCTGTGAAAAGAAGCCCTTTCCCAATCCTTGCTAAGCTCCATGATATGTTGATGATCAAGATGATAAGTTGTGGAGAAAGATCTAAAGATTGTGGAGTGGAAAAAAATAGCTCTCCACTGAAGAGAGTAACTTTGCATGCGGATTGTGGATGGATTGTTGAAGAGTAAGCCTTCTATAAATAGAATCTCAAATGCTAAGAATGCTCAAAAGAGAGCAATGTGGGATAAATATCTGACCAATGAGATGAAGCCACTTGTCACTTTGTGAGTGGTTGAGGAATGTGCAAGTTTTGGTCAATGTGCCAAAGAGGGGAGATTCAAATTTGAATTTGATAGTTAAATGCTAAGTGGGGGGACATGTAAGAGAGAAGTTATTGCCATGTTGGAAGGTACAAGTCAACTTGCTTTTGAATTCAAATTTGAGGGAATATTCCTCAAAGATGCCATGTTGATGCAAAATGATGAATTAGATTAACTTAGATGATGATTTAGATGATTTTGACCCATTTGACTTAGATTTAGGGATTTAAATTAAATCAAAGGGAGATGAAAAGTGATTTCAGATTTAATTAAATAAAGGTTTTCTTTATTTAATCAAAGAAGATGTTAGGATTAAATTAAATAAAGTTAATTTATTCAATTTAAATGGATGACCTTAGGAGATTAATCAATTAAACTTGGTTTATTTAATTGACTAGCGAATATGATTATGCATGATGTCAATTTTGCATGTCTACACATATATACGTATATATATAAAATACATATATATATTAAAGTCATATATTAAATTCCTGCATATAAATCATATTATAAAATTAATAAAATAACCTATTGTAAAATAATAGCAGTATATATATATATATTTATATATAAATATATATATATATACACATATATATACATATATTAATATTAATATTAATATTAACATTAATATAAATATATATATACACACACATATATATATACATATATTAATATTAATATTAATATTAAATTAATATATATATATATATATTAATATATTTATATAATCGAAATCTAACATAGAAAACACATTTTAAAAAAAATCAATTTTTTTTTTTTAAAACATTTAATAAAATTCCCCCCCCCACAGCCTGTGGTATGCATACCATAGTGTGGGAGGGCTACAACCCCCACATGGTTGCGACCAACAGCCTCGACTGTTGTGCGTAGCCTTGTGGTGGCTGCGTATAGCCTGCCACAGGGGGGTCGTGGGTGGTACGACTTTGGCCGACCTCCCACCCCCAATACAAATAATTTAAATATATTTTTTATATATTTTATTTTATTTTTTATTTTTTATTTATTTTGTTTCTATATTAAATTTCATTCAAAAAAAAATGCCATATATACTCAGAATTTGTACTGTTAACAAAAGGATATATATATATATATATATTTTAAAAGAACAGTATATAACATATGTACATGTATATATATTTTCATATATATATATTTGCCCAAATAACACAAAATAAATAAACAAATAGGATGAAAGCCAGTCCAATTCATTTTCCTTCAATCACAGAAAAATATGGGTAAACAATTTTAATACCCTAATAAATTGATTTTCCTTCAAATCAAGAATTTTAGCAACAAGATTTATTGAAGAAATTCAGAAGATTTTTCAATAGATTTCTACCAAACAATGAAAGATTTAACACAAACAATATTTCTACAACAAAACCCTCTTTCAAACATAAATCTCAATTTAAAGAATGGCAGACATGATTTTCGTTTTCCCTTACAGAACAATAAAAAAGAAACAAAAGAATTAATTAATCAAAAAGAACCTGGAGTCCTTTGTTTGATGACGAATCCAAACACGGTAATCCTTCTTCCTCTTTCGAAAAAAAACTTCTTCTACAGATCCTTCTCAAATTCCTTTCATCTAACTTTTGAATCAATTTTCTATTCTTTTCTTGCAGAACAATTTTTTTAATAGAGAAGCACCAAAAAACCTATCTTTTTCCTTTCCAGACAAAACCAAAAACCATTGTGTGTGTGTAGAAACTTCATTTTCTCACAATAAAATTATGAAAAATAAATAAACCTCTTCTTTTTTCTCAAAAATCCAACCCATCCATTGGTTCTTTTTTCTTGCTTTAAAAGCTCACACTTATCTCACAAATTTTAATTACAAATTCACTATTTTCACATGATATTATCCTCACAAGATATTCTCTTATGATGTTCTAATTTTAATATCTTGAAAAAGATAATTTATAATTATCACCAACATTATTTATTTAAATTAATTACTTACACCTTTTAATTAATTAAATAACTTTTAATTTACAACATTTAATTCCAAAATTACAATTACTCAAAATTAATCATATCCACAAAGTAACATTAATTAATCCCATATAAAAATAAGCATAAATTAAATAACAACTATCCGCAAATAAAATAAATAAACAACAACAATATTGAGACAAAGGCAAGGTCAAGACCATGACACTGAAAGACTCACAACGAGGTGACGGACTTGGGACGGGGACACTTCCTTATCAACTCCCTTTTTCAACATCGTACCCATTAGGTTAATTTAATGCTCGCCCTGTCCTGCCGAAGCAGGTGTTATCGAGACTTTATTCCTTCAATTCCTGCATACAAACAAACGTCAAGTAACATGTAAATCTCCATTGCAGACACACCGTTAAAGGAAATCGCAGGGTAGCAGGGCGCTCACAAGCGAGTGATGCTACTCCGTCCTTTCACCAAGACTCACTAGCAAACACATCAGAAACCATAGTATCATAGAATCACAACATCACCACATAGATTATTAAAGAAAACCATAGCATAGGAAAATAATCTAACCACCACATAATGTATCATCAAACATCATAGTAATGTCAAGTGCAACAAACCAACCAAACAATGAATCCACACACAACCAAATCGGTGAACTAATGACCATCACAAACCAAGTATCAAACCAACACATAAGAGTATCAAAGAGTATCAACAACATGGGGGGTATTACAAGGCATAAGAGCCTATAAATATTTCTATTATATAAAAGAGTTTTACATATATTTCAATCTTGATAAGGAAAAATATGCTAATGTTACATTCATTTTTTATAATCATTTTTGACTAATTAAATAAATTTTATTTTTTAATAAAGTCCCAATCTAACTTTATTCCTCTTGATTAATTTAATAACACCAACTATTTAATTATGTCCCTAATTTACCCTATTCCCCTAAGTCAATTAAATTATTAAAACATAATAGTTTAATTAAATCACTTTCCCCTAAACTTGAATAATCAAATAAATTATTCAAACATGATTCAAAAAGGTCATTTGAAATAAACAAATACAACTTTGTTTGCAAAAGTCAAACATGATTTGCACGTTCAACTCAAAAATATTAATTAATTAAATCAATTAATTAATTACCCTCACCCATTTTCATGATTGAGAAAATTACAATCCCTCGATTGTTCGATCTGATTGGCTGACTAATCCATCTATTTCCTAATTGATTCATCTATCCTTCAATCCCACTGGAGGCTCAACAAGATTTATTCAATTCCACAGATTATTCAATCTATTTCCTCAAATCCACTGAACACTCAAATTGATTTCTTTAATTACACCAATTACATAATCAAAATCCATTGATTTTTCCTATCTAAATCCTCTCAATGATTTTGAACCATTGATCAGGATATTCTACTACACGATCTCAAGCATTCATCTCAAAACATAAAATCTATATAACAACCTTATTTCTTCTAAAAAAAATGATCGAAGAATCAACATATTTTACACAATGAAGTAATGCTGAAATCATAATTAATCTTTTGACAAAGCTTTACACACATCTTTGATCAACAACATCACAACTTTGAAGCTTTTTCTATGCACAAATGGAGGCTTTGCATTGATACAACAAATGATCTAACCTCTTTATGAATATACCTCGACATGGGATGGGTAACTTTACAGTATATTGAATTCATTATTCTTGTTTTGTTTCAATTTCGTTCTTGAACTCATTTCTTTGTAGTTTCATTTCGTGAGTAATGGGTATGAATCATGATCTTTGTTTTGAATTAGATTAGTTTCAATTCATTCATTTTGATCTTACTGTGCACTCTGATTTCCCCCTTACACATTCTAGCATGCTCAGTGGGACCATGGTTCTTAGCATTAACATTTCCTTGAGTGTGTTTTACAGTTGCAGGTTCCAAAAGTGCATTTAAAAAAAAATCACGCAAAAGCTATACAAAATTTACGCGGTCGATCTATTGTTTTTATTGTATTCGCCATTTTTTTGGCCATTTTTGACTTTTTAGTTGCTTTTGTTTCACTGACAGTGTCACTTCTAAAAATTTGATCACTTTTGAACATAACAGGGTCATACTTGATTTTTTGGACCAGTTTTGCCTCCAAAAATAGGTCTGTAGGTGCACAAAAGAAGGCCACTTTTGCTTAAATTTTTTTCTTTTGCTCTATTAAAGGTTTTGTCTGAAAGCTGCAAGTCACTTTTTGATTTCTAACACTAACAGTTGTTTGGTGTTAACATTGTTTATTACAAGATTTGTAAGAGCATGGCATGAGTTTATCCAAGAACCAACTAACACATTTATTGTAGAGAAGGTGAATGGTTGAAGCTTTCAAATTTTTGGGAAGCTTTCTAAATTAGAAAACTTTGAATTGATGCTATAAATTGAACCCCACAACTGACACGTTTTCAGTTTGGTGCTCTAAAAAGAACATTTAAAAGCTTTCTAGTTTAGAATAAGATTTCAATTTGGTTCTCTAAAAAGAACATTTCAAAAGCTTTCTAGCTTAGGAAAACTTCTCAATTGGTGCTTAAAAAGAATCTTTCAAAACCTTTATAGCTTAGAATTTTTTTTGAATTGGCGCTATAAAATGAACCCCACAAATTCATACGTCTTCACTTTGGTGCTCTAAAAATAATGTTTCAAGAGTTTTTTTAGATTAGAACCACACTTCTTTTTGGTGCTCTAAAAATAAATTCTTGTCTTTTGACCAACGATTTCAATATGTTGACGAGTGCACGATTTCATTTTTTATTGACCAATTAAGACAAGGATTGTTAGAAACACTTAGATTGGTGCTTAAAAATGAAAAAATCAATTTTGGTTGTACATTGCAACACTTCTTGAAGTCTTAAAAGATTTTGAAATTGGTGCACATAAAACATGAATTGTTATCTTTCACACATTTCAAGTTTGGGCTTAAAAAGAACATTGTAATTAATTGTACACTATGTATGACGTGTTTGGAAAACTAGGTGTCTATCCTCTCCCCTCGCTCCTTACAACGATCTTGGGTGATGAAAAGCATCTTTAGTTTTGCAAATTATTTCATTTCAAATAATTACCTTTAGAGGGCCTACCTCCTGATTTGTGAAAGGGAACGACCCAAGCGGTACTTTTGTTTTGGTCTGCTATACAAATAATTATGGGTGTGATGAAAGTCATCAACCACATGGTGTGGACGTTTAATACTGATGAAAGTCTCCCTCAATATCCATGAGATGTGTAAAAACCCTTTCGAAGGGCTGAGAGACCTCTTAAATGAGTGAATCACTGCATGTATAAACACCAGATTATCTTGAAATGCTAACTAAGAACCAATGTTGTAGAAGCTACCTATTTTTAGCCAAAAGCATTCTTTGAAGTGGTGCATCAAAACTTTGTATCTGAGAAGTTACTTACCAAGTATGGCTTATGGTTGAGCTTAAAACACTCTCTATTCATTGCATGTAAAATCATCCCTTTGGGGCATGAGGTAAGCCCACCTAAAAGAACATGTCTATCCCTAGGGTGTAAATTTTCTTCACGAAATTTCCAGATCTCTTCGGTTACATTGAAACATCAAACATTTGTTTTAATTAAAATAAACACATCAAAACAAGCATTAAACATGGTTATCAAACGTCAAACCCTTTTGACTTAGTGTGAATCCTTTGAAAAGAGCCCTATATTTGCACTACTTAAGGATATCATAAAACAATATCCCTAAAGGTTTATGAATATTTAGGCTCACATTTCAAGTTGCATTAAGGACAAAGTAAACGTTGGAAACTATGACTTTAGCATTGCGACTTCCATGAACTTTGAGCTTTTATGGAAAGAAACATTCTTAAAGTTGTAGACATTTAGGGTCAAATAGTTTTGATTATTGTGTTGCATGATATCACTTTCCAAATCTCAAATCAGATCAAACGAAGTCATTCAAAACTACAAATTTATTTGGAAGTTGTTACAACATAGAAACTATAAAACAAATCTACATAGAATACCGCTATTACTGTTGTTTTTGTTGCACTTGATCTAAAATTGGTCGTAGTCAACCAAAAATAGATTGATTTTTCTCTCTAGTTTTGATAGTGATTATCAAAACATTTGTCACTTTTGAATATCTGAGCACAATTAACATAAATCTTGTCGTAGTTGATAAAAAAAATTCTGCACTTGACATATTGTTTTGGCTATAGTCGACCAAAAATTGGCCGCTTTGACCAAGAAGCTCACTTTTTCCTACACTCTTTTCTTGTCATAAAACTTGAAATAGAAGTCACTCTTAAAAAATCTTACCGTAGTTGCCTTTCAGATCCAACCACAGTTGACCAAAAACTGGCCGCTTTTGCTAGAAATTGTTGTTATTGCTTTGAGTCTGCCACTTTTTCTCTATTATCTGGGAAAATTCAACAATTTATCATGAGATGGTTACAAAATCTTCTAAAAATGAAAACATTTAGACTCCCAAAATACGTCATACATTCCATCATCCATTTACGAAATCAAAACATTCTGATCTAGCTTTAAGATTCAAAATTTAAAAAATAACTTTGGATTATTCCTTTGTGTTCAAAACTTCTAAGATATCAACATTTGCTTGAACCTCATGGCTAGTTCAAGTAGATTTCTTGCAACATATCCTCTAGAAAAATAAGTGAAATATCAATCCAAGTTATCAACATTTTGGAATCCCAAAAGTTAGCATTATTTCCAAAACATCACTCAAATCTTAGGGTCTTGAGTATCATGAAAACCATATCAAAACACCAACACATATTCATCATTTCACTTTATGACCATTTGGTGTCTAATTTCTCTAGTTCAATAACCAAACCTTATGACACCTATCATACAACCAAGTCTCACACAAATCAAAGGTGAACAAATAGATATCATTAGTACTTTGAGGAGCTTCATATTTGAGAAAAATGAAACACCAACCCAGTGGAGAAACACAACATCCTAGATTTATAAAGAGGAACGAAAAGTAGATCTTGCAATTGTAAGGCCCATATTACCACCTCCTAAATGGAAATAGACACCATCCTTCAAAAACAAAAAAATCCCAAAACATTGACAAAACAAAAAATTCGAAAAACAAAGCATTCTTTGATTGCATAGTTAGAAATCACCAACTTTCACCAAATCTTGATTCTTGTTTATGAAAACCATGCAATCACAATACAAAAAAAAAGATGAAAGAAAACAAAAGTAGTGATAGCATGCCCCCATAAAACACCAAAAACAAAGGAAGTGACCCATGGGGTTATAGACCAACTGACCTTGTAACTCCTCAAAAGGAGCCCACATTTCAGGCAACATCAAACCAATCACCTAGTGAGGAAGAAGTAATCCATAGAAAACAAGAAGTGATGGATAGATAAAACCAAAAACCAAAGGACATGGTCATAAAAGAAGTGGATAGTGAGGTAGAAATAAATGATGAAGAATTCTTTCAACACTCCAACAATCCCAAGGTGCTTAAACTAATGGACAAACTCCTAAGGACCCAAATACCTACTTCCTCAAATTAGCACAAAGTGGTTCTAAGTTACCTATAGAATTTAACGTGGAAGGTATTAAAGATCCTCACCTCGTTCCCTTAGGAGATAACTCACTTATGAGAGAAATACCCAAACCATTGAAGATTCCAAGCATGCCACCAATCTTCTCACAAGGCAATGATCAATCAACGGACAACCCTTTGTTTATGAAACTTTCCCAAATCGAACAAGAAACAATGGAAAAACAATATCAAGGAGGTCCATCTCAATACATGCCCCAAATCACTTCATACATTGACCCTTCCCAAAACATACAAAATCAACATAGGCAATTTTCACAACAAAATCTGTAACAAGGCAGGCCACGTGGTCCCCTTCCTAATCAACATCAACAAGGTGGGCCACATGGTCCCCTTCCAAATCAATACCAACAAAAAGGTGGGACAAATGGTCCCCTTCAAATTAGTGCCAACAACAAGGAGGGCCACATGGTCCCCTTCCAAATCAGTACCAACAACAAGGTGGGTCACATGGCCGCCTTCCAAATCAGTACCAACAACAAGGCATGACACATGGTCCCCTTCCCAATCAATAGTACCAACAACAAGGTGGGCCACATGGTCCCATTCCTAATCAAAAGTACCATGAATAAGGTATACCACTAATGCACTATCAAGGTAACCTTCAAAATAGTTGATCCCAACAACAAGGTCTACCACATGGTACCCTTTCCAATCAACAGTCCCATCAATAAGGGGTTACTTCCAACACACTATTAGGGTAACCTTCAATACAATTCATCCTAACAAAAAGGTGTACCACCAACACACTACTAGGGTAACCTTCAAAAAAATTCATCCCAATAACAAAGTGTAACACCAACACTACCAAGGTACCCTTTAATAGAATCAACCACAAAAAGGAGTATCACCAACGTATTATCAAGGTACCCCTCTTTAACAAAATCAAGGACCTAATCCTCCTTCCACACAACAAGGACCTAACCATCCTTACATTCAACAAGGACTTAACCCTCCTTTCATTCAACAAGAACCTAACCCTCCTTACATTCAACAAGGACCTAACCCTCCTTCCACCCAACATGGTTACCAAGGTCATATAACTCCACAATACCCTGTTAGAGTAAAGGTTTTAACTTAATTATGTTAATTAAGTTACCTTTATTCCACTCTTAAGATTTCACTTTAGTTTGCATATTGTGACATTTAATAATTAATATTAATTATTAAATGTCTACCTATTAGGGTTTCTTTAGGGTTGCACAATCTCCTTTTATAAGGATTGATCATTGTATTTTACCTCACTCTCTGATTAATGCAATCTTTAGCTTTCAGAGAACCTTTGCCTTTTGTCTGGAATATCTTCTTTCTGTGATAGGTTATTTGCATGTAGGTGATCTTCGGGGTCTGTGAGGTTGGCTTTCACAACTTCAACATGGTATCAGAGCTCTAGATCTATAGTTTCCTGTTCATTTTTTGCAAATATCAGCTTACAAAGTTTTCTTCTATGCAAGGGTTTCATTCCAAGTTTTTTTTGCTAGATCAGAGGGTTTTTTTTTGAGAAATTTTGAACTTGATCTCTCAAATGGTGCATGCTGGTGCAAAACAGACTTCATGGGTGCGCTCAGAAGGCCCAAAAACCCCTATTTTCATATAAAATATGATAGGGTTTTCTGAAAATTAATTTTTTAGTGTTTTTGGGGAATCTAAAAAAAACTACTAGAAAAATCCGTATGATTGTACGGATCCGCATGGAGGCCTCAATTTTCATGTCATATTTTTTTGGTGTCTACATCAATTTTGAGCTTCCTCGATTTTCATGTCATTTTTGCATCGATTTATGTGACCTTTTTTAAAAAAAAAAATTGTGCTACCTCAATTTTCGTGCCATGAAGGTACAGCTGAATATTTTATTAATTTTTTAATCTTTAAATTGATAAAATGTTTGGTTTAAAGCCTAAATGAGCATATTTAGTAAAATGGTCATATCTTGAGCATACGGTGTCATTTTTTCAAAAACAAGGTATCGTCGCAAAGTTGGTTCTGAGCACTATCCAGTGGTATAGGTGTGATTTCTGGTTTTTCAGTTTTGAAGCCTTTATCTGCAGTCAAAATTAGATCATGATTTTTGCACTCCTAAGGGCATAAATTTTGCGTCCGGACTTCATTTTTCGCAAACGAATAGGCATTGGAAAGCTGGTTCAGTGCTATGCACAATGATCAAACTTATTTTCCAATATTCTTCCCCATGTATATTTTATTCAACATTTTGTGTTTTCACAGTTTCCTTAATTACTTGGACGTTTTGGCACTTGGGAACCTCATGTTTGCGTCATTAGGATCTATTTCATTTGATCTACATGCTATAAGGTTAGTTTTCTTAGATGTTTTAATTTGAAGAGTTATCATGGGTTTTTCTACACACCTTTCAGTTGTAATTCTAGAACGGGGTAATTATGAGTCATGGGCAAAGGGCATACTTACACATTGTAGGTGGCTTAATATTTTTCCTTATTTGTATGATCTCATACCTAAACCAGCCACTTCAGAGGGAAAACTAGCTTGGGATATCATTAGAGATCACATAGTAGGACTTATATTATCTAGTGTTGATGATGACACTGTGTGGGCTATATCGGACATTGATTGTCCCCACCCACTTTGGACACGTCTTTGGGAGATCTATGGAGACTCCAATCTCTCTCCATTCCCAAAGGATCCTGCTTCAGATTGTCTCTTACCCATTGCTTGGAGAGATAATACACCCTTTGATCATGATACTTTAGAGGAGCTTGAGTATTTAGACACCCTTACATGTTCTGATGGATCAGAGGCTTGTCTCACAGTTCCCACTCTTCAGACTGAGATTATACATGTATCATCCATTGTTCCTGATGACATCAGTATCACCACATTGGCCCCTATGGATTCAATTTAGCATCATGACCATCTTGGTCATTCATTATCTGCTACATCATGGGATTCTTATCTTGCAGACACATTCTTGTTTGTTGAGTCTCACACTGCAGATCTTGAGGATTATTTTGAGGACATTCATCTCCTCTACCTTGACAGTCAGGTTATCACTATATGCCCACCATTATCCATGCATTCATAGGTTGCATTTCTGGATTCTCCACATCAGTTTGGATTTGACATCATTTGTTTCAGTTCAGATAAAGAGATTCTTTAGCATCCTATCATGGCACACATCTTGAGACAGATTGGTTCATCACTCTTCACAGGGTTTCTTCGAAATCGTCCTTTGGATCTGTTTCTTCCCAAGGGGAGGAATATTATTTGCTGCTTCAGGATCTCCTTTTGGATTCTACATTAGGCATCTACCATTGTGACAAGGAGTTTCTTCTTTGTGGGGGGCCTTCTTGTCTCTTTATATCTCTCCTATGGAGACCATTCTATATGTACTTATATGATAAAATCTTTCTATGGGGGGTATCATGTAATCCACCTCCTATCCTTCTTTCATTAGTGCATTTCATTCTTTTCTTTTCTCTCTTTTGGGGGTGAGTTTTGTTCCCATGAGGTTTTCTCCCTTTCTCCACTTTACAGAGATTTGGTTGTATTCGGGTACCTAATCAGGCCTAATTGTCGGGACCCTTGTTTTCTTTCATGCATTGTAGTTACCTTTGCATTCTTGCACATTTTTGTAGCTGCACTCTTGCTCATCTTAAGGGGGGGGGTTGGAGTAAAGGTTTTAACTTAATTATGTTAATTAAGTTACCTTTATTCCTCTCTTAAGATTTCACTTTAGTTTGCATATTGTGACATTTAATAATTAATATTAATTATTAAATGTCTACCTATTAGGGTTTCTTTAGGGTTGCACAATCTCCTTTTATAAGGATTGATCATTTTATTTTACCTCACTCTTTGATTAATGCAATCTTTAGCTTTCAAAGCACCTTTTCCTTTTGTCTGGAATGTCTTCATTCTGTGATATGTTATTTGCATGCAGGTGATCTTCGGGTCTATGAGGTTGGCTTTCACAACTTCAACATACCCAACCTATGACCAAACAAACATGGTAGAACATCAAGGTTACTATACACAACATCCAAAAACAAATGTACCAAACACATAGGTAGGCATGCAACTACAAGCCATGGATCAAAGGATATCGAACATGTAGATTGGAAAACCCAAGAAGACCTACACTCTATAGGATATATGCCCATTTCCTTTTGATCACTCTATTACAATGCTCCCCTTCCCTAAAATTTTTGAAATACCCAAGTTTGATAAGTACAAGGAAAAGGGAGATCGAGTAGAACATGTGTGAGATTTCTCGGTATCTTACATGGAAGTGCAAAACAATGATTCCTACCTAATGAGACTTTTTCCATACAGGCTTAATAGTCATGCTATGGAATGGTTCTCACACCTACCACCAGCTATTAAAAGTTTTGACAAACTAACTACCAAGTTTGTAAACCACTTTCATTCAACATAGAACATGATGTCACCATCACTGACCTTTACATGATTAAACAGATTCATGGAGAATACTTTACATCCTACCTACAAAGATGGAGATATAAAGCTAGTAGGTGCAAGTGGTCTATTCCTGACAAAGAAGTAGTGGATATCTTTGTTTCAAACATCCAAGAAGAAATCCATTATCAACTCACCATTTTGTGCCCTGATAACTTCGAAGAGACTATTGAAAAAGGACTACACATTGAAATATCTCTCATAGAAAGGGGAGTGATTAAGATAAACAATTCAAAATACAACCCTTCTAGTTTGAATATGAAACCTAAGATTTGGGCCAAGAATAAAAATGTTACAAATGATGGATTAGTTGATGCTAGAGCTATAAGGAATGTACAAAATTATAATGTACCTCAAAACAAACCCCAAGTCGCACAAATGAGCTACGCTCCCAACAACGTAAAAAAAAATCAACTCACCTATCCCCAAAACAATCAAGCGGTAAACCAACAGAAAAATCAAGGAGGACAACAAAGGTAATATGGTCAACCAAGGAGGAAATTTACTACCTTAGGAGAATCACTTGAGACAATCATGCACAAATTGGTTCAACAAAGCCTCATCAAGGTCAATGATCGCCCAAACAATGAAGAGCCAAGTTTCAAAACACCATGGTATAATGAAAAGGACTTATGTGAGTTCGACAAAATAAAAGGACATATAGCGAATAACTGCATGAGATTCAAACATATAATACAAGACTTAATCGACAAAGGAGAAGTGGATATCAAACATTGTCCTAGAAAAAAATACCTCCAAATCTACACGAATCCAATTCCGAACCATGCTAAGAAGAATAAAAAGGGAAAGAACAAGACTATCACAACGCCAACTACACCTATGGTGAAACCATCCTAGGTACCCTCTCACAAGCAGATGAAACTAGGATTAATGTGTTAACTATATGAGGTAGGGACCCTCAATGTAACATAGCTATCGGTCAAGGGAAAGTCACAATACAAGGAGCCCCACCTAAACCAACAACTAAGTCATCCAATGACTATAGTATTGTGGAACAACTAAAGAAGACTCCTGCTTTGATCTCAATCCTAGAGTTACTGAAATTATCACTCGTGCATAGGGAAATACTAGAGAAAGCTTTGGAAATAGTAGTCCCTATTGACCTCAATCCTGATCAGATTCAATCCATGGTTGGAAAGATCATGACCAATCATCATTTAGTCTTTTCTAAGAAATACCTACCATAGAATTCGTTCCACAACCAATCCCTCCATATAGAGGTTGGAGTCCACAAATATATGGTCAAAAGAGTATTGATAGATAACGGTGCAGGTTTAAACATCTGTACCTTGAAATTTGTTAAACAACTGGGGTATTCTGATGATGTAATTGACAAGGGAAAAATCATTAATATAAGGGCTTATGATGATCTAGAAAGAAATTCAGAAGGGACAATCAGGCTACCTGTATAGATAGGATCGACAACAATAGAAACAACATGTTAGGTATTGAACCTTGACCTACCATATAACCTTCTTCTAGGATGCCCATGGATTCATGCACTACAAGAAGTTCCTTCGACATTCCACCAATTTCTAAAGTTTCCTCATGAAGGAAAGGAGGTTACATTATATGCTGATCTTGAACCCTTCCACTACTATGCAAAAATTGGAGGAGAAATACAACAAAATCTAGCGTATACCTAGCAATGATATATCATTTAACTCCTCATATGTTGAACCATCAACACTACCATCAAAATTAGCTAAAACCTTACCAAGTGAGAAACCAAAACATGATTCCAAGATTCAAGTACTTGGCAAAGGTAATAGGAACTACCATTTCAATCAAGCCTTTTGTATTGGAATGCTTCCCCCAACACTAAAGGTTTATGGAGGGCCTAAGGAGATAAAAAAAATTCAAGCAGTAAAAATGGTAGCCAAACCCATGACTTTACCAAGTAGGGAGATATGAAGGATGAGGAGATATTCAAAGAGGACCTCTCATCAATGATCTATAAGGAAGAACAAAAAGAACCAAAACAAATACAACCCCTTCTCATTGATCCTAGTAGTAAAGGGTTCCAAATGGCTAAAAAAATGGGATACAATGGAAAAGGTGGCCTTGGGTGACACAAACAAGGAAAATGGGAACCTATTATAGTGGATAAAAGAAAGAAAAACTTGGGACTATCTTATGGTTTGATAGACATGGTTACTCCGAACACTAGACGTACCTCTTATAAGAAAGGAGCTCCTTCCACTGCGTTAAGACATTGGATATCTACCATCATATGGACAATGATCTACCAATTGAGGACCTATTTGAAAGCTTTAGGCATAAGTATAATCCCCATTTGAACTATCAAACCTACATTCAAAGATTTTACTTATGAAACTAACGAGTATGAATGGGATTCTCCTTCCTTTGTCACCTCTAGTGATGATGACCTAGATACCCAATGGGAGAATGATGCTAGAGCCATATTGACCATTTTCACAACTTTTGTAAGCTTTTTAGATAACGATGACAGCCCACCCCTTTATTACCCACAATTAATAGATTGGGACCAACAACACCATACACCTATTTTGGATCAATTCCAAAATGATGAAGCAATTGGAGAGTTTATGGGACTTTGAACCGATATATCATCAGTAGATCATAAATCAAGTTTTGTCATAAAACTCAAACAAAAAGCATATTTCAGAGGGGAGATTGTGTCCTCTAGTTACCAAATTGAAAAATAAATTATAAAAATCAACATAAGATCCCCTAGGGAAAATCATGATGTGGCTTTATCAGATCCTAAAAAGAGAAAAATAAAGGATGAATCTAAGGATGAAAACCTCCCTGAGGAACCTAAATATGGAGGATTCAATCTCCCTATTTTTGAATATCAAGAGAAGTCGACACTCCTAGTAGAAGAAGAATAACCTATAAATGTTGGCATAGTAGAAGAACCCAAGATCACATACCATGCAACGCCACTTGATCATGAAGAGAAAGTGAACTTCTCAACATTCATCAATGAAAAAAAGATAAACTTTGCATAGACATATGCATACATGTTAGGGCTAGATCCAACATTGGTTGTGCACCACCTAGCAGTAGTTCCTTGAGATAAACCCATCAAGCAGAAACTTACTAAAGATGCATCCCCAAATAGCACTTTGGTAAAAGTAGAACTGAAGAATATGCTAGATGTGGGTTTCATGATACCAATTGGTTATTCAGAATGGATATCGAACCTAGTACCAGTATCAAACCTATTTACTCCACTAGTACTAATGCCACTTATTCTAGATAAAGAAATGATACTCTATGTGTCTACAACACAAGTAGCATTAGGAGCTCTCTTAGCACAACTAGATGATAATAATAAAGAAAGAGTGGTCTACTATATTAGCCAAACACTGGTGGGATATAAATTGAACTATTCACCCATAGAAAGAGTGTGCCTCCCTATTGTCTTTACAAAACAAAAGTTGAGAAACTATATCTTGAACAAACAAGTAAAGATAATATCAAAAGTAGATCCACTAAAGTACATATTAGAAAAAGCAACTCTAACAGGAAGGATTGCTAAATGGGTGATGATTCTAAGCGAGTTTGACATAGATTATGTAGTGAGGAGAGCCATCAAAGGATAGATCATAGTAGACCAACTAGCTAAAGCACTAATGGAAGATCACTAGCCTCTCATAACAAACTTCCTAGATGAAAGAATATTGCTAACATAACAAACAAGTCGTTGGACCCTCTATTTTGATGGGTCCCACACTCAACATGGATTAGGAGCAAGTATATTATTTCTCACACCATAGGGAGATAGCATACCTAAGGCTTATAGAATTGCTTTCCCTTGAAAAAATAAAATCTTGGAGTATGAAGCCCTAATCACAGGATTGAAAATGGTTATTGAATGGAGGATTAAATAATTGCAGGTTTATAGAGATTCTCAACTAGTAATTAGGCAAGTAAACAATGAGTATCAAACAAAAGATGACAAGTTGATGCCATATAAAAGGATGGTGTATAGTTTCAAGAAATATTTTGTCACTATCACCTTTCAATAGGTTCCCTAGATAAACAACAGAGTAGCCGATGCAATGGTAACAATAGGTTCGCTTCTTGATATCCCACAAAACATCTCTAAGTACGAATTCCTTGTAGAGTAACTACTCATACCAGCATTCGATATCCTGGTATCAAAACTAGTGTGTGTTGTTGTTGGTCCCAACTCACCATGGTACCATGGTACATTTGACTATATCCAACATGGTATCATACCACCTCATCTAACAAACACCCAAAAGAAAAAAATTTCCTATAGGACTTCCCGATTCATAGTCCTAGGAGACACCTTATATCATCAAAGTTTAGAGGGTACTTTACTTGGATGTATTGATGCAGAAGAAGCACAAACCTCCTTACAAGAGGTACATGAAGGTGTTTGTGGGTCACACTCTAGTGGACCTAACCTAGCACAAAAATTAATAAGAATAGGATACTATTTCCCCTCTATGGAGTGAGAAGCTATTGCTTACACTAGAAAATGTTGCCAATGTCAGCAACATAGTGACCTCATTCATGCACCAACACAAGAGCTAAGACCTATCATGTCACCATGGCTTTTTTCGCAGTGGGGATTATACATGGTAGGTAAGATCTCTCCTGCATCCTTAAATGGACATAAGTTCATTATTATCGTAACTGAATACTTCACAAAATGGATAGAAGCAATTCCATTAACCTACATCACCAATAAACAGATATCAAAGTTCATCTTGAATTATCTGATATGTCCATATATGGAATTCCCCAAACCATCATAATAGATAATGGGAACCCATTCAAGAACCAAGATGTCAAATAACTTTGTTCCAAGTTCTCTATCCAACACAAATTCTCCACGCCCTACTACCCACAAGGAAATGGTCAGGTTGAAGCATCTAACAAAACCATCTTGAAGATACTAAAATAGACTATTAATGATGCCAATTATGATTGGAATCTACAACTAAACCGAGACCTATGGGCCTACCAAACTAGTATTCGTACACCTACATGTGCCACACTATTTTCCTTGGTCTACAGATCTGAAGTTGTTTTACCTATCGAAGTCGAAATCCCTTCACTATGAGTATCACTAAAAGGCATGATCAATAATGAACAGTATTGGTTATCCAAATTGAATGAGTTGGAACTCCTAGATGAAAGGTGTTTCAACGCATTAAACCATCTACTAGTTTATCAGAATCAACTCAAACAAAACTACAACAAAAGGATCAAAAACAAAAACTTTCAGATTGGTGACTTGGTACTCAAAGAGAATCAAAAGGTACAACTGAATCAAGATGGAAAAGGTAAGTTTGAACCCAATTCGTTAGGCCCATTCATTATCACAACAAGCTCTATGGTTCTGGAGCTTATCAATTGACTACTCCTGAAGGAGAAACCTTAGCCAAAATGCTAAACACTAGCTGCCTCAAGAAGTTCTTCACATAAGCACATCAGAATACCCTAGGGAAAAGGGTAAAAATACAAAAAAATCAAAAAGCTAAAAAAGTAAAAAAATCAAAAAGCAAGAAAACAGTAAAGAGAAATAAAACATTCTTTAAGTGAAAACCACTTTGTGGCTCTTCTAGAATAGGTACCATAGTGAAAACCTCGAAAAAAGGGGCTACATTTGAATAAGACTTGCATCATTATCTATTGGTAATATATGAAGCATCCACACATTCGTCCCATAATAAAACATGTGTCCAACCATGGCTTGATGATTGATTAATTATTGAATGTTGTTACACCATCAACATCTATCTCTCCTAATGAAGGTAGTCTCACCTCGAACTAGGGGTAAATTCTCTAAATAGGTAGTGAATTGGATCCTTGTGCGTCCCATAGTTGTAAAAAAATATCAAAATAAAAAACAACAAAATCAAAACAAAGTCGTAAAACATCAAAATCCCAAAAAAATGTTATGCTTTGAGTCAACAAGGGTTGAACTACGTGGTATCTTCATGTATAATGTAGGCAAGGCTTATCATCCCTTGAGACCTTAGGCCAGTCCCCTTAGGTTTCTACCATGCTTTATTTCAACTTAATCAAAAAATTCAAAATCCAAAAATAATCAAAAAAATAAAAATTCAAAAAAAATTGAAAAAAAGAAAAGTCAAAAACATATTCTTAATCAAACCAAGTGAACTACAAGCCTCTGCATGTACAACGTAGGAAAGGCTTATCTTTGATGAGCCCCCGAGGCCCTAGGTTAGTCCCCTAAAAACAACAAAAACATCATATAAAATCATAAAATAAAAAAGGTCTTATATCCATCAGCACCAAATGCAATAAAATTTTCATCCATAATAAATAAATCATCATCCTCACCCTTTGAAAAAAAAGACAAACAAACAAAGCCAAAGAAAGTGTTAACTACCTGTCTTTTGGCAATTCACCAACAACATCTTGAGATATGAGTTAATGGATATGTTCCTACAATAGACATGATCAACAACGAATAATAGCCTAAAACCTCAAAAGAAATATGACAAGTAATATTGCAACATTGTTTATCTGTTTATAGTCTTATCTTTCTGATTTATTTTATTGACTCATTCCTAGGATCTCTCGAGGATGTCCATAAGGATTTAGAGAGGAAGGGATGGGGGCAATTGAGCATCATTTCGGTTTTTTGTTTGTAAAATGTTTTTGTGATACTACCATGGTGAATAATTGCTTTTTTTGATGTATGGAAGTTGTTTTGAGACAATTCATGTAGCGGTTTCATGTTAGGTATTTCATACCTCTCCGTGTAAATGGTCCAAATTTTTTTAACACAACTCAACCATATATCCTATGTTTCCATATGTCTAATATAAATAAGAATATTCTTTGTATACTGAGTCAAAGTCCACATAATGGATACAAAGGAACCTTGGTTATCAATACCCTGGTGCACCATACTTGTTTTCTACATCAAAATGGATGGTTAAAGATACAAAGCCTCTATGCAAAGAAAAATCAACTCATTAATAACTAACAACATCAAATTTCTATCCATCATCCAAACATTTCTGCTAACTAACATCCATCCTACATCACAATATCATTAGTACCACATCCATCCTGCATCCACAATGTTGTCAATACATATCATGATGATAATAAAATGGTAAAAAAAATCATGTACCATGTATAGTCAACATCCATCATATGTATAATAAAACATCATATAGATATATTGATCATCCATCCATCCATATCATATACATACATTAGGGAAAGTACAAAACATAAACATGAGTATATATATATTGTCATCCATAGTCATCACATAACACATAATGAAGTCAAATAAAAACATGTATATCTCATATATATAATCATCAAAAATGAGAATTTCAGGTACATCATCATATAAATATGTGTGATATCATAATACAAAATATATATATATATATGAGGCCCCAGTTGGGCGAATGAATGTATATAACAAATTATGTCTACATTATGAGTCTCTAAACAATAAAATTCATAAAGATCAAGTACAAATATCCTACTACTTGGATAGAGGAGGAGACCTCTAATGACCCTGGATATGATGAGGAGAGGGACACAGTTGATTAGGCTATCTAACTGAATGCCCACTTGACTCAACACCCATAGTAGTACTAGGTTCTCTGAAGTGCGGCCACCACTGAGCTTTAGGTATAAAGGCATCATACAAAGTCTGATAATATGTAGCCTCTCTCATGAACCGATATCGATCTACTCAAAGGGAATCACACTCTGCTTTGATGGTATCCCTCTCAGCTGTAATCACCTATACTTGGGCCTCTACAGCATGACATCACCCACTCTCAATGTCTCACTTTTCCCTAAGTCTATCCCTCTCTATTGTCAAGGTGACAACCTAAGCCTCTGCAACCTATTGTCGTACTACCTCCATGTCTCTTGTAGCTATCATATAAGCTAACTATATTGCTCCATTTCTAGGCGTGGAGGAGGACTTTGAACTTGTGCCTGATCTTGCTACATAGGATCGTCCTATCCACCTTTCCCACTATCTTGTTTGGCTCTATCCAACTTCTGAACAAAAATTTGATTGCATTATCTATCAACATGGCAGCTAATAATCCCTGCTCTACCCACTACGTGTGCAACACCAAAAAGATCTATGAACCTCAAAGGAATATGCCTAGCCCACCATTGATCAAATCTGGTGTGCTCCCAAGATCTTCCAGACCAACTAGCCACCCCCATTCAAAGGGGAAAAGTTCTCTAAACTTTACAATAGTTTCATCTCAATTTTCCTACAACCCCCATACTTAGACCTCTCTAGTGTTCCTACCAAAATGAGCCTCATAAGCATCCACAAACCAACCCTATCTCTCGCTGAACTACTAACATATGCGATACAAAAGATATCTCTCTAATAATGAATGAACACAACCAATAAGTCACCAAATAGGTCTACAATATAGTAGTTGCTCCTGAATGTCATGGCATGCATCATAGTCCAAGTAAGGACTCCACATGAAACCAAACATATCATCTATGACACAATTCCAGTAAGGTAGTTTCTCGAGCCAAGTGTAGTGAAGGAAGTCACCATATCTATAAGAATATGGATCCTCTGGATCTTGATCCAAGATGCCATCAGGCCTGGTAACTTGGATGTACTCCTAGGCCCATACATGAAGCAAGGTCACACTAGCAAAAATGGATCTACCTCCTCGGTAAGCAACCTCATGCATATCTCTATATAAATGCACAAGGAGACACGAGCCCCATACATATCTAGTTCCATGCTTGAACACCTGCTCGATGCACACACCCCAAACAATAGGAAACTTCCTACCTCACGTATCAAGAATGATGAGCCTCGAAACCAAATCACAAAGAACCAAGGAAATAGGATCAAAATTGCCCATAGATGGAGACATGTCTATCTCTACCTCCTGAACTTGAAGATTCCTTTACACCAAGTACTTGGCATATAACACATGTACCCTATCATAAAAAATAAGTCATGAGCTCTCCATGAATAGGCACATAAGGAATCCTCCACACATCCTCTAGAGTGATGGTGGCCTCCCTAGTAGGTAAGTGAAAAGATGATGTCTCTGAGTGCTGCCTCTCCACAAGAGCAGTCATCATCGCTTAGTGGCATCTGATAGTCAACATGTAACATATGTGTCACAACTCCACAACATCTAGGACATATCACTCTAGCTTATGGAATCCAATGATCAAATCAAACATCTCTCATGGTCGTCGCTCCCTCAATAGAAGCAGATTAAGAAGTTCTTGCAACCATTCAACCCACAATATTAAGAATTTTCTACGAAAATGTGAAACACACCTCAAATTGTAAACAAACTAACTAAAAAATCTAAGTAAAGTAAAAGCGATCATTTCTTTTCAAAAGTAGCTACTTTTTTGTCAAAATCATTAAAAATAGGAAAAAGTAGTGACTATTTTGTTGAAAGTGACAAAGAAAGGAAAAAGAAAAAAAGTCAAAAGTGCATATGTATATCAAAAGCGAACTTTTATCACAAGGGTGTACAAAATGAAACAAGAAAGTCAAAAGAATTTTTTTTAGGAAGATGCAAAAATAAATGTGAATATTTAGGTCAAATGTGAAAATTCATGTCAAGTACGAACAGAAAAATCAAAAGCAATCCATTCACAAGTAAAAAAAGTGCTAAAAACAACTCATAAGCGAAAAAAACATAATTCTATTGCTTATGCCTAAAATGACTTCATACATTAATTACACAAAAATAGAAAGTCGAAACATGAAAAGAAAGGGTACATATTGGGGCATCGACGCTTGCAGGCCATCCAAACTCATGAACCGCATCTGCGCAATGTGGGGCTCCTCAAATCCTCACCATAGCTCCTTGACAATTGACAAATCATGAAATCCATAGGCAAGAATTTTGTATAGGCTCAGAGTGCAAATGAGGAGAATTAAGCCCTAATTACCTATTTTAACCCTTAAAACCCTAACGTTTTTACCTTGGAAACCATCCTAGGTTGAAATTAGGACCTCTTGGGAACCTTTGAACTATCAACGAGAGTAATTTAAGCTTAATATTTTTTTTTGCTATACATCTAAACTAAAATAGAACATTGTCACGAGCTCAACCCAAAATTTGATATTTTCGGCCAACCTCTTGGGGGGAAGCCCAGTGTCCTACCATCATTATGCTAATTGCTAGGGCATATAAATTTTTTCAAATATTGATCTTAACATTGAATACTTTGAAAGAAAGCAACTAGTAATTTGTCTCAAAGAGGGGAAAAATGTAGGCATGTTAAAATGACCTAACACTTATCGCACATCCTAAATGACATTTTCTCATCATCGACATCATTATCACTTAATATCAGTGCATTTAATGGTGCATCAACTACATCAAAATCCCTAATTTCCTCTATTAATTGAATAATATTACATTATTTAATTAATTCATTTTTCATCATTTTTGACTAATTAAATAAATTTCATTTATTTAATAAAGTCCTAATCTAACTTTATTCCTCCTAATTAATTAAATAAAATCAATTATTTAATTATGTCACTAATTTACCCTATTCCCCTAAGTCAGTTGAATTATTAAAACATAATAGTTTAATTAAATCACTTTCCCCTAAACTTGAATAATCAAATAAATTATTCAAACATCATTCAAAAAGGTCAAAACAAACAAATACAACTTTGTTTGCAAAAGTCAAACATGATTTTCATGTTCAACTCAAAAAGATTAATTAATTACCCTCAACCACTTTCATGATTGAGCAAATTATGATCCCTTGATTGCTCAATCTGATTGGCTAACTGATCCATCTATTTCTTGATTGATTCATCTATTCTTCAATCCCATTGAAGGCTCAACATGATTTCTTCAATTCCACAGATTATTCAATCTATTTCCTCAAATCCACTGAACACTCAAATTGATTTCTTCAATTACACCGATTACATATTTAAAATCCATTGATTATTCCTATCTAAATCCTCTGAACTGTTTTGAACCATTGATCAGGATATTCTACTACGCGATCTCGAGTTTTCATCTCAAAACAAAAAATCTATATAACAACCTCATTTCTTCTAAAAAATGATCAAAGAATCAACATGTATTATTGGAAAAAGTATCCCTTTTTCCCATTTGGAAATGATTAACAACAAATTAGCCTAATAATGCCTTGATTTAGTGTTGTAATGTGTTGAACACATATACATTGAATCTAGGGTCCTTTTTAATAAAATATACTTAAATTGTGCCTTATTTAGCATTTTGTAAAGTTTTTTATTACACTTTCACATTAATATATGGTTTCATTAATTATTTATGGTTAATTGAGGTTAATTGGCCCTTTAATTCAAATCTAAGCCTTATTAATTACATTTTTCAAGGATCTATCCTGACACCCATTGATGATATTGCATGACATTTAACTTGGAAAAATTGGTGTCCTAGATATCTGTGCTAGGACCCATTCGCCCAAGGTGGTGAATGAGTCCTCCTCACATAGGACACCCCTTTCTTGGCATATTTGAAATGGGTTTTTGATGTTATTTCATCCCCCCGAAGCATGGTCCTAGGAAGTTGTGCTAGGATCCATTCACCCAAGGTGGCGAATGGTTCCTCCTCACATGGGACACCCCTCTTTGAATTTATTTGTGGTGATATTTTAATTTTCAATTCTAGATCTGGTGTTGCTTTGGTTTATTTGAATTTCAGGGTTAATTCTTAAATTTAATATAAATAGAAGGTTAATTCACATAGTTTCATCTAAGATTTTCAAGAGAGCATCCTAATACTTCACAAGAGCATTATAGAGCATTTTCAAGAGAATTTTAAAGACATTCAAAGGTAGATTATTAGGAGTTTATTTGCAGAAATTCAAGATCATATCATCATTATAATGGCATAGTGCATCAAACATGTGGGTGAGCTAATGTTGTTAATGTAGCATTGGAGATCCATTTTGCAAGCATTGTTTCACATCCATTTTGAGATCAAGATCTACATTCTACATGGCAATTTCATGTTAGTTTGCATATTTATATTCCAAG
>VDFB02026320.1:85365656-85405802 GCA_007258455.2 Sequoia sempervirens
TGGGTAGTTATTCAAAGCATACTAGGGATAGTATGGCAGAGAAAATGATTTAGGTATTTTTAGGTATCTATCGTTCTTTATCATTTTGAAACTTGTGTTTTATGTCTATCTTAATCATAGTTTGAAAGGTCTAACCAAATGAGTATATTCTGAGTGATCTTGTAAAATATGGTTGAATTTGTCACTTATTATATAGAATCATTTATCTCCTTGAGGGTCTAGCTATCTTAGAATGAATTTATTCCTAATTCAGATGAAAAATTTGGAGTCCCAACATTGTCATGAGGTCCATCATAGTTCTCAACCTAATTTTTAGATTAGGATGTCTGAGTATTGGGGAAAAAGATTAAGAAAATAACTGCTTCAAGCAAAACCAATACCTGAACGAAAAGAGTAAAGAAGAAATTTTGAAAGAAAACTCAATATATAAAGGTGATTCAAGTATCTCTATCAGGGCTATGGACACCTGACTCACAATATAGCAATACTTTAAGAGAACTAGAGGTATCTTCATTGGGGCTATAAACATTTGGTTGCTAGGAGAGCAATGCCCAAGATATCATTACACAACAACTAAAATGACCCATCTCATGTAGCTTGAATGGGAATATAGTTGTTTCAAGGATAGTTAAGGTCTTTAAGGAGGGATGTACCATGAATGCACATACTTAGATTTGAATTTTTTATAGTGATACACAATTTGAGATTTTAATTCAACCTTGTTTTCTATAACCATTCATGCTCAAGTTAAAATAGTTATAAATGAGAGGTTCTAGGGTGACTGAATCCTTCAGTATTTTGAAAATGGGTAAACCATTTTTCTAGTCTAGTCACCAATTGTTATGCCCTGCATAACCACCCCATTTTCTTTTTGGTCAAAATGGGTCCCCCTTGTTTGTTTGTTTTTTTTTGGCATTTTTTCCAGCTTTGGTAGTTGTCTTTTTCTTTCAAAGCCTTGTTTTATTTTGTTTGGTTGGGTTCAAGTTTCAAACTGACACTAGCACTTGGCACCTTCAGTGGGTTTGAGTTCTGGTTTCTTCTCGATTTCGATCCTCATGCTTTGTCTTATTTTGTTTCATTTTTCCTTGGTGGATTCAAGTTTTAGATCAAAACTATCACCTTGCATCTTTATAAGACCCTATCTTGTATGTACTTAATACCACCCTCATTTTTTTTATATGCTTTTCTTGAATTAATGATTAGATATATGGTGGATGATAAATAAGGTGATCTTTGGGCAATATTCTTACATTTTATTTTTACATTATGTTTTATTGTCACTACCATGAAGGTGGAATGAACTTGTATACTATGGAATACAAATCAACATTTTAAATATATTATTTTGTAGTTAAAGTTTAGAATATTCAACTAGCAGATTTAATGTGATATATAATTGTTACTTATGATCATGTTGGTAATGTGAAGGAAGGTAACAGTGTTAGCATGAGAAGGGAGAACCATCGAGATAAAATAAAAATAAAATCTTGGTGAGGACATAAAATTGACCCAATCGGGGCCTAAAAACAAGTAGAGTTAATGTATTGGAAGACTAAGGTTGTGAGGGTTGTTTTAGAATGGCTAAATTATTAAGGTATGTGAGGGTATTTATTTGTGTGTCATGTGAGATGTAAGTTGGGGTTAAGGTTTAGAAACCATTATCTAAGTTGAAATTCAGATAGGTCCTTAAGAGCGTCTTTAAAGAGGGATGTTGGTCAATTTCCTCGGTTGAGATGCAAAATTAAACCCCCTAGGGTCTACACCATAGTGGTAGGGATCAATTGGGCATATAATAGTGCCACAAGGACATGATTTGACCCTTGAAAATTCCTCATAATGGAGAGTGACGAGGTTTGAAGAGAGGATGATATGAAAAGATGGAGGGGTTGTCCAAGTGCATGTTTCTTCTTTAATAAGGAAAAGGCTCTTATTGATGGAGGTAGGTACACCTCACACCTCCCCACCCAAAAGTTGCAAGTTGAAAGTCCTATATATTTTGGAGAGGAAGAATGAGTGGGGTGTTCTCCTTTTGGAGAACTCTAGTTGAGATAGAAGAAAGAATGATAAGAGGAGAGGAGTCCTCCCTTTTTGGAAATATTGTGATCAAGATGTCTTCGATAGGAGAGGAAAGATGGATCCAAGAGTTTAGTTCCTTCATCTAAAAGAAAAGAGATAATTTTTTTTTTTCCATTTACCTTTGTTATATGTTGCAAGAAGATGACATAGTGTATGGATTATGGTTGAAATTATGAAGTAGATAACCTAGATGCATGAAATTGATGTTATGCTAGTTTTATCCCTTTGAAAAAAAATATGAGAAAAGACTCCATTTATCATCATGGAGCTTAAATAATTCCTTGGTCGGGGGTATGACTAGAGCCCACAAGGCTCCATGACGCCATTATGATAGGGTGGAGAGAAATACCCTATTCATGAGTTTGTAATTCATTTACTTCCTCAAATATTGTGGTAATATTGTAAGTCTAAAAAGAAAATAAGGGTTTCATATTTTTCAATGAGGAAATGAAAAGAGCAAGCCTAAGCTCTTTTACATGTAGATAATTTTTTTCTTCAATAAAATTTGTAATATTGCAAGTTAATATTCTTTTTGTAGAAAGGAAATATGGAATAGAGAAAATTGTGGTTCTGTTGACAAGCACCTTTTGTAAATTCTCGAAGGAAAAGTATAGTAAGATTAAGTTGAAAAAAAATGGGTGCTTGTAAATGATGTTTAAAGTTTCAAGGAGTATGTTGAAATTTCTTCTCCCAAAGCTATAAATATTTTCATCCAAGTTACAATATTTTATGTTGTAGAAAAAAATTGTGAAATCTCTTAGTAGAAGATAAAATAGGGCTAAATAAATATTTGTACTTTCTCCTTGTAACCATTGAAGGAAAGTTTTTCTTTCTTAAACCTACTTAAAAGGAAGGTATGAACAATATTTGTACATAATTTATTTCCCTTCAACTCATTATGAAATAAGCATTCTCCATAGTTGTTCTTAACTCTCTTAAACATGGGGTTACCATCATAAAGATATTTAAATTTAAAGTGAAGTTACAACATTTGATAATTTCAAACATTTGCAACTTGGGTAAAGGAAATTAGGTAAATTCATGAACTAAACAATACCTACCATGTATTTCAATAAGTTTATGAATTATGTTTATTTGTAGAAAATAAAATAACTTAACTCTATTTGATAAAGAAAATACATGCATTTCAAAAAGGACATTTCAATTTATAATTTATATTTATAAAATAGATTTGAATCATTGTTTAATTAATTAAAATAAAAATTTCATAAAATATATTCATTTTATCTAGTGATATTTTAAAATTAATTTTATATACTTTCTTTTGAAGAAAAAAAAATGTGCTTATACATTTGATTAAATACACATAAATCAAATTGTATATTTAATATTCTAAAGTGTATAGAGAAAGAATATATATATATATAACCAACATCATCAACCTCTACCAACATCCTTCTATTGTGTATTCTCCTATTGTGTATTATGGCGCTAAACATCCAACAAAGCATAATTTAAAAAAAAAAAAAAAAAAAATTCTCAAGAATGGAAGTTCATAGAAAATAAAATTAGCATCTAATATATATATATACATATCTATATATATAAAATTTTATTTTATACAAATTTGTTCAAAAAGTAAATCAAGAAAAAAGTTTAAACATTGTTGCTGAAGTTTTGAAAACAAAAAGGAACTCCTAACAACATCTATAAACACCAATGCATTTTTGAAAAATAAAAGATATAAGTGTTGTTCCTGTATAAATAAGCATATGTACATAAATATATAGGTTAGTGTTCAGGTAGTTGCAGCAACATCTTTGTTTCTTTTTTTTCTTTTTCTTTTTTTTTTGGGAAAATCTTTGTGATATTGCAGTTCTCAGTTGCCTGTGAAAGCTTGTAAGTTGAAACAATCAATCGTGAGCTTAAAATAAATAAATAAAGGGAAATATATAAAAAAATCAAAATCATTATTTTACAGGAAAAGCTAATAATCTCACCTCTATAAATCTACAACCAATAGCTCAACTAAGAAATTTCAAATAAATCATTGAAGAGGGGTAGAGTTGAAATGTTACACCCTTCCAATGCTAAAATTGCATAGCTCTTCACTTTGCTCTTGAAACTTGACCCTTGCAGGCATCTTATCTTAGCAACCTCCCTGTCCAGGTGCTCAAATCCAAGCAGATCAATAAATATTTTCATAACTCTATCAACCTTGGAGTATACATTACAATTATAGTAGGGGTGATGGACCACTTGAATGCCTAGCGCAGAGAGGTCACCTCAACTAATAAAAATGATTTGGTAATTCTTGAGTGATCAACTAGCCTGTATCACTACCTTATACCTATACTCATGCAACTACTTCAGCATATTAAATATTAATGTAAGTGTCTTGATGATAGAGTTGGGCGGTAGTTTAATGATATTGGTTTTATTATAGGAATATTTATTAATCACATGTTCTTGGGAGAAAGCTAACTCCTAGACAAAACGCACCTACATATATAACATATATTATATATGTTATATGTATAGCATACCCCATGCCACGCAGTGGACAAAAAACACCCACAAAAAGTCTTGACGGACAGCCAGCCCTGTGTCGTTAGGTGTTGTCGTTGGAAAAGGATGAGTGGGTGGGCAGGAAAGTAAAAAAGCTAGACAAAAATGCACCAAACCATCACCATTTTCTAGTTTTATTGGTGGGGAGGAAGGAGACGTGAGCAATGAAGGGCGACGAAAATGGAGGCCAAGGAAAATGGAGTTGCGAGCTAGGGAGGGATGCACAATCGAGGAAAATGGAAATTGATTTGCAGGCTAGGGAGTGATGCACAACCGAGGAAAATGGAAATGGAGTTGCAGGCTGGGGAGGGCCGCGCAACAAAGGAAAATGAAAATGGAGTTGCAAGCAGCTGAACTAGGTATGTATCTGGAATTTTATCTGCCATTTTGCATTTTGTAGGGACTGTGAAGCACAAGTGTAGGGTTTGATGGGTTTGTTGTTAAATGGGTTTTCTATGAAATGAGAATGAAATGTTTTGTTTGCATGTAGGGTTTGATGGGTTTGCTTTTAAATGGGTTTTATGTGAAATGAAAATGAAATGTTTTGTTTGCGGGTAGGGTTTTCAGCATGGTTGTTTGAGAATTTTTTTTACTTGAGGTTTTTTAATTTTAACTGTGAATAAATAAAGGTTTTTTTGTGTTGTGAAGATGGGTATTGAAAAAAATTATGTGGGTTGCAGATTTGAAACAACAGTATTAACCAGTGGGTTTTGAAAATGAGAATTTGGAATGGAAACCCAAGCCCAAAACTGTACATGCAAACAAAATATATTATTTTCCCAAAATCATACACACAAAAAAATGGGTTTTTTAACTTTCTTCATCTGATTGGAACAAATAAAATGCTCGCATTATTTGTAGTGTTGGAAAACACACTGTCTCCTCTCAGTTTATATGTAAAGGTTGGTCTGATAGTAGGTTTCTTGCTTCTTAACATGTACGGTTTTGCAACATGGAATGTTACAAAATAGTATGAATGTCTTCAAAATCACATCTTCCATTGTTTTGTTTAAATTTCACATGATTGAAAAGAAAATGTGTACAAAATAATTGCAATTTGGAAAACACAATGTTGGGTTTTGGTTATTTGAATCTCCTTGTTTAAATGTAAAGTTTTGTCTCACTGCTTGCTTCTTAACACATTTGGTTTTGCAACATTGAATTTTACAAAGTGATATGAATGTCTTCAAAATCACACCTTCCATTGTTGTGTTTAAATAAAATGCTTGCATTATTTACAGTGTTGGAAAACACATGTCTTGCTTCTTGAAACCTACGGTTTTGCAACATGGAATGTTACAAAATAGTATGAATGTCTTCAAAATCACACCTTCCATTGTTGTGTTTAAATTTTGCATGATTGAAAAGAAAAGATGCAGAAATTAATTGCAATTTGGAAAACACAATGTTGGGTTTCAGTTATTTCAAGTACATTGTTTAAATGCAAAGGGTTGTCTCACTACTTGCTTCTTAACAGGTACAATTTTGCAACATTGAATATTACAAAAAGGTAGGAATTTCTTCAAAATCACACCTTCCATTGTTGTGTTTAAATAAAATGCCTGCATTGTTTGCAGTGTTGGAAAACACACTATCTTGCTTCTTGACACCTACGGTTTTGCAACATGGAATATTACAAAACAGTATGAATGTCTTCAAAATCACACCTTCCATTGTTGTGTTTAAATTTCACATGATTGAAAAGAAAAAGTGTAGAAAGTAATTGCAATTTGGAAAACACAATGTTGAGTTTTAGTTATTTGAAGTACATTGTTTAAATGTAAAGGTTTGTCTCACTGCTTTTTTCTTAACACGTATGGTTTTGCAAAATTGAATGTTAAAAAATAGTAGGAATGTCTTAAAAATCACACCTTCCATTGTTTTTTTTAAATAAAATGCTCGCATTATTTGCATTGTTGGAAAACACACTATCTCCTATCAGTTGTTCCCTCTAATAGTGGTATATTATATGAATCATCCTTTAATATTGGTATATAATTTGTTAAGCTTTTTGTCTAGGAGTTAGCTTCTCCCCTTACAGAATAATATATTAGTATTAAAGGTTGATTCATATAATAAACCACTATTAGAGGGAACAACTGATAGGAGACAATGTGTTTTCTAGCACAAGAGAAGCTAACTCCTAGACAAAAAGAACCTATGTATGTAACATGATATTGTACCCCCATACCCCATTCAATGCAATGGACAAAAAGCATCGAGGAAAAGTCTTGACGGATGGGTAGTTGCATGTCATTAGGTGGCATCACTAGAAAAGGATGGACAACTTCAGCAGGAAAGTCAAAAAGCTAGACAAAACACACCTAACATTGCCATTTTCCACATTTACATTTTCCAGTTTGGTGGGTGGGGAGGAAGGAGGCGCGGGTGACAAAAATGGAGTTGTAGGCTAAGGAAAATGGAGTTGCAGGTTGGGGAGGGACGCACAGCCAAGGAAAATGGAAATGGAGTTGTAGGCATTCGTGTGAATCAATAGAAAAAATGTGCCTAAATGTCCCTCAAATACTAGTGTCTAAATGGTTTTGAAACATTAGGTGGGTTGCAGGTTTTGTAAAACATAGTGTTTTGCATCCTATAATTTTCCAAAATAGTATGTATGTATTGAAAAGATTTGTGTTATTTAGATCGTAGGTGTGTGGTGATAGACACTATTTTCTAGATAGCCAGTAAGGTATTTGGCTTCATTGTGTAGAGGGTTTTACAACATTTTGTGTGTTGGAGGTTTTGTAAAATATTTGTCACCTCACCTCCCACTGTGTTTTCCAACCTGCAATCATACTATGCATGTATATTTGGATCATATTAAGAAATAGAAATGTGATTTTTATTCTACGTAAGTCTTGTTATAAGGTGTCTTTCATTACATTTGTACTGTCTAAATTACATTCATACCATTTTGTTAAATTCCAAGTTTCAAAACATTGGTTTTTTCCTCCAACTCCTACATGTGCACTCCAATCGTCAGCTTTCAATGTGCATACATAAAACACATAGTGTTTTCCCCTTTCTTTGTCCAAATTGAAAATGCACACGTCATTATGCCTTGAATTCCTGTGCTAGAATTTTTTTTCTGAAAATGACAACTCATACTCCAATTTTTTGTACTATCTAAATTGCATTCATACTATTCTATAAAATTCTAAGTTACAAAACACTAGTTTTTCAAAATCTACAACCCACATAATGTTTTAAAACCCTTTACAAGTAACAACCCAATTGGTTACTCGCCCCTCAACTCAATTTGGTATGTTTTGTGATTTTCATGAGAGCCTTTTGTGAATTAGATAGTAAGAATGCAATGGGATTGAATTTTTTTGATTTTTAAGAAATGTGCAACCACACAATGTTGTAAAACCCTCTAGATGTAATAGCCCAATTGGTAAAGCAGGAAAACTGAGCTAACGCACCTATGTACATATAGTTGGTTAGAAACCCCTCACCTCAACTTGCTTGGTCATCTTCCCCACCTATAATGCCTCCTTGCTCTCCAACAATTCACTTTCAACCTACAGAATGAGAAAACCTAGAACATAGTGTTTTCCAAGAATAGTACTTGTTACAATCTAAAACACATGTCTTAATCACATCAACACCCTTCTATCCTGTAGGGAATGAATAGATTTTTGCACAAGGTAAAAAAACACTGACGTAATTCAATGCGACGGGACACCTCCTCACTTTCCCCACTATAAAGTTTCCTTCAGTTTGTTGGTTTTGTCACTTCTATCATCTGTTTGGTGGGTACCACACTACATCTACTCTTCATGTTATGTATGTTTCCATGTATGTTGTTATGTATGTTATTATGTGTTTTTGTATGTACATAGGTTTATTTTGTTAGGAGATTAGTTGTGTCTGTAAAGGGTTTTACAACATTGTGTGGGTTGGAGGTTTCATAAATCATGCACTCACCTCCCACAATGTTTTCCAACATGCAATCATTCAGAGTTTTTTAATGGTTGTTGGAAAATAGTGGGTGTTTATAAAACATTGCCTTTCATTGCATTCCTACTCCCTAATTAACAAAATATTTTCAATACATTCCTGCCCATGCTATCAACCATGTAACTTTGAATGTATAGAATGAAATAAATGGAAAACCACATTGTGTTTTCCAACCTGCAAATTGTATTGTGCATTTATTTTTAAATGATATGATGAAATTGAATTTCAATTTTTTCTGTAAGAGTTGCTATAAATTGTGAAGGTGAATGAACTTTAGTACATTGTTACTCTCTACAAACTTTAAGGTTTTCATTAGAAGAATGTTGTATATATATACTTACATGTTGGAAAATAATATGTGTTATGAAACCTGCAACCCAAATACTGTTCTCATCTTTGAGAGTGTATTCCTAATTAGAGAATGCAGATGTTTTGTTTTTAATAAGTTGTTTACAAAATTTGTCTACCTTTTCACATAGGACTGTCGTGTCTCCATCCAACTGATTCTCTTTTATGCACTAACATCCTATTATGCCTTATTTTCATGTTATCTATGTTTTTATGTGTGTTTTTGTGTACGGTTTTATTCGTTTTTGTATGTACATAGGTGTGTTTTTTCGGTAGATTAGCTGCTATTTTTTGGTCAATCAAGGTGATCAACAAGGCTTTTGTTGACTTGTTAACCTTTTTTCTTGCAATGATCTATATTTTTTTGTCATTTGTACAAGTAATGGTTCAGTTTAGAATATCATTGAACAATGGTTACAATACCGATATGTCATTTAGATGTTCATTGAGAGACATAGGATATAAACAAAATTCAGATAGTGGTACGTAGTATCCTTCTTATTTTTTCTTCTATATGCTTATTGATTATTGTAAGTTATGGCCTCTTTCATATGTTAAGAGAGATGAGTTTTTTATATATCCGAATGAACGTTCAGTGCTTCACAGTTCCTATAGAATGGTAGAATGGTAGATATAATTGTTGATATATGCCACTAGTGTTAGCGATAGGTTAAATTGGAAATTAAATTCCCAATCTACAATTTTATATATTTGTTTATTATCTCTATAAGCTGGCATTTTGCACTCACCACAACATATAAATTGTTTATTGGTGAAATTTGGAATAAAAAAAATTCTTTGTAGCACCAAATGTTTTTAATTTTCCAATTTAATCTATTGCTAACATTTGTCTTCCTTCCAGGTGATTGATATATTCGAGGAAACAAAATTGAAGAAAACAAGGGCAGGTGGATTGAGAAGGATTCTTTAGGAGACATGAAGCTTCTAAACTAAATACAAGTGATTCTAGCTGTCATAGCTTGAATTGCAAGTGTACGAGTTAGTTAAACTTCCAAAATTTATTCATTTATTCTGCATTAAGAAGTTGTGATATTTTTATAGATGAGATGCTTACTGTGGCGAATGCAAAGAATTTCCAATTCAATTTTTTTATTCTACATAAATAGAAACAGTTATGCATTTCGTATCAAAATCCTATAGGCAAATAAAACTTTTTATTTTTCCATCAATGAAAACCCTTTTTCTTTAACCAATAGTCATTCAATGCTTTTCAGAAAACCCATTTAACTACTCTTCAATGCTTCAAGGAAACCTATTTAACAATCATGCTTCATAGTTCCTACATAATGGAAGAATGGCATATACAATGGAAAATATACATACCTATTGGCTAGCCATTGCACGTGTTGAATGTGTTTCTCTTGTTCGGCCTCCATTGTGTCACCTGCACTCCCCACCAAAGTGCAAAATGAAATGTCACAAATGGTGACTTTTAGCTCTTTGGATGCAGAAAAAATGTAGACAAAACACACCTATGTACATAAAAAAATGAATTTTTTTTTTACCCTGGTTCAACAGCTTGCAACTCCATTTTCCTCACCCACGCCCCATCCCTCCCCACCCACGAAACTAGAAAATGCAAATGTGGAAAATGGAAATGTTAGGTGCATTTTTTTCTAGCTTTTTGACTTTCCTACCCAACTATGTGTCCTTTTCTTGTAGTGCCACTTTTTAGAATGTGGCTAGCCATTTTTCAAGTCTTTTCCTTGGTGCTTTTTGTCCACCACGTGGCATGGGGCATGGGGGGTACGATATCATGTTACATACATAGGTGCTTTTTGTCTAGGAGTTGGTTTTCTCTAACTCCTAGAAAAAAGCACCTATGTACACACAAAAAATGAATGAAAACATATATGATGATATACATGGTAACATACATAACATGAAGAGATGGTGTAGTGTGGGGCCTGCCAGACAGATGATAGAAGTGACGGAACCAACAATGGAAGGAAATGTCATAGTTAATATGTAAGACATATTGTTATTGGAAAACACATCCTGTTGTGGGTTTTCTCATTCTACAGGTTGAAAGAAAAAGGTTGGAGAGTAGGTGGGGGAGATGAAAAACTAATGGAATTGAGGTGAGGGGTTTCTAACTGATTGGGTTGTTGCTTGTAAAGGGTTTTAAAACATTATGTGGGTTGCAGATTTTGAAAAACTAGTGTTTCACAACCTGGAATTTTACACAATAGTATGAACATTTGTCTTGAAAATATTTTGTTATTTAGACCATAGGAATGCAATGAAAGGCATTATTTTTAAACACCCTGTGTTTTCCAACAACGATTAAAAGTCTATATGATTGTAGACTGGAAAACACAGTGGGATGTGAGTGCATGATTTATGAAACCTTTAACCCACACAATATTGTAAAAACCTATATGGACACAGCTAATCTCCTAACAAAACACACCTATATACATACAAAAAATGCATAAAAATATACATAACATAAGGATATGGCATAGTGCAGGGCCCGCCAAGACGGATGATAAAAGTGATGAAACCGGTGGATGGGAGGAAATGTCATGGTGAGGAAAGCGAGGAGGTGTCCTCTCGCATCAAATTGCACTGGCATTTTTTTTCCTTATGTGAGAAGCTATCCGTTCATTGCGGGAAGGAAGGGCATTGATGTGATTAAGACGTGTTTTAGATTGTAACGAGTATTGTTCTTGGAAAACACTATGTTTTCTAGGTTTTGTCATTCTATAGGGAGCTGTAGGTTGGGGATATATAAGACTATCCAAATTCACCTAAGGGGTGAGTAACCAATTGGGTTGTTACTTGTAAAGGATTTGAAAATAGTATTTGGGTTGCAGGGTTCATAATACCCAATGTTTTTGAACTTGCAATTACACATAGACAGTATGAATGTAATGAAAACATTTTGGTTACTCACACTATGAGAACCCAATTGGTTGGTGACACCTTAGTTGATTTTGGATACTTTTTTGTATCCCCCACTGGCAATTATATTGACAGTTTGAATGTATTCAACAACCCTTTCTTTCAAAAAACATTCCATTTCAATATCATCATATGTTTGGAATAGAAAATGTACATAAGAGTTGCAGGATGGAAAACACACAGGGTTGTGACTCACTTTTGAATTCTTGTTCAATGAGCACTTTCCATTATACAAACTGTAACAAAACAATGTTTTGAAGTTCACCTTCATATTTTATGACAACCCTTACTTTCAACAAACATTCGATTTCAATATTTGTTCATATGTTTGGAACACAAAATGCACATAACAATTGCAAGATGGAAAACACACAAGGTTGTGACTCACTTCTCAATTCTTGTTCAATGACCACTTTTTGTTATGCAGACTGTGACAATAATTGTTTGGTTGTGTGTTTATAATGTGCATTCTATTTATGTTCATATGAAATATATCAGAAGGCAATGCCACCTGAAGTCTTCTTGTTTATGGTAGCTTGCTTATAAATGAAAGAAAAAGGTTGACATTTAAATTGTTGAGGTCGACTATTTTTCTCATCATGGATTATTTCAAATGAATAGTCGTATTAAATGTTATTTGTAATAGTAAAAGTGGCATTTCACTATCTTCATCTAATTGCAAGAAAAAAAATGCTCACATTATTTGCAGTGTTGGAAAACACATTGTCCCTTGTCAGTTATTTGCTTGTCAAAATTTTTTGTTTCCTACCCATAAAGAATGTAAGGAAGTCCACCTTAAAATTTTGTTTCTTATGATTTAAAAACTATATGCTTGCTTATAGTAGACAGTGCAATAAATTTTGGAACTTTTATTGTCCTGTAACACTTGCAACTTTTTTACATATTACAAGCAACCACAAATGCATACTTCGAAGGGGAAAGTCGAAGAAAGCAGGAGAAAGGGTAATATGGAAATCTGCTTTTTAATGTGTATTTTGATATTTTGAATGAATTTGTTGCATGTATTTTAATTTGATGTGACATTTACATTCCTAGCATTAGAGGGAAAAGATGGACAAGGAAGTGGTGGGCACAAGCAATTTAGTGTCCATTTGGGATAGGAAAATGTCCCTCGACAAGGTAGCAAGAGGAAAGGGTGCCTGGGGAGGAGATTGTGCACTTTCCCTTTTAAGGTATGCATTTGTGGTTGGCTGTAATAATTGTCATTGCAATCAATTTTTGCTATGATTTTAGAGTGTCTTTGTGATTTCATTTAGAAAACTTCATTTCTGTTATGAATATGTTGATTTTGACAGGATATTGGAAAACACACTGTCCTTGGTTCTTTCAGAGGAATAAAGTGGAAGAAAGGGTAATTTTGAAATTTTCTTTTGAACGTGTATTTTCATAATTTGAATGAATTCATTGCATGCATTTGAATTTGATATGACATTAACATTCTTCACATTGTAGGGAAAGGATGAGCAACGAAGTGGTGTGTGTGAAGAAACGTCGCTAATAAAAGCGAGGCCTAATTTTATTGATTCTTAGCACTAGCCTACTCAATTTCTCAATTTCCTTCAACTTCTGTGAAAGAAGTGAAAACATTGGGCCTCAATTATTAGTGACATTTCTTGGTTTGTCTGATTTTGAATTGTATTTCTCCTCCACATGCTCATATAAATATGTTACAAAATGTGTTTGCATTTTCAAATAAGACTTTCATCTCTCCCACTACTAATTCTCTTTCTCTGTGCTTAGATCTGATGTTGCCTTTTCCTTATATCCATATGTTAATTGTTGAATGTAGTCATTATATTCATGGGTTTCTTATAGGCTGAAGGTGTTGAAAGTGCAATGGTCAAAGAAAAGGATTCCCCAAACCCTCGTACAAGTGGAATCACCTCACTGTCAGTGCCAAGGACTTAAAGAAGCCTATAAGATTTTATATGATTATCCCCTCAATTGCACATAAACGAAATTGTTGGAGAGGATGAAAAAAGCTAACAATATTCATTTTTCATTCAGTCTTTGATCATGTAATTATTGAACAATTATGTTGTGGAATTACATTATCTTTGATCATGTAATTATTGAACAATTATGGTGTGGAATTACATTATCTTTGATCATGTAATCATTGATCAATTATTCTATGGAATTACAGTACTTTGGTATGTTTGAAGACTATGGTCTTCTGCTAATAGTGGCATTGTATTATTGTTAAGTTTTATTGTTAATCTTTCCATCAAGGCTCCAATCCCTTTGGGGTTTAGGGGATGAGGTCCCTTGTTTGTGACCTCACCGGTCCATAGCTTTGGGTCAAAAGTGTTTACTCCTCTTAATTTAAAAAAAATGCAAGACAATGTTCTTGCAGATTCATGAAACTTTTTGTTTCCATTTAAAATTTTATTATAAACAATTTCAAATGCCATCAAATAATGGTAGGAAATGCCACCTCAAGTCTTATTATTTATGTCAAACTTACAAATCCATGTAAGCACATGCAACTAGCACTTTATGTTATACAAACTATAACAAAACAATGTATTCAAGTTGAGCTTCATATTTTTTAACAACCCTTACTTTCAGGAAACATTCCATTTCAATATATGTTCATATGTTTGGAACAAAAAATGCACATAATATGTGCATGATGGAAAAGACACTAGGTTGTGACTCACTTCTCAATTCTTGTTCAATGAGCGGTTTCTTTTATGTGGACTATAAGAAAACAATGTTTTGAAGTTCACCTTCATATTTTATAACCCTTACTTTCTATAAAATACTCCATTTGAATATTTTTTCATATGTTTCAAACACAAAATGTGCATATTAGGTGCATGATGGAAAACACAATGGGTTGTGAGAAGTAGTTGCATGATGGAAAACACAGTGGGTTGTGACTCACTTCTCAAGTCTTGTTTAATGAGCTCTTTCTTTTATGCAAACTATAACAAAAAACTATTTTCAACTTCACCTTCGTATTTTTTAAAAACCCTTACAGCAAAACACTCCATTCTAATATATGTTCATATAATTCAAACACGAAAATGCACATATTAGTTGCATTATGGAAAACACACTAGATTGTGAGAAGTAGTTGCATGATGGAAAACACAATGGGTTATGACTCACTTCTCGAGTCTTGTTCAATGAGCGGTTTCTTTTATGCAAACTGTAACAAAACACTATTTTCAACTTCGCCTTCATATTTTTTTAAAACCCTTACTTTCAATAAAACACTCCATTTCAATATCTCTTCGTATGTTTCGAACACAAAATGCACATAGTAGTTGCATGATGGAAAACACAGTGGGTTGTGAGTAGTTGCAAGATGGAAAACACAGTGGGTTGTGACTCACTTCTCAAGTCTTGTTCAATGGGCACTTTCTTTTATACAAATTATAACAAAACATTGTTTTCAACTTCACCTTCCTATTTTTAAAAACCCTTACTTTTAGCAAAACACTCCATTTGAATATTTGTTTATATGTTTCGAACATAAAATGCACATATTAGTTCCATGATGGAAAACACAGTGGGTTGTGAGAAGTAGTTGCATGATGTAAAACACAGTGGGTTGTGACTCACTTCTCAAGTCTTGTTCAATGAGCAGTTTCTTTTATGCAGAGTGTAAAAAAACACTATTTTCAACTTCACCTTCATATTTTTTGTAAACCCTTACTTTCAGTAAAACACTCCATTTCAATATCTCTTCATATGTTTCAAACAAAAAATGCACATATTAGTTGCATGATGGAAAACACACTGGGTTGTGAGAACTACTTGCAGGATGGAAAACACAGTGAGTTGTGACTCACTTCTCAAGTCTTGTTCAATGAGTGGTTTCTTTTATGCAGACTATAACAAAACACTATTTTCAACTTCACCTTCCTATTTTTTAAAAACCCTTACTTTCAGAAAAACACTCCATTTAAATATCTCTTTGTATGTTTTGAACGCAAAATGCACATGTTAGTTGCAAGATGGAAAACACAATGGGTTGTGACTCACTTCTTGAGTCTTGTTCAATGAGCGCTTTCTTTTATGCAGACAGTAACAAAACAATTTTTTCAACTTCACCTTCATATTTTTTAAAAACCCTTACTTTTAGCAAAACACTCCATTTGAATATTTGTTCATATGTTTCAAACACAAAATGCACATAGTAGTTGCATGATTGAAAACACATTGGGTTGTGAGTAGTTGCAAGATGGGAAACATAGTGGGTTGTGACTCATTGCTCATGTCTTGTTCAATGAGCGCTTTCTTTTATGCAGAGTGTAACAAAACATTGTTTTCAACTTCACCTTCCTATTTCTTAAAAATCTTGACTTTTAGCAAAACACTCCATTCAGATATTTGTTCATATGTTTTGAACACAAAATGTACATATTAGTTGCATGATGGAAAACACGGTGGGTTGTGAGAAGTAGTTGCATGATGGAAAAACACAGTTGGTTGTGACTCACTTCTCAAGAACAAGACTCACTTCTCAAGCTTTGTTCAATGAGTGCTTTCTTTTATGCAGATTGTAAGAAAACAATGTTTTGAAGTTCACCTTCATATTTTATAACCCTTACTATCAATAAATGCACAAAATTGTTGTATGAAATGTTCACCTTACCTATAATTCTCCTGCAAAGCATTTTGATAGGTCAAAAAGTCAAAGGTGTTGTTGCACAACTTATAAAAGTATGAGATGCCACATCAATAGCTGCATTGGAGGTTGGTGGAGGAGGGAATTTGCGTAATGTGGTAGTGGATACAAAATAGACAAGAAATCTCCCACTTGAAATAGGACATGTACATACAGGAGTAAAGATTATCCATTTAAAAAAAATCCAAGCCTATAAAATTCATCTCCTTACCATTCACTTTTGCCAATAGGAAGAGCACTTGGCTGAAAAACGTACCCTCTGCAACATCTGAATTACTGCAAACTCGTGCACTAGGAAATACAAATGACATAGGTGGTTCAATTTCATCTTCATAGGCAACAAGAGATAGTGGCATCCTTTCATTTCCATTTCTCAACAATTTGGCTGGTGATTTTTGAGTTGTGGAGGAAATGATATGGGATTGGATTTTATTTAAAGGGATTATTGTTACTCTTGTATGTAGATATCATATTTCAAGTGGGATCTTTCCTATTTGTTCTGTATCCACTACTGCATTACAAAAATTCCCTCCTCCACCAACCTCCAATGCAGCTATTGTTGTGGCATCTTAAACTTTTATCAGTTGTGCAACAACACCTTTCACTTTTGACCTATCAATTGTGCAACAACACCTATGACTTGAGACATTGATCAATTGTGCAACAAGACCTTTCACTTTTGACCTATCAATTTCGTGACAACACCTTCCATTGTTGTCTTTGTTTTATGAAATTTCTATCTTTTAGATTGCAGCTCTCTTTGAATAGCATTAAGCTCCTCTTCTTTTCACTGTGACAACTTCTTCTTGTGTTTTAATTCCTTTTCTAAGTGGTTAATTTTAGTGTTCGCTAGTTTTTCTCCACTTTGAGCATTTCTAGCTATTGTTTTTATAGTGTGTTTATGATTAGAGTATGTAGATTTTTCTTTTTGCAAGCTTGTTAGGGAACTTTTCTGCCTTTTCGGATAATACTTTCATGCCTCCACTCAACTGAATCTCTTTTTCTACACTTAGGTCTTATATTTCCTTTTCCTTATCATCCATTTCCAATTGTATTTTTTCCATGGAATTGCTAACTTCAAGAATGGTTTCCTTCATTTGTTGAACCCAACTTATAGCATCATCTCTCTCTTTCTCTTCTTGCACAATTTCATATGCAATAGAAAACCTTTCGAGTTAATCACCTTTTGCATTTCCATTTGCCCCTTACACATATTGCACATGCATCCTATTTTGTAAAACTACATATTGGAAAACATAGGGTGTTATGAAAAGTGCAACCCAATCATAGTTGTAAAACTAGATGTAAGTGCAGAAAAAGAGAATCAGTTGAGTTGAAACATTAAAGTCTTATCTCAAACATATCAATTAAGTAATCACAAATACACTTGTTGCAAATAACTTGTTCAAAGAAACATATGAATTATTTAATCATAAAAGAACTTGTTGCAAATAACTTGTTAAAAGAAACAAATGGATTATGCAATCATGAAAACACTCTCAAAGTTGGGAAAAAAGAAGCTACAAAGGTACATGAAAGTATTTAGTACATTCAAAACTCTATCCCTTTGCCTAAAATAAATCTAATAGAATCTGAAAAATATTTGTTATGAGAATTGTATGACATGGTAGTAATTAAAAAAATACAAGGAGATATTGGAAAGTGTGTAATGAAAAAAAAGGAATCTACTCTAAAAACACTTAGAAAGAAGTAGACCAAAGTAAACGAGATAGATAATGTATTGATTGAAGAGGTTGTTCCTACTCCTGACAAGTGTAGGAAGGAGCATGTGCAGTATGTGCAAGGGGAAAATGGAAATGCAAAAGGGGATTAACTCAAAAGGTTTTCTATTGCATATGAATTTGTGCAAGAAAATAAAGAGAGATATGATGCTATAAGTGGGGTTGAACAAATGAAGGAATGAATTCTTTAAGTTAGCAATTCCATGGAATAAATACAATTGGAAATGGATGATAAGGAAAGGCAGTATTAAATCTAAGTGCAGCAAAAGAGAATCAGTTGGGTGGAGGCATGAAAATCTTATCTAAAAAGGCAAACAAGTTCCCTAATGAGCTTGCGAAAAGAAACATCAGCATACTCTAATCATAAACACACTGCAAAAACAATAGCTAGAAATGCTTAAAGTGGAGTAGAACAAGCGAACACTATAATTAACCACTTAGAAAAGGAATTAAAACACAAGAAAAATATATCACAATGAAAAGAAGAGGAGCTTAATGTTGTTTAGAGAGAGTTGCAATCTAAAAGACATGAATTTCATAAAACAAAGATAGCAATGGAAGGTGTTGTCACACAACTAATACGTCAAAAGTGAAAGGTCTTATTGCACAACTGATCAACATCTCAAGTCACAGGTGTTGTTGCACAACTGATAAAAGTTTAAGATGCCACAACAATAGTTGCATTGGAAGTTGGTGGAGGATGGAATTTGTGTAATGTGATAGTGGATACATAAAGAAACATGAAATCTCCCACTTGAAAGAGGATATCTATATACAAGAGTAACAATTATCCCTTTAAACAAAATCCAAGCCCATACCATTTCCTCCACAACCAAAAAATCACTAGCCAAATTGTTGAGCATTGAAAACGCAAGGCTACCACTATCTCCTGTTGCATATGAAGATGAAATTGAATCACCTATGCCATTTATATTTCCTAGTGCATGAGTTTGCAGCAATTGAGATGTTGCAAAGGGGACATTTTTCATCCAAGTGCTCTTCCTATTGGCCAAAGTGAATGGCAAGGAGGTGAATTGTATGGGCTTGAATTTTGTTTAAAGGGATAATCAACTTGCTATCCATCGAAAGGAAATGCAAAATTATTAGAAGCATCTACTAAAATCCCCGCTATGTTTTCCAACCTACAATTATTCAATGCATTTTGATTTACCATCATATCACAATTTTGAAACCCAAATTTTAGTTCGCTGAAGAGTTTTAATATATTTTGTAGGTGAGTTTCATGAAATTCTTAAGGTCTAAAAAACACAAGAGTTTCATGAGAACCATATTGTCTACATATAATTGCAAGTTGGAAAACACTGCTTGATATACAAACAACAACCCACTGTGTTTTCCAGCCTACAATATGAAGGTGCACTTAAATACATTGTTATAGTGCATAGAATAGAAAGTGCTCATTGCAGCAAGCCATTTTACTGTCATATGGATTATTTGTGTTTGCTCATTTATCAAACATCGAATGATACATTTGAAGACCATAGTAATATAGAATCTATATATGCTTGTTTATGATCTTTCGTAGTGGGATGGGGTATTCAAGATCTAAATCTTAATCAAGCGAGAAAAACCATAAACCTACCATTGAAACTTATACCCAATTCATGTCACTGTCCATGTCATCCTTTTCATCCATTAACAAGGGAAACCAAAATGTCTCCCTCAGAATGCCTCTCGTTATTGAACTCCCATGATACCTTTATGTGCATGTGGTTGTTGCTATTCAAATATTGCTTATGTTTGATGTATACTCGTGATTACGTTGGTGATTGTTTCATCTATTTGACTTATATGTTTTGCTTGGATGCACATGATACTGTGTTATGATGATATGATGTGGTTTAGGGATTTGATAAGAAAGTATCCCCATCTGTGTCTGTCGTCCCGTCGTCGGTTGATGATGTCGTCCATCAGTTCCCATTCTGTTTGGTATCATCTTGCCTTACGCCGTTCATTTTAAGTGGCAATTTTAATGTGTTAATTGTTTGATTTAGATGCGTATCATTATTGTTAATTAGTTAAATTAATACAACAATGGTTAGTATTATGGTTGATATTAAACATTAAATTTAATTATTAATGTGTGTTGTGAAGATTTAATTAATTATTAGATTAGTTTGGAAATTTTAAATTGTGTTTGTAAAATTAAAAGAATGTTACTTTAATTGTCAGTATTTAATTTTATTTATTATAAATAGAATAATATTTTAATTTTAGCTGTGTAAATTCCCAATTAGCTATCAAATAATATTGTTAGTTAATTAAATAATATTATTTATTTAATTAAATAACATTATCTAATTAATTATTGTTAAGGATTAAGTCAAAAATAAATATATATATATATATATATATTTAAGATGTAATATTTTATTACATCCCTCTAAATAATTTAAATTTAAATTTAAAATTTATATATCCATCATTTAAAAATACAAATTTGCATTTATTTTGCATTTCAATATAATTATATAGTTAAAAGTTTTATCCACCCGAGATTTTTATTAATTTGAGTAAGTATGAATTATCACGGGTAAAATCGAGGAAAGTATGATAAATTAAAATATTGAAATTTATTTGTAAACCTTTCACCGCTGTCAAGAATAGTGGGGGTAGATTTATTGATTTGTTAAATTTCTCCAAGTGTTAAGCAGAGTAAATTTAGAGTGCCGGGTGTAATTTGGTAAAATGGAAATCTTGCCACCTGTAAACCTTTCTTTTAGCAAGAAACCTTGGATTGTTACGGGAATTTATTTTGGGGGTGATGGGGGAAAAAAGAAAAGAAAAGAGGAGAAATGGGGGAGAAGAAAACTTTTGGCGAGAGGATATCAGAAGAAAAGAACAAATAAAAAAATAAAAGAGAGAAGAAGTTGCAGGGGGGAAACACAACATCTCAAGCTGCAAATTCTTCAGGTTGGTTCCTCTAATTTTTGTTTGATTTGCAAAGTCAAAACAAATTGGGTTTGCATGTATTCTATAAATATATGCTTCATGTGTTAACTTCATTTGAATCCCTTCATTATTCTTCATTAGCTGTTGTGTCTTAATTTCTCTCCCCTGTGGCATTGAGTCATTTCTTCTTAGAGTATATAATCTTCCTAATACCATGGGTGACCTATCACTGCTGTAGTATTTTAGCCTAGATTTCTGATAGAAAATTAAATAGCCTCTCTGAAATCTTATCAGCTTGTCTCAGTTGCAGCACTTAAACAAAAGGGAGTATTAAAGTTTAAATAACTTTCATGAATTTTTATTGACAATCTATCACAGATGGTCAATGTAATCACAAGGAAACTCCAGAAGGGTGAGGGTAATTTCTATTGTTATGCTTCATGTGCCATTTTAAATTTTAAACCCCTTTCTTGATTATTCAATGGCTGCTAAATTGTTATTGCTTTCACCAGTGGCCTTGGGATATTCCTTCTAATTGTTGCATACATACTTAATTCCCCTGATACCTTGGCAATCTATCTCAGCTGTAGTATTTAGATTTTGTAGGGTGCATAAATTTAAATAATCTCCCTTTACCCTTCGCTACTCTTCTCAGCTTGCAACATTTAGTCTTGGAAGAGCACAGTAAATTTTATAACCTTTGGAAAACTTCCGCAGCTGTTGCATTTAGACGTGATTTCATGTAGTGGATTAAGTAGCTTCTCTGATCACATTTGCATCTAGTCTTTTTTTGCAATACAATTTAGGTTCGTAATATGAATTAAGAAATAAATCCTCTATGACATGTGATGTGCATTATCGTTAAAACAAAAATAAAATAAAATCTGATTTTAAAGATTGCTTCTGAGATTTTAAAATAATTCTTTTTATTTTCCCTAAAAGCTTGCCATGTTCAGTGCTCTTTTAATTAAGAGGTGTTTTGCATCTTATAAAGATAATTAATATGTTTAAGACCATTTTCTTTACTTATAACCGTCTATTATAAATATTTATGCTTATTAAATAATCCCCTTTTTTCTTCTTTATAAATATTTATATTTATACAAGGATAAATTAAATTATATGTATATTTTAAAAAGATCAATGTAATAAAATAAAATATTTGCTATTTTCTTTCGTAAAGAATAGATACTTATATAAATGAATTTGTAGATAAGCATATATATGGACAATGATTAAGACATCTGAGATTAATTGTTTATGATCCAGTGAAATGGTAGTTACTTATAAATAAAATAAAATAGAATAAAATTTGTTGTTAATTCCATTAGTCTAGAATAGTCCGAGTGGAAACCTTGTCAGTTACCTTTTTACCTAACCCTAGCCAAGTTATTATTACCCTATAATTTTCTTTTGTTAAATTGGAATTAATATTCGTATTGACAATTTTAAATTTTGATTTAAAGATAAATATATGATCATTTGAGTTTAATAGGTAGTTATTACTCACAAGTAAAGTAAATTATAAATATTTTATCCACTCTCTTGAATTATCAAGGTAAATTATCAACATAATTTTTGTCTATTAGGCTGTAACCTTATCTCAAGTTTCTTTAGATTAAAGTGAATACAAATATTATTTAATGTGAAGTAGGTTGTTTGAATTATCTTGTTTAAATGGTAAAATTTGTTAGAACACAATGCCAATCAATCCTTCTTTAAATTAAAATTTTACTCACAGATTAGGTATATACATTTAAATCTTTGTAGAGTTAATTAATTCATGAATTTATAATATCATGTAATAAATGCATGTTTTTACCAAGTTAGGTTATTTGTAATTATGGATATGACGAGGAGTTAAAATGAGTGTCGTGAATATTGGGGTAGTGCATTTAAAATTAGTTTTATTTGCAGGTTATTTAAAGTTAAAATTGTTTAAAAATTCATTTACTGATAGATTTGTAATGGTAATTTATCTTTGTAGTACATTTAAAATTTGATTAATGGTAATTTATCTTTGTAGAATATTTAAAATTTGATTTATTTAAAATTAGATTTATTTAAAACTTGTTTTTATCATATATGGGTAATTTCATTACCCTTATCTTTGTAGTATATTTAAATTTGATTTATTTAAGACTTGATTTATTAGATATGGGTAATTTCATTACCCTGTAAGTTACTAGAATGGTAATTCATCTTTGTAGTATATTTAAAATTCGACTCGTTTCAAGTGCATTTAAAATTAGATTTAATTACAAGCTTATTTAAAATTAAATTTGATTTTCAAACATCTTTACTTTTAGATTTGTGGCTCTCATAAACCGTATATGGTAGATTTTAAATTAAAATTTATTTATTTTGAAGTCAACAAAGGTAAATGTCATACTTTTAATTAAATTTAATTTGCAATAAAAATCAGGTTACATTTGAATTAAATTTATTAGTTTAAAATAACAGATATATATAGGTTAAGTTTTAATCAATTTGAAGTAAACAAAAGTACAGGCTATGAATTTTAAATCAAAAGAAAACTGATGTTTTGAATACTATAGGTTTTCCCAAGTGCTTATCTATTTAAAATATATTATAAAGGAAATGCTTTTAATCATAGTGGATTATTTAATTATTTATTACATTATCTTTAATAAGTTTGGATTATGTTCACATTCAAATAAGTGGGTATGTATAGTCCCTTTGAACATGTTTGGATATTTATTTTGGTTATACTTTGAGTGCTCGTTGGAATTGATTTCTTATGCATACTAGTGGTTCCATGTTGATCTTACCTTCCTTTTTGCTTTATTTTGCTTTTAAGGTAATCTTTATGTATAGACATGTTTTGGATAAGTTGGGAACTCGTAAATGCTTAAGCCACTCCCATTTGATAAGTTATGGGTGGTAGGTTGTTAGGTTTCCAAAGGTGATGGGAAACATATTTTGTGTGGAATCTTCCCATGATTAGACCTTTGTGTTCCATTGATCGTATTTCTATTTTGAGTTCGTGGGTGTACCATGTTCCATGATTCTCCTTGCCTTTGGTTATGATTATGAGCGAGATGGTTCATGCCTCGCACGTGTGTTTGTTTGGTGGCTTTTATTGCACCCTTGTTGTTGTGAGTCTAGTTTCGAAACTGTTTGAAAGAGTCTCCTAATCAAGCAATTTTTTACTCGTTGCATGTTGCTTTATGTCAGTGTTATAGTGTTATGTGTATGAAGAAAGTCGAGTCGTTCATTGGAAACTAATTGTTCTATCCCATGTGGGTGAGTTGGAGCAACTCAAGTTGTCGAACTACGGTGCCTCTGCGAATTATATACGTAGGCAAGGCCATCAAGTGATGAGCCCCCGAGGCATTAGGTCGGGCCCCTAGGACTGTTCTTCTAAGTCTTGTTTGAGACTTGTCGTTTATTCTCGATAACGTAAAAACTACCATTGATTTATATAGCTTGTCTTAGTAATCATGTGCTAACTATCTTTGTTCTTATGTGTGTGCCAAGTCATGTAGACCTTGTAGGTATAGGCATTGGGAGGAAGGACTTGTTGATAAAATAGAATGTAAGAGGTATGTTAAGCTAACCTAAGTAAGTAGACTCTATTGCCAAAGTTAGTAAATCACTTCTATCTTTCTTGTAACTTGTGTGATCATTGAATATAGCTATAAGTAGTGAATTGTGTTGTTGTCTTATAAGTAAACACAAAAATTAAAATAAAATAAAATACAATAAAAATTATTGCAAAATTAGGAAAGATGCTACAGTTTTGCCTAGTTGTTTAGTGTGTGAAATGTGGGCATGAGATTGGTCACTTTGTACCTTATTTTTTATTAATTTCTTGTACTCAATGTACTTCTCCCATTGATATTAGGGAAAAATTAGGCGATCAACTATTATATCTTTGATATGTTGTATCTGTGGAAATATGCTCTACAGTTGTATTATGGAACTGTGATTTGAATTGCAATAAATGATGTATCGTTTTCCATGCTTGTGATCATTAATAGTAGTGTGTCATCACTATGTGTTATTGGTTGTTTAGTCTCTTCCATTTGATAAAAGTTTATGATTTGTAATGACCATTTCGTGTACCCCAGAGGACGTGAATGATTTAGTAAATGCATAATTGTTTTTCGTGTAATGTGTGCACACATTCATCATATGCAATGTTCTGCAATGTTTCACTTAAAAAAAAAAATAAAAAAAAATTGTACAGTGTTTGTTGTCCTTTGGGGTTCACACGGCGGGGCATTACAGAAGTAATTAAGATGGATTAGAGACCAACTTGCAAAAGTTGGAGGATGTGACCATGAGAGAGAAAAGGGGAATTTAAAAAAAAAGAATTTTAATTCCAAAAAGGAAATATGACTAAATTAAATAAAATGGTATATTTATTTAATTTAGAGGAGGAAGAGGGGTAAAGTATTTATTAAATTAAATACTTTAGGACCCTTATGTAAGATGCCAGGTATTAATTAAACAAATGGTTTAATTAATATTAACAGAGGGGATGAGCAACTTGATGAATAAGGAGACGCGTTTGATCATATGGAAGTGATCAAATTGGACGAGAAAAGGGGAATTAAAAAAAAAGAATTTTAATTCCAAAAAGGGAATATGACTAAATTAAATAAAATGGTATATTTATTTAATTTAGAGGAGGAAGAGGGGTAAATTATTTATTAAATTAAATACTTTAGGACCCTTATGTAAGATGCCAGGTATTAATTAAACAAATGGTTTAATTAATATTAACAGAGGGGATGAGCAACTGGATGAATAAGGAGATGCGTTTGATCATATGGAAGTGATCAAATTGAACATCTACAGCCACGATAGGAGAATGACTAATTATAGGCATAGAGTATGGGACCTCATTGAGGGATTTGATGCCTTCAATATTCAATTGATACCACGATAGAAGAATCAGACTGCAAATTCTCTGGCCCAGGCAGCGAGTACCCTGCAGCCCCTATCTTTGTTAGGTTTGAAGAAGTTTACTGTAGAATTGACTCCTGTGCCATCAGTTCCAGAAAATGTTACTAACTTTCAGGTATTTGAAGATGACAAGCATATCCTAGACTTTATTACAAACACATGTTTTTTCTTCCCAAATTATTGATGAAACAAAACTTCAGGAAGCAGAACTGGATTTGGAAGGAGTGATAAACCTGAAGTCTAATACTATTCCAAGGGGAATGGTACAGTTAGAGCAGATTTTTGATCTGGACAAGATTAGAGATTAGGAGCAAGAGTCTAAGAAAGAGTCTATCAATGGACAGTGTGACATTTACAATATGGGAACTGAAGATAATGCCAAGAACATTTTTATTGGCAAAGTATGCACTTCAGAGGAGAGACAAGGAATAATTGAAGCATTGCACAACTTTTCGGATATAGTAGCATGCAGTTATGAGGACTTGAAAACTTATGATACATCAATCATAACTCATACTATGCCTCTAAGGCTAGGTTCCAAGCCTTTCAGGCAAAGGCAGAGACCAATCAATGCATTATTGGAACTGGTCATACAGAAAGAAGTTTAGAAATTATTATCTGCCCGAATTATATTTCCTATTAGGCATTCAACATGGGTGGAAAACTTGGTCCCAGTAAGGAAAAAGAATGGGGAAATAAGACTTTGTGTTGATTTCAGGAACTTGAACAGATCGTTAGAAAAGAACAACTATCCAGTCCCTTCATTGGATGAAGTACTTCAAGTGGTTAATGGATCTCAGATGATGTCCTTCCTAGACGGTTATTTAGGGTACAACCAAGTGATGGTCCAGTATGAAGATAGACACAAGACTGCTTTCACAACTAAATGGGGTACCTTTTCCTACAGGAGGATGCCTTTTGGACTTATTAATGCAGGGGCTACATTTCAAAGGGCCATGGATATTGCCTTCAAAGATATCATAGGAAAATGCATCATTATTTATATGGATGATCTAACTATCTTTTCCAAAAACAGAGGGGACCACATCTCAGACTTACGCAAAGTGTTTCAAAGGTGTAGGAAATTTGGTATGTCCCTGAATCCTAAAAAGTGCATTTTTGGAGTGACAGAAGGGAAGTTGCTGGGACATGTCATATTTGAAAAGGGAATTGGTATTGATCCAGAAAGAGTGGAGGCCATACTAAAGATTCGGCCATCTGCTAGCAAAAAGGAGATGAAGTCTTTCTTTGGCAAGATCAACTTCGTCAGAAAATTCATTACTAGATTTGCTAAAATCGTCAAGCCATTGAATGTTATGTTGAAGCAAGATGCTAAGGTTGAATGGACTATGGAAGCAAAGGAGGCATTTGCAGAAATCAAACAGGCCATTGCTGACGCTCCAGTATTGGTAAGTCCTAATTACAGTAAGCCCTTTTACATCTATTCATTTGCTTCGGACCATTCATGTGCGGGAATGCTGACTCAAAAGTCTGATGAGGGAAATGAGCATCCCATTGCTTTTATGAGTGCACCATTAAAAGATGTTGAGTTGAAATATCCAAGTGTGGAAAAGCAGGCGTATGCCCTGGCCAGAGCAGTAAAGAAATTTAGACATTATATCCTCAGGAATAAGGTTTATGCAATTGTCCCAGATCCTGCAGTCAAGTTACTTTTGATGCAGAATGAGTTGGGTGAGCGTAGAGCTAAGTGGGTGACAATGCTACAAGAATACGATATTGAGATCCAACCCATGAAGTTGGTAAGAGGATAGGGACTTACTCAGACTATGGCTGAAATGGGCCCTAAACTGACTGTTTAGAATTATAACCTTGAGGAGGTTTCCCCAGATGGTTGGTATGATGACATAGTTTATTACTTGCTAAACCAATGATCTCTAGGTCATCTTAATGTTGTTCAGAGGAGAGCTTTATAATTAAAGAGTGACGGTTTCATGCTAAAGGGAGCTATTCTGTACAAGAAAAATCATGAATGCATTTATTTGAGGTGTCTTGGGAAGCAGGAAGCTGAAAGAGTGATGAACGAATTTCATGAAAAGTATGGCACTGGCCATGGTTCTGCGATTGCCACAGCAAATCAAATTTTGAGGGCAGGGTACTATTGGCCCACATTATTCAAAGACGTTCACCATCATGTTAGGACTTGCCACACTTGCTAGACTGTAGCAACCAAGGAGAGGTATGCAGCACTTCCACTTCAACCGATCACTGAGGTAAGACCTTTTGCTCAGTGGGGTATGGACTTCATAGGCCCTATCAACCCACCATCTTCTGCGAGGCACATGTACATTCTAACTATTACTGATTATTTCACAAGGTAGACTAAGGTTTTTTCTTGTAGGCAATGTACATCTGAGGTAGTGATTGATTTTCTAAAATCTACTATTATTAATCAATTTGGATGCCCTATTGTTGTTGTTTGTGATAATCGTCCTACTTTTGCATCTCTAAAATTTTTAAATTGGGCTTTTGATCATGGCATTATTATAAAGTTTGCATCCAATTACTACCCCCAGGGTAATGGCTTAGCAGAGTCCTCAATAAGAACTTATTGACTGTTATCCGTAAGCTGCTAGAGAGGAATCCAAAAGACTGGCATACCCAGCTTCGGTTTTCCCTCTGGGCAGATCGTACAAGGCTTAAATCATCCATTAGAACATCTCCTTATCACTTAGTGTATGGTCTGGAGCCAGTATTCCCTATTCAACTCAAGATCCTAACCTTGCAATTCATTAATGATTTTTATGATGAGGGGGACAAAAGGGAGGCTAGGTTGACCAAACTCTTGCACTTTGAGGAGAAACGAGACAATGCCCTTAAGAACTTTGCCAAACATCAGGGGGTAGTTAAGAGGTGGTTTGATAGAAGGGCTAAAGTCAAGGCCTTTAGGATTTCTGACCTTGTGTTATACTGGGATAAACCTCATGACCGAAAAGGGGACCATGGGAAGTTTGACAAACTGTGGCTTGGTCCATATCAGATTGTTGAAATACTTGGAGATAATGCCTTCCGTCTGAAGACTCTCACGGGAGAATATATTCCACTTCCTGTCAATAGGCAGTATTTGAAACATTATTTCTAGTTCTGAGATATTTTCAGCTCCCTGCTTTGTATATAGTTAGTTTAGGTTGCTTTCTGTTGTCTTGTTTTGGTTAGACTAGGTTTCCTTTCGGTTTGTTTGCTTTAGTAGAATAGGTTTGCTTTGGTTTGTTGGTTTTGGTTTGTGTTTCTCTTGCTCTTGGTTCCTGTTCTTTCTAGGGATCCCTTGTTGCATTTGTACAATAGTGGTGACAAAGTAGGTGTGGTGTTCTTAGTATTTCCCTTACGAACTTTAATCACCTTTCCAGAACATTATGGTATGAATTCTCTACCCAATGTCACATATCCTTGTGTCTAATGCAGAGGGTCTTCTAGTCAGATTTAACAGGAATAAATTAGGGTCCCATATTTTCAAAATATTAAAGATACCTGAAGTCTCAAAAGGTCCTTATGAAGTTTGCACAAGTGAAAAATCCTTTTTCTACTCTAGTGCCACTGTGGTTCTCATCCTTGAGTGTGAACTTCATTGTTCACAGGTTGAAGTGAATGTAGTGAAAAGACAAGCAGTATTTTAACAAAAAGAAAGAAAGAAAGAAAGAAATAATATTGAAAATTAAAAGTCTGAATTCGACTTATCAGGGGGATCTGGATATCTCTATCAGGGCTATGGACGCATGGCCGACAGTAGAGCTATGTTTAGGAGAATCATAGCGATAACCTCGTCGGGGCTATGGATGCCTGACTGGCAGCGAGGCTCTATCCAGGCTACTTTTAGAGTATGAATCTTTATGTAGCTTGTTCAGACCAAGTTTGGTTCCTGCTGTAGCTAAAGGAAGGTAATGAATGCATATGCACACACTTCGACCCTGGTGTAGGAAAGTTTGGGTGACTGGGGGGTTCTTTGTTTTAACCATAGGTGGAGGCAGGATGAATGAATTGAAGCCATAAGTTCTGATTTCTTGATTCCAGTTTGTCATCGAAATGCTCAGGAGCATTTCCCGAGCAGAGTCACCATTTGTTGTGTAGTTTTGCACACACGCCCCACTCGGAGTAGGGACCCTCTTTTCACAATGTCTTTTGACCTTTGGTTTTTATTGGATTTATCTTTTCAAGGTCTTGAGATGTTGGCCTTGTTGACTTTGGTCTTACCTTGAGGTTTGAATTGGTTAAACTTGGGTTTTAGTCAAAATCTGGGTTTTGACCTAGATCCGGGATTTTTCGGCTTGGGCGGATTTTCCCGGATCCTAGTCCTTTTGTCTGGCTATTGCTCAAATTTCTGAAATCTAGGTTTCTGCTAGAATCCGAGATTTTTCAGCTCGGGCATATTTTCCCGAACCTTGTTAAAATCCTGAAAGATGCATTATCCACAAAATTCGTGCTCACACAGATTATCCATTCGGCTTGGTTTTTTTCGAAATTTCGTTTTGGGCTCGGGTTTCCAGATTTCCTTGATATATCTTGTCGTGCATTAATGTTCAAAGTACGTCTTCTCTGGTGAGAGGGCAGGTGGATTTAAGGCCTTTTGGCATCCTTTTGATTTCATTATTCACTTGCTATCTACTCTGGCACTTGAAATTCTTCATTTGAGATTTAATTATTGGATTCGAGTTGCTTGCATGTGGATTTCTTAAGCACTGGTGTTGGGTCTTCGTTGATAGGCAACACTATTTCGCAGTCACCTCCTTGAGTTTGAGCTTCATTCAAAATTGATCTATGGTAAGTCGTTACTGGCCCCTCCTTTTGTTTGCACTTTGATTGAATCTTTCGAGTTGATTGGTAGTCACTGTAGGTCGGCCCTTGCTTGTTTTATGGTGTGTATTTGGCAAAGTAGGGTTGACTCACCTCTTCATGAGTTTTATCACCCGCACTATGCATGCTTTTGTTTATCAATCGAATGTTGGGTATACCCCTATGGATAGGTGTTTTGGGTAGGACTTTACCTTCTAGGCATGTAATTTGATGTATTTTATGAAGATTAGGGTTTCAGTTTATTTGCCTGGATTTATCAGGTTTGGTAGGATTATTGCGATTTTCATGTTTTGTGTCTAGCCCAACTCTGCTCATATCTCGAGAGATCCTGGTGCTTTGGATTGATCATTTCGAGGGATAGTGTCTGAAACGTCGAGCTTATCCTGGTTTTCATGGCGGAGGTCTAGTTATTGAATTTAGGGCATCATTTTTTCGCCATGAGGATCAGTCATTTGTTGAGTTTGGGAATCCAAATTCATGTGTATTCAAAGTTTTGCTTATTGGGATTGAGTTTATGACCATTGGAATCCAAATAGGGGGGTTTACATGATTAGCCGATTAAGGGTTCGCGCGTTAACGATCGTCGGGTTTCCGAGGTGTCCGCGGAATTTCTGTGCACCTAGATTTTCCCAGTTTCTACCGTATCTGCGGAATATGATGAATTCTAGAGTTTCGAGCTGTCCGCAGAAGTCCAGCCTGTCCGGATTTTTTTGGTTTCCTGCCTGGTTTTATTCCTTTTCAATTTTTTGATGTTGGGGGTAATGAAGTAAATGCTAGGTGGCCACCTTTTGTTGCTAATCAATGAATTTCATGGTAGTTACACAACTCTTTTTCCTGTATTGACGATTTATTTGATGTATGACATCTTGGCTGCAGGAGTCCGTCTGGGTCAGATTTCTCCGAATTCTGCCCCGACTACATTTCCCCGGATTGTCCCATTTCCTGGATTACTTCATTTTTTTGGATTTTCAAGATTGATGATTAGTGATGGATTTTAATTGCTTTATGTGCTTTCTAGGCTAACCTTTGATTGGAATATGGATGATAGATGAATATTCATGAGGTTGTTTTGTGAATGCAGGCTGAATCAAGCAAACTTGCGGCAGGAAAGTCCAAGGGGGATATTGAAGGGTCCTCCATTACAGATGCAAAAAAATTGAGGCTAGATACGAAGAGTCAGGTGCCTGATAGCAAGATTGCTTCAATATGGTTTGAGGTCTCTGACACTAATGTAGGGGCATGGAGGTATGAGGAATTCAAGGTAAGAACAACTTAGAAAGATCTATCGGCCCTGACCAAGGGGATGATGAAGTCCGGACTAGTCAATGTAGCAGGATTCCCTCCTATGGTTCAATGTTACGAATTGATATTGGAGTGTGCCCGACAGTATGATTTTGATACGCAGAGGGTTGTTAGCACCGAAGGAAGGGTCTTGGCGAACTTCAATCTAGTTTCTATTGCCCAAGCATTTGATATGCCAGACTTGCCATGTGTGTGTGCCTTGGACATGGACCTGGCCATAACTTACTATGAAGATGAGCCCACCAAAGCCCAGCAGATGATTAATTCTTGGTTGGAGAAACCAAAGTCTCATTTTTCCACACTACCCAAGCAATTACACAGGATCAAATTCAGACCAGACATATATGATGCAATCACACTATTGAGTAGAGTGGCTAGTTTGAAGAGTGCTGGAGTACTAGAGAACTGGATGGTGCATGTGATCAATAGGATTGAGCAAGGTATTAATTACCATTGGGAAGGACTCATCAGTGCAATGATTAATAGGCAGTTAAGAGATGTGCTAGAAACAAAGAAGTTTACCATGTACTTCTATGTGATATATGTGTTGGCTAGATTCTACCCATATAGGGGTTTAAATCCAAAGGGGACATTTGGACAAGATATAGTCTATGGCATATACCCAGAATTGCATCTAGGACATCAGGATTTTAGAAGGGCAAATGATGCATTCACAATGCATATTACCAAGTTGCTCCAAAATGTAGAACATGTGAGATTGTCTGATGGAGCCAAGGAGTTAATAAAGAAATATGGAGCTTGGTTCATATAGTTTCCCACTTTCTCCTACATCAGAATTGACGGATTTCAAACTGCTCCATACAGGTTGCCTAGATATCCCACTGACCACATCGTGCTATTCGAGGTTACAAGGCAGATATGTGAGTTCGATGCTATTGTTAAAAAGGCAAAGCATAAGACAGGGTTTTGTGGAGATTTCCCTCTAAAAATTGGCATAAGTGAGGTTTGTCCTTCAATTCAATTGGCTCATGCATCAAGGGATGAATTGAGTACATATGGTTTCTCTTTCCACTCTAAAAGGACAAATTTTGACATCACTAGAGAGCGCAGAAGAAGGCCACCAAAGAGTACCATCACAAGGACGACCTAGAGGATTACTGGGCAAATGTCAAAGATGACTTTGAGGTGAGGAAGAAAAGATACTCTAGGCTTCTAGTTGATGTCATCAGACTATACAATGTTAAGTTGATCCCTGACCAGTTGGAGGATGATGGGAATCTGGTGCAAGATCATGCATATCAGTCAGTCAAGGATAGATCGATTGGAGAGATAAATTGGGCTGAAAATGAGGTAACTGAGTTGGAAGACCTGATGTCCCCTGTCATGTAGTTTACCAAGTCATGGTTGAAACACAAAGTTTGGGAGCTAGAAAGTGAGAAGGTACCTTGTACCTTCAATTTAATGGGAAATTTAAATCCTCTTTCTACCTCAGAGGAATCCGGGGAAGAAGATCCCAAAAGGAAAACTAAAGTGAGCTCGCCCTTCAAAATTAAAATCAAAGGCCCAAAGGAAAGTGATTCGGAACAGAAGAGGAAACCAAAGGGAAAGAAGAGAAGCTGAACCTTGAGAATAGGTAATTCTGTAGAGGAGGAGGAACTTGAGCAAGCAGAGAAATAAGATATCCCTCCAGAGCCAAAAAGGACAAAGACAACTAGGGGCTCAAAGAAGAAAGATCAAGAAACCTCCAAGGATAAGGAAAAGCCTCCAGTGGTTGAAGTGGAAAGCTCGGGAGAGAAAACCAGAGTTTACTCAAGGAAATCAAGGACTCCATCTCCCAAGGAGACCCTACAAAAGGCAGATCCTCTTCCAACGGCGTCCATTGTGGAGTAAAAAAAGGCTACTTCCCCTTCACCAAGTGTACCTGAGTAGGTGACTCCTGAAGAGCATGAGACTAGTGGGGAGGTAGACCCATTCAAGGAAGGAGAACTCTTTGGTGCAGCAAGTGAGCTTGAGGTGGAAGGTGTGGAAATGCACCCTTCTCCACTAGTACAGTATGAAGATTCTCCTACGAGCAGCAAAGGCAACAAATCTCCTAAGAAGAAGGATGCACCTATTAAGAGCCTATCACCTCTGCAAGAAGAAGAGCCCAAGCTAGGTGATCAAGGTGATCAGTCTCATGAGGCGAAAAAGGATGAAACAATAGAACCACATGAGGAGGCCAGGACAAATGAAATTAGGGTAGATCTTGCTGTCCCGGATTGGTTGGATAAGGAAATTACAAGAAAGAAACAAGTCATTATTGAGGATACCCCCCTCGATTGGGATGAGATGTTGGCCAAGATTGGCAAAGGTAAGAAGAACAAGATGGCTAAGGTAGTTTCAAAGATAGAGAGGGATGAAGCAAGTAACAGGGTCATTCATATTGCCACCCCTGCTGCTAGTATGAGTAAAGATGAGGTCACTGGAAAAGATTATAATGTACAGACTATCAATCTTGGACTAGCCTCTATGGAGCAGGATATTGAAGAGTACGAAGGGTCCAGTGCAGTAATAATTGGGAGATTAAGGAAAGAGACACAGTCCAAGCATGAGCTTAAAAGGGAAAATGAGATGCTTAAGAAGTGTCTAGAGGACTTAATGAAGCCTTTGCAATCTCTTCACCCATCTTCTTTTGCTACTACTGGTTTCTTGCCTAAGGAAACTATTTCTAAAATTGAAAGGATGAAGACTTCTACCCAGACTGCAATGGATTGGTTGAAGGATGTCCAAGTGAAAGGAGATGATGCAATAAAGGAAATCCTTTCAATTGGAAAGGATGCAGTAAGAGCCAAGGACTTGTTAGAACATGTTTTATCTCAAGACAAGGAGGATATTGACCTTCTATTGCAAAAATCTAAAGTGATTATGGAGTATGGTAAGGATCAGTTGGTTGTAGATGGAATCCTTCCTCCATCCAGACTTAATGAGCCTTGGGAATGGTTTGAGGCCTTGCAAATTTGACAGAAAGCTATTAAGAAGATCCATAAGGGAAAGAAACAGATGGATGGTGATCTGACTGGTGTTTATGAGGGATGTATTGTATTCTTTGAGATAATGACTGGCAGGAGGAAGATTGCCCCTAAGTACCTAAGCCTAGAACAATTGAGGGAATGGTGGCATGATGTCTATGCCCCTGATTCTGAAAATGTTATAACAGGGCACCAACTAGATGATGCGGCAACTTACTTGGCTGTGGTAGACAAGTATCAAGTAAATAAGGGTGAGTGGGATAAAATTGTTAAGTAGTCGAGGGAAGAAATTGGCTCAATTGAATGTCGGCTCAAGATCCTACCTTTTCCACCTGTTGCTGAGATGGATAGAGTGTTTTTGAAGGTTCATGAAGCCTTGGATCAGAACAAGGATAAGGGAGGCGGTAGTTAATGCCAATTTTGAGATTTGTGCTTCCCTATTATTATAGGGCATGTGTTGATTCGAGCTGCATTGAGGAATGTGTTTGGGCCAACCTTGATGATGTATCAGAATTTAATGTGTGCCTTATTTTGAAATTCCTAAGGCCAACTTGTTTTGGGCTATTTCTTTATTTTGTAAATGTTTGGCTGGGCTGACATGTTTTGAGGATTCTCTATAAAGGGAATTCTTGCCTCATTGTAAGAGAGGAGTTAGTTGAAAGATAATAGAGACAAGCTATATTAGAAAAGAGTTAGAGCATTATGTAGTAGAAAATAGATAGTTCTTGAAGCAAATATTGTAACAGAATAGTGGAATTGTTGCTGCATCTCGGTAATCTAATACAATTGAAGGATTTGTGGCTTCTCTGGTGAATTCTTTTGTGTTGGTTTATCCTGCATGGTTCCTATTGTTCCATCTTTGAAATTGCTTAAAGATCTAAGTTTTAGTGTTAGATTTAGGATTATATTAGTTTGGTGAATAATGTTCATGATTTCATACTTGGATTGTTTGTAGCAATCTCTAGTCTATACTCCCAGTAACTATCTGATTGTAGTAGGCTGGTGAAGTCAACCTAGACCATATATCTATTTTGTGCTTAGTTCGATTGTGGATGAAATTCTATGATCTAAAAATCTATATACCTTAGAAGATTGCACCGTTCTTGTGATATTGCATTGCGGGTTAAGCAAGGATTGGTTATTTGAGATTGGTCCATTCCAGATATCTGTCATTTGCATTGTTCATCTTAGAAATAGTTTAGATCTCATTATATCTTTGCACCCTTATCTTTTGCTATTTCTGTATCATTTGGTTAGACTTAGGATCTAAGATCATCATATTGCAAGATTTGATAAATTGAAAAGATACAGTCTGCTTGTAGTAAGGTCCGATTGTGATTACCAGCATTTTCACATTTTATTTGAGTTGTTTATGCATTGTCATGACCTGACAACCGAGAGACCTTGGGGTGATTTTCAGCAATTTATTGTTGAAGATTATCTTTCAAGAGAGATAGAATACCATTTTCTATCTGAGTTGTTGTTGTGAAGAAAACACCATCAACACTTCCCCTATTGTGGTTTTGGGGAGGAAGATCTAAGAAAAAAAACTATTTTTTCTAAGAAAGGTTTGATTTGTAGGTTTGATATATTTTGGCCCTAACATAGATATTTAAACCTCTAGATCTCTAAATAGTTTCATCCCTTAACAAAATGGATGATGTAAATTTACCCTTGTGTAAATGGTTTTTTGTGGTTCCTTTCATTTTAATCTATGATCAAGATGCCATCCTTAATATTCTCTCTTTGTTTGACAAATAACATGCCCTCTCCTCATGCATCAAGTCTTTCAATTAGTTTCCATTTTGGATTTACCTCCCAAATCTCCTGCTTCATTTTTGTGTAATTCATATTATATTAGCATTGGAAATTCTTTGGTACTTTTCATTATTGTGGATAATGCCCCTACCATATTCTCTCACATCACCTATGCATGTATTCTTATGGAATTGGACTTGTTTTCACCTCTTTGATAGAGTTTGTTTTATATGTTGGTGATAGTTCATGGAGCTAATATTTGGATTATGAAGGCATTGTTGGTAGGAAAGAGAAACTATTTAGACACTGCTGAATAAATCCTACCACATCTTGTTGCAAAGAGCTTGCAGACTATAAGATTGAAAAGGTACCATCTAGAGTAGGGGTAGGATAGATGGGTCACCTCCCATCTTGTAGATATATGTATAAGAAAAAATATGAGTAACAATAAAACAAGTATGTATGCATGAATATATATGTAAAAGTATATGTAAGAAGATATATGTAAGAATGTATGTATGATGGAATATATGTAAGAAGAAGGGTAATATATAGAGAGTATAGGGGAAGATATATGAAGGTACTCCATTGACATAATTAATATAATGATATTAGAATTCTATGTATATGATGTTATTTGGAACTTTGTGAATCTATAATAGATTAAGTTAATCCTTTGTCTAAATCAAGCCGTTATTACCTTTATATGATTGAGTCTAGGGTATAAGCCACAACACTCAAAAAGTACTTGGGGCTTAGAACTCTAGTTTGTGTTTCCCCACTTTTCTTGATAACGTTCGTTCCATTGTTGGGACCCTGGTTAGGTGATATAAAGGATAGTAATACCATTTTTTTAAAATCAAGCATGAAAAAAGGAAATTAAAGAAGATATGAAAACCTGTAGAACTATCCTCTTGGTACTTACCCTCTGAGAGGATTTTAGGAACCAAGGGGATGAAGAATGGAAAGGGGGAGGGATTTCAAAAGGGATCCTTGAAGAGATGTGACCAATAAGAAAAGTGTCCAAATAACAATGCTACAAAATAAAAAAATGACTAATGTAATCAAAAATCAAACACACCCATGGCAAAAGGAGTAAAAAAAATACAAGAGAGATTAGAGAACAAATTGAATTAGCAAGAAAAATGAACATGACAATTCCAAATGGAGAAGAAAGAAGACAAAACCAAATTATTGAGGGAGAAGAAAGACACCATAGAAGAATATAAATTATAAATAAAATGAGGAGTGCACCAATGAGGGTGTTGTAGAGTGCATCATAGTAGGTGTTGCCAAGGAAAAGAAAAAGAGAATAAAGAAGAAGAGTGAAAAACCCAGGAGAAATCAAAATTATGTTGGGAAAAATTAGCACAAATCAAAACCAGTTTAACGAGGAACATTTATGACTATGGAGAATCTAGAAACTTATTATTGGGACCTACAATAATATAGAAACACCACTCCTACTTATCCAAATCCCAAAGCAATATCGAGGCAAAATGGATATTCGTTCTTAATGGATATCCAATAAAAATGGATATCTATTTTTACTTTTAAGAAATGGATATTTGTTTCTTAAAGTTAAGAAACATATAGGGTATGTGCAGGATCATCATGGAAAAAACAGGCCCTTAAGTGGCAAAAAAATCAAAAAAATTAGAGTTAGGCAACTTGACATAAAAATTTGAATAAGTTATCTATATTATTTCAAAAATATGTAAGAATAGAATCTATAGAAAATTGAATGTAGTTTCTAAACTACTAGGTTTTTTTAAAAAGAAAAGAAATCTATTTGGTAAAAATTTGAAATTTCAATGCAGTAGTACTTAAATTTCAGGGGAAAAATAAGAAGTAGGTGTCTGTCTGACCACCTAGGTAACCACAATTAAATGATAATATTTTTTATAAGATTTTATATATAAGTAGAGGACTCATTTCCCGATGTGATGCATATTTTTTTGTATTTTTTTTCCAAGTAAATAATTAATTATGATTTTTTTATTATAACTTTTGAAAAATATAAAAAACTCGTATGTCTAACCACCTTAACTTGGTCAAAACTTTATGAAATTCAATTTTTCTTTTTTTAATCGTATATTATGCGAAGCATATATAATGTGATGCATGTTTTGGATTCAAAACATGTGATACCGTTTGAAAGCTATAAATGTTTTTCAATCAGTCTATCAATCAGGACTTTAGTCATAATTTGAATAGAAAATGAATAATAATTACTTATTAAATTCAAAGTAAAGCATAAATTATATTGGTAAAAAGTTGAGAATCTCCTTTAAAAACCCTTTTTGTTTCATCAATTTTGGGTAAAAAAAAATTGTCAGCCACATAACCATCATATTGCCACTTTTTGGCCCATCATGATCCTGCACATACCTTATAATTATTTCTTAAAGTTAAGAAGCAAATAACCGTTTATTAAAGTTAGAAGCGAATATCCATTTCTTTTAATTTGAAATATTAATATATATAAATATCACTATAGATTTAAATTTAAAATGCTATAATATTAATATTAAAATAAATATTTATATACATTTTAAATACTAATATATATAATGTAAGATATGATAAATTAATATATACTAGAAAATATTAATATTAATATAATATTCATTATATTTAATTTATAAATATATAATGTCATATTATATAAATATAATATTATATATAATAATAATTATAATAATATAATTATTATTAAAAAATATTTGAATGAAAAGATATATGTTTCTTTACTATATATATATATATATATATATATATATATATATATATAAAACATGTTATAATATTGATATTAATATAAATATTTATATATATTTAAAATATTAGTATATATAATATAATATATACTAGGAAATAATAATATTAATATAATATACATTATATTTAATATAAATATTATGTGTTAATATTATTTAAATATAATATTATATTTTTAATAATAAAATATATTATAAAAAATTATTTGATGGATTGTTGCAAGGGAGTTTTATATATCATATTTATTATTTACTAAAACTAAAAGGAGATGAGAGCAATATATACACCTCTCTCTCTCTCTCACCTTCCCTCTGTATGTTTACCTATCTCTACTCACCCTCTCCCTCTCTACCTACATTTCTCTCAATTTTTCTCACCCTACCTCTCCCTCCCTTCCACTTTCCTCCTCTCCCTCCATCACTCCAATTGT
>VDFB02026320.1:85418696-85430135 GCA_007258455.2 Sequoia sempervirens
GGGGATCTGGATATCTCTATCAGGGCTATGGACGCATGGCCGACAGTAGAGCTATGTTTAGGAGAATCATAGCGATAACCTCGTCGGGGCTATGGATGCCTGACTGGCAGCGAGGCTCTATCCAGGCTACTTTTAGAGTATGAATCTTTATGTAGCTTGTTCAGACCAAGTTTGGTTCCTGCTGTAGCTAAAGGAAGGTAATGAATGCATATGCACACACTTCGACCCTGGTGTAGGAAAGTTTGGGTGACTGGGGGGTTCTTTGTTTTAACCATAGGTGGAGGCAGGATGAATGAATTGAAGCCATAAGTTCTGATTTCTTGATTCCAGTTTGTCATCGAAATGCTCAGGAGCATTTCCCGAGCAGAGTCACCATTTGTTGTGTAGTTTTGCACACACGCCCCACTCGGAGTAGGGACCCTCTTTTCACAATGTCTTTTGACCTTTGGTTTTTATTGGATTTATCTTTTCAAGGTCTTGAGATGTTGGCCTTGTTGACTTTGGTCTTACCTTGAGGTTTGAATTGGTTAAACTTGGGTTTTAGTCAAAATCTGGGTTTTGACCTAGATCCGGGATTTTTCGGCTTGGGCGGATTTTCCCGGATCCTAGTCCTTTTGTCTGGCTATTGCTCAAATTTCTGAAATCTAGGTTTCTGCTAGAATCCGAGATTTTTCAGCTCGGGCATATTTTCCCGAACCTTGTTAAAATCCTGAAAGATGCATTATCCACAAAATTCGTGCTCACACAGATTATCCATTCGGCTTGGTTTTTTTCGAAATTTCGTTTTGGGCTCGGGTTTCCAGATTTCCTTGATATATCTTGTCGTGCATTAATGTTCAAAGTACGTCTTCTCTGGTGAGAGGGCAGGTGGATTTAAGGCCTTTTGGCATCCTTTTGATTTCATTATTCACTTGCTATCTACTCTGGCACTTGAAATTCTTCATTTGAGATTTAATTATTGGATTCGAGTTGCTTGCATGTGGATTTCTTAAGCACTGGTGTTGGGTCTTCGTTGATAGGCAACACTATTTCGCAGTCACCTCCTTGAGTTTGAGCTTCATTCAAAATTGATCTATGGTAAGTCGTTACTGGCCCCTCCTTTTGTTTGCACTTTGATTGAATCTTTCGAGTTGATTGGTAGTCACTGTAGGTCGGCCCTTGCTTGTTTTATGGTGTGTATTTGGCAAAGTAGGGTTGACTCACCTCTTCATGAGTTTTATCACCCGCACTATGCATGCTTTTGTTTATCAATCGAATGTTGGGTATACCCCTATGGATAGGTGTTTTGGGTAGGACTTTACCTTCTAGGCATGTAATTTGATGTATTTTATGAAGATTAGGGTTTCAGTTTATTTGCCTGGATTTATCAGGTTTGGTAGGATTATTGCGATTTTCATGTTTTGTGTCTAGCCCAACTCTGCTCATATCTCGAGAGATCCTGGTGCTTTGGATTGATCATTTCGAGGGATAGTGTCTGAAACGTCGAGCTTATCCTGGTTTTCATGGCGGAGGTCTAGTTATTGAATTTAGGGCATCATTTTTTCGCCATGAGGATCAGTCATTTGTTGAGTTTGGGAATCCAAATTCATGTGTATTCAAAGTTTTGCTTATTGGGATTGAGTTTATGACCATTGGAATCCAAATAGGGGGGTTTACATGATTAGCCGATTAAGGGTTCGCGCGTTAACGATCGTCGGGTTTCCGAGGTGTCCGCGGAATTTCTGTGCACCTAGATTTTCCCAGTTTCTACCGTATCTGCGGAATATGATGAATTCTAGAGTTTCGAGCTGTCCGCAGAAGTCCAGCCTGTCCGGATTTTTTTGGTTTCCTGCCTGGTTTTATTCCTTTTCAATTTTTTGATGTTGGGGGTAATGAAGTAAATGCTAGGTGGCCACCTTTTGTTGCTAATCAATGAATTTCATGGTAGTTACACAACTCTTTTTCCTGTATTGACGATTTATTTGATGTATGACATCTTGGCTGCAGGAGTCCGTCTGGGTCAGATTTCTCCGAATTCTGCCCCGACTACATTTCCCCGGATTGTCCCATTTCCTGGATTACTTCATTTTTTTGGATTTTCAAGATTGATGATTAGTGATGGATTTTAATTGCTTTATGTGCTTTCTAGGCTAACCTTTGATTGGAATATGGATGATAGATGAATATTCATGAGGTTGTTTTGTGAATGCAGGCTGAATCAAGCAAACTTGCGGCAGGAAAGTCCAAGGGGGATATTGAAGGGTCCTCCATTACAGATGCAAAAAAATTGAGGCTAGATACGAAGAGTCAGGTGCCTGATAGCAAGATTGCTTCAATATGGTTTGAGGTCTCTGACACTAATGTAGGGGCATGGAGGTATGAGGAATTCAAGGTAAGAACAACTTAGAAAGATCTATCGGCCCTGACCAAGGGGATGATGAAGTCCGGACTAGTCAATGTAGCAGGATTCCCTCCTATGGTTCAATGTTACGAATTGATATTGGAGTGTGCCCGACAGTATGATTTTGATACGCAGAGGGTTGTTAGCACCGAAGGAAGGGTCTTGGCGAACTTCAATCTAGTTTCTATTGCCCAAGCATTTGATATGCCAGACTTGCCATGTGTGTGTGCCTTGGACATGGACCTGGCCATAACTTACTATGAAGATGAGCCCACCAAAGCCCAGCAGATGATTAATTCTTGGTTGGAGAAACCAAAGTCTCATTTTTCCACACTACCCAAGCAATTACACAGGATCAAATTCAGACCAGACATATATGATGCAATCACACTATTGAGTAGAGTGGCTAGTTTGAAGAGTGCTGGAGTACTAGAGAACTGGATGGTGCATGTGATCAATAGGATTGAGCAAGGTATTAATTACCATTGGGAAGGACTCATCAGTGCAATGATTAATAGGCAGTTAAGAGATGTGCTAGAAACAAAGAAGTTTACCATGTACTTCTATGTGATATATGTGTTGGCTAGATTCTACCCATATAGGGGTTTAAATCCAAAGGGGACATTTGGACAAGATATAGTCTATGGCATATACCCAGAATTGCATCTAGGACATCAGGATTTTAGAAGGGCAAATGATGCATTCACAATGCATATTACCAAGTTGCTCCAAAATGTAGAACATGTGAGATTGTCTGATGGAGCCAAGGAGTTAATAAAGAAATATGGAGCTTGGTTCATATAGTTTCCCACTTTCTCCTACATCAGAATTGACGGATTTCAAACTGCTCCATACAGGTTGCCTAGATATCCCACTGACCACATCGTGCTATTCGAGGTTACAAGGCAGATATGTGAGTTCGATGCTATTGTTAAAAAGGCAAAGCATAAGACAGGGTTTTGTGGAGATTTCCCTCTAAAAATTGGCATAAGTGAGGTTTGTCCTTCAATTCAATTGGCTCATGCATCAAGGGATGAATTGAGTACATATGGTTTCTCTTTCCACTCTAAAAGGACAAATTTTGACATCACTAGAGAGCGCAGAAGAAGGCCACCAAAGAGTACCATCACAAGGACGACCTAGAGGATTACTGGGCAAATGTCAAAGATGACTTTGAGGTGAGGAAGAAAAGATACTCTAGGCTTCTAGTTGATGTCATCAGACTATACAATGTTAAGTTGATCCCTGACCAGTTGGAGGATGATGGGAATCTGGTGCAAGATCATGCATATCAGTCAGTCAAGGATAGATCGATTGGAGAGATAAATTGGGCTGAAAATGAGGTAACTGAGTTGGAAGACCTGATGTCCCCTGTCATGTAGTTTACCAAGTCATGGTTGAAACACAAAGTTTGGGAGCTAGAAAGTGAGAAGGTACCTTGTACCTTCAATTTAATGGGAAATTTAAATCCTCTTTCTACCTCAGAGGAATCCGGGGAAGAAGATCCCAAAAGGAAAACTAAAGTGAGCTCGCCCTTCAAAATTAAAATCAAAGGCCCAAAGGAAAGTGATTCGGAACAGAAGAGGAAACCAAAGGGAAAGAAGAGAAGCTGAACCTTGAGAATAGGTAATTCTGTAGAGGAGGAGGAACTTGAGCAAGCAGAGAAATAAGATATCCCTCCAGAGCCAAAAAGGACAAAGACAACTAGGGGCTCAAAGAAGAAAGATCAAGAAACCTCCAAGGATAAGGAAAAGCCTCCAGTGGTTGAAGTGGAAAGCTCGGGAGAGAAAACCAGAGTTTACTCAAGGAAATCAAGGACTCCATCTCCCAAGGAGACCCTACAAAAGGCAGATCCTCTTCCAACGGCGTCCATTGTGGAGTAAAAAAAGGCTACTTCCCCTTCACCAAGTGTACCTGAGTAGGTGACTCCTGAAGAGCATGAGACTAGTGGGGAGGTAGACCCATTCAAGGAAGGAGAACTCTTTGGTGCAGCAAGTGAGCTTGAGGTGGAAGGTGTGGAAATGCACCCTTCTCCACTAGTACAGTATGAAGATTCTCCTACGAGCAGCAAAGGCAACAAATCTCCTAAGAAGAAGGATGCACCTATTAAGAGCCTATCACCTCTGCAAGAAGAAGAGCCCAAGCTAGGTGATCAAGGTGATCAGTCTCATGAGGCGAAAAAGGATGAAACAATAGAACCACATGAGGAGGCCAGGACAAATGAAATTAGGGTAGATCTTGCTGTCCCGGATTGGTTGGATAAGGAAATTACAAGAAAGAAACAAGTCATTATTGAGGATACCCCCCTCGATTGGGATGAGATGTTGGCCAAGATTGGCAAAGGTAAGAAGAACAAGATGGCTAAGGTAGTTTCAAAGATAGAGAGGGATGAAGCAAGTAACAGGGTCATTCATATTGCCACCCCTGCTGCTAGTATGAGTAAAGATGAGGTCACTGGAAAAGATTATAATGTACAGACTATCAATCTTGGACTAGCCTCTATGGAGCAGGATATTGAAGAGTACGAAGGGTCCAGTGCAGTAATAATTGGGAGATTAAGGAAAGAGACACAGTCCAAGCATGAGCTTAAAAGGGAAAATGAGATGCTTAAGAAGTGTCTAGAGGACTTAATGAAGCCTTTGCAATCTCTTCACCCATCTTCTTTTGCTACTACTGGTTTCTTGCCTAAGGAAACTATTTCTAAAATTGAAAGGATGAAGACTTCTACCCAGACTGCAATGGATTGGTTGAAGGATGTCCAAGTGAAAGGAGATGATGCAATAAAGGAAATCCTTTCAATTGGAAAGGATGCAGTAAGAGCCAAGGACTTGTTAGAACATGTTTTATCTCAAGACAAGGAGGATATTGACCTTCTATTGCAAAAATCTAAAGTGATTATGGAGTATGGTAAGGATCAGTTGGTTGTAGATGGAATCCTTCCTCCATCCAGACTTAATGAGCCTTGGGAATGGTTTGAGGCCTTGCAAATTTGACAGAAAGCTATTAAGAAGATCCATAAGGGAAAGAAACAGATGGATGGTGATCTGACTGGTGTTTATGAGGGATGTATTGTATTCTTTGAGATAATGACTGGCAGGAGGAAGATTGCCCCTAAGTACCTAAGCCTAGAACAATTGAGGGAATGGTGGCATGATGTCTATGCCCCTGATTCTGAAAATGTTATAACAGGGCACCAACTAGATGATGCGGCAACTTACTTGGCTGTGGTAGACAAGTATCAAGTAAATAAGGGTGAGTGGGATAAAATTGTTAAGTAGTCGAGGGAAGAAATTGGCTCAATTGAATGTCGGCTCAAGATCCTACCTTTTCCACCTGTTGCTGAGATGGATAGAGTGTTTTTGAAGGTTCATGAAGCCTTGGATCAGAACAAGGATAAGGGAGGCGGTAGTTAATGCCAATTTTGAGATTTGTGCTTCCCTATTATTATAGGGCATGTGTTGATTCGAGCTGCATTGAGGAATGTGTTTGGGCCAACCTTGATGATGTATCAGAATTTAATGTGTGCCTTATTTTGAAATTCCTAAGGCCAACTTGTTTTGGGCTATTTCTTTATTTTGTAAATGTTTGGCTGGGCTGACATGTTTTGAGGATTCTCTATAAAGGGAATTCTTGCCTCATTGTAAGAGAGGAGTTAGTTGAAAGATAATAGAGACAAGCTATATTAGAAAAGAGTTAGAGCATTATGTAGTAGAAAATAGATAGTTCTTGAAGCAAATATTGTAACAGAATAGTGGAATTGTTGCTGCATCTCGGTAATCTAATACAATTGAAGGATTTGTGGCTTCTCTGGTGAATTCTTTTGTGTTGGTTTATCCTGCATGGTTCCTATTGTTCCATCTTTGAAATTGCTTAAAGATCTAAGTTTTAGTGTTAGATTTAGGATTATATTAGTTTGGTGAATAATGTTCATGATTTCATACTTGGATTGTTTGTAGCAATCTCTAGTCTATACTCCCAGTAACTATCTGATTGTAGTAGGCTGGTGAAGTCAACCTAGACCATATATCTATTTTGTGCTTAGTTCGATTGTGGATGAAATTCTATGATCTAAAAATCTATATACCTTAGAAGATTGCACCGTTCTTGTGATATTGCATTGCGGGTTAAGCAAGGATTGGTTATTTGAGATTGGTCCATTCCAGATATCTGTCATTTGCATTGTTCATCTTAGAAATAGTTTAGATCTCATTATATCTTTGCACCCTTATCTTTTGCTATTTCTGTATCATTTGGTTAGACTTAGGATCTAAGATCATCATATTGCAAGATTTGATAAATTGAAAAGATACAGTCTGCTTGTAGTAAGGTCCGATTGTGATTACCAGCATTTTCACATTTTATTTGAGTTGTTTATGCATTGTCATGACCTGACAACCGAGAGACCTTGGGGTGATTTTCAGCAATTTATTGTTGAAGATTATCTTTCAAGAGAGATAGAATACCATTTTCTATCTGAGTTGTTGTTGTGAAGAAAACACCATCAACACTTCCCCTATTGTGGTTTTGGGGAGGAAGATCTAAGAAAAAAAACTATTTTTTCTAAGAAAGGTTTGATTTGTAGGTTTGATATATTTTGGCCCTAACATAGATATTTAAACCTCTAGATCTCTAAATAGTTTCATCCCTTAACAAAATGGATGATGTAAATTTACCCTTGTGTAAATGGTTTTTTGTGGTTCCTTTCATTTTAATCTATGATCAAGATGCCATCCTTAATATTCTCTCTTTGTTTGACAAATAACATGCCCTCTCCTCATGCATCAAGTCTTTCAATTAGTTTCCATTTTGGATTTACCTCCCAAATCTCCTGCTTCATTTTTGTGTAATTCATATTATATTAGCATTGGAAATTCTTTGGTACTTTTCATTATTGTGGATAATGCCCCTACCATATTCTCTCACATCACCTATGCATGTATTCTTATGGAATTGGACTTGTTTTCACCTCTTTGATAGAGTTTGTTTTATATGTTGGTGATAGTTCATGGAGCTAATATTTGGATTATGAAGGCATTGTTGGTAGGAAAGAGAAACTATTTAGACACTGCTGAATAAATCCTACCACATCTTGTTGCAAAGAGCTTGCAGACTATAAGATTGAAAAGGTACCATCTAGAGTAGGGGTAGGATAGATGGGTCACCTCCCATCTTGTAGATATATGTATAAGAAAAAATATGAGTAACAATAAAACAAGTATGTATGCATGAATATATATGTAAAAGTATATGTAAGAAGATATATGTAAGAATGTATGTATGATGGAATATATGTAAGAAGAAGGGTAATATATAGAGAGTATAGGGGAAGATATATGAAGGTACTCCATTGACATAATTAATATAATGATATTAGAATTCTATGTATATGATGTTATTTGGAACTTTGTGAATCTATAATAGATTAAGTTAATCCTTTGTCTAAATCAAGCCGTTATTACCTTTATATGATTGAGTCTAGGGTATAAGCCACAACACTCAAAAAGTACTTGGGGCTTAGAACTCTAGTTTGTGTTTCCCCACTTTTCTTGATAACGTTCGTTCCATTGTTGGGACCCTGGTTAGGTGATATAAAGGATAGTAATACCATTTTTTTAAAATCAAGCATGAAAAAAGGAAATTAAAGAAGATATGAAAACCTGTAGAACTATCCTCTTGGTACTTACCCTCTGAGAGGATTTTAGGAACCAAGGGGATGAAGAATGGAAAGGGGGAGGGATTTCAAAAGGGATCCTTGAAGAGATGTGACCAATAAGAAAAGTGTCCAAATAACAATGCTACAAAATAAAAAAATGACTAATGTAATCAAAAATCAAACACACCCATGGCAAAAGGAGTAAAAAAAATACAAGAGAGATTAGAGAACAAATTGAATTAGCAAGAAAAATGAACATGACAATTCCAAATGGAGAAGAAAGAAGACAAAACCAAATTATTGAGGGAGAAGAAAGACACCATAGAAGAATATAAATTATAAATAAAATGAGGAGTGCACCAATGAGGGTGTTGTAGAGTGCATCATAGTAGGTGTTGCCAAGGAAAAGAAAAAGAGAATAAAGAAGAAGAGTGAAAAACCCAGGAGAAATCAAAATTATGTTGGGAAAAATTAGCACAAATCAAAACCAGTTTAACGAGGAACATTTATGACTATGGAGAATCTAGAAACTTATTATTGGGACCTACAATAATATAGAAACACCACTCCTACTACAACCATCCAAAATTCCTACAATCGAGTTTGGATCTATCAAATCTAACCATTGAGCTTAGTTGATAGATTTGTTAAATTTTTGAAGACTCAGAAAAAAAGGCCCTATCTATTTAAGGTTCAATGTAGGATCATGATGGGCCAAACAGGGCCCTTAAGTGACAATGAAAATATAGAAAAATAGACTTAATAAACTTCACATAATAATTTGAATAGGTTACTAACGTAATTTCAAAAATATGTAGGAATAGAATTTGTAGCAAATTGAATATAGTTTGTAAGCTACTCGACATTTTGGAAAAATTTAAAATTTCAATATAGTAGTACATTAAAATTTGGAAAAAATAAAAAAATTTGTGTTTGTCTGGCCACCCTAACTTGGTAAAAAATTTATGAAGTTCAATTTTATTTCTTTTAAACTATAGTTTGTGAAGCATAGTGTATGACACATCTTTTGAATTAAAAAAATGTATAACTGCTTAAAATTTTTAGATCTTTTTTAATTAGCTCAATCAGGACTTTACACATAGTGCATGTAGAAAATCAATAATAATTATGATCTATTAAATTCAAAATAAAGAATATTTAGTATTGGTAGAATGCTAACAATTTTTTGAATAAACCTTTTTATTTCATCAAATTCGAATGAAAAAGGTTCTTAGCATGAAGGGTAAATTTTTAAAAACCATTGCAATCCCTGTAAACAAGTTGGGGATGTTGACTTTTTAGGTTACACACTATCCAAATCCCAAAGCAATATCGAGGCAAAATGGATATTAGTTCTTAATGGATATCCAATAAAAATGGATATCTATTTTTACTTTTAAGAAATGGATATTTGTTTCTTAAAGTTAAGAAACATATAGGGTATGTCTTGGGATCATCATGGAAAACGAGGCCCTTAAGTGGCAAAAAAATCAAAAATTAGAGTTAGGCAACTTGACATAAAAGATTTGAATAAGTTATCTATATTATTTCAAAATATGTAAGAATAGAATCTATAGAAAATTGAATGTAGTTTCTAAACTACTAGGTTTTTAAAAAGAAAATAAATCTATTTGGTAAAAATTTGAAATTTCAATGCATTAGTACTTAAATTTGGGGAAAAATAAGAAGTAGGTGTCGATAGGCCACCTAGGTAACCACAATTAAATAATAATATTTTTTATAAGATTTTATATATAAGTAGAGGACTCATTTTCGATGTGATGCATATTTTTTGTATTTTTTTTCCAAGTAAATAATTAATTATGATTTTTATTATAACTTTTGAAAAATATAAAAACTTCGTATCTACGACCACCTTAACTTGGTCAAAACTTTATGAAATTCAATTTTCTTTTTTAATCTATATTATGCGGAAGCATATATAATGTGATGCATGTTTTGGATTCAAAACATGTGATACGTTGAAAGCTATAAATGTTTTTCGATCCTATCAATCCAGGGACTTTAGTCATAATTTGAATAGAAAATGAATAATAATTACTTATTAAATTCAAAGTAAAGCATAAATTATATTGGTAAAAAGTTGAGAATCTCCTTTAAAACCCTTTTTGTTTCATCAATTTTGGGTAAAAAAAAATTTGTCCCACATAACCATCATATTGCCACTTTTTGGCCCATCATGATCCTGCACATACCTTATAATTATTTCTTAAAGTTAAGAAGCAAATAACCGTTTATTAAAGTTAGAAGCGAATATCCATTTCTTTTAATTTGAAATATTAATATATATAAATATCACTATAGATTTAAATTTAAAATGCTATAATATTAATATTAAAATAAATATTTATATACATTTTAAATACTAATATATATAATGTAAGATATGATAAATTAATATATACTAGAAAATATTAATATTAATATAATATTCATTATATTTAATTTATAAATATATAATGTCATATTATATAAATATAATATTATATATAATAATAATTATAATAATATAATTATTATTAAAAAATATTTGAATGAAAAGATATATGTTTCTTTACTTATATATATATATATATATATATATATATATATATATATATAAAACATGTTATAATATTGATATTAATATAAATATTTATATATATTTAAAATATTAGTATATATAATATAATATATACTAGGAAATAATAATATTAATATAATATACATTATATTTAATATAAATATTATGTGTTAATATTATTTAAATATAATATTATATTTTTAATAATAAAATATATTATAAAAAATTATTTGATGGATTGTTGCAAGGGAGTTTTATATATCATATTTATTATTTACTAAAACTAAAAGGAGATGAGAGCAATATATACACCTCTCTCTCTCTCTCACCTTCCCTCTGTATGTTTACCTATCTCTACTCACCCTCTCCCTCTCTACCTACATTTCTCTCAATTTTTCTCACCCTACCTCTCCCTCCCTTCCACTTTCCTCCTCTCCCTCCATCACTCCAATTGTAGGTCACTCTCAACTTATCCCTCCCTTTATCCCTTCCTCTCTCCATCTCCCTATCTCTAGCTACCCCTCTCCCTACATCTCCCTCCCCACACACTCTCTCTCTCAAACACTAGATCTATCTCTTTGCACCTCTCCCAACCTACCTCTCTATATGTCTTTACCTACCTCTCTCTATAAGTACCCTTCTCTCCCTACCTATTGCCTCTCTCTCCCTCCCTCTCTCTATCTCCACTCACACTCTCCCTCTCTAGCTATCATTCCATCAATCCATCACACCCACCTCTCTATATACATACCTCTCCCTCCTTCCCAACTTCCCCCTCTCTCTAATTATCTCTCCACCTACCCCTCCCTCTCTCCCTAACTC
>VDFB02026320.1:85430155-85507730 GCA_007258455.2 Sequoia sempervirens
AGACTTTCAAATTTGAAATTGTGAAATAAATGTTGAGTGGGGGACATGAAAGAGACATGTAAGACTTTCAAATTTGAAATTGTGAAATAAATGTTGTGTGGGGGACATGAAAGAGACATGTACGACTTATTAAATGCCTTGTTGGATCTACATTTCAACTTGCCTTTTGAATTCAAACTTGAGGGAATATTTCTCAAAGATGACATGTTGATGGAAAATGTTGATTTTAATAAATCAATAAATTGATTTATTGGTGCAAGTGGGAAAAGCTAGAGGATGTGACATGCATTAGATTAGATTAATCAGGATTAGATTAGCTTAGGTGGTGATTAGATGTTATTGACTAATTTGACTTGATTTAGGGATTTAAATCAAATCAAAGGGAGATGAAAGGTGATAAAGATTTAGTTAAATAGATATTTGATTTATTTAGCTAAGGGGGATAATGATAGGATCAAATTAAGTAAAGTTAATTTATTTAATTTTAGATGGATGATCTTTAGAGATTAAATCAATTAAACTTGGTTTATTTAATTGATGGGCGAATATGCTTAGTTAGATATGCATGATGTCAATTTTGTGTGTCTACAATACCTACCTCTCCTACCCTACCTCTCTATCTCTATCCTTCCATCTTTCTCCTCTTACTTCTATCCCTCCCACCCTACTACTTCCTCATCTCTCTCCTCTTCCCTCTCTCTCTCACACAACCTTTCTTTCTCCACCTTATCCTTCTTTTCTCTCCCTCTATTTATCCATCCCACCCTACTGCTCCCCAACTCCCTCCTTTTCTCTCTCTCTGGCTCCTTCATAGACAACCTATCTCTACCTACCCCTCCCTCTCTCACTAACTCTCTCTATACCTACCTCTCTGAACCTATTTCTCTCTATATCCCTCCTTCCCTCTTTCTTTGTCTCCCTCTATCCTTACCACCCTACCAATCCATGTCTCCCTCCTTCCCTTATTCTCTCTCTCCCTCTATCCCTCCCACCTTACCACTCCCTATATCCCTCTCACACATACAACCTCTCTCCACCTACCCGTCCCTCTCTCCCTAACTCTCTTTATAACTACCTCTCCTACCATACCTCTCTCTTTCTCCCTCCTTCACTCTTTCTCTCTCTCCCTCTATCCCTTCAACCCTAGCACTCCCTGTCTCCCTCCTTCCCTCTTTCTCTCCCTCCCTGTCTCTCTCCCACCTTACCACTCCCTATCTCCCTTCTTCCCTCCCTCTCTCCCCCATACACACATAAAACCTCTCTCCACTTACCTAGGTACCTCTCTCCCTAATTCTCGCTATACCTACCTCACTTACCCTACCTCTTGTTATCTCCCTCCTTCCATATTTATTTGTTGAAAACTTCTAGAGACTGGGGGAGGGGGGGGTGAATTAGTCTTATGAAAGTTTAATCCCTTCTAGAACTTCACTCTTTTAGCACAAGAAAACCTTCTTTACTAGATCAAAAACCTTTGAGCAAAATAGTAAGAAAGAATGATACATAGTAGTTTAAATCCTTAGCAACTTCAACACTTCTTAAAAAATGTTCAAGGTATAGTAATTCTACTTCTAACCAGATCAACAACAATGAGAAACAAAGAACACACACATGCACAAAGAGAACACTAGATTTACATGGAAAATCTAATGAGGGAAAACCCATAGTGAGAGTTAAATCACAATATAAAGCTCACTACCAAAAAGAATTATAGGAAGGATTGATGCCTAAAATCAAGATATAAAGGACTTCCTGAACTGAAGAAAACACAAATTTAGGAGATAGATACAAGGGCTTGATGAGATTCACTATCTCAAAGTAGGATACAATATGATTTAGAGAGAATTAGAATGATTCTGAACACAACACTTTGTTGACTAAGGAATTATAGTACAATTGGTCTTTCCTTTCACATACTTTAGCACTATCAATATTAGATATTTAATATAGTTCACACACACACACTTCTTGGCACTTTTATACTTCTCCATCTATTTATATCCAAAATGATCTTCCATTTATATCCACCACAACACTTCAAAACATCATTTAGGTCAACCAAAAAAAGGATAAATAATGAATTCAATTGGTTGACCATCAAAACATAATGTGGTCCTATCCAAAAGATAGAGAGGACCAAAAACACTCTTAGAACTTCTTCCATTGTGATCCAAAACCATTTACATGCAAGCACACATGAACCTAAGTCAACATCAAGGAAACATGTGCATGAAACATTGAAGTGCATAACTAGTCAACCCACAAACATAATTCTTATTGAATTAACTTGATGTGGTCTCAAACAGGATAGGCTAGGACCCAAATCTATCATATCACATATTCCATTGTTGGCATAGACTCCCAAGAACATGATGAAAGCAAAGGAACAAGCCGTGTCAGCCAAATATCCACAAATAACCCAAAAGGGAAAATCAAGACACAATGTGGCACCAAAGAGTACAATTAGCAACGTCTAGATCACTTGGGGATAACATCCAACAACTCTTCCATACACTTATACTACAATGCCACCAATAGCCACCATAGATCGAATAGGTACACAATACTTCAATCAAGAAGTGTAGAATGCTTAAACATGAGATATAACATTAACATATCATCTTGTAGATCACTTCAACACTTGATATTGGAACTGAGACACTACACAAACATTGAAAGAAAATTCACCAAGTGATAAGAGTAGATACATCAATGTAGAGAAATGTGGAGCATTTTCCAGACCAGTTTGGACAACCAACAATACTTCCAACCTTCTACAAATTCACATAAATCTCCTAAGTGACATTGGTGACATAAAAAGATAGGAGTGCAACATCCACAAAACACTAGCATTGAATAACAAACCACAAGAAAAAAGTATCAATAGTGGAGTAATGTAGAGCATTCTCTCAAATAGACTTCAATGCAACTTCTTAAACCAAAACTAGTTAAGCAACTTATAGAGGCTAGAACTTCCTTTCAACAACACATACTTCATCAAGAACACTAGGAGAGAGCATAAGACATGTTGTAGACCTTCAGAACCATCTCTCCACAATTAGTCATTCTTCTAATCCTAATTTCTTAATATATCATTATAAAATCATCTCTACTGACACCAATAATGCAACTTTATTTGACATGAACTTCATGATAAGGCATGAAATCCAACCATGAGCCTCATCACCATTATTATCCCAAATTGAATAAAACAATGACAACTAATACCAAGGACTAACTTACTACTTAGGTGTTGAAATCAATGACAACCAATAATCAATGTTAACATCAATGACAAAATTGCCAACATTCATGTCATCATCGCAATCCGCATCGCTGCCAGAACATATGATCATCATTTTCCATCTGTGTCATCGCGCGCAGAATAATGTCGCCGCAGCCCATCATCGCAATCCTGGTATAATATGCCAGTAGCGCAGTCACCGATCTGCCTGCCTTAATGTAATCATCGTCTGGTTTCATCGGCGTCATCATCACCAGTCATCGCCCTGCCATCTGTGGTAGCATCGTTTCAGGTCATCGGTATCACTCGTCATCGCCCTCGGCGGCTCGCAAATAAATGTAATAATATGTCGGATCGTAAAATAAAATAGCCATCATTGCTGGTAGGCGATCAACCGCCTGCCTCATCATCACAAATGTTTTTGTATTGCCTGTTCATCGCCCGCCATCTCAATGATCACTTCTTTCCTCCCTCCAGTCCCTCTCCTCCTTCCTCATTCCCTCCATCTCCCTCCACCACCCTCCCTCCTTCCATCTCTCCCTCCTTCCATTTCCTCCTTCCTTCCATTCCTCAGATCCATTCCCTCTTTCTCCCCCTGTCCCTTCCACTCCCTATCCCTCCATCTCCACTCCTCATTCCCCCAAGACAAACCTCTCACCCTCACCCCCTCCTCTCCTCTGTGCCTAATTTAATATCGCCCGCGCTCATGATCGACCTGTTAAAATAATAATATGATCATCGGATATATGCATCTGCAATCATAAGTAGCCATCTCGTTGTCATCATATCATCGCGCGCGCCTGATATCACCTGCCCCATCGTTTAATTTCGTAGCATAGCATCATAACTTTCGCCCTGCTGCTCATGTCACTTCATTTCCGTCGACAATATCATCATCGCAATCACCGATAACCATCTGCCATCTGTCGCCGATCATTTAGGCGCGAATATCACTTACTCTTACATCATCACGCCTGGTTGGATGTATAGCATCTCGCCCATATCAATCATCATTAAAATAATGACCATCATCTGTCCATCGCCTGGATATTTACGCGTTATCCTTCCTCCACCACTCCATCCCTCTTTCCTCTCCATCCCTCTTCCTCCCTTCCTTCCTGTCCCTCCCTTCCTCCCTCTTTCCTCCTTCCCTCTATCCCTCCCTCCCTCCATTCCTCCTTTCTCCTCTTCCTTCCACCTCTCCTACTCTCTATCTCCGTCTTGCCGTCTTTCTCCTCCTCAATCCCTCCCTGGATCGAAACCTCCTCTATCCACCGCCACTTCCCTTCCCCCCCCCTCCCTTCATTCCACCCTTCCTTCCATCCTTCCCTTTGTCCTCCCTCCTCCCTCCTCCCTTCCATTAAACCTCCATATCCACCCTCTTTCCTTCCTTGTCCACTGGACACTAAGGTTACTGATCATCTTGTTCCCTGTTCTCTTCCATCATCCACCCTGGCTCTGTCATCATCGTGCCATCAGGTCATTCCCATCCGGTGTTGCCCTGCATCTCAGTTACGATCGCCTGCCTCATGCTTTCGTGGGCATATGTCCCCGTCATCGACCTGCCATCGTAATCATATCCGTAATGTTGCCGTGTTGCCATCTGGTCATATCGCACGCTCGATTCGTCATCACTCTGTACCATTGCTTATCATCTCTTCCGCCTCTTTCCATCATTTTGTTCATCATTCCCTGTTTCATCATCATCTCAATCGACCGCTTGTGCCATCATCATTCCAGTCATCATCACGCACCGTTATATCACCTGCTTGTTATCGCCCGTGCTGCAAATCTCGCTGCATATTACGTGATCGCTGTCGCGTCGATAGTTCGTTCGTCATTCATCGCCCTCGCCGTTTGCTGATCATCATCATTTCGCTCGCAATCATCATCATCTGATCATTCGCGCAGACCTTATTTATCGCCGCCTGCCCACATCATGGTGATAATGTCGCCTGGCATTATGCCCTGCGTTTTCATCTGGTTTGCGATCGTACATCAACCATCACATGTAATCGCCCTCTGCATTGTCATCGCGTTCATAATAAAAAATATCTCGTTCATCCTCTTATATGCATCTGTCATCATCATTGAGATGATGATATAAGGAAAGTAAGCATAAAAAATATCATACTATTGTACAATCAGAGTATATTTTATGAATTAATATTCTAGGAAACATTTTATACATGAAAATAAAGTAAATCTATCAAATATCATTCATGCATAAACATTATTATTTCAATCCTTATTTTAGTAAATATTGTGGTATATATTCTTCATATAAATAATGCACTAGAATAAGGGATGGAATAAACAAATCAAGAAGAAAAGCATCATAGAAACACAATCATTACTAGCAAAATTATAGGTGATATCATCATGAAAAATATAATTCTATGGACACAAGAATATTGTGATGGATTATATACAAATAAAATGTATCATCATGAATCAAATTTTATGCATTCATTATATATGAGGATGATGAATGATATGTAGATTTTATATTTGAATTAAAGATGATAGATTTAGAGAAATAAAAAAATAAGGATAGATATGGAAAAAATATATTTAGGATTAAAAAAATTAGGATTCACCAAAATTTATGGATAAAAGAATAACATACAAATATATTTAGAATTGATAATGAAAAAATATTAATAAGAATTAATAAGAAAATTATCATGGATTTTGGATTTTGCAGTGTTTGGGTTAATTGGATCATGAGTTGTGTGACTTCTACTTCCTTTTTGGTGCTTATCAATGGGGATCCTTCATAGTTATTTGGTGCTTCTAGAGGTCTTGATCAAGGGGACCCTCTATCTCCTTATTTGTTCATTATTATGGTTTAGGGACTAGGAAGACTTACCAAGTCTCGTGTTAGTCAAGGGTTGATTTAGGGTTGAAGTTGGGGTGACAGTTTGCCTCCTCATTCTCACTTGCAATTTGTTGTTGATACAACCTTAATGGGTATGGCCATAATTGATGAAGAAGTGAATTTAAGGAACACTTTGGACACCTACTTGGTAGCCTTTGGTCAAAAAATTAATGAGGAAAAATCTTTTATTTTCTTCTTCAATACTGCTTGGCTTATTCATAGCAAGATTTCTCAGATTCTTAAGTTCCAAATTGGTTCTCTTCCTCTGATTTATTTGGGGATTCCTCTTTTTGTGGGATCTCAACTTAGAGATTTTTGGTAGGATGTCTTAGATAAATTTCACTAGATGGTAAGTCATTAGACTTGTAGATGGCTTTCGGCTACTGGGTGTGTGATCCTTCTGAAATCGGTTGTTCAAGCTCTTCCAATATATAGGTGTTTTGTGTAGGTTTCCCTTGCTTGCTTTGTTAAGGATTTTGATTCCCTTGCTCACCAGTTCCTTTGGGCTGGTAATCTTATCTCTTTGAAGTGGATTTTGATTAAGTGGGAATTTATTTGTAGGCCAAAATAGGAGGGAGGTCTCAGGCTCAAGCCTAGAGGTTTGAATGGTCATCCTTTAGCCACCAAATTATATTGGTGATGGCGCACTTGGTAGGATCAGATTTGGGATAGAATCCTTAATCATAAGTACCTCTAGGGGGTGAGTGCCTGTGATGTGCCTCAATGTTATCTTCTAGGGAAAGGGTGTATGATATGGGACACCCTTAAAAGAGGGGAGAAGCTGATTAAGAAGGATGTTTTTTAGATTTGTAATAAAGGCTCTAAGGCTCTTTTTTAGTGTGAATCTTAGGATGGTCATCCCCCTATCATATCATTGTATCCTCATTTGCAACCCCTTTATGACAATCTACTTGAATCCGATTGGAGTAAGGTGGGCAACTTTAAAACTATAAAGTTTTTGGGTTAGATGGAGGTGTCTTGATGGAAGGATCCTCAAGAGTGGCCTCTTGTAATGCCCTGCCACGTAACCCTAGAGAACGACACAAACATAATGGAAGCGTAACATTTTTTTTTTAAAGTGTAATTAATAACAAATAAAGTGAACTACACTTAATGCATACATCCTCTAAGGTACATGACAACGTTTACATTTGAATCCCATAACTTACAAAAGTGAGCTAACCATAGCATATAAAATTTAACCTATGATATAAAGAACATAGATCCAAAAGCATTAAAATCATCACATAAATACAAAGTACATTAATTAATCATTCATAGATTTCATTTATTCAATATAGCAGTTACAAAGCTCATTTCCAAAATGAGGAAGATCATACAATAATATTGCAATCACATTGATACAAGAATCCCCTCGAATACAAATGAGTAGTACATATACAAAGTATCCAAGTAATACAAAAGAACATAAGGAATAGTACAAAGCAACTAGTACACACAAACTCTCCAATCTGGAAGATCTCATCATCACAAACATGAAATGGGAACCCAACAATGTAAGGTGCATGTTCCACCCAACAAAGTGGTACCCGAAGGCCCATCCCCCGTTCTAGGCGTAGTAAAAGGGATTCCTAGGAAAAACCAACAATCTCTAGACATAGGCAACACACTATACTATACCATACAAGAACAATACATACCTAAAGGTTACATTGCTTCCAGAGTAAAATAATCAAGTATATCAACTGTACAATACATATTGTTGTCATAGGAGGAGTGTCATCACAAAGTTTCATGGGTTAACCTGGAAAATATTCCTAGGCCCCGACCCCCATATTGGGTTACCCTAGTAGCCTCTCACAATCATCGCCTCCACATGCAAACCAATATTGAATCAAATATCTTTCAAAGAGACAAGATAATGATCTTTCCATTCCAGGCCTTCTCATCTCATCCCAAGTCTAGATAAGCCCTTGAGCCCATGAGCGAGACACAATTAACAAGCTATATGATTTAAGCTACCCTTTCCCCTAATACAATTATTTAATTTCCACTGATTTAACTAACTCTCTCATGAGTTATAGTGGAACCACTTTGTGCGTTGACCCCCATTGAGAGTCACTCCCCTACTAAAAACACAAGGATCTAATCCACCACCAAGGGTAAACACAGTGCACAAAATAGATATTAAATTGCAATCCAAAATATAAGAGGAAACACATCTCATTCGTAGTAACCGGGTGTTTAAACTGAATCACAACCAAGTGCACTACCCAAGGGAAATCAAAGGGTTGAATGATAAATCGCAACAACCCCCTCCTAAAATTACAATATCTGGAAGACCCACATACACAACTAACATATTTCCCAACATACATAAACATAATAAATCACAATTCAATAAACAATCCAAGCAGGAAATAAAGATATCATTAGGATTTCCTAAATCCAATTTCCATTTCAAGAAAATACAATAACACATTGCCCAAATAAACTAGATTATTACAATTTCACTTACAAAAAAATAAAGAAATTAAATCTATTTGCTAATTTCAATTTCCAAATTACATCTAAATAAAAATCAATTTCCTCTTTCATATCATATCATTTTAAAATTATCTACTCTGTGCATTTGTATACATTTATTTAAGATATCATTTAAATATATATTTAAATATATATATAATTATATATTTAGACATAATTATACATATATAAATATAATACTTAAATATAAAACTATATTACAATATTCGATATCATCTTCGAATGATGGCGAACCTGTTGCTCACATGCCGAGCTAGGGCATCGTGCCCTATCCCATTCTGAGACCCTGTGAGTTCTGCATTGGGTGGGGGAGTGTTTGCTAGCTTTTTGGTGCCGCGTGGGGGCCGTTTTTCTTTCTTTGGGGGTTTGTTTACCTTTTCTGCGCTTTCTGCTTTGCCCAGGTCCCTATGGTGGGGCTGCGTTGGTGTTGGCAGTGCCTGCCTTCGGGCCTTGCCTTTTCCTTACTGCTTGGGATTTTTTTGTGGTGTGTGGGTGGCCTCTTGCGCCCTTTCTTCTTTGTTTTGGTGCGTCCAATTGGGGTGGGTGTCAGGTGCTTTATTTTTGGGTGTGTGGGGTGCATTTGGTGAGTGGGGCTGCTGTCCCCACTTCCTGCAGTGGAGTTCTAGTTTGTATGCCCATCTTGGGCCCTTCAGTTTGAATGGCTATTGGTGAATTGTCTGGGGTTTCACCCACAATGGAATTTTGCTCCGTGGTTGGTGCTAAATCATCTTCTCAAGATGCGAAGATCTTTGACAATAATTTGTTTTCTCCTGAATCGAGAGTTGGTAGAATGGGACCCTCTGGTGGTTCCCGCATTACGAAGATCAATGGATGTCTGGAATGTTGTAAAGAGAGAATGAAGTTGGTTATCCCATTGGAGATGATTGCGGAAGACATTGATTACTATTCAAGTCACTCTTTATTGTTGAAGTTTATGGGGATGTGTGTCTCGCTCTAGTTTCTGGAGTCATGGGCTCAACGGACTTCGATGTCGGAAGGCGAGATGGAGATCATGTTGCTAGCAAATAACTATTTCATGGTAACTTTTAATTGCATGGCGGATCGTATTAGGGTATTTGAAGGAGGCCCCTATTTTCATAACCAGATTGGGTTATTCATTAAACCTTGGCATGTGGGTTTTGACCCTTCAGAGGAAATTCCAACTTGTGTTCTGGTGTGGGTTCGGCTCCCTCGTTTTCTTGTGGAATGTTGGCGGGATGATGTTCTACACCTATTGGCCTCGATGCTTGGAAAATCGGTTGGATATGTGCAACAGACTCAGGTTAAAAAGGTGATGACTTTTTCTTGCATTTGTGTTGAAATTGATTTAAGTAAGCCAATACCAGATTCTATCGATATGTGTGTAGGTCCTTATTCTTGGGTGCAGCAATTGGACTATGAGACTCTTCCTTTTCATTGTCATCTCTATCATGAATATGGACACCTGATTCGTTGATGTCTAAGGGCTAGGCCTTCAAAACCCCAGTATTCTCTACCCCCTCGCACCCTCCTGGGGTTGACAAGGTGAAGGATCCCATTCCAGGTGATGTGGTTGGTGCGGATGGTTTCATTCCTATCAAGACTCGTAACAGGAATTGAGGTCATAAGAGAACCTTAATGGAGAGACAGGATGAAGACACTTTTAATAGATTTGAGATTCTTGAAGATCTCAGCTAGCAGGAAGTGAATCTGGGCTTAGTGAATCTGAATTAGGGTGCTTTGGTTTCAGGGCAGGGGGGTCTTTTATTGGAAGCTACTCAAGATATGCAGGATGTAGGCACTTTGCAAATAGACACTAACCTTCAGCTGGCAGTTCAGATGGATTCATTCCCTAATGCAGACGAGAAGAAGGATGTGGGGGATGGATCTTCTCTTGTGGTGAAAGTAGGTTCTTGTTGATGTGTTTTTTATGCACTTCTCAACACAGACAGTGCGTAGATGCACTACCTCTTTTGAAAGACAATCTTCCACAATCAAATTATAGAACACTATCCCAAGGTCTCTCGGATGTCAGGTCATGACAGTGCTTAGATACCTCAGTAGTTTGATGTGATTTACTAGAATCACAAGATGGTCTTATGGATGAGTTACAAAGCATGGAAGTTGGGTTTGCAAATGCAGTTTCAAGTGCTGGAAGTGAATGAACAGTGGCTGTCCACTCAAAACAGCAAGCTGAAACTCATCAAGTTCATCTGATTTGGCTTCATGGTGATGCTTTGGGTCCTACTCTAACCAAGGATTAAAAGAAACAACAAAAGGAGAAGGGTTAAGAAAGCTATTCTAATCCTAAGCTATGAATGAACAGTAATAATGGTGGCTGCTAAAGTAGACAGGCTTCCTAAACTGAGTTTTGCTTGACCAAGAGAAACCTACAGTTGCACAAAACTAGTGCAATCTTCTAAGGACTGCAGATTTTCAAAGTGCACATGCACATCGTGCACATGTAATTGAACTAAGTTGCAGCAATGAAGTAATGAGCTCAGACTAGCTTTGCAAAGTGACTCATCATCAATGAACCACAAAAAGTATGAGCTAGAAATCCATCAAATACTAAAACATCAAACACCATCACCACTCCCATTCAAGAAACTAACACTAAAACTAACATGGAAGGTGAACCATGCATACATAAAGAGCAAACTCAAAAGGAACAACCATAAATCATGCAATGCTGCTTTCTATTGCTGCAAAATATCTTTACATCAATTCTCCAACTCTTACAAATGAGGGGCAAGCCCCTATTTATAGTTTTCCAAACCCCAAATGAATAGCTAGGATCAATTCACAATGAGTGGATCAGATTCAATTACATTAGGGTTTCACCTACCCCACAATTATCTAGCAATTTAAAATACATTCCTTATCTTTTCTCTGTTTTGTCATTTAGTGCCAGTCACTGTAGCAATTTTGTCATTTAGCTGATTTCCCTTTTCACTGTAGCTAAAACTGCCTGAAAGTTGTCTTTTGCTTGATGTGCTTGCAGTGTTCTTCCTTTGATCAAACGAGTCCGTCGACGATTGGCATCAATGGATTGGTGGCCCCTGATTCGGGCAGAAAGCTCCTTAGAAATCATCATCATCTGGAAAAAGGGGTAGGACAACTCCCTCAATGGGCCTCTTCGATAGACCTATGGAAGGCTTCTTGACTCCTACAAACACGAAGTGTCATAAGTGCATTTATACATGAGTTAAGGAAAATGTCAATCAAACCTACAAATTCCCTGTTAGATCTATCCATGCATCATCAAAAGATTTTGATATTCATATTTGGAGCTCATTTGGACCATAAACATTAATGTGTGCTTCAAAGTGCGAGCACCACCATAGAAATGAGGAAAAGATGGCGAGAGAAAAAAAAGCCGGAAGGTAGCTTGACGGACGAAGCCAAAAGCAGTCGGGAGAAAGGCGAGGGCTCCCGAGATGTTCAAGCGACCGGGAAGGAGGCGGGCTCCGGATGTTCAAAACAACCCGGGGAAGGAGGTAGGTTGTCGAGATATTCAAAACAAAGGAAGGAGGCAAGCTCCCAGGATATTCAAAGCAGCTAGGAAGAGGAGGCTCCCAGGATGTTCAAAATAGCCAAGAGGGGCGAACTCCAGGAAAGCAGCCCACGGACCGGGCTCTAGAGGCGGAAGGGAGGTGGCCACCGAAAGTTCCAAAACGACCACAGAGAGGCAAAGCCCCAGAAACAGCCATGGAGGGGCCGGGCTCCGGAGGCCGGGAAGGAGGCAGCCGCTGGATGATCCAAAACGGCGACGGAGAGGTGGAACCCTGGAAACGGCCACAGAGGGGCCATGCTCTGGAGGCCAGGAAAAAGGCGGTCGTCGGATGTTCCAAAATGGCGACAGAGAGGCGAAACCCCGAAAACGACCACGGAGGGGCTGGGCTCCGGAGGCTGGGAAGGAGGCAGCCGTCAGATGATCCAAAATGGCGACAGAGAGGCGGAACCCCAGAAACGGCCACGGAAGGGCCGAGCTCCGGATGCCTGGAATGAGGCAGCTATTGGATGTTCCAAAATAGCAAAAGCGGGACGAAGCTCCGAAACCACTGAAACTTAACCAAACTTTGACGAAACCTTAGCAGTTCATTTAAGCACATCAAACACATCCCAGATCCAAAAAAAGGGTGACTCCAAAGTCAAAAATGAGAAAACGAGAGCGACGGGGGTCCACGGATGTTTCCAAACAGCCAAGGAGGAAGGGAATTCCAGAGGGAAAGTTTCGAAACCATCGAAACTCAACCAAACTTTGAAGAAACCTTGGTAGTTCATTTACGTACTTCAAACACATCCTAGATCCAAAAAAGGGTGACCCCAAAGTCAAAAATGAGGAAATGAGAGCGACGGGGGTCCACGGATGTTTCCAAACAGCCAAGGAGGAAGGGAATTCTGGAGGGAAAGTTCTGAAACCATCGAAACTCAACCAAACTTTCAAGAAACCTTGGCAGTTCATTTACGTACTTCAAACACATCCTAGATCCAAAAAAGGGTGACCCCAAAGCCAAAAATGAGGAAACGGGAGCGACGGGGGTCCGCGGATATTTCCAAACAGCCAAGGAGGAAGGGAATTCTGAAGGGAAAGTTCCGAAACCATCGAAACTTAACGAAACGTTGACAAAACCTTGGCAGTTTATTTACGTACTTCAAACACTTCCCAAATCCACCAAAAAGTTGTCCCCAAATCCAAAAATGTGGAAACTAGACCAACAGGGGTCCACGGATGTTTCCGAAACAGCCAAAGCAAGACAAAAGGTAGAAGGGGATGGGGGCCTTATTTCTCCACAGATTTGAATACCCCAAGCAGGTGAATTTGGGTAGGGGATTTGATCATTTGAAGGAACATGACCAATTTGGGCTTGGAAAGTGGGGCACGCAAAATAAGATAGGAGCAAAGCAACCTATCGGAGCAAAAAAAAAGGGAGTCCCTGCCTACGGCGGGGCGTGTGTGCAAAACATGCACAACAGTTCTGAAATGGTTAAGAATACCAAATCTCCTTCTCTTTTGGGTCTCCATCAAAGGGATCCAAAGAAAGGGGTGGGGGAGAAGTCCTCCAAGATTGGTAGGAAGAAGGATTTGGAAAAGATTAAGATAACAGGGGAGACTTTGGTGGAGTCAGGGTTAGTAAAAATTCTGGATTCTCATTTTTCAAACCCCTTGAAATGATTATTTTATCTTGGAATGTAAGGGGCTTAAACAGCGGCCCTAGACAAAAAGTTGTTTGTGCTTTGATTAGAAGTCATTCTCCTTATGTGCTTTTCCTACAGGAGACCAAGTTATCTATTGAGTGTATGTTGGGGTTGGTGCCTAAGTTGTGGGGGAGTGGCGAGTGCTAGTGTATTGGGGCTCAAGGATATGCTGGGGGTGTGGCTTGTCTTTGGAACCCTCGTAAGGTCCGCCCTCTTTGGTGGATGTCCTTTAAGTCTTCTTTATCTATGATTGCCTCTTGTTTTGAGATAGGGGAGTCTATTCTCTTCTCAAATATCTATGAGCCTAAAGAGATTCAAGGGAAGCATATTTTGTGGTCCCATATCAGGTTTGTCCATAGTATGGCTCCTTATTCTCCATGGATTATGGCTGGGGATTTTAATGCTATCTCTGAGCTTGCTGAGAAGCGAGGTGGAATTGCTAGATTGGAGGCTTCTGCGCTGCTTCTTCAAGATAATATCTCAGCCTTAAACCTTGTTGACATCAAGCCCTCCAATGGCCAGTTTACTTGGAACAATCGAAGGGTTGGGGAGAGTTGCATTGCAGAGCATTTAGATTGTTTTCTAGTTTCTTGTTACTGGGTTGGTGGTTTGTGGTCCTCTAGCTCTAAAATTCTAGACTAGAGGGGCTCAGATCATTGGCCTATCAAGCTTTCCCTTAATTCTGCTCATAAGCCTCGGTCCCCTTCTTTCAAGTTTCAGCTTATGTGGTTGCGTGACCTATCTTTGTACGACCGTGTTGCTGATTGGTGGAGGAATGGTAGACCTCCTTTTGGTACGACAATGTATACTTTTGCTAAGTTATTGCAATTTGTCAAGTACCAGCTTAAACGCTGGAATCATTGGTGCTTTGGAAATATTTTCCATGATAAGAGTGCTGCTTAGGCAAAGTTGGATAGCATTACGAGGATAATCAGAGAGGATGGGGTGACTGAGGATTTGCTTCAGGAGGAGGCCAGGGCCTTGAAGGTGCTGGAGGAGTGTGAGTTGCGGGAGGAAGTTTTTTGGAAACAAAAGGCTCGAATCGAGTGGTTGCAGGAAGGAGATAAGAATACTGCTTTCTTTTTCAATTCGGTGAAAGCTAGGAGACATGGCAATGCTATTCTAGTACTAGTGACTAATAGGGGAGAGCACCTTTCCTCTTTTTAGGAAATCTCGAGTGAAGCTGTGCAGTTTTTTGGTTCCCTATTCAGGGAGGACTCGCAGGGGGGTCGCCTGAGGAATCTCAGGTTCTTTCTTGTATTCCTCCTTTGGTCTCTAGGGAGATGAAGGAGCATCTTATGAGTGACATTTCATTGGAAGAGCTGGAGGGGATTGCATTCTAGATGAAAAAGGGGAAAGCTCCTGGTCCTGATGGCTTCTTAATTGAATTCTTTCAAGAATTCTAGGATATTATCAAGTTGGATTTATTGGCAGTTGTTCAAGAGTCACAAAAGAATAAGCAAATGTTACGTGCTCTAAATTCTACCTTCCTTGCTATCATCCCCAAGTGTGATGGGGCTGATAGGTGAAGTCAATTTTTCCCTATTTTGCTTTGTAATGTGATTTATAAAATTATCTCTAAATTGATTGCTGATAGGTTGAAAAAGTGGCTTAAAGTGTTGATCTCTGAAGAACAAAGTGGTTTTGTGACGGGTAGGCAAATTTTGGATGGGGTTGTTATTGCAACTGAGACCATTCACTCAATGGCTATCTCCAAAGATAAGGCGATGTTCATTAAGCTTGATATGGCTAAGGCTTATGACAGAGTTCGGTGGTCCTTCCTTCGGAAGGTACTTGGTGCTTTTTGGTTTTGGGGAATATTGGATTCAATGGGTTATGAGTTGTGTTACCTTGGTCTCCTCTGTACTTATCAATGGCGAGCATTCTAACCTTTTTGGTGCTTCTCGGGGTTTGTGGAAGGGAGACCCCCTCTCCCCTTACTTATTTCTTCTTCTTGCTAAAGGTCTTGGTCGCTTGTTGAGAAGGAATGTGGACTTGGGTCTCATTTAGGGATGGAGGTGGGGAGGGGGTTTGCCTTCGTAGTCTCATTTACAGTTTGTGGATGACATTGCCTTAATGGGTTTGGCTACTATTAGGGAAGCTTCAAATTTGTGCAAGGTGTTGGATGTTTATCTTGTTGCTTCAGGCCAAATGATTAATGAGGATAAGTCCTCCATTTTTTTCTTCAATACTCCAGAGTGCATTCAGAGGAGGATTGCTCATATTTTGAGATTTCAGAATGGAACTCTCCCTTTGATCTACCTTGGTATTCCTATTTCTGTAGGAAGGTTGCCCAGGGGTTCTTGGTAGAATATTCTGGACAAATTTCGTGTAAAAGTTAATCATTGGACCCACCAATGGCTATCTTTTGCTGGTCGTGTTCAGCTTCTCAAGTTGGTGGTGCAGGCTCTCTCCATCTATCGGTGTATGATTCAGGTGGCTCCAATGGGTTTTGTTAAGGAATTAGATTCCTTAGCAAGATAGTTTTTATGGGTTGGTAGTTTGATATCTTCTAAATGGAGCCTTGTTAGATGGGATGTTGTTTGTAGCCCGAAGCAGTTTGGTGGTCTTGGATTAAGGTTGTCATCTGTGTCTGGGGTGGTGTTGGCTGCTAAATTATATTGGCGGTGGTGTGTGGAACAGGATCATATTTGGGCCAAGATTTTATCTCATAAGTATTTCCCTGGGATCCCTAGGATGGATATTCCTTGTTATCCCCTTGTTGGGAAAGGTTCGGTGATCTGGGGTACGCTCAAGAAAGGGGATGAGCTCATCAAGGATGGCTTATTTTGGATATGCAAAAGAGGCACGAAGGTGCATTTTTGGTCCGATTCTTGGGATGGCTTTCCTCCCATTGTTTCTCAGTTTCCTAATTTGCTAAATCTTAGCTAAAGGTTCCTTGAGGCTAGTTGGTCGAGGGTGAGTGATTTTAAAGCATTTTTGTCTCGTGATCAGTTGGAGGTGGCGAGATGGAAGAACCCTGAGGAGTGGCTTGTTTTTGGTATGGAGGGGGAGTTTGTTGAGCTTCAAAATATCCTTATTAGTAGACGTTGTAGTTCTCTCCAGGATGGGGATGTTTTGGCTTGGTCTCCTAACCCTAAGGGTTTCTATTATGTTTCTTCTGGATACCAGGGGTTATTATCCCATAGGTTGGATGCTGTGGAGGTTCACTGGTGGAAGAAGGTGTGGAACAAGTTTTCTTGGCCAAAGTGCAATTGCTTTATTTGGACTCAGGCGTGGAATAGATGCTTGACTTGGGATAATATTAGGAAGAGGGGGTTCCAGGGCCCTTCTATCTGTGTTTTGTGTGTAGCGGGGGAGGAAGATTCTTCTCATTTGTTTTTTTGTTGTCCCTTTGCTCTGCAACTCTAGCACTCTTGGTGGGGTATTTGGAAAAGCCCATGTGTTCATGCGTCCTCAATGGTGGTTTTTTGGAGTAACTTGGGTAGGCCTCCTGCCTTGGCCTCTTTCTTGCAGGATGTGTGGTATGTTGGGCCAACCTTCATTCTATGGTAGATCTGGTTGGAGCGGAATCGTAGAATTTTCTGGGGTGAAAAGATGTTATTACAAAAAGTTTTGCAAAGAATTTTGGGTATGATTCAGGAGACAGTGGAGGCTAAGTGTGAAGTGGTCTTCCCTTTGGTGAAAGGGGATACTGAGATGGTGGATAGACTGGGGATTCAGGGTTTGTCTTTAGCATCTGCTTGTGTCAGGTGTGGAAGGAGGGTGAAAAAGAAAGTTCAAAGGGTGGGAAGATGGCCACCCCCTCTATTTGGCATTTTGAAGATTAACACCGATGGCTCCTCAAGAGGCAATCCTGGGCTTGCTGGGATTGGTGGTATTGGTAGGGATTGTTCAGGCTCTGTGATTTTCTTATTTTCTACTCATGAAGGGATGCAGACTATCAACCTTATGGAAGGTTTGGCGATCCTCTATGCTTTGGAAAGAGCTTATGCTTTGGGGTGGTGCAAGGTTATTTGTGAATCCGATTCACAAGTTTTGGTTAATTTGATCAATGAACAAAGAGTGTCTGAGGTGAGCTGGAAATTGGCTAAGATGGTGCAGTAGGTCCTTCAGATTAGCTCTTTGATGGAGATGGTGTCTTTCGTCCATATTCTGAGGGAGTGGAATAGGGTGGTAGATTGTTTGGCCAAGTGGGCTTCCGACATGTTGATGGTTGGAAGATTGATGAGTGGGCACAGATCTCCCCTAAGCTGCGTCATGATTTGGAAAGGATTCTTGTTGAAGATAAAACTGATTATGGCTTAGGTTGATGTTGGTTCTCGCTTTGTTTGGTTGGTTCTTGTTGGTTCCTAGGGCTTTGACCCTTTGGGTTTTTGTAATGCTCTTTCTTGATTTTCAATAAAGTTTTTACCCCTTTTTATTAAAAATAAAATAAAATATTACAATATTCCAAATCTCATATAATAAATATATTATATATAAATATATATATTTATACACATACATACATATATATATACATATTTATGTATATATATATTTATAATATACTTTATATATTTAAAAAAAAAACTAAATCAAATCAAATTTTTTCGAAGGTGGAAGAAGGATTGTAGCCATCAATGGTTGTGTCGACTGCAACACAACCGAACCCCCATTGTGGGGGGCACAACCACTATGGGTTAGCACTGGTGCTGCCTCATAGCGCCAGCTCTCCCCAATGGGGAGTCGGCTGTGGGGTAGCCACAACACTTCCCCACACATTTTAAACATTTCAATTTGTTTTCCAAATATGCGAATATATATAAAATTCATCATATGGTGACTTCAATCCAGGTTTCGTTCAAAAGAAATTTTAATAGGGATTTTTATAATCAAATATGCTTATATATATGTATATGTATATATTCCTCTTCTATATATATATATATAATCAGAATGATTGCTCGAGAAGAGCAATTTTTTTAACAAAATTTTTTTACAAGGGGTTTTTACAAAAAAATTCCAGAGAAGCAAATTTTTACAAAAAAAATCTATAGAAGGATGTTTTCAAATTTTTACCAAAGGTTTTCAATTTCCTAGCCAAATAAAACTAATTGGGAAAACAAAACAAAACAATAATCTTCTACAGGAAGATGTTTTCCCATACAAACAAGATTTTCCACAAATTTTGACAAGAAGATTTTAAATCCATTCATGTACAAAGATTTTCCAAATCTTCTATTGTTTTTCCTTTAGGATTTCTATTGTTTTTAAAAAAAAATTCCTACAGAGGCTCTAAAGCTTTTATGATAATTTTCTAAACACGACAATCTTTAAATTTACAAAATATATTAAAGCTTCTACACAGATAATGTATTCTTCTTGTAAAGGTAATCTTTCCAATTTGCATATAAATACAAACAATTTAAAGAACCTATTTCTAGATGCTTGAGGAAATGATGTTGGAAGTAGAGCTTCACCTTCAGATTCCAATTTACCAAAGCTTCTTCCAAATTATCCACTTTTTCCAAAAAGAAGAAAACAAAACCAGAGCCAAAATTTCTCGAGAACTTCTTCCCCAATTTTCAACAACCACTCCTTTTAAAAATCTCTTTCTTCATTGCCATGAAGAAGTCTCTTTCCTCTTTCAGTTAATGCAATTAATCTCTCCAAGAATTAATTCCCAACAATAGTGTTTAATTTTTCTAACACATGTCACAAATAAAATATCTTTTCAACCAAATCACAGATATTTCCTCTAAGATAATTACAAGATATTTATTCTTTTAATAATTCATAATTCACATATTAATTTCTAATTAAATTTAATCTAATAAATTTATTCACTTTATAAAATAAATTTAATCAAAAAGATTAAATCACTTTACAAAATAAATTAAATTTAATTAATTAAATAAAGTATAAAACCTCTAAAAACATTTATCAAAATTAATTAAATAATCACTAAAAACCATTATAAGCATTAATTAACATTAATTTCCAATAGAACATACCTTGCAAAATAAATAAACGACAAGGAAAACATGGACAACATGACAACTCAGCAAAACCAAACAAAGACTGATGACACACTATGACTAGGGTTGTGGCTTGACAAGGAAATCTAGTTCTATCTCCCAATTAACTATTCCATTGGGCAATGGACATGCTCAAACCTACGAATCCAAGTGGAGTCAATGTCCTGTACCTGCAATCCTGCAATAAAAACATGTCGTACATATTTATAAACCATGAATCAAACAAACCATGAAGAGAAAATTGCAGAATCACAGGGCACTTGCAAGTGAGTGATGCAATCCAATTCCCTTCACAAGTACAGTGTCACATCAAAACTGATGAAACTAAAACATCAATTAACTACAAATGAGCATATATCAATATCAACTCAAATAATCAACTATGCTAACTAGAAAACATGTGATAATCAATAATCATCCATAAAGTGTACCATCACATCTAAATATAAAAACCATCATTGCTCCAATGTCAGTGATCAAATAACACCATAGTATCATGGTTTATCAAAGTAAAAGCACTGTCTAAAAATATAAGAAAATCAAGGGGGGTGCTACACCTCTAGGAGGTACTGAGTAGGCACAATAGGAACAAGCTAGGATTTTTGCTAGTAGAGTGTGTAGCTCCCTTAGGGGGAGAGATATTTTGGCTTAAAGCCCTTACTCGAAGGGAAAATATTTAGTTTCCTTGGGGTACTTAGAATTGGAAAGATAGTTGTATGGGAATGTTGGTGTCCTTTGGTGGAAGAATGTAAGGAAAAAATTATCTTGGTGCAAATGTCATTTCTTCTCATGGTTGGTTGTCCAAAATAGGTGCCTTAATTGGGATAATATGTGAAAGAGAGGCTTTCAGGGTCCTCCCATCTATGTTATTTGTAATCAAAATGATGAATGCACTTCACATCTCTTCTTTCAGTGTACTTACTCTAGGGAAATTTGGCACCTTTGGAACGGAGTGTTTGAAATCATTCTTATGTTCATGCCACTTCTTTGGTTGAGTTTTGGGAGATTTTGGGTAGACCTCCAGCTAAGACATCTTTTCTTTAGATTGCTCGGGCTATTGGTCCTACTTTTTTTATATGGCACCTTTGGTTAGAAAGGAATCGATGGATATTTCAAGATGTGAAGCTGGAAGAGGCTCATTTATGGGGAAGGATCATTAACATAATCCAAGTGACTATGTGTGAAAAATGTGACATTTCAGTTACTATAGATCCTAGTGATTATGCTTTTGTTAGGAATTTATTTTTTTTGGATAGAGGTTTTGGGGTCACTATAGGTAAAGGTCACTAACATGTCAAGAAGAAGATTCATTGTGAGGGTCAATGGTGTTTGCCTCCTTAAGGCATTCTGAAGATTAATACTATTGGTTCTTCTAGGGGGAATCCTAGGCATGCAGGGATTGGTGGTATAGGTAGAGATAGTAATGGAGGTGTGGTTTTTTTACTCTCTACTTACAAGGGTCAACATTCTAATAATATTATGGAGGCTCTAGTGATTCTTCATGCTATTGAAAGAGGATGCTTCCTTAGATGGAATAGGATTATTTCTAAATCAGATTCATAGATTATGGTGGATATGTTGAATGAGAAAAGACTAGATAGAGCTAATTGGAAGTTGGTTTTAGTGGTTAAATAGATTTTGAATCTGTGTAGTTCCTTGGAATTTATTCCCTTTTCTCATATTCCAAGAGAATGGAATAGAGTGGTACATCTTTTGGTAAAGTGGGGCTTTGAGCACTTGGAGAGGTGGAATGTTGGTGACTAGGAACATTTGTTCCCAGAGTGTTCATTCCAATCATGGATAAGTTGATTATGGAGGACATGAATTTATAGTTTCTTCTTTGGTTGGGTTCCTTTAGGGACTTTTTTGTTTTCTAGGTGGTGGTTTTGTGGTGAGATGGTGGCTCTTTGCTTCGTATTATTTTTTTGATTTCAATAAATTTTTATCCCTTTGGTTTTAAAAAAAATAGTTGTGATAGATTATATGATAGAGCTAGAAAACTTGTAAATTAAAATTTAGAGGACATAGTTTTTTATTAGAAAAGTAGGGTAAGGGCCATGATCCTAAATAAAATAGCAACAAAAAATCAAGGCCATGAGGCCCAATAGTTCTAACAAAAAAAAGGCCTATAGTGCAACCAAAGAACAACATAAAGTTAAAGAGAAACAGTCATCGGTAGATAAAACCAGAATGGCATGTACACCTCAAAGAGACATGCACACAAGCCCCAAAGAACCAAAAAATAGAAAAAGAAACCTACTAACTGGAAACTACTCCTTTTGACTATTAATTAGGTTCCATTCCTACTTGAGCAGCTTGAGCAGCCCCAAGTCGTTCCTCCATGTGTCCTCAGCTTTATCGATAGTATCCTTTTTGGGGTGTCAGCACCCTTCTTATCTTCCTTACTACATTTTATTTTTCTAACTTTAGAAAGCCTAAAAACCATTTGAAATATCTCCCTATCCATGATCCCATGGGTGATAGAACTCATGCTACCCAAAGCACTATCCAATCAACTAACCCTCCCCTACAAGTTGTCAATTTGATTCTTATAATACTAGAGAGTATCAGTTCCCAAATCCTCCTTCTCCTCCATGCTCACCACAGCCTTAACATTCTCTTCATTCTATTTTAGGTCTGTACCTTCCTTTGCTTCCTCCATGAAAATGTTCATTTCATTCCCCTCATTATCATTTTCCTCTTCATGCTCAATACTTTCCTCGTTTGCATCATCTTCCACACTTGTGTTTTCATCTTCAAAATCATTCCCGATTACCACTTCCAATTATTTTTGGCTCATATCTAGGTCATCCTCATCAAACATAGGGAAGTACTCTTCCTTCAACAACCCTTACTCCTCTTCGAAAGCCAACTTCTTCCCCTTAACATTCATATTTTTATTCGGTTTCATCACACTAGCCAATCTAGCCAACCTCCTTTCACCTTTACCACTACTTGAATCTTCCAAACTGACCTCCTCACCCTCATTTGGTATTTTGATTGTGACCTTCTTAGCCATCAACTTTTCATCAGGGTTTAAACATTTTCATTTTGAGAAAGAGGGGTTTTCCAGGGATTTCCTTTCTTAAGAGGGATAGGTAGACTATTTTTCTTCTATAATAAGGTTTTAAAAAGTAGCATTATGTTAGGAAACATATTTTTGTGAAGCAACACTATGTCGGGTAGTAGATTTTGGCTTCTTGCCATAGTTAGGGTTAAGTTGAAGTAGACAAGTATTTTCCTTCAAAGGCTTAATTTATAGAGGCTTTACATTGGTCACTGAACATGGTAGAGGGGTTAGCAGAAAAAAAATTATATATTCTTTGAAGTAGGCCCTGATGCACAATAAGGGAGGTCCCTTTAGCCCTACATTGATGTAGAGAGGAAAGAAAAAAAGAAGGGGATGATTTTTTCCTTCCACCTAATGTGATTAAGGAAAGGAAAATGATAGCCATGAACAATAGTCTATCTACCTTTGAGGGTGAAGTATTTCATGATATGAACACTTACCAAACCATAGGGAGGTGAAAATTTCTATCATAGCCATTCTAGAATTGCTTCAGCTTCTCATCCTTGTCAAGGAAACTATAGATGAAACACGGTTAGTTCCTATTGCTTACCTTCACAGCCTTTATGCCCTTACATTTTAGACTTGTGGCCTCAATAATAAGTGTTGGGGTTATCTCAAAGTTCACACTGCTAATTGACACCTTACCCTCCCTCCATGAGTTAAATAATTTTTATGTAAGGCCATCATTGAATCCCTTCATAGCTTGAAAGAAGGGTGTCATCCCAACTTCTTCAAATAACTTCCAAAGTTCAACATTTTGTTTGAGGGGAAGGCAAGATAATGGTTGTGAATTCTTCCTCAGTCCACCCATCTCAATTTCACAACCCTTCCACCTCCTTCGTAGGGATGTTTGAGACACGACATCCACACCACAACAATAGACATCTAATAGAAAAGGAATGAAACTAAATATTTATTTCAAAATTTTGTAAAAACAATGAGAAAAAATGTTTGTTGAGAGATGAGCTAGACCATATAGACCAACTTTCTCTAAGTCTCTCCTCTTTTCTTTAATGATAAAGCCTTCAATACTCCAAATGCATTGAATCTTATGCAAGATCATCATAATCCATGGATTAGACTTGAGGCTTGTGTTAACCATAAGCTCACCATGGAAAATCATAAAATCTTTTATGGTTGATAGAGATTTTATTATTATTTTGATCATAACTTATAACTATATCTCAACACCACTTAATGTTAAATATGTTATTAGTAAAACAATGCAATATGAATTTGGTCACGCTTATAATTTTTATGGAGAATGAGATTGCATTTGCAAACCTATTCTAAATTATATTGCTTTTTCTTGATGTTTTGATTTGATTTTGGGTAGAAACATATGTTTAATACTTGGAAAATAGTTTTTTTATTATGTATCTTCATAAAGAAAAGAGGGTGGTATGAAGAAGCACCATTATGACCCACTTAGGATAAATATATATAAAGCACCAAACAATCGCATGACATGGAAACCTAATGAACCAATGTACACAAGAATTTTTTAAGCAATGATATAAGGAAAATTAAAGTCATTAAAAAACATATCACATCATATACAATCAAATATATACCGAATAAATATTTGAGATAACATCATATACATACAAATAAGATAAATATATTAAATCACATGCATGTGTTAACATTATTAATTCAATTCTTGTTTTTGGATGTGGCATATATGCCTTATAGAGATAATGCATTAAAACAAGGAAATGACCTAAATAATTTAAGGATTAAAGCATCATAAAAAATAGTAATTATGAGCCAAGAATGACATGTATAATTTCATGGACACAAAGTTATCATGATGGATTATACGTAAAGAAAATCCTTAGTCAAGAATGAAATTTTATGCATCTATATTGTACAAGAGTAGCACATAGATAAAATTTTAGATTTGAACTAAAGATAATGATTTTAGAAAAAAAAAAGAAGGATAATTAGGGAAAACCTATGTGGGATTGAAAATTTAGTATTAACCAAAATGTAGGGATAAAACAACACCCTACAAATATGTCTATAGCTAAGAAACAAATACAATCACTAAAATATAATAAAACCTTAGATAAATAATTGTGGTAGTTTATATGAAAATGATAAGAAACTCAAAAACTAAAAGTGAGAGGACTTAGTTGATTTTGTAAGGTGTTATAGGGTTGTTCACTATTTTGATCCAATTATATCTCAAAATCAATTAACAAGAATAATGAAATATCAATTAGGTCACCCTTATATTTTGTGGAGGATGAGGCCAATTTTATAGTTGTGTTCTAAATTATGTGATTTTGTTCTGATGGAACAATTTGGTTCTAGATAGAAAACTACATTCAATACTTGCAAAAGATGTTTGCTTAATTTATATCTTTATAAGAAAAAGTGGATATTACTAAAAAGTACAAGACTTATTATATTATAGGGTTAGAAAAAATGACTTCCTCAATAGTAGTAAAGCCCTTGAATCGATTTAACACTTAGCAAAACATACAATAAAACATAAGTGATAAATTTTGATGCAGACAGAGTAGTGAATAGTTGAATTTACAAAGGTTAGCAATATATAAATATATTGCATCTTAATTTTAATTAAATATTCTCTTAATATTTAATTATTAAAATATTTTTAAACATTACTTTTAAATATATAAAAAGACAAAACTCAAATCGTTGTAAAATCTAAACCATTTAAAAACATAAAAAATTATATAAATTAATTAATTATTAAAAACCCCTTAACCACATAATATAAAGGATAATACAAAAGAAAAAGAAAGGAAAAAAAATCAATTTTCTCTTCTACAATATAATATTTAAAAGTAGTACTATTTTAATCAACGAATATAGTGTGACAAAATTTACACTAACCCTTAATATGACTCCATACATCTTCAATAGTTCCGTTTTGCAACAAAATGCAACTTTTATATTAAAAATAATATCTTCTAAACTTTACACCCAAAAAGCAAATAGTGCACGTATGCTGCCGACCCAACAACCAACCTCTAAAGGTTTGAATTTAGTCCCACATTCGAAAGATGGTAGGTAGCCGCCACTGATGGAACTTCCATGGGGAGGCCTATACATTTGCCGTTTCTATTTTGATTAACGTTAAAAACATGTCCAACTCAGATTGTCTCAAAATAGTATTCGACAAGACAGAAAGAGGAAGAATACATTTTACAGTAAGTATCCACGTTGAAATCATTTTACGTTCACGTGAAAGGAATTTTATACGTCGGTGGATGGAGAGAAAAACGCTATAAGTGCCCAACAATGAGACGGTCCAAATGCCAAACCAAGCTCAGGCGTTTGTTGAGAAATAGTAGTTCTCTAAAATGGGGAATGGAAGCATTTCTCACCAAGCCCAATCTGGTTCTCCTAAAGTGCCAGTAGATTGATACTTCTCACCTTCTGTCACCCTTTCAGATGGGTCCGCTGTTCAACCTTTCCCCCAGGTAACATATATTTTGAAGTTTACCAATTTCTGCAACTTGTTTTCTTAGGTTTACAGTAGTCTCTAACTGGGTTATTATTTTAATGGGTGCAGAGTTATGTTGTCTCCTTTCATTCGGTGCCGCGCAATAAACAAGATTCCTCAAGCTTTTCAGGTGAAGTTCTACTCTCAGAGGACCACCAAAAGAGGTCTCCTTATCTCAGAGGCTAACACTGTCCTACCCCAAGCTATTGGATATGTAAAACTCAAATAAAATGCCAGTGAATGTGTTTCATTTGAATTAGGGTTACTGATGAGATCTTTTCTTGCAGGTTTCTACATTCTCTGGGTCAAGGATGAGTGGAAAAAGGTTGTGGGTGCCGTTCTTGTCAAGGGTATGTAACTTGTAGTTTGGTTTTATGTACTAATAGTTTATGAGATGAGATGACCTAGTGCATGGATATTTGTTGCATTTATCAGTCTAACAGAGAATCTTGAAAGAAATAATAAATTAGAATAAAATAAAGATAATAAATTGTATAATTTATAAATTTTAATATTTTTATTAATTTTGTTGATGGTATTGATATAAATGCATAATATTCTTTAGTAATAAGTTTTTAAAAAGATTTCTATCTTTAGAATAAATTTTATAAAAGAATTAGAAATTAATTAAATAAAGATGAATAACAAAAAGATTGAAAAATAAGAAATATAATTAGAAGTTCATTTTCTATTGAAATAACTTATAAGTTCAAAATTTTTAATGGAATAATAATGAATGTTAAAATTTCACATGTTATTCACATATTTTAATGTTCTTTTGGCAACATGATAATGAAACTTGTGTGGATCTAACATGAACCAAGAGATGAGGCTCACAAAATATATAATATCAAGTTTAGTTGTAGTGAGGTACATGAGTCTCCCATCTAAACTTCTACACAAAGTACCACCTTGGAGCATGCATCTTCCTTGGTTAATTTGTTATTAAGTGTTAATAGAGTTGCAACTACCTTACATGTTATTGTTCTAAACTTTGTTAATATATTTTCTACATACTTGGTTTGAGAAATAAATATGTATTCTAATTGTTGTTGTAGTTCCACTCAAAAAATTTAATGCATGAGTATTAGAATTGAAATTTTAAAATCTTGTTTCATTTCTACTTAATTTTTTTCCATTAGATTTTTGTTGTTGCTTGCATAGGTAAGGTTATCAACATAAAGGAAAACAATGAGAATTTAATTATCAACATGTTTGACATATAATTTTTTCCTAGAATAGCTTATGTTGAAACCCCTCTTCAAGAAATAACTAGCAAACATTGTAAACCAAGAAGAAGGGTCCTACCTCAACTCATAGACATATTTCTTTGACTTGTAAACTAGTTGTTCTTTACCCTTCATTTCATAGCCCATGGTTTATTCTATGGAGGCTCCCTCATGTACATACAATTTAAGGAAGGTTAATTTTTGCATTCATCTAATATACATTCTACTTGTATTGTGTAGAAACTATTGAGATAATCTTTGGTATTAGTCTTACAACTAGAGCTAATTATTTTGGATAATAAAATAAAGTTGTTTGTGCAAATCCTTTGTCGATTAATATTGTCTTGTCTTATTTTACAAAATGATTAATATGATATTTCACCTTATAAATCCATTTGAGACTTTAATCAACTATTTGTATTTTCCAAGCTCCACTAAATTCCGTGTATTATTTTTATCAATTGCTTTCAACTCTTCAGTCATAGCATCAATCCATACTTTCTCTTTTATTTCTTCTTCATACACAAATATTTCAACTTGAACTTGAATATGCAAAGAAAAATTAACAAATTGGTTCATATTAGAATTCATCTAATAAATTTAATTTAAAAATTATATACCTTTCTTAAAGATATTAGACTTGAAATATCAGTTGAGTATATAGTATCATGAGAACCTGGTGAACTTGAGAGTCAACTAGAGCTTGAATTTCCATTTAAACTTGTCTAGAGAGGAGGAAAATTGTCATCTTTTGGGGCCATTATTATGTATTTTTATGATACATTGTATTATCACTTCCATACTCCTCATTCATAAGAAACCACACCCCAACTTACAATACATTGTTTTATATTAGTATTGTAAAATATGTACACTTTAGTTGCATCAAAATATCCCACAAAGATAAAAAGTTAGGAGTTTGCATCAAACTTCTATCACTTTTGAACTATAATATGTGTATGTTGGACCAAAAAAATGGAATTAATCCACATAAGGCTTATGACCACTATAAGCTTCCTTTGAAGCCATTTTCTACACTAATTTTACAAGGCTTCAATTCTCAATGTTTCCACTACTTTTCAATACCAATTTTGAAGGTTGTTTGAATGCATCATACTTCATATCATTTTCATAATAGTTTGATTCTTTCTTTTTTCAATACTATTTTTTAGGGTATAAGTTGTGGTAAGTTGTTTCTTGATGCCATAATTGTTAAAAAAAATTATAAAGTGAGTTCTCCTCATCTATCTATTATGTATTTTGAATTAATACCAACTTTTCATGTTAGCCACAACCTTGGAATACTTAAAGAATTTAGAGGCTTCATATTTTTTCTTAAGTAAATAGATTTATATGTGATGAGAAAAATCATAAAAAATAAATATTCTTACCCAAGGATTTCTTTTGCATATCACCTTATATTTTAGCATGTATTATCTCAAGAGGGGATTTTTCTCTCCATGATTTTGTCACTGGAAAACTATCTAAGTAGTGTGGCATTCCAAGTGCATACCTTGAACAAACTTCTTTTACTTGAATGGATGGAAGTCCTCTCACAATATTTTTCTTGTGAAGTAAACTCAACCTTGAAATTTTAGATGTCCATAATATTGGTGTCATAACTATGAATCATTTATGGTTTCTTTGATGAAATTCATTTTATTGGAAAGCCATGTGAGATAAAATAAACTATTCTTTGTTATTCAATATTTTTCTAAAATTTAAAGTCTTTGCTAAAACTACAGGATAAGGAATAGTTAAAATATTATGATACAATTATGACATATATATAACTATTTCGCCTTTTTTATTCTTTATAATAAGGGTACATTTTTTCATTATATCAACATCTATTTCATCACTAAATTTCACTTGAATTCTCACAAACATGTCTAACTTGACAAAGAAATTAGATTTATCTATATCACAGGGTTTGAGTAGATACTATCCAAGAACCAAACATATTTATAATTTTTTTCCTTGTGACGTGAAGAATGTGGTGTTCTATTTCTTCAATAAAATATTTAGCATAGTTGGCTCTCACTTTTTTCAAGTTAGATTTCTTCTTTATATGTACTCAAACTCATAGTTCTTATAACATCAAAATGCCTACACTAGTTACTTCTATAGTCTACATAACTTACTTCTTATCCTCTATAATTTTCACATCATATTCCTATTCCTCTATCACATCCTCCACCAGTAGAAGGATCCCATTTAAATTTATTTGTATGTGGAAAAGGAGTAATAAATATATTTTTTTATTATTATAAACTAAAAAACTTGCACCAAGTTCTTCATGCAATGTTACATATGCTCCAACTATACAAAACCTAGATTATGGGGTATATAAGTTCAGATTTCACTCTTCTTAACTATTCTTTGTCTCTCTATTTACACATGATCCCACCATAATGATTCTTTAATGTTTAGTTTCATGAGGAGCATATACACCAAATTTATAGCTTTGAATGTGGTTAGAAATTTTATTTATTCAATTTCTATTATTATTAGGTCATATTTTAGAAGAATATGTCTGGAAATTTTCTCTATAATATTTTTCTCTATTACAACTTTCTTTTGATTCCTAATTTGGCTCTTGATACATTGTGCCCTTGTGATAAAATCTTGAATGGAATCAACTCCTTTCATCCTTATATTTTAAAAATATGCTATTAAGGTTTCAAATTATTACCAATCTAACTTTCTTAGATCCTTGGTATGCAATTTGCAAAGCCTCCTAGGAATATTTTAAATTTTATGCTAACTACACAGGGAAAAATTAAAATATCCAATATAGATTGAATAGTGAATATAGCCTAAATTTTCTTCTTCTCATCTTTCAATTGAGATTGTTAATTTGATGCTAGAGAATTGAGATCATTTTGATCTATAGGATCATTGTTTCCAACCTCCATTAATTTATAGAGATTTTAAGATAATACTAGGGAATTCATTTTCATGCCCCAATATTCATAATTCTTTCTTGTAAATAAAAACTTAGAATGGAACGCTATTACCATTAGTTGTTATGATAATGATTTGGGGAGAGTTTCTAACTCATACTCATCACCTACATAATAAAATTCATGTGACTTAATCTAATACCAATTGAAATAAATAATAAAATAGCTCTAAAACCATACTATATTTTTTTTTAAAGATAATAAAATACAAAATTTATAGAATAAAAAATATAACTTGTCATTAATATTATTGATGGTTTGATAGAAAATTATAGTATCCTATTATCAACATTTAAAAAAAAAAAAAAATTATCTTTGAAATGGTTTTCGTAGAAAATATTAGAAACAAGGATAAAAATAAGAAATAATAGAAAAATTTTAACTAAATAAAGGTAAATAAAAGAAAGAATAAAAAAGCAGAAATAGACTATGATAAAAATAAGAATTAAACAAAATAAAATTTGTTACGTCGACCAAAAATTTCTTCAAAGCTCCTATACCATCCACAACAAAGATAATACTAGAAAATATCACCATCTTAATATTGTGTGGCTCTAAGGCCACTGTTAGAAATTCCTATTAAATTGGTGGTTATCAAGCAGTTGTGAAATTAGATGTTGTTCAACTAAATTTCTCCTCTTTATATATGTATTTTTTGTTCCTTGATTATAGAAAAAATACTAAAGATAATAGGTAGTCATGTAATATGCTTAGAGTGTTGATGTGAATATTGATGCCATGTGCTTGTAATGGTGCAATTAGTAGTAGAGATCTATTCATGCTAGGTCCTAGATGCATCAATGGCAATTATAGCTTTGTCCTTAAATGCAACACCTTGACACACAAGTTAACAAATTTTGTGCTTAAAGTGACTCATAATACCTAATTGGATGGAGTTGACAAAGGAGCAAATTGAAATTGAAAAATTGAAAGTGAAGGGTTATTTTCATAGTCATAGATTTGACTCTAGTACATGAATGGAAAAAGTGAGGATCAATAGTAGTCCCTTGGAATGTGTATAGGTCGAATTAGGTTAGAATTATGTTATTTACCAACTTTTATGCTAAAATGTGTCACTTATTAATCCAAGAGGATCTATCAATAATGATATCCATGATTATGCAATAATTGTGGTAACACTTCTATGGTATGTAGTATAACAGAGGACCTTCTAGGTGCTTATAATAATGATAAGATCATTCATTTTTCTTTCAAAAAAGTTACACACACTCTAACAATGGCTTTACATAATATCAAACTCAACAATAACCATACTTCTACCAAACCTACTATAGTTTCTAATATAGCTTCAACAAGGTTCAACACAACTTGGGCTCAAACCACAAAGGATAACTCACACCACTCATTACCGCTTTGTTTCAAGTGTTCTACTTCAAACAAAAGATAATCATCATTATAGTGATCTTGGCAACATCCATAAGACTCTTGCTATGCCAGCTCATTTTCCATTGAATTGTACATCTACAAACCACATGACATAACCAGTAGAAGATTATGAGTCACACATGGAAATTTTTCAACTTCCATAAGTATGATTAACCTTCACAACATGTAATCTATATATACATAAATGTAACATTAACTTAGCAAATATATAGATATCAACAATCAAATTAGAAGATAGCAATCATACATCTTTCTCAATTACATCATATAGAGGACAAATAGATAAATAAAGTAAATTTATTATTTGTAGTTCCATATTTCTCACTTTCTTTGCACTACTCTTCTAACAAAGCTTACACACATGCACATAACTTCATCTAGATCTTCATCTAGAGAGTTATTCACCAAGTTTCTAAATGAGCCCCATGTCATTGATATTAAAGTAGTTTGTCTTCTTGCATAACTTATGAAACACGAGAAAAGCATTTGAGCCTTGACATTCAACCTCAAGGTCCATCAAACTATTTGTTCGGACATTTTGATAAAATGATCACAAACAAATACAAGTAGACACCCACACAATGATTATGAACAAAATTGCAAAAGAACCCATTGACTAACATAATTTTATGTTCATCTGTTTTGTAAAAGTCCTTGAAAGAGCAATTCTATCAACTTCATCATAGAAATACATCTTTTGGTGATTAAGAATTCCTAGGTTTCAAGTAAATCTTAGATGTTCCCTTTTTTAGGTCAAGGTTAGTGTAGATGCATTTGATAACTTTTTTTATTAGTTAGAATCTTATTTCTCCATGAATGTCTTTCTTCATGGGGTAAAGATCAAGATTATACTTTTGAAAGTCTTCACCCATCAAAAGTGGTGGCGAGTGGTGGCGAGTGCTTGCACTTTGGGAGGAATACCAAACAAGAAGAAATTTTAAACCTACATAGGAAATTTTCCTAGAAACCCTAAGGATGAAGACTATCTTGAAGATGTCTATAATGATCATTACAACCCATGACAACTCATGTGACCATTGCATACACTTAATGACGTATATTCACCCATGTCTATCTTGAAGATGTCTATAATGATCATTCAAGAGCTGCAACAAGCTGGATTTAGTAGTGTGACTTCCATTTTCCCTGTACCAAGAAATCAAACGAATAACGAAACATGAAAATTTGACTCTTCGGGTCAACCATGTGCGATTTTAAGGAATGTTGTTTTAAGATCTAATTAGATTTATGTTTATAAATTTCACAGTCTAGGTGGAGGATGAAGAAATAGAATTGTTGGTTGCAGCGAAATATGTTTATCTATATTCATTGCTTCCCTAAATTAATCACAATTAGTGCAAGCTGAATTTTATAACTTATTGACCCAACCTTTACATACACCCAAAACAATAATGCTGAAGGATATAACCAAAACATGTTGCGCATGGTAGAATAAGACAGTTTTTCTCTGTACCTTAAATTCAAATTGAAAATAGGAAACATCGAACTCGAGCTCTGTAGGTCAAGACAAGGGAGGTTGCTGTAAGATCTAGGATTTCTGTTAGTGGAATCCCATTCTTTCCAGTGGAAGTAGTTGCTCAAGTCAAGTGTTGGCATCTACTAACTTGCATTTTTTGCGAGCTTGGTGCTCAAGGAGTGTGTGTGGTTCGCCTTGAATTGTGTTTTCTTACAGTGTAAACTGTGTTCTCTCTGGGAGTACTTTTAGAACTCTAGTTTGGCTAGGGCTATTCCTTCTGCAATTAGTTGTAATACCTGGGCCACACCTACTTCTGGCAACTGCAGCATATCCTGTTGGAGTCTCTTCATGGTCAAGGATTGATTTGGTTCTATAGGGATCTGCATAGCCTTCTTTCTCAGCTCCTATTGCTTCTCTTTCAAGCCTTACCTATTTTGCATTATAAGAAGGAAAAGAAACCTTTTTAATCATTAAAGGCACCTGCTACTGAAGAAGACTAACACGTAACATTGTTTTTCTCATTTTATCGGGGAGAATTTTATATCTTTAAGTCCATACTGAATGTTTATTAATTATTGGTACATTCATTTACTAGAGAGAATATATCTGTTACGATGGAATGATTATTTTTGGTTTTTTCCTATTCAGACTATTTAATGGAAGATTAAGATTTTTTCTAGTAGATTTCGCACAACGTCTGTCAGGCACCTCAATTTATATTTTTCTAAACATTCTAGGGAAATTTACTTTCAAAGGAACACATTTTATATTGGATTCATGAAAACATTATATGCAAATCTTGATTTCATAATAATTATTCAAAATGTCTTACACACTATTTCTGAATATTCTGGACTGATGCTGATCGCTTCGGTTGTCTTAATTTTTGGCAGGACCTGACGTAAGCCACTTTAACAATAGTGTGGCCGGATAAACAGGTCAATTTTTCTCACCTGTAGAATTCTTGGATTTTTTTTGCATTGTCTGCTTTAATGTCATTCCTGTGATAACATATAGATTTAGCCATTTAATGTATGCTCTGCCAGAATGCCCCTAAAATCTGAAGAAATGCTATCAAAGCAGGTTGTTATGTATTTGTGTGCCCCAGATACTGTGGGAAATACGATTTCGAGACATGTGACACTTAATAGTAACTTCCTTGCCATTTCAAATCACCTTGGATGGTAGATAAACAAGGAACAAGAGATCCTTTCCAACTGTTGTGTGTCAAAGTCCTTAAAAAGAATTGGATCTAGATGATGAACGAGTTTGCCCAAGTTCATCAGCAAATTGTGCACACAACACTCATGGCTTCAATAAGCAAACCTTTTGGAGGCCCACCACCTTTCTAGCTATACTAGGTATGCAAGTCCTACATAGAGGAGGCGTAGGTTTGAGTCCAAAGTGGGGTAGGGTATGTACATTTATTTGAGCAATATTTTAGATAGATGGTAAACTAATTCTTTGGCAATCTTTTGATAAGGGATTTCTCATACATCAAATTGTTGTCTCACTTGATGTGACCCAAAAATCTTCCTTTACCTCTATAAAGTATTGACCCTTGGAAACTATTACTTTTTACAAATAGTTGTAATTAATTTACATAACATTTGTGTTGATGAATTTTCCATTGGAATCTCCGAGGCAATTACATATCAACCAACTATCATATCCTCCTTGAAAGATCTTTTTGGATATGAATGCGCTAAAGAAAGATGAAAAAAGGTGCAAAATCCACAAAAGCAAGTGCCACTTGAACAAAAATGTTGTACTAAACAAGCTTTGTTGGTTTAGGCATAGACTCAATAATAGGTCTAACATGGACACCTTTTTCTGCCTATGTTGAACAATGGGAAGCAAATCATATATACTAACCTCAATTCCACTATTGCCATGACTTAAGATCCCCCCCTAGGAGCTCAAGAGGAAGGGCCCTCTTCCACTGTGCATTTTATTGCTAATAGAGGTAGTTAGAATCATTTTATTTTTTCAAACATTATCAAGAGGTTGAATTTGCTAACAGGTCTCATCCTAATCTATACACATTCCATTCTTTGAATGAAGGCAAGGACATACATCTTAGTTAACAATGTCACCTCTTGTAAATGATTACGTACTTCCAAGATGTAGAACCATGTGATATGGCACTCTGAGAGGTTAGAGATGTCTTGTTTGGGAAACTCTACATGTGGATGCCCCATAATGTCTGCAAGATAAGCTTTGGAGCGTTACCAATTCTTTTGGATATTGATGCCATAGAATACCAAATGTGGCTATTGAGACCAGGATCTCTTTGATCCTACCGATGTTGAAAAGCAATTGGTCAGATTTGAAATTTTTCTCTTTTTGTGGTTAAGCCCCAAGAGGACAATAAATTGTAATGCTAATACTCTTGCAAAAATTTACACAAATGCAACTAAAACCAATGGTTTAGATGATGACAAACAACATCAACATCATTAAGAAATCCATGAGAGTGTTGCTTTACTATTAGGTGAAGCACTTGTATCAATGCTAAGGTTTGAAGAATGTTAAGATTAGGTGTTAGATTGAGAGATTGTTTGAAAAGGCTTGTATATGTCAAAGTGTGTCACTTTGTGGGACCTTGATTGTGCTCATATGATAAAAATATAGGAGGTGCATACTCTATATTTCTTACAAAGCATTGAAAAAAAATTTCATGAATAACAAGTACTAGATTGCCTAGATTGACAATATTATTTTTTGATTGGTAAAAATGAGGAATCTAATGGGGTTTTCACACACTCCAAAGTTGACCAAATTTGATCTAAAAAGTAAAATAAAAAGCAACCCCTAACCAATGGGCTATATGACAATATGCACATACAATAGTTCCAATAATCATTTCAAATCCACACCTAAGCAGGAAAATACTTACAACAAGCTAAAACCTTGACTCAACTTGGGAATCTAAGGGCTACAATTAGTAACCACCCCCCTTTTCTTATGGGATCTTAGTTCCATATATTTTTTAGCTTTCTTCCTTGAACAAAACTTCTTGTTTGTGATGACTATCCGTTCATTTGGACAAACCAAAACTAAGGTCAGTTTAATGGGATCTACCATTGCAGTCACTCGACCATCCAAATAGAAAGAATCCTTATCCCAAATAGAGGTAGGTAGCCCACCACCCATGAATTTTGAGGAAGAGGTCCATCATTCAAGGAGATTACGACCAAAGGATACTAGGGCTCAAGTTTGAAAAAGAAACATGCTTAGTAAGAAATGAAGAAAATCTTGAGAGAGACACCTCTATAGGTGGAAATTGAAGTTGCCAAAGGAGGAATAGAATCAACCATTATATCTTAACAATGAGATTCAACTCCTTTCCACCAAGAACCTTTCTTGGCCTTCTTATTCTCTTGCCTTGGGAAATATTTTTCCATATGACCTAGGGCAAACAAAGATTTGTATTTGAAAACCATCTGCTCATAATCTAATTATCACTTTCAATTTTGATCTCCAACCTTGAGCCAAATTTTCTTCCAAGGAATTTTCTATTGTAATCAGGCTAGGGTTTTTAATCAAAAATGTAGGGGAAGATTAGGCAACCTAACCCACACCAAAACCACATTTGGTGGGATTGAAATTTGGGCATCAAGGCTTCATGGCAATAATTATCTCTTCCCAAGACTAGGGTTCCACTTAAAGAAAAAAATCACCTTCCACCATCACATTTGAACCAATGTCCAAGGTATGACACCCTTCAGGATTCAATTCAAAAATGTGCATTTTCTTTTCCATGCATGCGAGAAGATGTTTTTAGTGATAGTCAAACATCTTATAGATTGATGATATCTTGTATCAACTTTGAGGTGAAAAATACTTCTCCAACATTGATCTTGAGGCAGAGTATTACTAATTTCCAATTGGGCTAGCAAATGAGTGGAAGTCAACATACAAGAGGAAGGAAGGATTATTTTAGTGGTTGATTATTTCATCAGGTCAACTGACATGCCTAAAAATTCATGATAATGATGGTCAATGTTTCCCAATGATTTACACAGTTCTTTGTGATTCTCTATTGGATGGCATACTCATTTACAATAGAACATGGATGGAGCATAACAAGCATGCCTTTCAGGTTCTTGACCCTTCACCTTGAGAAAAGCTATATGTTAATTGATGAAAATGTGTGTATTACATTTTCAATGGGGATGGAGTGCATGTGGATTCAAAGAAGATTCAAGTAATTGTAGATTGGCTTTCCCTAGAGACCTTCAAAAACCTTTGAATACTGTTGGGTGTGGGAAATTTCTATGAGAGGCTTGTGTTGGGCTTCTCCTATATTGCATAGCCCTTGAAGTAACCAAGTAAAGGATGAGTCAAACCAAATTTTGTTTGGACTAAGGCACAACAAAAGGTTCTTGAAGAGATGAAGTGTGGACTCTACCGAGCTTTGGTGATCACTTTACAAGATATGCAACATTTGTTTGAGTTAGAGAGTGATCTTTTAGAGTATGAACTCAATATTTCTCTCAAGCAACTTGGACACCCAATTTTTCATAACAATGAGACATTCATCAACATAGTATGAAAATAATTTACATATGGTAAGGTGTTCCATTCCATAAATCACCTTGTTGGTAATGGAGGAATTTTGTCTTGGGAAAGGAGGTAGGCATTCATGCTAAACACACGACTCTTTAGTTTTGGTATAATTGAGAGCTAGTTACAAAATGATAACCTTCAAATTTAGTCCACTTACTTGTAACAATTTTGTTTTACTTAAGCATATGAAGAGAAAATTTATAGAAAGCTGGAAAAAATGCCAAAGTTATAATTTGCATTTCTTATCCAAACAAGGAGGTTTTAGCCTTTCCAGAGGTCAAAAGATGCCTACATGGAATTTGAGGCCATACTTTTTTACTATACATGGTATAAGAATCTTTATTTAAAAATAATGGCTAGAACAAAATCCTAGTCTAAAAGCTATGAATGACTGGAGGAATTGCCAAATCCCAAAGGGTAGGGTCAAACTATCAATATTCATCTACACTAGCAGATAGGCCATGTTTGTTCTAACTATATAATGAGTGGCCATAATGGCTAATAAGATTCATAACAAAATAATTTTGTCATCCTGAAAAGTTGGCAGTCTTGGACTCTTTCTGCTAGGTGCAACTTGAGATTCTCAGTAACCATTGGAAGATAAATAACTTCATCTTTGAGTGGTGCCTCTTTTACTTCTATGTAGATACCCATATATAGATCTATTGGTTGATGTTGTAAAATTTAAAACAATAACTTCACAACCCTTAGAGATTTTTGTACATACCTCACATATCAACAAAGTTCTTGACTTTGTTATTTTTGCAAATATTGTTCTTTCCTTGTGTGTGGATACATTATTTTGGACATTATCTTCTTTATAATGCAATTCCTGTTAAAGTGCCACACATTGGAATGCTCCTAAAATATAGATCAATTTTAAATCATGGAAGTTTAAAGGCCAAAACATTATTGGAATTATGTCATCATTATTTATTGATGACACCACCTCAAGAATAAAATTTTCAAGTCATAGTGGATGAGCTTTTGACTCCAATCAACTAGTTAGCCAATGATAAAAGTAAATAATAAAATATATAATAATAATTTTTTTAATTTAAACAAGAAAAATTGAAATACTTTTTTAAGGGTACAACAATTTTTTATAGTCCCTTTATAACGGAGACATCATGGAACAAGAAAGATTCTAAGGGTTATGTGCCAACAATTCCTATTTACATGACCTATTGTTTTTAAGATTTTAGAAGTATGATTTGGTAGTTTAAATACAACTCATGTTAGCAAGATGATTTTGGTGTCATAAAGAGATATATTGATTGGTTTTGACTACATTTAGTACTCTTAGGTCTATGGAAAAATAAATCTTAGTTTCTTCCTTATAGTTTTTTATGATTTCCTATCAATGTCCCTATAATTTAAACCTACCCAGCTAACCTAGAAAGGTGTTTTTAAACACCAACATTTATTAATATGTATATAATAATTAAATAGTTGTTAAATATAAATATTTGAGTAATAAATAAATAAATTTGAAATTCTAGGCACTGACCCTTGGAAATAACTAAATTTGAAATTTAATTATTGGTGCCCCTTTTTGAGATCACATGCCTCATTTAGGGGCCTATAAATAGAAATTTTTGGCACTGGAGAGGAGAATTTGAAAAGGAAGAGTTTCTGGGATGAATTCCCAATGTCACTTTAGCATGATGAAAACCTTATTAGGTGGGAAAGGAAGTTAGGATGTGACCCCTAATCCTCCTTAACTCTTCTATACATTTTACTCTTCAAATTTGCTCATCATTAATCCATTGTAGGTCTATTCATGGAGGCATCTAGCACATAAATGGGAAGATAAATTAGAGGTTTAACACCACATAATTTCCTACAACTATCTACTACAGTCCACATCAGCTATTACTAGGTGTCTAGATATCTTCATCCCCAATCAACTACAGATCTAGAAACCCTTCTATCAACAGGGTGTTGGGCAAATATAATCTGACTAACCTATAAGCATACTTATGCATTCACACAATGGAGGAAACTTAACATGGTATGATGGTGATTTAGGAGTCCATTGTTGAAGGTTGTGTGCTTCCATTTCGTCATTATGAGCTCACTTTTCCAAGTGACTACACCCAACGTGCTTTATTTGGTTGCAAATTAGAAAATTAGTTGTCATATATTGTAGATATATCCCTAAATTCTTGGCTAAGTCCTATTCCATTGACCTGTTTATGGATAGGGGAATGAGGACATGATTCTTTTAATAAAGTACAACTTTTTGGAGCTCTAATTTTCTTATGTTATGGAAGTGTTCAAGTAATTATTTATTTTTGGGTGTGAGGGTTTAAATTTTGATTTTTTAATTTACCAGTTCTTTATTTTTGAAGTTAGTAGTAAGATCTAATATTATAATAATCAAGAAACCCTAGCTATTTTACATTGGTATTAGAGCCTTTGTGTCCTGCTAGCATGTGTGTGTAATGCAAATTCATGAGCTTGAGTGACAAATAATTGAGATATCAACAAAGGAAGAAAAGAAAGAGGCATCCATGGGTGACAAAGATGATGACAAATCTCAAGAATTCATTAGGGAAAGCAAAGAGTTTCAAACTAATATGAGGGACACTATGGTTGAGATGGTCCAACTTCTAAGAGGCTTGAATCAACAATTGAATGCTAGTAGGCCTATTCATAATGGTCTCAAAGGGAGTAGATTTGGTGGTGATAAGTGTTGATGACGATTTTACTTGCAACAAACAGGGTGAATAAATTCTTCACAGACAAACTCCAAACGAGCATATCCTTCTTGAAAGATATGGAACAAAGGCAACCTAAAAGGGGAATTCTGGTTTAACAGGAAAAGATTGGCTTCAGTTCAATCCCAAGTCTCTGATGACCAGGTCATGATTGCACTAGGGTCGCTCTCGAGTATGATGTGATATTGTTGTTAATCTCAAAGGAATATGGTTATTTCTTGTTTTGTTAAGAATAATAAACATTTAACAAAAAAATTCTAGTTCATTCATAAAATAACATCATGAAATCAAAATATTTGAAACAATATTTCATGAATATCAACAATTCTTTGCTATTACGTAAGTAGATTTAGCATTAAGCATTCAACAATTTTATAGAAAATGGAAGATTTTCAATAAAATTCCATCCATTCATTTAATTTTGGAACATTTTTAAGAATTTAAAAATCTACTATAAAATAAAGCATAAAAATACTAAAAATTAAAATTTCTCACAGTTATTCTCCATGCATGCCTCAAAGAATCAATTAAAATAGAAAAAATTGCTTTATACTTCACCAGTTTGCTTCACAGCTACATATAAAACAATGTGAGCTTTTAAATAGAGGGGTTTTATTTCTAGACATCGAGTAGGTTCTGCATGCACCCTTAAACAATGCAACATATAGTCTTGTTCAGATGAACTAACAAAAGCAACTATAAAAGATTCATGAGATAGGTAGCTATCTAATTGGCTCTGATATTAATCAATGTCTATGTGCATACAAAGTTTTACGCCAGAATGATTCAAAAAATAAGAAAAAGAACAAAACTTGAAAAAGTTTGATGCTCTTCCAACATCTACAAATTCTAAACTTAAAATAAAAATAAAGTAGGAAACGACCTTTTATAGGAACAAGGCCCCAAGAGTTCAACTTAATGTCTATCCAGAGAATTAGAAATAACAAATTAAAATGCAACATGTGGCATATGCCAACTGTCATTAGAATATTCTAGATCAAGTCAAAGTTTTGAATTTATCAACAGTGACACTTTCACTTCATACTCTAGCACGTAATACTTCACATGTATCGAGACTATCAACTTCTTTTGAAATACCGGAATGGGGAATATCTACCAAGATTGGGATCAACCTACAAACTCAAAATTGCAAACAAAAACCTTCGCCACACCTTCGGTGTCTGGTATCTGGTTCTTCATTTCCTCAATCAAGGTTTGGGCTCTGGGATCGTTTCTTCACCTTTCTTCAACTAGTACTCTCAGAAAGCATTCAATACTTGATGCATAGGTTCCTTTGAAATCCACTGTATTGCCTTCCAAGTGAGTTTGAGCCTAGTGTATTCTTTAGATACCTAGAGTATAATACCATTCCTCTGCACTTTATTTGCTTCATATTTAGCTATAGTGTTCATGCAAGTGCTGTATAATTTCATCAATGACCTCCTGCATTAATAACTGAATAGGATATCTGTTTATTCTTTCAATTAATTCCTTGAAGTCTTTAGCTTCTTTACCCTCCTGTCCTAATGTCTGGGGATCACAACCTTGATGTGCTAGCATTTCAATAAACTCTCAATCTTCATCAATCAATTTTCTACATTCCATGGTGACCTTTTCAAATCCTTCAATGCATTACATTAGCATGTCACCTTCCCATTTCAATTGTTTCTTCCATTTTTCTAGCAATGGAAGTTCTTGTTCTAAGATTATATTTCCCTCTATTAATTCTTGGATATTTTCCTAGATGAGAATTTCAATATTTTTCCTTTCTCCAATAACTTGCTCCCGACAAAATTTGCATTCACTTTCTAACCGACGGTATGCTTCCTAGTGCTTCCCTATTGCATCTATAATGAATTCTTCCCCCTGCTTTACCTAATACTCAATCCATTCTTCAAACATATACATTTTGTGGAGAATAGTTGTGATCGCATCCACCTGTTCTTGTGACATCAACACTTGATGCTGGGGTAATTCAGCTTGTGCTTGACTAGATAGGGTTAGTGACTTTATAAAATGTTCCAAAGTACCAACCCATTCTTTCAATTCTCTTTTCTTCTTTTCATACTTCTACACTCTACAAACAGTAGCATCCAAATTCACTTTTATTTCTTCTAACTCTTGCCTCCAAGATGAGTGTCCAAGATTAATACTCATTATCTTATACTCCTTAGGCATTATTTCATGTTTGTCTTTATCAACTATTGGAGTAGCTATATGGATTGTTTTTCCACCATTTGCATTTTTTTGCATGACATGTTTTTCTCTTGCTCTATGCCTAGGCTTAGGAGTATCTACTTCATGTATAAAATTGTTAATATTCAGAGGCAATACTTCTACTTCCATTGGGGAAGCCAACTCCCTGATCAACCAATCAGGTGCATTGTCACCTTGCTCTACTTTTGTAACATTTCTTTGTTCCTGGTTTCCACTTGATTCAAGAACTTCTCTTTTATCTATCACATCCTCTAAAATGGGAATTTCCTCATTAATTTTTGGCATAGATTCTAGATTACTAGGGTTTGGCATTGTCTCCTTTGTTTGAAGACTTGCATTTTCCTGTCTATCTAGATGTTCAACATCATCTCTCTAGACGTTACTTTCTTTATTCACGATTACACCAGGGTTTTCCTTATTTTAAATTCCATCACCTAAAAACTATGTAGCTTCTTCCTTCTCAATTTTAGTTTCAACTTCAACATGGCCTTTCTCTGGTTCTTCAAAGACCTGCGACTATTCATTAACATTTGGAACATTCCCGAGTGAGGGCTAGGAATCAAAAGTATCTTCGACAATTATTTCATCAACAGGGCTTTGCTCTGCAGTCTCCTCTATTTCCATCTCAAGGATATTAGGGTTCCCCACTTTTGAAGTGAGTGTTCCTTGTATAAATTCTTCTTCTTCAACATTTATAGGATTAGACCTTATATCCTGAATCTCTTCTATCACTGGTTGTACCATAGGTTTATCTTTAGAATTCTTTTCTTTTACTTTCTCTCACATGACACCACATCTATCCTTTTGTTCATTGATTCTGGCTTCATCTTCCTTAGAAATATCCTCCAAAACCACAAGAGTTCCTCCTAGTGCTTGTTTCATACTGGCCATGTTAACAGAAGGAGGAGAAGTAAATAGTGTTGCAACCCTTTGAGATGTAGACCTGCTTTGTGTGCTAAAAATTTTTGTTACTCCTGCTTCTTCATGAATAACTAGTTTAATTCTTGGTTTCGCTGTAGAGGAAGATGCACCTTTGGGTTTTACATTTGATTTATCTTTACTTGATTTTGCATCTTTCTGCTTATCAAATGGCTTTATCAAAATTTCTTGTTTTGAAATTTCAGGGGTTCTTTAGACTTCAATTCTTATACCAGGAGCCACCTTACTAGTTTTCCTTCTCTTCTTAGTAGGATCTCCACTCTCAAATGTTGTTTCATCTCTTTGTTTTCTTCTTTTGTCTTCTAAGAATGTGGGATCAATTCCTCTTTCTCTCAAAGCTTTACAAAAATCATCAATCCAGTGTTGAGTGTATAACAAAATTGGTCTAGAGAACTCATCAATTGATGTCATGTCTTCATCATCATAACATGGGTTTGGGATGGGTTCATCATATACCCTATCTTCATTATAGAATTTATTCAACACTTGTCCATCATCCTCTTCCAATTGATTTGGAATGTCATGAAGCTTGAGAATCCAATAAAATTTTAGAGACAATCTTTCATATTTTCTAAATTCTTACTTTGTGCTCATCTTCACAATTAAGCCAATTTAATCTTCTAAGTGTTGGACATGAGCACGATAACCAGATATACTCTTGGAAATACTTCCCAAGCAATGCCATAGTATATTCTCTGAAGTGGGAAATCCTCAAAATTATATGTTCTTAATTCTTCTTCACACAAGTCAGCCACTCTAATTGCATTACACTTATAATTTCCTATCACAATGGGGAATTTGAAAGAGGCCTTATTGTGAGCATTGCTATAAATAGCCTAAGATGGTTTCAATTGTCTCACTAGTTCTAATAAAACAATTTTGTATGTTGGGTACCTAGGCAGCATGAACAAATGTCCATCAAATCCTTCCATCCTAATATAGGAGTAAGTAGGGAACTGAATATACCAACCTCCCATTGGTTGAATGACACTTTGTGCCTCTAGTGACAATCTTTTAGCTTTATCACCTTCTATCGTTCATACTAGTTTCATGGAAAACATATCATTGAATCTCATGTAATTCTCTTTATATCCATGGATGGTGATCTGGGGTAGATGAGCATATATCATTTACTGTTTCCTATCTTCGTGCCTAGAGTACCAATCTATTTCAACCCTTGCTTGTTGGCTCTCATGGCATAGGAGAAAATCACATATGAAGACATATAAAAGCACCCGGTTTTGGGAAATTTCATTATTTGTTCATATAATCTGTCACTTATAAACTTTCCCCAATGCATTTGTATGGGACTTTCCATTAGGCTGGATATTATTACAGACATCTAGGGTTCAAATTTCCTTTCCATTAGGCTAGATATTATTTCATTATCTATTCATATAATCTGCCACTTATAAACTAGCTACCTTGCTCGACAGAATTATAATATCTTGAATTTATTGGTTAAACATAGACCTCTAAATTACCTTGGTCTGTAATGTAATTGGTTCTTGGCACCATTGGATACTCATAATTTCTCTGTTACGGGCTTCAACATTCTGATACATTTTTCTCTTTGCTTTCATATCAACATTATACATTTGTGTGTAAATAGGGAGCCCAAATGTTTATATAATTTGTAAGGAAAATCAGATGTGGAAACAATTCTCGTAACGTCAATACCTCAGAGAAGAATGTAGATATACTTTTAATTTTTCCAATTACAGTTCAACTAAGATGCACTATGAAGTAAATAATAGAAATAGAGTATTTGACAATCACACATGAACACCAGATATACGTGGGAAAACCCTTACAGGAGAAAAACCCACCACACCAAGAGAAATCACTTTGTATTACAGTAATGGAGATTACATACAAATGACATACTTATCTTTTTAGTGTCTGTTTACAGCAGCATTCACCATGTACAATTTGTTTCAGGAACCTTCATGTTACAGTCCATAGAATAGAATTCATCTACTGATTCAATCACTCAACAAATCCGTTGTTCCAACCCACCGATCACAATATGGAATCACAAAGAATAACCATGTCGCTCCATGTCCGTCGAGCTTCCTCACAGAACTGTCACAACAAACAAACTTCCAACTGTTCAGATTTGACTTCTCCTCTTGGTCCATGAGACTCCACATAGGATGATCAAAAACGGTCAAAAGAATTTGCATTGTGTTGGCATCTCAGTGAGACACTAACAATGTCTCGCCGATGCCACATAACCTTCATATCGATATCACCAAGAGCTATTGTTATTGCCAAGATGTTCTACTGAGCTTTCAACTTGTATCGGCTTCAGTTTTCCTTTTGGCAAGACTACAGCTCTCGCCAAGGCATCCCAACGAGCCTTCTTGTGTTACACCGAGCTCAGGAGACTATCGCTAAGACTTCCTTATGTCGCCAGGACCTCACACCGACGTTCTCCACATCTATTGATATTTCCCAGACTCATCACTTTCGGTGAGATGTTATACCGAAGCTCCGCAAGTCACATAGACGTGAGTTTTCTCATTGGCCAGACAATCAGCTTTCACCGAGACATCATACCGAGTCACCACGGGTTATACCGAAGTCATTTGTTATACCGATCTCCAAAGAATAGTCGGCAAGACATACCGCTCGCGAAGACCTTCCATTGAGTTTCCTTACATTACATCGAAGCAACATTAGGTTACACCAAAAGCATACAACTATCAGCAAGACCTATCACCTTCGCCAAGATGTTTTGCCAAATTCCAAGACTTACCCCGAAGGCTCCAACATAAAACACTATCGGCGAGACATGTATCAATCGCTAAGACTTCTCACCGAGCCGCCGTGTTACACCGATAACTTCAATGCGTTATCCCACCGGTGAGACTTTCCTATCGATGAGAGCTCATAGTGAACTGCTAAGACTCTCCCCAATATAAGATATCCAATTGAATGGCATGTCGGCCATTTAGATCGTCATATGATGAAAGGTTACAATGACTACTCTATGTCACAGTGATAGACTCTAAAGAGAAAGTGATCGGAAAGACTTCTACAAGGTCACAATGATCTATACAAAACATGATGCTACCAATCTACTAGTCGGCCAGACATGAGAGTTGTCACACTGACTTGGCTCCAATGGAGGTTTCAGCCTGTGATGATTGAGGCATACTTTTCCAACAATCTCCCACTTGACGAAGATCACACAGGCACCTCCAGAGCACAACATAACTTACTAAAAATCATGGGCACTAAGGCCCATCGAACTGACACACCACCTGAACTTGTTTGTGCTCACTGGCTTCGTCAATGAATCTGCAACATTCTCTAGAGTATCAACCTTTTCCAAACTGACCTTTTCATCCTCCACCATATCTCGTACAAAGTGGTACTGTACATCAATATGTTTCGTCCTGGCATGGAAAGTTGGATTCTTTGCCAGACAAATTGTACTCTAACTATCATAGAAAATAGTTATTTCCCCTACATCAAAACCAATGTTAGAACACAAACGTTTCAACCAAACTGCTTATTTACAAGCATGAGTAGCTACCATGTATTCAGCCTCCATAGTGGACAAAGCAACTATAGCCTGCCACTTACTCATCCAACTCACTGCGCCACCATTCAACATGAAAATGTAACCACTGGTGGACCTCTTGCTATTAATGTCCCCTACCCAATCAGAATCTACATATCCATGAATGCTAAGAGTCCTCTGTGATTCAACCAAGTTCCCATGGTAACAGAAAGAAAAATTTGAAGTTCCCTTCAAATATCTAAACACTCTCTTCACAGCATCCCAATGCGTTCTTCCTGGATTAGCCATAAATCGACTAAGAACTCCCACTGCTTGGGAAATGTCTAGCCTTATACAGACCATTGCATACATAAGACTATCAATCGCACTAGCATAGGGTACATTGGTCATGTCCTCCATCTTAGTAGGAGATTTTGGACAGTCCTTAACAGATAGCTTTGTTCCCTGCAAGAATGGAACCACTAGCTATTTGTAATCATTCATACAAAATCTCTCAAGAACAGTCTTGATATAATTACTATGACTGAGCCATAGTTTTCTATGCTTCCTGTCCCTGGTTATCTCCATCCCCAGAATGTACCTTGCTGCTTCAAGATCCTTCATTTCAAACTTAGCAAACAATTGAGACTTAAGATCAAAAATCATTAGCTTACTATTGCCTATGAACAACATATCATCAACACAGAGAGCAATAACAAGTACTCGATCACTTTCAGCTTTATAATATATGCAGTGATCAGATTTTGATCTCACAAATCCCAAAGACAATACAAAAGTATCAAATTTCTGGTACCACATTCTAGGTGACTGCTTTAACCCATACAAAGACTTCTTTAATTTGCATACCATTTTTCTTTACCTTTCTCAACAAAGTGCTCAGGCTAGGACATATAATTTCTTCTTCAAGATCACCATGAAGAATGTTGTCTTCACATCCATCTGTTAACCTCTAAGTCATACACTATTGCAAGTGACAAAAGAAATCTAATAGATAGCTTTGCTCTGGGAGAAAATATTTCCCCATAATCAATTCCCTCTACTTGGGAATAACCCTTTGCAACCAGTCTGCCTTGTACTTTTCTACACGCCATCCAAACCAATTTTCTTCTTAAACACTCATTTGTAGCCAACAACCTTTCTCCTTTAGGCAAGGGCACCAGACTCCAGGTTTCATTCTTTTCTAATGATGCCATCTCTTCATTCATGGCTTCCAACCAAGAGTCGAATCAGACATTTTAAATGCCTCTTTCACAGTCCTAGGCTCATCAGTGCTAAAAATTAAAGCATAGGAACAAGTAGAATCAATCAAAGAGAACCCATACCTATCTGGTTGTTTTCTTTCACGGGTTGACCTCCTCACTTGCTGAGGTTGAGGTTCTTCTTCTTCAGAACTTTTCTAACTGCTTCAACTCTCCTAAGTTTCAAGTACATTTTGAATTTTCAATTCCTCTTTCTCTGGTGTAGGAGGAATTAATGCTACATCCTTACTCTTTTCTGACTGTCTCTGACTGCATATCAAAAGTGGAGGGTTTCAGCTCATGAAAGATTACACTTCTGCTGTATACAACCTTCTCTGTATTAGGATTCCAAAGTTTGTATCCTTTTATGACAACACTATATCCAATAAAAATATATTTGATAGCCTTGTTCTCCAATTTAGATCTTTTTACATCCGGCACATGAGCATATGCCTCACAGCAAAAAACACAAACATGTCTAAGAGAGGGCTTCTTACCAGACCATGCTTCCAAAGGTGTTTTCTCAACAAGAACAAAATTTGGAGAACGATTAATTAGATAACATGTAGTAGATATAGCCTCAGTCCAGAATTTCTCCTCCAAGCCAGCACTACTGAGCATACTTCATGCTCTCTCCATCACTATCCTATTGAACCTTTCTGCAACTCCATTCTACTATGGAGTATAAGGTGTAGTCTTGTGTCTTTTAATTCTATGGTCTTTACAGTATCTTTCAAATTCATCAGAACAGAATTCACTGCCATTATCAGTCCTTAAGCATTTTATTTTTCTACCAGTCTGATTTTCAACAAGGTTTTTAAATTCCTTAAATCGACTGAACACTTCTGATTTACTTTTCAAAAAATAAACAAATGCTCTTCTTGAATAATCATCAATGAACGACACATAGTATCTTGATCTAGACAAAGAAGGAACATCCACTAGACCAAACACATCTGAATGAATATAATCTAGCAAACTAGAAGATTTATGAGGACTGGAATAAAATGAAACATGGTGCTGCTTTCCATATATACAGTGTTCACAGAATTCAAATTCAAGATTACATTCTTCAAGCCCCTCAACCAGGTTTTTGTTCTTCAATGTTTTTAAACCTTTTTCTCCTATGTGGCCTAGCCTATGATGCCAGAGCATAGTCTTCTTTGCTAGAAGTTTTACTTCCATAGAGTTTACATAATTAGGGATATTTCCCTCTTTACCTCCATGAGTAGCTTTCAGTGACTTTCTAGAGACATTGTTACATTGAATAGCATGTGCATCTAGCTTGTACAGGGTACTAATTCGAGCACCTCTAGCCAGCACCATTGAACCTCTAGTCATTTTGCAACCATTTCTAGAGAACGTGACTTGTACTCCAATATCATTCAGCATACTTATAGAAAGTAAGTTTCGAGCCAGACCTGATATATGCATTACATTATTGATTCCCTTCACTTTTCCATCAGGGAATTGTATTCTAACTCTTCCACGACCAACAATCTCTAAAGTTGAATCACTTGCCAAGTACACCTTTCCACCATTGTATTCTTCATACTTTGTGAACCATTCTCTATGAGATGTCATGTGTAAAGATGCTCCAAAATCAATCACCCAGACATCATCTGACGCCTGAGTAGCCAAGGCTGCAATGAAGGCGTCACCATCACTATGAGACGAACCATTATCAGAAGAGCCCTTCTTCTTCTTTTTCTCCTCTTTACAATCCTTTTGGACATGACTAGGTTTCCCACAGTTCCAACACTTCACCTTGGACTTCTTGCCAGGAGATTTTGATCTCCCCTCTAATTTTGATTTAGACTTCTTGTCCTTCTTCTTGCCTTTCTCCTTTGACCATCCTCTAAAAGCAAGGGCCTCCTTCACCATCTCAGAAGATTTCCTTCTCATTTCTTCTGACAACAAAGAACCAACAACATCTTCCATCTTGAAGCTGGATGTTGTACTCCCAATACCCATCACTAGATGATCCCATGAGTCTGGCAAAGAACACAATAATAGCATACAGCGATCCTCTTCTTCAGTCTTCACACCAATAGATGTTAATTAAGCAAGCCACATATTAAATGCATTCAAATGATTAGCCACAAACCCTCCTTCCTGCATTCTCAAAGAATACAGCTTCTTCCTCAAGAATAGTTTATTCACCAAGGACTTCCCCTAATAAATAGACGCTGGTCTCTTCCACAAAGAAGAGGTAGTCTTCTCCTCATGCACATTCAGAAGCACTGAGTCTGCCAAACAAAGCCTTATTAGCCCCTTAGACTTCCTATCTGCAAGGTCCCAATCTTCTTGCTTCATGCCTGTTGGTTTCACTTCAGCCACAATAATCCAAAGATCACGATCAACTAGAAGATCCTCCATCTTGAGTTTCCACAACTCAAAGTTACTGCCGTTGAACTTCTCTATTTCAAACTTTCCAGATGTGCTAGCCATCTCAGCCTGTAAACAGAAATTAAAAACTCTACAAGACTCCCACTGAACAGAATTGACACAAAAAACCCAACGTACCCACAAGGATAACACAACTGGCCAGGCTCTGATACCACTTGTAAGGAAAATCAGATGCGGAAACAATTCTTGTAATGTCAGTACCTTAGAGAAGAATGTAGATATACTTTTAATTTTGCCAATTATAGTTCAACTAAGATGCACTATGAAGTAAATAACAAAAACAAAGTATTTGACAATCACACATGAACACCAGATATACATGGGAAAACCCTTACGGGAGAAAAACCCACCACACCAAGAGAAATCACTTTGTATTACAGTAGTAGAGATTACATACAAATGACAGACTTATCTTTCTAGTGTCTGTTTACAGCAGCATTCACCATGTACAATTTGTTTCAGGAACCTTCACGTTACAGTCCAAAGAATAGAATTCATCTACTGATTCAATCACTCAACAAATCCGTCGATCCAACCCACCGATCACAATCTGAAATCACAAAGAATAACCATGTCATTCCATGTCCGTCGAGCTTCCTCACAGAACTGTCACAACGAACAAACTTCCAACTGTTCAGATTCGGCTTCTCCTATTGGTCCATGAGACTCCACATAGGACAGTTAAAAACGGTCAAAATAATTCACATTGTGTTGGCATCTTGGTGAGACACTAACAATGTCTTGCCGATGCCACATAACCTTCATATCGATATAACCAAGAGCTATCGTTATCACCAAGATGTTCTACTGAGCTTTCAACTTGTATCGGCTTCAGTTTTCCTTTCGGCAAGACTACTGCTCTCGCCAAGACATCCCAACGAGCCTTCTTGTGTTACACCGAGCTCAGGAGACTATCGCTAAGACTTCCATATGTCGCCAAGACCTCACACCGACATTCTCCACATGTATCGCTATCGCCTAGACTCATCGCTTTCGGTGAGACGTTATACCAAAGCTCTGGAAGTCACATAAACGTGAGTGTTCTCATCGGCTAGACAATCAACTTTTTCCAAGACATCATACAGAGACACCACAGGTTATACCGAAGTCGTATGTTATACCGAGCTCCAAAGAATAGTCGAAAAGACATACCACTCGCCAAGACCTTCCACTGAATCTCCTTATGTTACATCGAAGCAGCATTAGGTTACACCAAAAGCATACAACTATCGGCAAGACCTATCACCTTTGCCAAGACATTATGCCGAACTCCAAGACTTACCCCGAAGGCTCCAACATAAAACACTATTGGAAAGACATGTATCAATCGCTAAGACTTCTCACTGAGCCACCGTGTTACACTGATGACTTCAATGCGTTATCCTGTCGGTGAGACTTTCCTATCAATGAGAGCTCATAGCAAACCGCTAAGACTCTCCCCCATATAAGATATTTGATTGAATGTCCTGTTGGCCAAAGATCGTCATACAGTGAAAGGTTACAATGACTGCTCTATGTCACAGTGATAGACTCTAAAGAGAAAGTGGTCATAAAGACTTCTGCAAGGTCACAGCGACCTATACAAAACATGATGCTACCAATCTGCTAGTCGACCAGACATGAGAGCTGTCACATCGACTTGGCTCCAATGGAGGTTTCAGTCTGTGATGATTGAGGCACACTTTTCCAACATAATTCCCTTTTTTGAGTGGTCTACTTAAATTCTCCCTTCTTTCTCAATGACTCTTTTGGTTGGGTTGTATTAATTTACACATTGCATAACCAATTCAGGGGCCTCCATTGCTGGTGGAAACCCTCCTGCTAAAAGTAACCCATTGCCACAACATTCTTGGTACATTGAGAGGCATTTTCTTGCAGTACCCATGAACGGATTTCAATATCAAAAGACCATCCCATATGACTGTATGTAACTACCACATTGATTGGGATGGCTTGTGAATTGTAGTATTTGAATTCATCTTCTTCCCTTGCGTCAAAAGTACTCATTTTCTCTGGTGTGTTCTACATTTTCAAAATTTGTGTCTTGTGTGTGAGTTAGGATTAAATTTAACCAAATTTTACAATTTATAAAACTTCTAGTTCATATTTTGGTTAAATTCAAGAATCAAATAATAATCAACATTTCAATTTCTAAAGGGAAAATACCATTTTTGAGACTTTTCATGCTTGAAAATCACTAACAGAGTGTCAATTATCCAAAACATACTTGGTTCTGGTCAATGATGATAATATTTCAGAATGCAACTTCAAAACCCTTGGTAGTTGTGTTCTTGTTTTCTCGAAATTTACCTCTCCTTGTGCGCCAGTATTATTTTGTTCTTTCAATGTCCTTTGCAAATTAGCAGCATGAGGTGAAGTGGAGTGTTACAAAAGAAATTGCATGCCTAAGGTGGTGCCAAGCACATAGGTAGTTCGCCAACTTCATTAATTACCTATTTTTTTGCATTAATTCCTGGAATAAAGGTGCAATCATTATGGATTAGGGTTCAAATTACAAACATCTAGGTTTCTGCACGGGCTCACTACTAGAGGAGAAAGACAGTGCAATGATCATACATGGAAATCAGGTGTCACGCTGATTCTTTGTGAAGTATAGGTCATTAAAGATTCATGATCAATTTGTGATCACCAGGATTAAGACTTTTCGGTATTGACTTTAAGAAGAAACACCAAGATCTAGGAATTTACCTCCAAGCTTTAGAAAGAGAAAAGTGAAACAAAAGAAAAGACCCAGAACCAGGTTTAAGAGAGATTAACAAATTTCAAAAATAGACTCCAATTTCTGACTTTCAAATAAGGAAAAGAAAAGGAAATAAAAATTAAAGTACCAGACTCCTATAAAAAAGGATATTATCAGGATTCACAACTCCGGTTGATGAAATACCAAGCGAAGCTAGGAGCAAATGAAGATACAATTTGCATCGATGCAAATGTAGGACTCTAGGATTCTAGTTTCCGATAATATATTAAAATTTTATGAAAAGACCAAAACACTGAATTTGGAAAGGAAAAGGATAAAACAAAAGCCAAGCAAAATTGAAAATGACACCAAAGCAAATGAAAGCGAAAGGGAACATAAGGAAAACAAGGGGGTCCACATTTTTCCAAGGGGAAAAATGGGGCGTGTTGTGAGATCACACAACAATAAGGTTTTAGCTAACCTGAACCCAAGTACCTTTAGGGCCAAATTTTTAGAAAGAAGAGAGCTAGTACCCGTGGAGGAAGAGCAACCCACTCTAGGAGATGAATTGAAAAAATATCATGATGAATATAATGCTATAAGAATTGCTATCCATCATGACAAGTCTTTTGTGGAGTACTATGAGATAAAAACAAGGAATGAACATAGGACGAGAAGGTATGAGGAGCAACCTTGAAAGGATATACAACACTACTTAGGGAATATTACAATCCCTAATTTTGATGGATCTAGAAGTTGTTTAGTAAGAAATTGGTTGCAAAAATTGGAAACATACTTCTCTTTGAATCTAATGTTTGAATCTTGAAGAGGCCATCAAGTTTTCTACCTTACATCTAGAGGGAGTGGCCCACAAATGGTGGTATCATGGCATGGTAACCAAAGGACACAATTCAATTACTACCTTAGAATAATTCAACTAAAGATTGATAGAGATTCGATAGGAGGAACCCAAAGATTCAATTCAAAGACCTAGCATAGTTGAAGCATGAAGGCATCGTGGTTCACTATGTAGCAAAATTTAGAATGCTTTCAGGGATGGTCCTTGATGTGACATAAAGGAGACTCATCATCCTTTTTGTAGAGGGCCTATTCGAACCCCTCAAAGGGTTGGTAAGGGAATTTGATTTGAGTTCTTTGCAAGAAGCTATTAGGAGAGCATTTAATTTGGAGGATTCAATGGCTTAGGATAAATTCTATTCCAAGAAGGCACCCCCATTTCTACAAAAAAGGCCTCCTAAAAAGAGAATGCCTCTACCCAAGGCATTACCCCCCAATCCAAGCCAAAGTGAGGTATCTAAAAATGAACTCTATAGGAAAAAACTATGTTTCACATGTAGAGTCATGGAAACTAGGCCATAGGTGTTTAGGAAAGGGGAAAATACATTATATAGAGGTGGTCTTTGATGGGGATTCTAAGGCAGAATAAGTAGAGCCAGATATTATTGTGGATGATGTTGAGCATGAGGACCAATGAGGAGAGAATTGAGGTGGAACACTTGCAACACTTTCAAGAGCACCTAGATATCACACTTTTAGTGTTAGACGAGTCTTGCGAGGACAAAGGGTGACAATTTTGATTGATAGTGGGGCCACCCACAATTTCATTAATGAGGGGTTGGTGGCTAAGTTTGGTTTGAAGACATAAGGGTTTGAAGGGTTTAATGTCACAGTGGTAGATGTGTATACTATTCCATGCAACCAAAGGATTCAATAGTTGTATTTGACTCTAGGATGACACAAGATGCAATATGAATTCTACATGATTGGAATTGGTGAGAAAAAGTTGGTTTAAGGAATGAAATGGTTGCAATCACTTGGATAATACACATAGAACTATCAAACCATGGATTTTTAAAGTTCAAATCTAATGGGAAGGAGGTCATTCTTTGAGGCTTATCCAATTGGGGTCCCATGGTGGCTTCAGCTAAGGGGATGGAGAGATCTTTTTGTAGGATCGAAGTGGCTTGGGCAGCAGAGTACTTGATTATTGATACAAGTCCACCCAAGGATGGGAGGTCTTACCACATCAACATCCAATCCATCCTACACAATCAATGTAAGGTGTTCAATGAAATTCCTCCCGAGTCACCACCAGATAGAGGTTTACATGTGATTGAGTTAGAGGAGGATCAAAGCCAGTCATCATTACACCTTATCATCATCCTAGGAGGTACAAGGAGGAGATTGAGGAGGCAATTAAGGAACTATTGGACATGGGACACATCTAACCAAGCTCCATCCTATTTTCTTCTTTGGTTGTTTTGGTCAAGAAGAATGATGGTACTATGAAGATGTGTATTGATTATAAATCCCTCAATGAAAAGACAATTAAAAATTGCTACCCCATACCCAGGATTGATGAGTTGATAAATGAGCTTCATGGTGCAAGGTACTTCTCCAAAATTGACTTACGATTGGGGTATCATTAGATAAGGGTTCGAGATGAGGGTGTGCACAAGAAAACATTCATATGTCACTATGGGCACTATGAGTTCTTGGTCATGCCATTTGAGTTGACCAATGCACCTACCACCTTTTAGTCATGCATGAATCAAGTATTTATTTTACAACTAAGGAAATTTCTGTTGATCTTCTTTGATGACATCTTGATTTTGAGTAAAACTTGGAGGATCACTTTAGGCATATAGATGAAGTTCTTGGCATACTCGCACAACATTCATTATATGCCAAGGAATCCAAATGTGAGTTTGGTTTGACTAAAATATTATATTTGGGATTCAATATTAGTGTCCAAGGGGTTAACGTGGATGCGGAAAATATCAATGCAATACAAAACTAGCCTAGACCAAGGAATTTGACACATTTGAGGGGTTTTGTGGGACTATGCAACTACTATTAGAGGTTTGTAAAGGGTTTCTCACAACTTGCAACCCTATTAAAGGATTTGACAAAGAAATAAGTTTTCTCTTGGAGCCCTTCAACACAAAGAGCTTTTGAAAAGCTCAAGGAGGCAATGATTTCATGTCTTATTTTGGCTATTCCAGATTACTTGCTTCCTTTATTTTTAGAATGTGATGGTTTAGGAGAGGGGATTGAAGCAGTGTTGATGCAAAATAGACACCCCATAACATTTAAAAGTAGAAAGATTAGGGTGCTGTCATAATAGTGGTTTACAATTCCTGAGAGGAACGAATTTTAGCTAAAATCACATATTTTTAGAAAATATAATGATTTAAGCCTTTAAAAGTTCCATTTTAAGGATTCCAATTGAAGAGGGTTTGATCAAATCATCTTAGATCAAACCCCCTTGGATAGAACCTCGATAGTTTTAAACCATACCTATAAATGCATCTCCTTTACACCTATCAAAATGCTGATAAAAAATCACTTTTGATTTAGATTTTGGGGGATCAAATGAATTCATTTAAAATTTATTTCAAATGATTATGGTATTCCTCAGAACAAGCTATCCAATCAATATAATTTTAATATGTTTTGGTTTTGTTATGTATTTGTTTTTTAAGTTTTATTAAACATGGGTTTCTCATCAAAAATGAATTTATTTGTTCTTCACATGTGGAAAAATAGAATATTATCAAAAAAAAAAATTGAAAAATATTAGTGCACTAGATATTGAAGTCCTTGATCCAACAAAAAAAATTAAATTAAATTTTGACATATACAAAAAAAGTTACGCGTTATACAGTCGCGCTATTTCTGAATTGTAATTTGTTTGAATTTAAAACTTGATTAAGAAAAAAATATTTAATAAAAACTATCTAACCAAGTGGAAGCACTAGATATTAGAGTTACAAATCTAAATTTGAAATAATTAGAATTTTATCCTTCATGGAAAAAGTTATGCTATACTTGCAAGGCCACTTTTAAAAAATGTTGTTTTATGAAAAAATCTATTTTCGTGGGAGATGGAAAAAGAAGTGTAATTTGATTCCAAAATTTTGAAAAAATATTTTTAGAAGCTACAAACAAAATTTGATGAGACTCTAGTTTGCACCATCTTCAAATTCCTCACAGTTTAGCCGCTATAGGTGCCCGAATGTGAAGATTTAGTTAAAAATAATAATTTCAGTGTCCAGTTTGGCCAAAAATTGTAAACCACTATTATGGGATCACCCATCAAGGAGGTAGAAAATATTTTCTCTATTTATGACAAAGAAATGTTAGAAATCATGCACATATTGGCCAAATACAAGCAATACTTGTCTTGTGGGAAGTTTGTGGTGAAAATAAATCATAATAGCTTGAAATAATTCCTCAATCAAAAGGATTTCAATGATAGAAAAAAATGGGTGAAAAAGTTACGAGCCTATTATTTTGACATTGAGTATGCTAAGGGGAGGAATAATATGGTAGTTGATGCACTCTCTAGGAAACCTTTATTTCTGCTCTATTACTAACACATTTGCTGATTGGAAGGCTTCTATAATTGTTGAGTATATTAGGAACACATTTGTTTTTGAAAGAGGAAAAAATGGGTTTTACAGGGACCCGAAACCATGAAGTTTACAAATTAAAGAAAAAGTCAGTAAAGACATCACAATCGGAAAGGCTGTAAAAATAACAATATTAAATGACCATAGCCATCAAAAAGGCCAGTGAAGGCCACAAAAGCAAAAAACAGGCCAAAAAGCCAACAACAGTTAACTTTGTGTCTTTAAAAGATTTGCAGTCTCAGCTTCCAGCTCATTCATATCCTAAACCCCCCTCTTTAAGATCTGAACCATCTGTGTAGTGGGAGGCGCTTTCTTATTGAAATTGGCCTACGTCCTTTTAGAAATACCTTGGTCCTCATTCTTGATTTCCTTGTTTGCTTCCAAATCAACAACCAGCGAAACTTATTGCATTTTTTCTAGCTTTTCAGATATAGCATTGATAATAATGGCATTGTGCCTAGCCATTTTATGGTTTTGTTCCACAACTGTTTTCAAGTTATTTTTAATTTTAACCATTTCCTCTTCCATAGACTTGTACTTTTCCTTGATGTCACCTCTTTCTTTCGAATACTGTTCTTAGGAACACATTTGTTATTGACATCTTGGATGGGAAGTTGCATGATGATATGTATAAAGTAGTGGGGGAGCTATGATGTTCCTTACCTAGTTGGTTCTAAGGTTGCTAAATGATAGGTTTTTGAGACTCTATTCCCACCCAAAGGGTGCTTTGTGATTGTAAAGTCTTGGGATAATACCTGCATCACCATTCAAATGCAATATTCCTACATGTTAGCCTTAATATATAATATCCATAAATCAGACATAACAATACATGCAGATTGCAAACAGAAAGACAAGCACTCAGCCCATTAGGAGAGGAGAATCCCTAAGGGGTCAATGTTCTACCACCTCCTATTGCCCAACCCTTATCTTAGGCATGCAAGGCATAATGCCTAGGTGGAACCCCCATTCCTCCATGACCCATCCCTTGTTTTGGGTCCGTGGGGCAGAATGCCCAACCCTTGCTTTAGGCTAGTGGGGCGGAACCTGGATGGGGTTTTTAGACAAACCACTTAAGTCACAACTCATCTCTCCTGACAAGATTACAATAAGAATGAAGACAGTTTCTAAACAATTCCCAAATATGCATCCATTAATGATTTGCTTGCATTTTCACTTAGTATGTTCTGAAGATTCCAACATGAGTATATAATTCAGTGTGATAATATACCATAGTGTAAATACAATATAACCATATTCATGTCCATTAATTATCTGCCATATTCTATAGATTAATGCAGTCCTACCATTTGGTTCAGTCAGTATATGCATACAGTATCAATGGGTTCTAGCATGAGAGTTTATTAAAGTGCAAAAATAGATTAATTAGTATCCACGCCTAAATGCTCATTATAACCTTTGTTCATTGCAGCCTACAACAGTAACATTAATTTGATTTAATTGTTAAGACCCAGAAAACAATCAAGATAGTCATCATTCCTGTAGAAGATAAACAATGGCGGTTATAATCGTCACAGTCTACCCAGATTTAATTCCACTTGCCATGAATCTATTTGCTCAATATTGATCCATCAAATGTGTTAGAAGCAAGTTATACATCTTAGCGGACAAGCCTAGAGATCATATTCAATAATCAACTAAAGCTGGGGCCAGAAGTTCATGTGGCATTATTATGTCTGATTATGGAAACTATGTATTAAAGCAAAGTGAGCAATCTCACTTGTATGCTTGTGATTTCAGGTTTCCCACTTGTTTAATCTCTTCTTCACCCAATATGCACAATAATACGTAATATGATAGATCACTACTTTGTTGAAACACTATTTCTATTGGGGCTTCCTATTCTTGTGAATTGTTTTATTTTTATACACTTCTGCGAGCCAGAAATATCGTCCATGTCTTATAGCCTGGGAATGGACTTGGTATGTGGAGTTGTGTCTCTTGGTCATAGGTGACGTTTTATTCTTCTCAGCGATTTGTTTAGCCTTCATCATATTTTGTTTCTCTACCAATAATAATAGCTTCCTAAAGAAATTCGCCCAAATAGCAATGAAATGCTTGTAATTTTATTTTCCCTGACATGTCATATGACGTGGTCGTGATGATGAGGATGAATAACATAGAATGAACTCATGTTCAGTAATTTGATGTTTTAGTCAAGAAGATAATGGATAAGCAAGGACCAGTTAGACACCTTCTCTGGGTAGATAGGTATCGGTTTGGAGGGCTGTGATGGATAATGGAAGCATTAGTAATCTTGGTCTCATATATTATATCTATCTCAATGAAGTTCACTGTCGTTAGTAATAATAGTTCATCGAATAGGATGAGATATTCATTATGATTTATATCCTTGATTTTTCACCCATATCGAATAAAGGTATAATGTTTGCCATAACATAATCGATATTGGGTATTGTCTTATATTGATTTATATATATTTTGTATTTTTTATTAATTTTAATATTACATTATGTTTATTATTATTATCTGCTTCATATTGGTTTTATTGTTTAATATTATTTTTTTATATTTTCAAAATTATAATAGTTATTAATATCTATATTTTATAATAATATTGTATATTTGACAATTATAATTATGATCATATTAAAATCATTATATATTTTTGTTATCTTAGTGCCCAATTTCGGAGACATGACAGGAGCTCATTCTATACAAGAATAGGGTGTATCTTGTATTGGGATCAAAAGTGAAGTCCTGAAATAATTTTGAGGGCATGCCATGACACTCCACTTACTGGTCATCCAAGTTACTACAAAATATACAAGAAAATAAGGTAACTTTTTTCATGGAAAGGGCTAAAAAATTATGTGTTGAAGCATGTTAGGGAGTGCATGGTGTGCCAATAAAACAAAGTAGAGCATGTTTTTCCAGTTTGGCTGCTACAACCCATACCCATTCCAAATTAGAAATTATAGAGTATCTCCATGGATTTTATTACGGGCCTTCCAAGGGTGCAAGGTAAGGATTTTATCTATGTGGTTGTTGATAGGCTCACTAAATATGCTCATTTTCATGCCATTTGTTTGGATTATAGTGCTCCACAAGTTGTTGATCTGTTCTTTAAGGAAATTTTTTAACTTCATGGATTTCTCAAGAACATTGTAAGGGACAAGGACAATAGGTTTATCAATTTGTTTTGACAAGATGTTTTTTGATTGATAGGCACAAAATTGACCCCAAGAACTAGCTATCATCCTCAAATTGATGGACACATAGAAGTTGTGAACAAATGGCTAGAAGGTTACTTGAGGGACTATGTCATGGGACAACAAACAACTTGGGTCAAATGACTACACCTTGAAGAATATTGCTACAACTCTACTCATCACATGTCTATTGGTATGACTCCTTTCAATGCACTCTATGGTTATGATGTTCTTTCATTTATCGATTTGATTATTTCAAATAGTAGAGTACCAAGGGAAAAAGATCTGATTGAACAAAGTTTATACATTGTGAAAGCACTCAAAGAGAACCTACGAAAGACCCAAAATTTGCAAAATTTGTGTGTTGATTGCCACCAAACTGAGAGGGTCTTTAAGGTAGGAGATATGGTATTTTTGAGGTTGCAGCCCTATAGACAATCTTCACTCAAAGGAAGTCGTGCTAAGAAGTTGAAACCACATTTTTATGGTCCCTACAAAATCACAAGGAGGATTAGCTAGGTGGCTTATATGAACTTGAATTCTCTGTGAACAACAAAATTCATAACATTTTTCATGTATAATGCTTGAAGAAGGCATTGGGTCAATAGGTTACCCCCTCACTAGAATTGCCTACACTTGATGATGAGGGGAAGTTGGTTTTGGAACCAGAAGCCATCATTGATACAAGGGAAAAGAAGTTAAGACACAAGGTCATTCTAGAATATTTGATGAAATGAAAAAATCTTCCTTATTAATGTATATAATAATTAAATAGTTGTTAAATTTAAATATTTAAATAATAAATAAATAAATTTGGAATTTTGGGCGTCGACCCTTGGAAATAAAAAAACTTTGAAATTTAATTTTTGGCGCCCCTTTTTGAGACCACATGCCTCATTTAGGGGGCCTATAAATAGGACTTTTTGGTGCTGGAGAGGGTCATCTGAAAAGCAATATTTTTTGGGTTGAATTCCCATTGTCACTTTAGCAGGACAAAAACACTGTTGGGTGGGCAAGGAGGTTATGATGCAACCCTAACCCTCTTTAACGCTTTTATACATTCTACTCTTCAAATCTGCTCACCGTTAATCCATTCCATGTTTGTTCACAGAGGAAACTAGCACAAAAATGGGAGGATAAATTAGAGGTTTAACACCACATAATGTCCTACAGTTATCTACTACAGTCCCCATCAGCTATTACCAGGCATGTCTAGAGATCTTTGTCCCCAGTCAACTGCAGATCTGGAAACCCTTCTATGAGAATGGTGTTGGGCGGATATAATCTGAGTAACCTATTAGTAGACTTATGCATTCACTCACTGAAGATGACTTAACTCAGTATGATGGTGATTTAGGAGTCCATTTTTGAAGTTTGCACGTTTCAATTCCATTACTGTGAGCTCACTTTTCTAGGTGACTACACCCAACATGCTTTATTTGGTTGTAGATCATAAAATTGACTGTCATATATTATAGATTTGTCCCTAAAGTCCTAGGTAAATCCTATTCCATTGACGGGTATGTGCAGGATCATGATGGGCCAAAAAGTGGCGATATAATGGGTTTTTGTAGGGTATGTGGTTGACGACTTTATTTTTACCCAAAATTGATGAAACAAAAAGGGTTTTTAAAGGATATTCTCAGCTTTCCACCAATATAAATTATGCTTTACTTTGAATTTAATAAATAATTATTATTCATTTTCTATTTGAATTACAACTAAAGTCCTGATAATAGGCTAATTGAAAGACATCTATAGCTTTCAAATGGTATCACATTTTTTGAATCCGAAACATGCGTCACATTCTATGCTTTGCATACTATAGGATTAAAAAAAAGAAATGAATTTCATGAATTTTTGACCAAGTTAAGGTGGTTAGACATACGATTTTTTTAATTTTTAAAAATTTGTAATAAAAAATTCATAATTAATTATTTACTTGGAAAAATATTACAAAAAAATATGCATCACATCAGGACATGAGTTCTCTACTTATATTTTAAATCTTATAAAAAAATATTATCATTTTATTGTGGTTAGGGTGGTCAAACAGACACCTTATTTTTTCCCTGAAATTTAAGTACTACTGCATTGAAATTTCAATTTCTCACCAAATAGATTTTAAAAATAAAAAAAAAACCTAATAGTTTAGAAACTACATTCAATTTTTTACAAATTCTATTCTTACATATTTTTAAAATAATATAGATAACTTATTCAAATTTTTATGTCAAGTTGCCTAACTTTGATTTTTCCAATTTTTTGCCACTTAAGGGCCTATTTTTTCCATGATGATCCTGCACATACCCTGACCTGTTTATGAATAGGGGCATGAGGACATTGATATTGCAATAAAGTGAAACTTTGTGGAGCTCTAATTCTCTTGATTTAAGCAAGTGTTCAAGTAATAATTTATTTTTGGGTGTGAGGGTGTAAATTCTGATTTTTAGTTTACCAATTCTTTATTTTTGAAGTTAATAGCAAGATCTAATATTATAATGATCACAAAACTCTAGTTATTTTACATTGGTATTTGTTGATTTGGTCTTTGGCCTTGATCTAAATCAGTGTGTTGTGCGTGACCATAAACATTTGGAAAGTCCAGTTGGTGTGGGATATGACCAGCAAGTCAATCTCTAGGATTAAAAGGTCATCTTCTTATTTGTCTTAAGCTAATCCTAAAGTAATGGAAGGAAAGGGAAGGAGACTATAGAAAGAAAATAATGTAGAAAAAGGCTCATGATAAACATATACATCCTTAGAACTAGAGAAAAGCTTAACAACTCATGATACAATAATCAACAAAAGAGTATACATTCACAACGATTTAGAAATGAACAAAGACACTAATCAAAATCTTGTGGCAAATGGTTTCTTATATTTAGTTCATTGCCACTTAAATATTACATGGAATACAATCTGCTTTGGAAACATGCATAGAGGCTCCCTTATGTAGCTCTCAATAGGTCAATATTGAGAACAAGCATCAAGCTCAAATGCTCAATTGCTTGTCAATTAACCTAAGACTTTGTTTTTACATTAGGCTCAATAGTTCAGTTGTGAGAAACTACATCTAAACTACAAATGGGCATAGAGAAATGCCACCCACAATGATATTTTCATCCCAAAATAGAAGTTGAATTCTATAGCTTAGTCGAGGAGATGGTGATGATTTTTTCAAATTTGACACCATGAATTCTCTTGTTGGTGATTGGATTTTATTATGTAGGCTGCTTGTACAAGTTCCATTAAAGTTTATCACATAGAAAAACACTTTGGAGCACTATATGGGTGGATTTCCATCACCTTGCATCATGTAGGAAAAAATTTCTCTGGCTTTGAATGTTGGAGTGGTCCTTATGGAAAATTTGGTTTTGCTAGAGTAATAGACCCCACCAAAATGATGAGAGCCGAGGATTGGTGTGTGTATGCCATAGTGATACCATAGATTTGAAGATTGTACAAACACGGGTCATCATGTGGACCTATGAAGGAATGGTTGCATGTTTCACAGGCTATTGGATCAACTTGTGGTGGTAGATTGGGTGGTGCACATGAATATGGAGAGAAGTAGGTGCTTTCCCTTTTTTGAAGTCGTAGGATCATTCCACATGGCTTTGGTCATTAATAACTATCCAACAATGTATCATTTGAAAAAGGCGTGGCCCGCCTTGGAAAATAACACTATGCCAATGAAAAAGGTGTTGAGCTACTAACATGGACCAATGATGGAATCTCAGGAGTGATTGCTTCTTTGTATTACATGGTGGCATGAAAAACCACTAATTTGATTGGCTTTTTTTGATGATGTGTAATGTTATTTAAACTCTTTACGAGGCCAAATAGGATGCATCAAAATCATAAAATTTATTGATGGAGACATTTTTCTAATGCCACAGAGCATTGTTCCTTAATCACGAACAAGGAATAATAGATTTGATGCCTATATTGAAGATTTCACTATAGTATTCATAAAAATAAATTCTGCCATGCTCTTAAGATTATCTATTTTTTATATAGCAATTTGCCAAATTGTTAATTAAACATTGTTATGTAGAAAATGGGACAAATTTTAATTATCAAATGTTATCAGATAAAAAAACTAATAAATTTTTTAAAAGTTATAATGATTTCCAATTGTTTGCTTAAAGGTTGCTTATTTTACACGATAATATACTTATAATGTCCAATCCAAAATCCAAGTATCTAGTCCTACAGTTGGACCTCAAGTACAATGTTTCCTTTCTTAAAGTAGTCATGAGTTAGGATTGTTAGCATGATATGTTGTTTACATCCATATTAGGGTTTTTGAGTACTGCTTTGATTAGTAACATATGATATATTCTGTGGTGCAGGCTCATTTCAGGTTTAGTGGTGGTGATTGTCTTTGTAGCAGTTGGCAGAATTACCTTTGCTTGGTTTGGACAACCGGTCAGTCTCTTATGCCTTTTGCAAGTAAATCCTTATGGACTAAAAGGACATGACTCTTTAATTTGTTCCAGTGGTTGCTGAGTTTGTTTTATAAGTAGTTTATGAGCTTTTATCTAGTGATCTACGACTAGATTTTCTATTCTGATGAAGCTTTGAAATTCTTGATAGGTTATTATAGGGTACTTACTTGGTCAGTTTATTGTTAGACTAGGTGGTTTGAGCTTTTAAGTGAAATGGTACAGGTAAGTTGTAAATCTTATACTGCAACTTAATTATCCATAGTAAAAAATTCACATTAATGATGTTTAAGAACCAATCACCTCCAATGAATACACAGTAAGAGAGACTTGAGCTATCCTTTAATTTCGTTTAGGCCTTGGATTTGAGCATGAGAGGGTTACCCAAAAAGGTTGTTGTTTTATCTGTATATGTGTAGCACATTTCTAGAAGTGATTTCTTATGACACCAAAGTTCAAGGTACATTCTTAAGGGGTAGACAATATACTTAGTAGTGCGCTCGCATATTAAAATTAAGCTGATTATAAATGAGGAGATTTCTATGTGCTTAAAGCCAAATGTGCCTTAAATTTTGGACCATAGTTGAATGGAAATAGATACAGTAACAAAATTTTTTTCAAGATCCCATGATTAAGATACAACTAGAAAAGAAAATTATAGAAATATAATATATTCAATCATTTACATATCAACAAATTTTCAAGATTCCCTGATATGGATACAGCTGGAGATGACAATTATAGAAATATACATATTTTCAATTGTTCACATATTTGAGAGTATAGAAAATAACTTTAAAAATATCTATTTAAATTAATATGTATTTTGGTTTTTACATTTTAGTTTACAATATTTGTTTTATTATATTGTGTATTTGTCTTTAGTAATTTATGTATAATATGTGTAGTTTTTTAATATTTTATTTTTTTCAAATTTTAAATGTTTTACTTCTACATAAATCCTAAAGAGGATATATAAGCTAATCCATACCAATCAGGCATGATATCAAACATTGCACCTAACCTTTGTCCATGTTGTATCTTGGAATATCATATATGTATTTGAGTATCCATTATGCAGATGCATGTATCAGACTAGGGAGAAGTATCTGGTAACTCTATTGGACCACTTCTGACTCTAATTCTAACCTACCATCTTACTTTAGCTGGCATGTGTTTACTGAACAAATCTATATATTTATCTAATGTATAGAGTTATTTAAATAAGAAAAACAAGTTTCTATTTGATTACTGAACAAATCTATATATATATAATGTATACAAGTTATTTAAATAAGAAAACCACAAAGGAGGCTCTTACAAACTATTTAGTTAGATAAGCTCATCCATATCAATCAGGCATGCTATCAAACATTGCACATAACCTTTATCCATACCATATCTGGGAATACCATATCTGTATTGAGTATCTAGTACACAAATACATGTATCCAGACTAGGAAGGACAAGCATTTGATAACTCTGTTGGACCACTTCCTGCTCCAATCCAAAGTTGCCATGTCACTTTAGTTGAAATGTGATTACTAAACAAATCTATATATTTGTCGAATGTTTTTATGTCCCTGAAATTACAACACCAAATATGAAGTATTGAGACAAAAATAAATAAACCAAATATCAAAATAATAACCGTCTTAAATAAATAAATAACAAAAAATAAATATATTAGCAATCTTATTATAATTCTCAAGACAATATTATAATTATAAATATAAATTAAAGACATCTACAATTATCATTTATAATAAATCATGTTATATGTATCATTAATAATATTATAATATTAAAATCGTATCATGTGTATCTCTGTTAATATTATAATATTAAGTTAAAATCATACTAAGAATAACCTTTTAACAGATATTATAATTATAAATATCATCTAAAATATCATTATCAGGAATTATGAATGTTAGAAATAGTTATCAATATAAGTATGAACATTAACTAATAGAGATAGGAATTCTTGTCCCCTTTCATTCTCTTTCTGATAACCCTTGCTCTAAAGGGGTACAGGTTCAAGAGATTGCCACTTTGGAAGTGGTGAAGGATACTTATGAGACCCAAAGCATGAATTTGAAAACACCTAATGTCAATACTTCAGAAGCCAAGAATGGCTTAATGGATACCCTCCCTTGGGACCATAGATTATTCTCTGAGATGGAAGGGGAATCAGGTAGAGAAATGGAAAGCCAAGATGAAACTGAGTGGGAGGAGGTTATATCACACTCAAAGTCAAAGAAGGAAAAAAAGAAGAAGAAGGAAACTTCAAGTGGTATGGTCACCAGAACTAGAGCCAAGGCGGATTGTGGGAGTACCAAGCCTTGCCTGGGAAGGAAATTGGAAAAATGGCAAAGGGAGCAAGGTAGCCTTCAGGATATTGTGGATGGGATCCAAATGACCATCCCGGAGATACTTCAATCCCCAGGTAAGAAATGAAAATTATGTCTTGGAATATAAGAGGGTTGAATAGCCGTCATAAAAAGGATGTTTTGCAAAATTTTGTTAGGGATCACAAACCTGATATTCTTCTTGTTCAAGAAACTAAAATGCCTAAAGATAAAGTTGAAAGCCTTAAAAATTTTCAGACCTGTGGGGCTCATGGAAATAGTTCTGCGGGTGCGTCGGGGGGAATTGTTACTTTTTGGAACAAGATGTTTATTAAAGGTGAGCCCTTAATGGAGAATGGTAATTTAGTGGCCACTAGATTTACCCACATAAGAGACATTTTTTGTTGGATTCAATCCAATATTTATGCCCTGAATTGTAAGAATGCTAGAAATTCCTTTTGGTCTAAGTTATCTGGTTTTCGAAGATGTTTTGTTAATGAACACTGGCTAGTCATGGGAGACTTCAATACTCCTCTCCTAAATGGTGAGAAATTTGGGGGTTCTCAAATCAACTGGGATAGTAAATCTGGCCTATCCGACTTCATAAACAGTAATTCCTTGATAGACCTAGACCTACAAGGGGCTTCTTATACCTGGACTAATAGGACACTAGGGACTAATTTGATCCAAGTGAGACTTGATAGGGCCCTTGTCTCTGGTCAATGGTTTATAGACTATTTTTGTGCTTGGAGAGCCTTGTCAAGGGTGGGATTTGATCATTTTCCCATTTGTCTTTTGGCGGATCCTACTAAGGTGAAAAAGAACTTCCCTTTTAGATTTGAAAAATTCTGGCTTTCCCATCCTTGAATTTTTGAGGAAATTCATAGATGGTGGAATATAGATATTACTGGCACAACAATGTTCAGGATTGCTAAAAAATTAAAGGAAGTGAAAACTAATGTGAGAAAGTGGAAAAAGGATGCCTTTGGGAATATTTTTGGTACTAAGATGGAAATTCAGGGAAAAATTCAGGAGATCCAAGCTAAAATCTAGAAATGGGGGTACATTGACAATTACAGAGAAAAGGAAAATGAACTTCTCATTCAATTGCATGACATTATTACTAAAGAGGAAGTTTTTTGGCGGCAAAGATCGAGGGTGTCTTGGTTGACTGAGGGAGATAGGAATACTAGATTCTTTCATCTGTCTGCTTCGAAACATAGGGCTACTAATAGAATCACTCATATTGATGTTAATGGGACGAGGTTTGAGGAGGAAGATGATATCAAGGAACAAGCTATCCTTTTCTTTAGCAACCTTCTTTATTGTAATGGAGAGATTTTTACTGAAGCTCAAGATTCCTTGATTGAGGCTATACCTCAGGTGATTGGTCACAATGAAAATTCTTTGATCACTGCTATTCCTTCCAAAGTTGAAATAAGGAAAGTTGTTTTCTCTTTTGATGGTAACAAAGCTCCTGAACTAGATGGTTTTCCCTTATTCTTCTTCCAAGTGTTTTGGGAAATTGTTGAGTTGGATGTTGTGAATGTTGTCAAAGAATTCTTTGGATCAAGATGTCTGTTGAAAGAATTGAATGCTACTTTTGTGGTCCTTATTCCAAAAAAACTTGGGGCTTCGGAGTTTCAAGCTTTTCGACCTATCATCTTGTGTAATTCTATTTATAAAATTATTTTGAAGGTGTTAACTACAAGAATGCTTTCTATGCTTCCCCAAATGATTGCTCTGCAGTAGAATGGTTTTGTGCTAGGTAGGTACATTCTGGACTCTGTTGTTACTGTTCATGAGAAATTACATTCGTTAATGGTTTCAAAAACTAAAGGGTTTATTCTTAAACTGGATATTTTCAAAGCCTATGATCGGGTTGATTGGGATTTCTTGTTTAAAATCTTGGACAAGTTTGGCTTTAATAACAGATTCATTTAGTTGGTGAACCAGCTTGTCTCGACAGTTACCTCTTCTGTCATTGTGAATGGATCACCTTCGAGGTTTTTTCAGACCTCTAGAGGCCTCAGACAGGGAGATCCTATTTCTCCTATTCTATTTACAATTTTGGCTGAGAGTCTGGGAAGAAATATTAAAGAGCTTATTGATCAAAGATCCCTTGCTGGCTTAAGACCTTCCTCTTCTCTTCTAACTTGTTCCCACCAACAATTTGTTGATGATACCATTCTCATGGGAAGATCTACTATGGCTGAAGCTAAGACTTTCAAAAAAATTCTGAATCTCTATGAATTTGCTTCTGGGTAAATTGTTAACAGGGCTAAGAGTTCAATTTTCTTCCTTAATACTCTAGAGTATAGACAATTTAAACTTGCTCGGATTCTTGGATGCCGAATTGAGCCTCTTCCATCAACCTATCTTGGTTTACCTCTTTGCTCTAAACCATCAGACTCGTTCTGGATTTCTCTGGTTGAAAAATTCAATAAGAAGCTTTCGGGGTGGAAAGGAGCTCTTCTCAGTCAAGCTGGAAAAATCCAGCTCATTTAGGCTTCTCTGCAAAATCTTCCTATTTATGCTCTCAGTATATTTAAAATTCTTGCTAAATATGTTGAGGCCATTGAAAAAATTCAGAAAAGGTTTCTCTGGTTAGGTGTGGAGGACAAGAAGAGAATGCCACTTGTTGGATGGGATCTGGTTTGTAGACCCAAATCGAGGGGGGGCCTAGGCTTAAGGAAAATTAAAGTTCTGAATCTGTCCCTTCTTGCTAAACAGCTTTGGAGAACTCTTACTTTGAATGGAGAATGGCATGATACCTTAAAAGACAAATATTTTAATAACTTTGAGTCTTTTAATGAGATTTTAAATTCTTCTTCTTTACCTCGTAGGTCTGTCTAATGGAATGATATGGGTAGAGGAAGAAAGTTGTTGGAAATGGGAATTGGTTGGCTGATTGGAAAAGGAAATAATGTTAGGTTTTGGGAAGATAGGTGGCTTTTTAAAGATCCTTTGATTAGAATTGAGAAATTCAGTAAATGGATGAATGATTGTAAAAGGGAATTTGGAGTCTTGGTTAAAGATTATTGGAGGAATGGGGGTTGGGTTGATTTGAAGACCATCAGTCAGGATCTTAGCCCTGTTTAGTCAGCTTTTAGAGCCTTAAGGCCAGCTCAACACCAGGTGGAGGATCTTGCTGTCTGGTTAGACAACCCGTCTGGTATTTTTTTAGTTTCTTCTACCACGTCTTTGTTGGTTAGTCCAATGGGGCTTCCACCCTTCTGGGCTAAGGCTTGGATTAATCACCTGACTCCTAAAATCAATATTTTCTACTGGATAATCCTACAGAATAAGATTCTCACTTTGGACAATCTTGGAAAAAGAGGAATTCAATTACCAAACAGATGTTATATGTGCAGGAATGAAGTCGAGACTGTTAATCATCTTTTTCTTCATTTCCCTTTTGTTTCAAATATCTAGGGTAAAATTTTTGTGCTTCTTGATGTGGTTTGGGTTTCCCCTTCCTCTGTCGAAGATTTCTTCATGCAATGGAAAGCTCCTTCAAAAAATCCTTTTGTTCGAAAGCTATGGTCTTTTGTTCTACCTTTTGTGTCTTGGAATATTTGGAAGGAAAGGAACAATAGAGTGTTTAGGGATAAAGAGATGTTGGAAGGGGACTTGCTCGCTAAAATCGTAAGGGCTATAAAGGAAAACATATCTTTAATTCCAAGAAAAATGGTTGAGAAAGCCAACTGGTCTCCTCTCGATATTGCTATGGTCGAAAAGTGGAATTCAAAATTAGTTGGGTCATATGTCCTCAAACATGTTGTTTGTGGGAGAGAGAATGCTAGTTGGTCTTTGCCGCCTTTGAGTTGGGTGAAAGCCAATTTTTATGGTGCGGCTAAAGGCAATCCTGGGAAAGCTGGCAGTGGGTGTGTTTTAAGGGACAATTTGGGGGCTTTTATTGTAGCTTTTGCTGTGGACATCGGCACTCAAACTAATCATGTTGCGGAAGTTGTTGGAGCTTTTCATGTGGTTAGCTTAGCCCTCAAGATGAACACGAAATGTCTTTGGTTGGAGGGTGATTCAATGAATATAATAAATTGCATTCTTGGGCTTACCCCTCCCTCGTGGACCATCAAAAAGTGGATCGAAGATACAAAAATCTTACTAAATAAATTTGATAAAGTGAAAGTGTCCCACGCTTATAGAGAAGCCAATAAGGTGGCAGATTACTTCACCAATGAAGGGGTTAAGAAGGGCGGGGAAAACACGTGGAGGAAGAATGACTACCTCCATCCTGATGTGAAAGTGCTAATTTATTATGATTCAGTGCATGGAAGAGAAGACTGTCTTCGACATGATGAAATGGATAAAGATTAGGTACGTTGATTTCATTAGATTTGATGGGACTGACGTCATTTTCTTTTTCAAGAAGAGTCTCTGGCACGCTTTCTGGGTGTTTGATAGAATATGCCTAAACGGGACCTAGAGCAACTGTAGAGTGTTGTTTAACAGAGCTTTGAATATGGGGGGAGAAAGAAAACGAGTGGAGCTGAGTAGTTTTCAGGAGCACAGAAAGAATGCCAAAGCCTAGGAAAGAATTGAAAAGGGAGGCTTAGTCCCGTATATGAAAAAGCTCCATGGTACTGATAAGGAGATGCTAGACTATTTTGTAAAAAATTGGAAAAATAGTGAGATTGTGTTGTTTGGCAGGAATGTTAAGCTGAATGAGGAGTTAATTGGTGAGATAACTGGTCTTTCGACAGAGGGTGTGAAATTTTATTAAGACCGTCAATTCTCTGATGAAGCGGTCATTAAATTTCCTAAAAAAGACAAGGATAAGGCTAAGATGGTTAAGGTTGCCAATAGCTACTTTGATGTGGAGTCCATCAAATCTATCTGGAGGAAAGTTTTTAGAGTTATAATGGAATATATCACAGTTGACGGGCGCTTCACCAGAGTATATGGTTACTACTTTGCCATTCTAAACCACTTCCGTCACAAGGTTCGTATCTCTTTGCCTTTTTACTTATTCTTTTCTTTGAAGAATTGCCTTGATGAAGTTGAAAGAAACCCTAGGAGGACTGCTATTATTCACCCTAGTCTTGTCAGGCTCATATTTGAGCATTATCAAAATTTACCTACCTTGCCTAAAAATGTTGAAATTGGAGATTTGGATGATGAGGAGACAGAAAGTAGTAGGGAGAACGACCCCTGGGCCCCCTGCTTGTGCTCCTGTTGGTCCTAAAACCATCGTTCCCCAGTCCCCGTCTTGTCAGAAAGCTCTTAAGGATTCTGCTCCCCCATCATGTCCTAAGTTGCAGCCTCTGCATGAGTGCTCTAGCTTAGGTTTTTCCTCACCGCCCTGTCTTAATCCCCAGCTATCTCCTGGATGCCCTACTCTGGGTTTGGTCTTTGGTTTTAAAGGTACCTCTGTTATGAAACTTGTTTCGTATTCTGGGAATTCCATGGAAATTCTTTCTGATAAACCCATGGTTAGTAAGGAATCAGCCCCTAGTGCCCCTGCCTCTGGAAGATTTGGGAATGCCCCTTATGACTCCCCTATTCAGGATGAAATTAACTCGGCCCTGAATAAGCTCAAGCCTGAGAACATTGTGAGTGTGGCGAAAAAAAGTATAGATGGCCTTTTCACTATTCTCAAGTGGACCCAGAAGGAATTCTATGATTTGAAAGGTCGTAATATTGATCTTAGCAACAGAGTCATGGATTTGGAGCAGAAGATTAGCTAGAGTTGTAGAGAGAAGGAAGGACAGGAAACTCCCTTACTAAGGAAAAGACAACAATCACAGGAGGAAAGATTGACTAGTATCGAGTACAGTATGTCCAAGATAGGCCAAAATATTAGGGCCACTGCGGCGAACAATCACAAAATTGCCAGGCATAACACCATTATCATCAATGCAATGGTGAAAAAGCTTAAAAAAACCAAAAGGGTTTGCTGGTCGTGGATTTGGATGCGGACAGAGGAGGCTATAGATCTACTGGTGAAGGGATTTTGACTCATACCCGGGCTAACACTAAGAGGAAGACCCCGACTTCGTCGCATACGGCTCAAATCCTCAAGCAGGGGTTACAAGATATGAAGGATGTTGAAAAGGAGGCTGAGGAGTTATTGAACACCTTGGAGTAGTGCGGTGGTGTTTGTTTCTAGTTTTTTGGGCGGTCCTTTTTTTGAGCCCTGTTGTCTCTTTGTGTTGTCGTTTCCTTTTTGGGACAGTCATTTGTTTGTTTGGACTTATTTTGTTATCTTTTGTTGTTTAAACTCTACAGTTTCAGGTCCCTGTAAAACCTATTTTTTCCTTTTCAAAAACATTAACTAATAAATATGCATATAAACATTAACTAGTAACTATAAATATAAAAAATTAACCATGACTATGATTATATCCTAACTACTAACAAGCCACATAAAGCAGCGATCACAACTAATGAGGAATCGGCACAGCAAAGAAGAGTCACACCACTTAAGAAGACACGATCCTCCACACAAGTTGCATCGCTTCTCCAAAGGGGAAGATATATAAGGAAAACATGGAGAGGGATGAGGAAAAAAAAGAAGAATCGAATGGGATGTGGATGAATAAAAAAAAAATATCAAAAACATATTCTAATTGATGAAGGAATAAAGGGATAGATAGCAGATCGGTAGCTGGAGGAGGTAAGTGTTTTTTGAGATGTAAATAATTAACTAATAAATATATTAATGAAATAGGTAAGTAATTTCAGAATCTTAAACAATAGTAATATATCTAGAAAATGATCATGGTTAAATATAGAATAAATTTAGATGATGGAAAATACATTAAGAATTTAAATGACAGTTAATAATTATAAATATATCTAAATATATATATTATGATTGAAAATATATCATAGATGATGGATAAATACAATAGATATAAACATATATATTCATGAAAAGTAATTATTTTAAATTGGACTCAATTGGGAATAATGATATATATATATTGTATGTGTGTATGTATGTATGTATGTATGTATGTCTTATTTTTTATTATTCGATAATGATGCTTGTAAAAATTATTGGGTCTTATAAGTAATTATGATCTTAATATAAAAATGAATAAATTAATATTTATTTATATATGTTTTAATCTTATGATCAATCAAATGTTAGTTAAGGGAAGGTGATTAAGGAATAAAGAGTCATGGTAAGATAGTAGATCAGGTGTTGTACTCACTTAGCAATAGTATTTAGCATATTTCGAATATAAGAAATAGATATTGCTAATCTAATTATTGATATAATGCTTTCTTTAATCTTATCATAATGAGAATTATTCTAGGAAATGATGAACTTAAAGAACCATTGATAAATGAAAATATATTTGATTATAGGCATGAAATAGATCTTGGATGAATGCAAATATATCTGATTGTGTAAAGATTGTCTTCTCTGTGTTTGTAACCCTATTAGGGAGGGAGAATCATGAGTGAAGTCATTCACTTAGAACTTAATATTTAGCATTTCCTAGTTCCTAAACTTAATAACCTTATGACAAGTAGATTGTCCAAACATGGTTGATGCAACTTGTTATCTTTATTTGTAAATTTGACTGCCATATCTTAAGTTGAACATCTGAACCCATCATACAAATATACAGATAAACATAGAACAAAGAATTGATAGTTAAGGACTATTGCAACTCTGAATTAGCTAGTATTGCTTGTTGCATTACTCAATTCTTGTCTCTCTAGTAAGTATATATTCATGATGTAATGTACCTATCTGTAGAAGGAAATATTGATGATACTGATAATTGACATATAAATATATGGTTTTCCAATTATTCAGAATTGAATTAGATAATTGATTATTAATTAACAGATTATGAATAATTAATATCATGATGGGAAATGTGTAGACTTGATATTCACTTAAATGATAAGTGCAAATGAACTTGACTATTTTGTGATTATATAAATATTGTCTGCTATGTGTTTGTGAACTTGCCAGGGGAGGTGAATCATAACTTAAGTGGTTTGTCTTAAAACCCCACCCAATTTCTACCCCACAGGCCCAAGGCAAGGGTTGGCCATTCTGTCCCATAGGCCTGAAGCTAGGGTTGGGTCATGGAGGGGTAGGGGTGCCACCTTAGATTCTGCCCCACAGGCCCAAGCTATAGTTGGGCAATATTTTTCCCCACAGGCCCGAGCAAGGGTAGGGAAATAGGAGGTGGTAGGCCTTAGGAACCTTAAGGATTCCCCTCTCCTAATGGGCTGAGTGACTCTTCTTATGTTTTCAATCTGCAAGTATGAATATGTCTGATTTGGGTCCCACCCAAGTATTCTACCCTACAAGCTCGAGATAAGGGTCGGGCCATAGGAGGTGGTAGGCCTTACATCACTTGGACTCTAAGGTTCTTCTCTCTTAATAGGACGAGTGTCTTCTGAGGTGTTGCCATGAGTGGAGTATGTAGGTACTAAGCCACTAGGCAAGAAGGATTATGATGGAAAACCTCTTGAGGTTTACATGAGGGCTTCAAGGTGGATCCACCTATAACACTCCTCTTATTTCTTCATTATTGCTTTATGATTAAGAATGTATTTTGGATATCTAGATATAATTGCTAACATATCTATATGTGTATGTGGAAATGTTATTAAATTGGTGAATGCAGATTTCAATCTAGGATTATTTCATTAGAGAAACACATTCCTTTTGGAAAGAAGAAACCCTAAACCTAATCAACAATCGAATTCTAGGGAAAACAACCAAAGTCAAGAGCAAGGCTAAGTAAGGGACATTATAGTGGTATCATAGCATCTTTCCTGCCATCCTGTGTGTGCTTGAGCTATCTACTTGTCTACTTGAGTTGGTTTCTTACTTGCTTGAGCTAGTTGTTTGCATGCTTGAGCTAGTTGCTTGCCTACTTGAGCTAGTTGCATACTTGCATGAGCTGGTTGCTTGTGTGCTTGAGTTGGTTGCCTACTTGCTTGAGCTAGTTGCTTGCCTACTTGAGCTAGTTGCCTACTTGCTTGAGCTCGTTACCTGTGTGCTTGAGCTAGTTGCCTAATTGCTTGAGTTTTTTGCTCGCATGTTTGAGCTACTTGATTGCATGCTTGAGCTACCTGCTTGTCTACTTGAGCTGGTTGCTTGCTTTCTTGAGCTACTTGCTTGTGTGCTTGAACTAGTCACCTGCTTGTTTGAGCTACTTGTTTTCCTGCTTGAGTTGATTTACTATGTGCTTGAGCTATGTGTTTGCTTGATTGAGCTACTCATTTTCTTGGTTGAACTATTTGGTTATCTACATTAATTTCTAATTCATATGGAGTTCATCATTGTGTTTACTTAATGCTTAAAAGTTATGAAACTATTTGGGGTTGGGAGGAACTAACAAATTAGCTTAACCAAACTAAATTATTATCCAAATGCAATAATAAAGA
>VDFB02026320.1:85507830-85927199 GCA_007258455.2 Sequoia sempervirens
GTTTTAGCTAACCTAAACCCAAGGACCTTTAGGGCCAAATTTCTAGAAAGAAGAGAGCTAGTACTTGTGGAGGAAGAGCAACCCACTCTAGGAGATGAAATGAAAAAATATCATCATGAATATAATGCTATAAGAATTGTTATCCATCATGACAAGTCTTTTACAGAGTACTATGAGATAAAAACAAGGAATAAACATAGGACATGAAGGTATGAGGAGAAACCTCAAAAGGATATACAACAGTAGTTAGGGAAGATTACAATCCCTACTTTTGATGGATCTAGAAGTTGTTCAGTAAGAACTTGGTTGCAAAAATTGGAAACATACTTCTCTTTGAATCTAATGTTTGAAGAAGAGGCCATCAAGTCTTCTACCTTACATCTAGAGGGAGTGGCCCACAAATAGTGGTATCATGGCATGGTAACCAAAGGACACAATTCAATTACTACCTTTGAAGAATTCAACTAAAGATTGTAAGAGATTCGATAGGAGGAACCCAAAGATTCATTTCAAAGAGCTAGCATAGTTGAAGCATGAAGGCATCGTGGTTCACTATGTAGCAAAATTTAGAATGCTTTTAGTGATGGTCCTAGATGTGACATAAAGGAGACTCACCATCCTTTTTGTAGAGGGCCTATTCGAACCCCTCAAAGGGTTGGTAAGGGAATTTGATTTGAGTTCTTTGCAAGAAGTTATTAGGAGAGAATTTAATTTGGAGGATTCAATGGCTTAGGATAAATTCTATTCCAAGAAGGCACCCCCATTTCTACAAAAAATGCCTCCTAAAAAGAGAATGCCTCTACCCAAGGCATTACTCCCCAATCCAAGCCAAAGTGAGGTATCTAAGAATGAACTCCATAGGAAAAAGCTATGTTTCACATGTAGAGTCATGGAAACTAGGCCATAGGTGTTTAGGAAAGGGGAAAATACATTATATAGAGGTGGTATTTGATGGGGATTCTAAGGCAGAAGAAGTAGAGCCAAATATTATTGTGGATGATGTTGAGCATGAGGACCAATGAGGAGAGAATTGAGGTGGAACACTTGAAACACTTTCAAGAGCACCTAGATATCACACTTTTAGTGTTAGAGGAGTCTTGCAAGGACAAAGGGTGACAATTTTGATTGATAGTGGGGCCACCCACAATTTCATTGATGAGGGGTTGGTGGCTAAGTTTTGTTTGAAGACATAAGGGTTCGAAGGGTTTAATGTCACAATGGTAGATGTGTATACTATTCCATGCAACCAAAGGATTTAATAGTTGGATTTGACTCCAGGATGACACAAGATGCAATATGACTTCTACATGATTGGAATTGGTGACACAAAGTTGGTTGAGGGAATGAAATGGTTGCAATCACTTGGATAATACACATAGAACTATCAAACCATGGATTTTCAAAGTTCAAATCTAATGGGAAGGAGGTCATTCTTTGAGGCTTATCCAATTGGGGTCCCATGGTGGCTTCAGCTAAGGGGATGGAGAGATCTTTTTGTAGGATCGAAGTGGCTTGGGCAGCAGAGTGCTTGATTATTGATACAAGTCCAGCCAAGGATGGGAGGTCTTACCACATCAACATCCAATCCATCCTACACAAGAAATGTAAGGTGTTCAATGAAATTCCTCCTGAGTCACCACCAAATAGAGGTTTACATGTGATTGAGTTAGAGGAGGGATCAAAGCCAGTCATCATTACACCTTATCGTCATCCTAGGAGGTACAAGGAGGAGATTGAGAAGGAATTTAAGGAGCTATTGGACATGGGACACATGTAACCAAGCTCCATCCTATTTTCTTCTTTGGTTGTTTTGGTCAAGAAGAATGATGGTACTATGAAGATGTGTATTGATTATAAAGCCCTCAATGAAAAGACAATTAAAAATCGCTACCCCATACCCAAGATTGATGAGTTGATAAATGAGCTTCATGGTGCAAGGTACTTCTCCAAAATTGACTTACGATTGGGGTATCATTAGATAAGGGTTTGAGCTGAGGGTGTGCACAAGAAAACATTCATATGTCACTATGGGCACTATGAGTTCTTGGTCATACCATTTGGGTAGACCAATGAACCTACCACCTTTTAGTCATGCATGAATCAAGTATTTATTTTACAACTAAGGAAATTTTTGTTGATCTTCTTTGATGACATCTTGATTTTGAGTAAAACTTGGAGGATCACTTTAGGAATATAGATGAAGTGCTTGGCATACTCACAAAACATTCATTTTATCCCAAGGAATCCAAATGTGAGTTTGGTTTGACTAAAATATTATATTTGGGATTCAATATTAGTGTCCAAGGGGTTAACGTGGATGCAAAAAAGATCAAGGCAATACAAGACTAGCCTAGACCAAGAAATTTGACACATTTGAGGGGTTTTGTGGGACTATGCAACTACTAATAGAGGTTTGTAAAGGGTTTCTCACAACTTGCAACCCTATTAAAGGATTTGACAAAGAAAGAAGTTTTCTCTTGGAGCCCTTCAACACAAAGAGCTTTTGAAAAGCTCAAGGAGGCAATGAGTTCATGTCCTATTTTGGCTATTCCAGATTACTTGCTTCCTTTATTTTTAGAATGTGATGCTTTAGGAGAGGGGATTGAAGCAATGTTGATGTAAAATAGACACCCCATAACATTGAAAAGTAGAAAGATCAAGGAGGTAGAAAAGATTTTCTCTATTTATGACAAAAAAATGTTAGAAATCATGCACATATTGGCCAAATACAAGAAATACTTGTCTTGTGGGAAGTTTGTGGTGAAAATAAATCATAATAGCTTGAAATAATTCCTCAATCAAAAGGATTTCAATGATAGAAAAAAATGGGTGAAAAAGTTGCAAGCCTATTATTTTGACATTGAGTATGCTAAGGGGAGGAATAATACATATGGTAGTTGATGCACTCTCTAGGAAGTCTTTATTTCTGCTCTATTACTAACACATTTGCTGATTGGAAGGCTTCTATAATTGTTGAGTATGTTAGGAACACATTTATTTTTGAAAGAGGGAAAAATAGGTTTTACAGGGACCCAAAACCATGAAGTTTACAAATTAAAGAAAAAGTCAGTAAAGACATCACAATCAGAAAGGCTATAAAAATAACAACATTAAATGACCATAGCCATCAAAAAGGCCAGTGAAGGCCACAGAACCAAAAAACCAGCCAAAAAGCCAACAACAGTTAAATTTGTGTCTTTAAAAGATCTGCAGTCTCAACTTCCAGCTCATTCATATCCTGAACCTCCCTCTTTAAGATTTGAACCATCTGTGTAGTGGGAGGCGCTTTCCTTTTGAAATTGGCTTAGGTCCTTTTAGAAATACCTTGGTCCTCATTCTTGCCTTCCTTGTTCGCTTCCAAATCAACAACCAGCGAACCCTATTGCGTTTTTTCTAGCTTTTCAAATATAGCATTGATAATAATGGCATTGTGCCTAGCCATTTTATGGTTTTGTTCCACAACTGTTTTCAAGTTATTTTTAATTTTAATCATTTCCTCTTCCAGAGACTTGTACTTTTCCTCGATGTCACCTCCTTTCTTTCCAATACTATTCTTAGGAACACATTTGTTATTGACATCTTGGATGGGAAGTTGCATGCTGATAGGTATAAAGTAGTGGGGGAGCTGTGATGTTCCTTACCTAGCTGGTTCTAAGGTTGCTAAATGATAAGGTTTTTGAGACTCTATTCCCACCCAAAGGGTGCTTTGTGATTGTAAAGTCTTGGGATAATACTTGCATCACCATTCATATGCAATATTCCTACATGTTAGCCTTAATATATAATATCCATGAATCAGACATAACAATACATGCAAATTGCAAACAGAAAGACAAGAACTCAGCCCATTAGGAGAGGAGAATCCCTATGGGGCCAATGGTATACCACCCCCTATTGCCCAACCCTTATCTTAGGCCTGCAGGGCATAATGCCTACGTGGAACCCCCATTCCTCCATGAACCAGCCCTTGTTTTGGGTCCGTGGGGTAGAATGCCCAACCCTTGCTTTAGGCCAGTGGGGCGGAACCTGGATGGGGTTTTTAGACAAAATACTTAAGTCACAACTCATCTCTCCTGACAAGATTACAATAAGAATGAAGACAGTTTCTAAACAATTCCCAAATATGCATCCATTAATGATTTGCTTGCATTTTCACTTAGTATGTTCTGAAGATTCCAACATGAGTATTAATTCAGTGTGATAATATACCATAGTGCAAAGACAATATATCCATATTCATGTCCATTGATTATCTACCACATTCTACAGATTAATGCAATCCTACCATTTGGTTCAGTCAATATATGCATACAGTATCAATGGGTTCTAGCATGTGAGTTTATTAAAGTGCAGAAATAGATTAATTAGTATCCATTCCTAAATTCTCATTATAACCTTTGTTCAATGCAACCTACAACAGTAACATTAATTTGATTTAATTGTTAAGACCCAGAAAACAATCACAGATAGTCATCATTCCTGTAGAAGATAAACAATGGCGGTTATAATCGTCACAGTCTGCCCAGATTTAATTCCACTCACCATGAATCCATTTGCTCAATATTGATCCATCAAATGTGTTAGAAGCAAGTTATACATCTTAGCGGACAAGACTAGAGATCATATTCAATAATCAACTAAAGTTGGGGCTGAAAGTTCATGTGGCATCATTATGTCTGATTATGGAAACTATGTATTAAAGCAAAGTGAGCAATCTCACTTGTATGCTTGTGATTTCGGGTTTCCCACTTTTTTAATCTCTTCTTCACCCGATATGCACAATAATATGTAATATGATAGATCACTACTTTGTTGAAACACTATTTATATTGGGGCTTCCTATTCCTGTGAATTGTTTTATTTTTATACACTTCAGCAAGCCAAAAATATCATCCATGTCTTATAGCCTGGGAATGGACTTGGTATGGGGAGTTGTGTCTCTTGGTCATAGGTGACGTTTTATTCTTCTCAGCGATTTGTTTAGCCTTCATCATATTTTGTTTTTCTACCAATAATAATAGCCTCCTAAATAAATTCGCCCAGATAGCAATGAAATGCTTGTAATTCTATTTTCCCTGACATGTCATATGACGTGGCTGGGATGATGAGGATGAATAACATCTAACGAACTCATGTTCAGTAATTTGGTGTTTTAGTCAAGAAGATAACGGATAACCAAGGACCAGTTAGACACCTTCTCTGGGTAGATAGGTATCGGTTTGGAGGGCTGTGATGGATAATGGAAGCGGCAGTCATCTTGGTCTCATATATTATCTCTAGCTCGATGAAGTTCGTTGTCATGAGTAATAATAGTTCATCGAATAGGATGAGATATTCATTACGATTTATATCCTTGATTTTTCACCCATACCGAATAAAGGTATAATGTTTGCCATAACATAATCGATATTGGGTATTGTCTTATATTGATTTATATATATTTTTATTTTGTATTAATTTTAATATTACCTTATGTTTATTATTATTATCTGCTTCATATTGGTTTTATTGTTTAATATTAATTTTATATATTTTCAATATTATAATATTTATTAATATCTATATTTTATAATAATATTGTCTATTTGACAATTATAATTATGATGATATTAAAATCATTAATATATATTTTTGTTATCTTAGTGCCCAATTTTGGAGACATGACAGGAGCTCATTCTATACAAGGATAGGGTGTATCTTGTATTGGGATTAAAAGTGAAGGAAATAATTTTGAGGGCATGCCATGGCACTCCACTTATTGGTCATCCAAGTTACTACAAAATATACAAGAAAATAAGGTAACATTTTTCATGGAAAGGGATAAACAATTATGTGTTGAAGCATGTTAGGGAGTGCATGGTGTGCCAATAAAACAAAGTAGAGCATGTTTTTCTAGTTTGGCTGCTACAACCCATACCCATTCCAAATTAGAAATTGTAGAGTATCTCCATGGATTTTATTACGGGCCTTCCAAGGGTACAAGGTAAGGATTTTATCTATGTGGTTGTTGATAGGCTCACTAAATATGCTCATTTTCATGCCATTTGTTTGGAGTATAGTGCTCCACAAGTTGTTGATCTGTTCTTTAAGGAAATTTTTAAACTTCATGGATTTCCCAAGAACATTATAAGTGACAAGGACAATTGGTTTATCAATTTGTTTTGAAAAGATGTTTTTTGATTGATAGGCACAAAATTGACACCAAGAACTAGCTATCATCCTCAAATTGATGGACACATAGAAGTTGTGAACAAATGGCTAGAAGGTTACTTGAGGAACTATGTCATGGGACAACAAACAACTTGGGTCAAATGACTACACCTTGAAGAATATTGCTACAACTCTACTCATCACATGTCCATTGGTATGACTACTTTCAATGCACTCTATGGTTATCATGTTGTTTCATTTATCGATTTGATTATTTCAAACAGTAGAGTACCAAGGGAAAAATATCTGATTCAACAAAGTTTAGACATTGTGAAAGCACTCAAAGAGAAGCTACGAAAGACCCAAAATTAACAAAATTTGTGTGTTGATTTCCACCAAACTGAGAGGTTCTTTAAGGTAGGAGATATGGTATTTTTTAGGTTGCAACCCTATAGACAATCTTCACTCAAAGGAAGTCATGCTAAGAAGTTGAAACCACATTTTTATGGTCCGTACAAAATCACAAGGAGGATTAGCTAGGTGGCTTATATGAACTTGAATTCTCTATGAACAACAAAATTCAAAACATTTTTCATGTATCATGCTTGAAAAAGGCATTGGGTCAATAGGTTACCCCCTCATTAGAATTGCCTCCACTTGATGATGAGGGGAAGTTGGTTTTGGAACTAGAAGCCATCATTGATATGAGGGAAAAGAAGTTAAGACACAAGGTCATTCTAGAATATTTGATGAAATGAAAAAATCTTCCTTATTAATGTATATAATAATTAAATAGTTGTTAAATTTAAATATTTAAATAATAAATAAATAGATAAATTTGGAATTCTGGGCGTCGACCCTTGGAAATAAAAACACTTTGAAATTTAATTTTTGGCGCCCCCTTTTTGAGACCACATGCCTCATTTAGGGGGCCTATAAATAGGACTTTTTGGTGCTGGAGAGGGTCATTTGAAAAGCAATAATTTTTGGGTTGCATTCCCATTGTCACTTTAGTAGGACAGAAACACTGTTGGGTGGGCAAGGAGGTTATGATGCAACCCCTAACCCTCCTTAATGATTTTATACATTCTACTCTTCAAATATGCTCACCATTAATCCATTGCAGGTTTGTTCATAGAGGCATCTAGTGCAAAAATGGGAGGATAAATTAGAGTTTTATGTTCACCACATAATGTCCTACAGTTATCTACTACAATCCCCATTAGCTATTACTAGGCATGTCAAGAGATCTTTGTCCCCAGTCGACTGCACATCTGGAAACCCTTCTATGAGAAGGGTGTTGGGCGGATATAATCTAAGTAATCTATGAGTAGTCCTACAGTTATCTACTACAGTCCCCATCAGCTATTACCAGGCATGTCTAGAGATCTTTGTCCCCAGTCAACTGCAGATCTGGAAACCCTTCTATGAGAATGGTGTTGGGCGGATATAATCTGAGTAACCTATTAGTAGACTTATGCATTCACTCACTGAAGATGACTTAACTCAGTATGATGGTGATTTAGGAGTCCATTTTTGAAGTTTGCACGTTTCAATTCCATTACTGTGAGCTCACTTTTCTAGGTGACTACACCCAACATGCTTTATTTGGTTGTAGATCATAAAATTGACTGTCATATATTATAGATTTGTCCCTAAAGTCCTAGGTAAATCCTATTCCATTGACGGGTATGTGCAGGATCATGATGGGCCAAAAAGTGGCGATATAATGGGTTTTTGTAGGGTATGTGGTTGACGACTTTATTTTTACCCAAAATTGATGAAACAAAAAGGGTTTTTAAAGGATATTCTCAGCTTTCCACCAATATAAATTATGCTTTACTTTGAATTTAATAAATAATTATTATTCATTTTCTATTTGAATTACAACTAAAGTCCTGATAATAGGCTAATTGAAAGACATCTATAGCTTTCAAATGGTATCACATTTTTTGAATCCGAAACATGCGTCACATTCTATGCTTTGCATACTATAGGATTAAAAAAAAGAAATGAATTTCATGAATTTTTGACCAAGTTAAGGTGGTTAGACATACGATTTTTTTAATTTTTAAAAATTTGTAATAAAAAATTCATAATTAATTATTTACTTGGAAAAATATTACAAAAAAATATGCATCACATCAGGACATGAGTTCTCTACTTATATTTTAAATCTTATAAAAAAATATTATCATTTTATTGTGGTTAGGGTGGTCAAACAGACACCTTATTTTTTCCCTGAAATTTAAGTACTACTGCATTGAAATTTCAATTTCTCACCAAATAGATTTTAAAAATAAAAAAAAAACCTAATAGTTTAGAAACTACATTCAATTTTTTACAAATTCTATTCTTACATATTTTTAAAATAATATAGATAACTTATTCAAATTTTTATGTCAAGTTGCCTAACTTTGATTTTTCCAATTTTTTGCCACTTAAGGGCCTATTTTTTCCATGATGATCCTGCACATACCCTGACCTGTTTATGAATAGGGGCATGAGGACATTGATATTGCAATAAAGTGAAACTTTGTGGAGCTCTAATTCTCTTGATTTAAGCAAGTGTTCAAGTAATAATTTATTTTTGGGTGTGAGGGTGTAAATTCTGATTTTTAGTTTACCAATTCTTTATTTTTGAAGTTAATAGCAAGATCTAATATTATAATGATCACAAAACTCTAGTTATTTTACATTGGTATTTGTTGATTTGGTCTTTGGCCTTGATCTAAATCAGTGTGTTGTGCGTGACCATAAACATTTGGAAAGTCCAGTTGGTGTGGGATATGACCAGCAAGTCAATCTCTAGGATTAAAAGGTCATCTTCTTATTTGTCTTAAGCTAATCCTAAAGTAATGGAAGGAAAGGGAAGGAGACTATAGAAAGAAAATAATGTAGAAAAAGGCTCATGATAAACATATACATCCTTAGAACTAGAGAAAAGCTTAACAACTCATGATACAATAATCAACAAAAGAGTATACATTCACAACGATTTAGAAATGAACAAAGACACTAATCAAAATCTTGTGGCAAATGGTTTCTTATATTTAGTTCATTGCCACTTAAATATTACATGGAATACAATCTGCTTTGGAAACATGCATAGAGGCTCCCTTATGTAGCTCTCAATAGGTCAATATTGAGAACAAGCATCAAGCTCAAATGCTCAATTGCTTGTCAATTAACCTAAGACTTTGTTTTTACATTAGGCTCAATAGTTCAGTTGTGAGAAACTACATCTAAACTACAAATGGGCATAGAGAAATGCCACCCACAATGATATTTTCATCCCAAAATAGAAGTTGAATTCTATAGCTTAGTCGAGGAGATGGTGATGATTTTTTCAAATTTGACACCATGAATTCTCTTGTTGGTGATTGGATTTTATTATGTAGGCTGCTTGTACAAGTTCCATTAAAGTTTATCACATAGAAAAACACTTTGGAGCACTATATGGGTGGATTTCCATCACCTTGCATCATGTAGGAAAAAATTTCTCTGGCTTTGAATGTTGGAGTGGTCCTTATGGAAAATTTGGTTTTGCTAGAGTAATAGACCCCACCAAAATGATGAGAGCCGAGGATTGGTGTGTGTATGCCATAGTGATACCATAGATTTGAAGATTGTACAAACACGGGTCATCATGTGGACCTATGAAGGAATGGTTGCATGTTTCACAGGCTATTGGATCAACTTGTGGTGGTAGATTGGGTGGTGCACATGAATATGGAGAGAAGTAGGTGCTTTCCCTTTTTTGAAGTCGTAGGATCATTCCACATGGCTTTGGTCATTAATAACTATCCAACAATGTATCATTTGAAAAAGGCGTGGCCCGCCTTGGAAAATAACACTATGCCAATGAAAAAGGTGTTGAGCTACTAACATGGACCAATGATGGAATCTCAGGAGTGATTGCTTCTTTGTATTACATGGTGGCATGAAAAACCACTAATTTGATTGGCTTTTTTTGATGATGTGTAATGTTATTTAAACTCTTTACGAGGCCAAATAGGATGCATCAAAATCATAAAATTTATTGATGGAGACATTTTTCTAATGCCACAGAGCATTGTTCCTTAATCACGAACAAGGAATAATAGATTTGATGCCTATATTGAAGATTTCACTATAGTATTCATAAAAATAAATTCTGCCATGCTCTTAAGATTATCTATTTTTTATATAGCAATTTGCCAAATTGTTAATTAAACATTGTTATGTAGAAAATGGGACAAATTTTAATTATCAAATGTTATCAGATAAAAAAACTAATAAATTTTTTAAAAGTTATAATGATTTCCAATTGTTTGCTTAAAGGTTGCTTATTTTACACGATAATATACTTATAATGTCCAATCCAAAATCCAAGTATCTAGTCCTACAGTTGGACCTCAAGTACAATGTTTCCTTTCTTAAAGTAGTCATGAGTTAGGATTGTTAGCATGATATGTTGTTTACATCCATATTAGGGTTTTTGAGTACTGCTTTGATTAGTAACATATGATATATTCTGTGGTGCAGGCTCATTTCAGGTTTAGTGGTGGTGATTGTCTTTGTAGCAGTTGGCAGAATTACCTTTGCTTGGTTTGGACAACCGGTCAGTCTCTTATGCCTTTTGCAAGTAAATCCTTATGGACTAAAAGGACATGACTCTTTAATTTGTTCCAGTGGTTGCTGAGTTTGTTTTATAAGTAGTTTATGAGCTTTTATCTAGTGATCTACGACTAGATTTTCTATTCTGATGAAGCTTTGAAATTCTTGATAGGTTATTATAGGGTACTTACTTGGTCAGTTTATTGTTAGACTAGGTGGTTTGAGCTTTTAAGTGAAATGGTACAGGTAAGTTGTAAATCTTATACTGCAACTTAATTATCCATAGTAAAAAATTCACATTAATGATGTTTAAGAACCAATCACCTCCAATGAATACACAGTAAGAGAGACTTGAGCTATCCTTTAATTTCGTTTAGGCCTTGGATTTGAGCATGAGAGGGTTACCCAAAAAGGTTGTTGTTTTATCTGTATATGTGTAGCACATTTCTAGAAGTGATTTCTTATGACACCAAAGTTCAAGGTACATTCTTAAGGGGTAGACAATATACTTAGTAGTGCGCTCGCATATTAAAATTAAGCTGATTATAAATGAGGAGATTTCTATGTGCTTAAAGCCAAATGTGCCTTAAATTTTGGACCATAGTTGAATGGAAATAGATACAGTAACAAAATTTTTTTCAAGATCCCATGATTAAGATACAACTAGAAAAGAAAATTATAGAAATATAATATATTCAATCATTTACATATCAACAAATTTTCAAGATTCCCTGATATGGATACAGCTGGAGATGACAATTATAGAAATATACATATTTTCAATTGTTCACATATTTGAGAGTATAGAAAATAACTTTAAAAATATCTATTTAAATTAATATGTATTTTGGTTTTTACATTTTAGTTTACAATATTTGTTTTATTATATTGTGTATTTGTCTTTAGTAATTTATGTATAATATGTGTAGTTTTTTAATATTTTATTTTTTTCAAATTTTAAATGTTTTACTTCTACATAAATCCTAAAGAGGATATATAAGCTAATCCATACCAATCAGGCATGATATCAAACATTGCACCTAACCTTTGTCCATGTTGTATCTTGGAATATCATATATGTATTTGAGTATCCATTATGCAGATGCATGTATCAGACTAGGGAGAAGTATCTGGTAACTCTATTGGACCACTTCTGACTCTAATTCTAACCTACCATCTTACTTTAGCTGGCATGTGTTTACTGAACAAATCTATATATTTATCTAATGTATAGAGTTATTTAAATAAGAAAAACAAGTTTCTATTTGATTACTGAACAAATCTATATATATATAATGTATACAAGTTATTTAAATAAGAAAACCACAAAGGAGGCTCTTACAAACTATTTAGTTAGATAAGCTCATCCATATCAATCAGGCATGCTATCAAACATTGCACATAACCTTTATCCATACCATATCTGGGAATACCATATCTGTATTGAGTATCTAGTACACAAATACATGTATCCAGACTAGGAAGGACAAGCATTTGATAACTCTGTTGGACCACTTCCTGCTCCAATCCAAAGTTGCCATGTCACTTTAGTTGAAATGTGATTACTAAACAAATCTATATATTTGTCGAATGTTTTTATGTCCCTGAAATTACAACACCAAATATGAAGTATTGAGACAAAAATAAATAAACCAAATATCAAAATAATAACCGTCTTAAATAAATAAATAACAAAAAATAAATATATTAGCAATCTTATTATAATTCTCAAGACAATATTATAATTATAAATATAAATTAAAGACATCTACAATTATCATTTATAATAAATCATGTTATATGTATCATTAATAATATTATAATATTAAAATCGTATCATGTGTATCTCTGTTAATATTATAATATTAAGTTAAAATCATACTAAGAATAACCTTTTAACAGATATTATAATTATAAATATCATCTAAAATATCATTATCAGGAATTATGAATGTTAGAAATAGTTATCAATATAAGTATGAACATTAACTAATAGAGATAGGAATTCTTGTCCCCTTTCATTCTCTTTCTGATAACCCTTGCTCTAAAGGGGTACAGGTTCAAGAGATTGCCACTTTGGAAGTGGTGAAGGATACTTATGAGACCCAAAGCATGAATTTGAAAACACCTAATGTCAATACTTCAGAAGCCAAGAATGGCTTAATGGATACCCTCCCTTGGGACCATAGATTATTCTCTGAGATGGAAGGGGAATCAGGTAGAGAAATGGAAAGCCAAGATGAAACTGAGTGGGAGGAGGTTATATCACACTCAAAGTCAAAGAAGGAAAAAAAGAAGAAGAAGGAAACTTCAAGTGGTATGGTCACCAGAACTAGAGCCAAGGCGGATTGTGGGAGTACCAAGCCTTGCCTGGGAAGGAAATTGGAAAAATGGCAAAGGGAGCAAGGTAGCCTTCAGGATATTGTGGATGGGATCCAAATGACCATCCCGGAGATACTTCAATCCCCAGGTAAGAAATGAAAATTATGTCTTGGAATATAAGAGGGTTGAATAGCCGTCATAAAAAGGATGTTTTGCAAAATTTTGTTAGGGATCACAAACCTGATATTCTTCTTGTTCAAGAAACTAAAATGCCTAAAGATAAAGTTGAAAGCCTTAAAAATTTTCAGACCTGTGGGGCTCATGGAAATAGTTCTGCGGGTGCGTCGGGGGGAATTGTTACTTTTTGGAACAAGATGTTTATTAAAGGTGAGCCCTTAATGGAGAATGGTAATTTAGTGGCCACTAGATTTACCCACATAAGAGACATTTTTTGTTGGATTCAATCCAATATTTATGCCCTGAATTGTAAGAATGCTAGAAATTCCTTTTGGTCTAAGTTATCTGGTTTTCGAAGATGTTTTGTTAATGAACACTGGCTAGTCATGGGAGACTTCAATACTCCTCTCCTAAATGGTGAGAAATTTGGGGGTTCTCAAATCAACTGGGATAGTAAATCTGGCCTATCCGACTTCATAAACAGTAATTCCTTGATAGACCTAGACCTACAAGGGGCTTCTTATACCTGGACTAATAGGACACTAGGGACTAATTTGATCCAAGTGAGACTTGATAGGGCCCTTGTCTCTGGTCAATGGTTTATAGACTATTTTTGTGCTTGGAGAGCCTTGTCAAGGGTGGGATTTGATCATTTTCCCATTTGTCTTTTGGCGGATCCTACTAAGGTGAAAAAGAACTTCCCTTTTAGATTTGAAAAATTCTGGCTTTCCCATCCTTGAATTTTTGAGGAAATTCATAGATGGTGGAATATAGATATTACTGGCACAACAATGTTCAGGATTGCTAAAAAATTAAAGGAAGTGAAAACTAATGTGAGAAAGTGGAAAAAGGATGCCTTTGGGAATATTTTTGGTACTAAGATGGAAATTCAGGGAAAAATTCAGGAGATCCAAGCTAAAATCTAGAAATGGGGGTACATTGACAATTACAGAGAAAAGGAAAATGAACTTCTCATTCAATTGCATGACATTATTACTAAAGAGGAAGTTTTTTGGCGGCAAAGATCGAGGGTGTCTTGGTTGACTGAGGGAGATAGGAATACTAGATTCTTTCATCTGTCTGCTTCGAAACATAGGGCTACTAATAGAATCACTCATATTGATGTTAATGGGACGAGGTTTGAGGAGGAAGATGATATCAAGGAACAAGCTATCCTTTTCTTTAGCAACCTTCTTTATTGTAATGGAGAGATTTTTACTGAAGCTCAAGATTCCTTGATTGAGGCTATACCTCAGGTGATTGGTCACAATGAAAATTCTTTGATCACTGCTATTCCTTCCAAAGTTGAAATAAGGAAAGTTGTTTTCTCTTTTGATGGTAACAAAGCTCCTGAACTAGATGGTTTTCCCTTATTCTTCTTCCAAGTGTTTTGGGAAATTGTTGAGTTGGATGTTGTGAATGTTGTCAAAGAATTCTTTGGATCAAGATGTCTGTTGAAAGAATTGAATGCTACTTTTGTGGTCCTTATTCCAAAAAAACTTGGGGCTTCGGAGTTTCAAGCTTTTCGACCTATCATCTTGTGTAATTCTATTTATAAAATTATTTTGAAGGTGTTAACTACAAGAATGCTTTCTATGCTTCCCCAAATGATTGCTCTGCAGTAGAATGGTTTTGTGCTAGGTAGGTACATTCTGGACTCTGTTGTTACTGTTCATGAGAAATTACATTCGTTAATGGTTTCAAAAACTAAAGGGTTTATTCTTAAACTGGATATTTTCAAAGCCTATGATCGGGTTGATTGGGATTTCTTGTTTAAAATCTTGGACAAGTTTGGCTTTAATAACAGATTCATTTAGTTGGTGAACCAGCTTGTCTCGACAGTTACCTCTTCTGTCATTGTGAATGGATCACCTTCGAGGTTTTTTCAGACCTCTAGAGGCCTCAGACAGGGAGATCCTATTTCTCCTATTCTATTTACAATTTTGGCTGAGAGTCTGGGAAGAAATATTAAAGAGCTTATTGATCAAAGATCCCTTGCTGGCTTAAGACCTTCCTCTTCTCTTCTAACTTGTTCCCACCAACAATTTGTTGATGATACCATTCTCATGGGAAGATCTACTATGGCTGAAGCTAAGACTTTCAAAAAAATTCTGAATCTCTATGAATTTGCTTCTGGGTAAATTGTTAACAGGGCTAAGAGTTCAATTTTCTTCCTTAATACTCTAGAGTATAGACAATTTAAACTTGCTCGGATTCTTGGATGCCGAATTGAGCCTCTTCCATCAACCTATCTTGGTTTACCTCTTTGCTCTAAACCATCAGACTCGTTCTGGATTTCTCTGGTTGAAAAATTCAATAAGAAGCTTTCGGGGTGGAAAGGAGCTCTTCTCAGTCAAGCTGGAAAAATCCAGCTCATTTAGGCTTCTCTGCAAAATCTTCCTATTTATGCTCTCAGTATATTTAAAATTCTTGCTAAATATGTTGAGGCCATTGAAAAAATTCAGAAAAGGTTTCTCTGGTTAGGTGTGGAGGACAAGAAGAGAATGCCACTTGTTGGATGGGATCTGGTTTGTAGACCCAAATCGAGGGGGGGCCTAGGCTTAAGGAAAATTAAAGTTCTGAATCTGTCCCTTCTTGCTAAACAGCTTTGGAGAACTCTTACTTTGAATGGAGAATGGCATGATACCTTAAAAGACAAATATTTTAATAACTTTGAGTCTTTTAATGAGATTTTAAATTCTTCTTCTTTACCTCGTAGGTCTGTCTAATGGAATGATATGGGTAGAGGAAGAAAGTTGTTGGAAATGGGAATTGGTTGGCTGATTGGAAAAGGAAATAATGTTAGGTTTTGGGAAGATAGGTGGCTTTTTAAAGATCCTTTGATTAGAATTGAGAAATTCAGTAAATGGATGAATGATTGTAAAAGGGAATTTGGAGTCTTGGTTAAAGATTATTGGAGGAATGGGGGTTGGGTTGATTTGAAGACCATCAGTCAGGATCTTAGCCCTGTTTAGTCAGCTTTTAGAGCCTTAAGGCCAGCTCAACACCAGGTGGAGGATCTTGCTGTCTGGTTAGACAACCCGTCTGGTATTTTTTTAGTTTCTTCTACCACGTCTTTGTTGGTTAGTCCAATGGGGCTTCCACCCTTCTGGGCTAAGGCTTGGATTAATCACCTGACTCCTAAAATCAATATTTTCTACTGGATAATCCTACAGAATAAGATTCTCACTTTGGACAATCTTGGAAAAAGAGGAATTCAATTACCAAACAGATGTTATATGTGCAGGAATGAAGTCGAGACTGTTAATCATCTTTTTCTTCATTTCCCTTTTGTTTCAAATATCTAGGGTAAAATTTTTGTGCTTCTTGATGTGGTTTGGGTTTCCCCTTCCTCTGTCGAAGATTTCTTCATGCAATGGAAAGCTCCTTCAAAAAATCCTTTTGTTCGAAAGCTATGGTCTTTTGTTCTACCTTTTGTGTCTTGGAATATTTGGAAGGAAAGGAACAATAGAGTGTTTAGGGATAAAGAGATGTTGGAAGGGGACTTGCTCGCTAAAATCGTAAGGGCTATAAAGGAAAACATATCTTTAATTCCAAGAAAAATGGTTGAGAAAGCCAACTGGTCTCCTCTCGATATTGCTATGGTCGAAAAGTGGAATTCAAAATTAGTTGGGTCATATGTCCTCAAACATGTTGTTTGTGGGAGAGAGAATGCTAGTTGGTCTTTGCCGCCTTTGAGTTGGGTGAAAGCCAATTTTTATGGTGCGGCTAAAGGCAATCCTGGGAAAGCTGGCAGTGGGTGTGTTTTAAGGGACAATTTGGGGGCTTTTATTGTAGCTTTTGCTGTGGACATCGGCACTCAAACTAATCATGTTGCGGAAGTTGTTGGAGCTTTTCATGTGGTTAGCTTAGCCCTCAAGATGAACACGAAATGTCTTTGGTTGGAGGGTGATTCAATGAATATAATAAATTGCATTCTTGGGCTTACCCCTCCCTCGTGGACCATCAAAAAGTGGATCGAAGATACAAAAATCTTACTAAATAAATTTGATAAAGTGAAAGTGTCCCACGCTTATAGAGAAGCCAATAAGGTGGCAGATTACTTCACCAATGAAGGGGTTAAGAAGGGCGGGGAAAACACGTGGAGGAAGAATGACTACCTCCATCCTGATGTGAAAGTGCTAATTTATTATGATTCAGTGCATGGAAGAGAAGACTGTCTTCGACATGATGAAATGGATAAAGATTAGGTACGTTGATTTCATTAGATTTGATGGGACTGACGTCATTTTCTTTTTCAAGAAGAGTCTCTGGCACGCTTTCTGGGTGTTTGATAGAATATGCCTAAACGGGACCTAGAGCAACTGTAGAGTGTTGTTTAACAGAGCTTTGAATATGGGGGGAGAAAGAAAACGAGTGGAGCTGAGTAGTTTTCAGGAGCACAGAAAGAATGCCAAAGCCTAGGAAAGAATTGAAAAGGGAGGCTTAGTCCCGTATATGAAAAAGCTCCATGGTACTGATAAGGAGATGCTAGACTATTTTGTAAAAAATTGGAAAAATAGTGAGATTGTGTTGTTTGGCAGGAATGTTAAGCTGAATGAGGAGTTAATTGGTGAGATAACTGGTCTTTCGACAGAGGGTGTGAAATTTTATTAAGACCGTCAATTCTCTGATGAAGCGGTCATTAAATTTCCTAAAAAAGACAAGGATAAGGCTAAGATGGTTAAGGTTGCCAATAGCTACTTTGATGTGGAGTCCATCAAATCTATCTGGAGGAAAGTTTTTAGAGTTATAATGGAATATATCACAGTTGACGGGCGCTTCACCAGAGTATATGGTTACTACTTTGCCATTCTAAACCACTTCCGTCACAAGGTTCGTATCTCTTTGCCTTTTTACTTATTCTTTTCTTTGAAGAATTGCCTTGATGAAGTTGAAAGAAACCCTAGGAGGACTGCTATTATTCACCCTAGTCTTGTCAGGCTCATATTTGAGCATTATCAAAATTTACCTACCTTGCCTAAAAATGTTGAAATTGGAGATTTGGATGATGAGGAGACAGAAAGTAGTAGGGAGAACGACCCCTGGGCCCCCTGCTTGTGCTCCTGTTGGTCCTAAAACCATCGTTCCCCAGTCCCCGTCTTGTCAGAAAGCTCTTAAGGATTCTGCTCCCCCATCATGTCCTAAGTTGCAGCCTCTGCATGAGTGCTCTAGCTTAGGTTTTTCCTCACCGCCCTGTCTTAATCCCCAGCTATCTCCTGGATGCCCTACTCTGGGTTTGGTCTTTGGTTTTAAAGGTACCTCTGTTATGAAACTTGTTTCGTATTCTGGGAATTCCATGGAAATTCTTTCTGATAAACCCATGGTTAGTAAGGAATCAGCCCCTAGTGCCCCTGCCTCTGGAAGATTTGGGAATGCCCCTTATGACTCCCCTATTCAGGATGAAATTAACTCGGCCCTGAATAAGCTCAAGCCTGAGAACATTGTGAGTGTGGCGAAAAAAAGTATAGATGGCCTTTTCACTATTCTCAAGTGGACCCAGAAGGAATTCTATGATTTGAAAGGTCGTAATATTGATCTTAGCAACAGAGTCATGGATTTGGAGCAGAAGATTAGCTAGAGTTGTAGAGAGAAGGAAGGACAGGAAACTCCCTTACTAAGGAAAAGACAACAATCACAGGAGGAAAGATTGACTAGTATCGAGTACAGTATGTCCAAGATAGGCCAAAATATTAGGGCCACTGCGGCGAACAATCACAAAATTGCCAGGCATAACACCATTATCATCAATGCAATGGTGAAAAAGCTTAAAAAAACCAAAAGGGTTTGCTGGTCGTGGATTTGGATGCGGACAGAGGAGGCTATAGATCTACTGGTGAAGGGATTTTGACTCATACCCGGGCTAACACTAAGAGGAAGACCCCGACTTCGTCGCATACGGCTCAAATCCTCAAGCAGGGGTTACAAGATATGAAGGATGTTGAAAAGGAGGCTGAGGAGTTATTGAACACCTTGGAGTAGTGCGGTGGTGTTTGTTTCTAGTTTTTTGGGCGGTCCTTTTTTTGAGCCCTGTTGTCTCTTTGTGTTGTCGTTTCCTTTTTGGGACAGTCATTTGTTTGTTTGGACTTATTTTGTTATCTTTTGTTGTTTAAACTCTACAGTTTCAGGTCCCTGTAAAACCTATTTTTTCCTTTTCAAAAACATTAACTAATAAATATGCATATAAACATTAACTAGTAACTATAAATATAAAAAATTAACCATGACTATGATTATATCCTAACTACTAACAAGCCACATAAAGCAGCGATCACAACTAATGAGGAATCGGCACAGCAAAGAAGAGTCACACCACTTAAGAAGACACGATCCTCCACACAAGTTGCATCGCTTCTCCAAAGGGGAAGATATATAAGGAAAACATGGAGAGGGATGAGGAAAAAAAAGAAGAATCGAATGGGATGTGGATGAATAAAAAAAAAATATCAAAAACATATTCTAATTGATGAAGGAATAAAGGGATAGATAGCAGATCGGTAGCTGGAGGAGGTAAGTGTTTTTTGAGATGTAAATAATTAACTAATAAATATATTAATGAAATAGGTAAGTAATTTCAGAATCTTAAACAATAGTAATATATCTAGAAAATGATCATGGTTAAATATAGAATAAATTTAGATGATGGAAAATACATTAAGAATTTAAATGACAGTTAATAATTATAAATATATCTAAATATATATATTATGATTGAAAATATATCATAGATGATGGATAAATACAATAGATATAAACATATATATTCATGAAAAGTAATTATTTTAAATTGGACTCAATTGGGAATAATGATATATATATATTGTATGTGTGTATGTATGTATGTATGTATGTATGTCTTATTTTTTATTATTCGATAATGATGCTTGTAAAAATTATTGGGTCTTATAAGTAATTATGATCTTAATATAAAAATGAATAAATTAATATTTATTTATATATGTTTTAATCTTATGATCAATCAAATGTTAGTTAAGGGAAGGTGATTAAGGAATAAAGAGTCATGGTAAGATAGTAGATCAGGTGTTGTACTCACTTAGCAATAGTATTTAGCATATTTCGAATATAAGAAATAGATATTGCTAATCTAATTATTGATATAATGCTTTCTTTAATCTTATCATAATGAGAATTATTCTAGGAAATGATGAACTTAAAGAACCATTGATAAATGAAAATATATTTGATTATAGGCATGAAATAGATCTTGGATGAATGCAAATATATCTGATTGTGTAAAGATTGTCTTCTCTGTGTTTGTAACCCTATTAGGGAGGGAGAATCATGAGTGAAGTCATTCACTTAGAACTTAATATTTAGCATTTCCTAGTTCCTAAACTTAATAACCTTATGACAAGTAGATTGTCCAAACATGGTTGATGCAACTTGTTATCTTTATTTGTAAATTTGACTGCCATATCTTAAGTTGAACATCTGAACCCATCATACAAATATACAGATAAACATAGAACAAAGAATTGATAGTTAAGGACTATTGCAACTCTGAATTAGCTAGTATTGCTTGTTGCATTACTCAATTCTTGTCTCTCTAGTAAGTATATATTCATGATGTAATGTACCTATCTGTAGAAGGAAATATTGATGATACTGATAATTGACATATAAATATATGGTTTTCCAATTATTCAGAATTGAATTAGATAATTGATTATTAATTAACAGATTATGAATAATTAATATCATGATGGGAAATGTGTAGACTTGATATTCACTTAAATGATAAGTGCAAATGAACTTGACTATTTTGTGATTATATAAATATTGTCTGCTATGTGTTTGTGAACTTGCCAGGGGAGGTGAATCATAACTTAAGTGGTTTGTCTTAAAACCCCACCCAATTTCTACCCCACAGGCCCAAGGCAAGGGTTGGCCATTCTGTCCCATAGGCCTGAAGCTAGGGTTGGGTCATGGAGGGGTAGGGGTGCCACCTTAGATTCTGCCCCACAGGCCCAAGCTATAGTTGGGCAATATTTTTCCCCACAGGCCCGAGCAAGGGTAGGGAAATAGGAGGTGGTAGGCCTTAGGAACCTTAAGGATTCCCCTCTCCTAATGGGCTGAGTGACTCTTCTTATGTTTTCAATCTGCAAGTATGAATATGTCTGATTTGGGTCCCACCCAAGTATTCTACCCTACAAGCTCGAGATAAGGGTCGGGCCATAGGAGGTGGTAGGCCTTACATCACTTGGACTCTAAGGTTCTTCTCTCTTAATAGGACGAGTGTCTTCTGAGGTGTTGCCATGAGTGGAGTATGTAGGTACTAAGCCACTAGGCAAGAAGGATTATGATGGAAAACCTCTTGAGGTTTACATGAGGGCTTCAAGGTGGATCCACCTATAACACTCCTCTTATTTCTTCATTATTGCTTTATGATTAAGAATGTATTTTGGATATCTAGATATAATTGCTAACATATCTATATGTGTATGTGGAAATGTTATTAAATTGGTGAATGCAGATTTCAATCTAGGATTATTTCATTAGAGAAACACATTCCTTTTGGAAAGAAGAAACCCTAAACCTAATCAACAATCGAATTCTAGGGAAAACAACCAAAGTCAAGAGCAAGGCTAAGTAAGGGACATTATAGTGGTATCATAGCATCTTTCCTGCCATCCTGTGTGTGCTTGAGCTATCTACTTGTCTACTTGAGTTGGTTTCTTACTTGCTTGAGCTAGTTGTTTGCATGCTTGAGCTAGTTGCTTGCCTACTTGAGCTAGTTGCATACTTGCATGAGCTGGTTGCTTGTGTGCTTGAGTTGGTTGCCTACTTGCTTGAGCTAGTTGCTTGCCTACTTGAGCTAGTTGCCTACTTGCTTGAGCTCGTTACCTGTGTGCTTGAGCTAGTTGCCTAATTGCTTGAGTTTTTTGCTCGCATGTTTGAGCTACTTGATTGCATGCTTGAGCTACCTGCTTGTCTACTTGAGCTGGTTGCTTGCTTTCTTGAGCTACTTGCTTGTGTGCTTGAACTAGTCACCTGCTTGTTTGAGCTACTTGTTTTCCTGCTTGAGTTGATTTACTATGTGCTTGAGCTATGTGTTTGCTTGATTGAGCTACTCATTTTCTTGGTTGAACTATTTGGTTATCTACATTAATTTCTAATTCATATGGAGTTCATCATTGTGTTTACTTAATGCTTAAAAGTTATGAAACTATTTGGGGTTGGGAGGAACTAACAAATTAGCTTAACCAAACTAAATTATTATCCAAATGCAATAATAAAGAGTTGTGAGTATTTATGACTCCCTCAAATTTTTGATACAATAGGAAAATCCAATAAGGAATGGAACCTTAGTTAACCTTGCACGAGACTTGAAAGAGGCTCCCAAGAATAGTGGGGGGAGGCATGAAAGGATGTAACCCCTAATGTGGATTTTTTTTTTGGAATTGTGATTGCTTGAGGACAACCAATCTTGGGCGGGGAGGACTGTCATGTCCCCAAAATTGTAACACTAAATATGAAGTATTTAGACAAAAATAAATAAACCAAATATCAAAATAATAATTGTCTTAAATAAATAAATAACAAAAAAATAAATATAATCTTATTATAATTATCAAGATAATATTATAATTATAAATATAAATTAAAGATATCTACAATTATCATTTATAATAAATCATGTTATGTGTATCATTGATAATATTATAATATTAAAATTGTATCATGTTTATCTCTGTTAATATTATAATATTAAATTAAAATCATACTAAGAATAACCTTTTAACAGATCTTATAATTATAAATATTGAATCTAAAATATCATTATCAGGAATTATGAATGTTAGAAACAGTTATCAATATAAGTATGAACATTAACTAATAAATATACATATAAACATTAACTAGTAACTATAAATATAAAAAATTAACCAAGACTATGATTATATCCTAACTACTAACAAGCCACATAAAGTAGCGATCACAACTAGTGAGGAATCGACACAACAAAGAAGAGTCACACCACTTCAGAAGACACGATCCTCCACACAAGTTGCATCGCTTCTCCAAAGGGGATGATATATAAGGAAAACATGGAGAGGGATGAGGAAAAAAAAGAAGAATCGAATGTGATGTGGATGAATCAAAAAAAGAATATCAAAAACATATTCTAATTGATAAAGGAATAAAGGGATAGATAGTAGATTGGTGGCTGGAGGAGGTAAGTGTTTTCTGAGATGTAAATAATTAACTAATAAATATATTAATGAAATAGGTAAGTAATTTCAAAATCTTAAAACAATAGTAATATATCTAGAAAATGATCATGGTTAAATATAGAATAAATTTAGATGATGGAAAATACATTAAGAATTTAAATGACAGTTAATAATTATAAATATATCTAAATATATATATATTATGATTGAAAATATATCATAGATGATGGATAAATACAATAGATATAAACATATATATTCATGAAAAGTAATTATTTTAAATTGGACTCAATTGGGAATAATGATATATATATTGTATGTATGTATGTATGTATGCATGTCTTATTTTTTATTATTCGATAATGATGCTTGCAAAAATTATTGGGTCTTATAAGTAATTACGATCTTAATATAAAAATGAATAGATTAATATTTATTTATATATGTTTTAATCTTATGATCAATCAAATGTGAGTTAAGGGAAGGCGATTAAGGAATAAAATATCATGGGAAGATAGCAGATCAGGTGATGTACTCACTTAGCAATAATATTTAGCATATTTTGAATATAAGAAATAGATATTGCTAATCTAATTATTGATATAATGCTTTTTTAATCTTATCATAATGAGAATTATTCTAGGAAATGATGAACTTAAAGAACCATTAATAAATGAAAATATATTTGATTATAGGCATGAAATAGATCTTGGATGAATGCAAATATATTTGATTGTGTAAAGATTGTCTTCTTTGTGCTTGTAACCTTATTAAGGGGGGTGAATCATGAGTGAAGTCATTCACTTAGCACTTAATATTTAGCATTTCCTAGTTCCTAAACTTAATAACCTTATGAAAAGTAGATTTTCCAAACATGGTTGATGCAACTTGTTATCTTTATTTGTAAATCTGACTGCCATATCTTAAGTTGAACATCTAAACCCATCATACAAATATACAGATAAAATAGAACAAAGAACTGATAGTTAAGGATTTTTGCAACTCTAAATTAGCTAGTATTTCTTGCTGCATTACTCAATTCTTGTATCTCTAGTAAGTATATATTCATGATGCAATGTACCTATCTATAAAAGGAATGATTGATGATACTAACAATTCACAAATATATATGGTTTTCCAATTATTCAGAATTGAATTAGATAATAGCTTATTAATTAACATATTATGAATAATTAATATCATGATGGGAAATGTGTAGACTTGATATTCACTTAAATGATAAGTGCAAATGAACTTGACTATTTTGTGATTATATAAAGATTGTCTGCTATGTGTTTGTTTACCTTCTAGGAGAGGTGAATCATAACTTAAGTGGTTTGTCTAAAAACCCCACCCAGGTTCCACCCCACAGGCCCAAGGCAAGGGTTGGGCATTCTGCTCCATAGGCCCAGAGCTAGGGTTGGGTCATGGAGGGGTGGGGGTCCTACCTTAGATTCTGCCCCTCAAGCCCAAGCGACGCTTGGGAAATATTCTACCCCATAGGTCCGAGCAAGGGTTGGGAAATAAGAGGTGGTAGGCCTTAGGCCCCTTAAGTATTCCCCTCTCCTAATGGGTTGAGTGACTCTTCTTATGTTCACTTGGACTCTATGGTTCTTATCTCTTAATAGGAGATGGTAGGCATTAGGTCACTTGGACTCTATTTTTCTTATCTCTTAATAGGATGAGTGTCTTTCGAGGTGTTTCCATGAGTTTCCAGTATGTAGGTACTAACCCACTAGGCAAGAAGGACTGTGATGGACAACCTCTTGAGATTTACATGAGGGATTTAGGGCGGATCCACCTATGGCACTCCTCTTATATCTTCATTATTGCTTTATGATTAAGAATATATTTTGGATATCTAGATATTATTGCTAACAAATATATGTGTATGTGGAAATGTTATTAAATTGGTGAATGCATATTTCAATCTAGGATGATTTCATTAGAGAAACACATTCCTTTTGGAAATAAGAAACCCTAAACCTAATCAACAAGCGAATTATAGGGAAAACAAGCGAATTCAAGAGCAAGGCTAGATAATGGACATTATAGATGTGTAGGAGTTATTTAAAGAAGAAAACTACAAAAGAGGCTCTTAAAAATTGTTTAATTAGATAAGCTAATCCATACTAATTTGGTTTTATATAAAACATCGCACCTAACCTTGCTTGGGTCATAACACATGACTTCTTAGTGTGATTTCAGCTTCAATTGTGAATGTTTGGATGCTAGTCTTCATGTTTTCTCGTATGAAATTCACTTGTGATCTGTCAGTGGAACTACTATTGCAGCAGTAATCAATATTAAAAAAAATCTCCTAAAATTTCTTCTTGTTTTTATCCAAAAATACTGTATACAAATCATTTCCCAGTGTACCATTCATATGGTACCACTAACATTGAAAAATATGATTATATATCTTGTCATGCATATGCCAAGATTGATGTGATATTGAATTAAACTTGCAAAAGATGTTTTGCAAGAACGTGATGATTATATTTATCTCAAAAGAGAGATCCTCTTGAACATCTGAACCCTTCTCACATAATGTAGTTACTCTATTATGAACCTCCTTAATTGAGAACATCAAAGGATTATTGATATGTAATGGGCACTATGCGTTCATCTTTTTCTGAGATCAACATTTTCTCGTGTATGGAGTTCGTGCTTCATTTCATTTGATATATTACAAGTAGCATTGTGGTTGGTTTCTTTAAAATTTGGAACTTAATAATAAATTTTGATAACAACTATTCAAAAGGAGCTCATCCTCCAAAAAGCTATCAATGTATTATAAACTGGGTATAACCATGCAGCTCAACAACAAAGTGATTAGTCTGTCAATTACATGTTGCTAGCTCTAATTTTTGGTGGGGTTAGTGAGATGGAAAAACTGCTTGCAACTCATGATGTCCTGACTCTTGGTGATTCATGTATTTTGACTGTCAATAACTCAATATGTCTATGATTGTTGAAATAACTTTGGGCAAAAAACTTCTAAGTTTTAATGACAATATCTCAAGCATGAAATTATTTACGATCAATAATAAAGTGGAAATTAACTGGACACATGGTAATGTTATGATTAACATCGTCAACTCTTTAAATTCCCAAGATAGAATAAAAATGTAGTGCTTTTTTTTCGATGACATTTGAATTGAGGATATGTTTTGTAGATTCGTGTTAGATGATATAACATTAACGACTATGAATCACCAATTAGGCCCAAAGAATCTTATTTGTGTATAGGATTTTGGAAATGGCCATTTTTTTGTGGATGAACTTGTGCTATAATAGTTGAGGGTTATGGCAGCCATTTTTTAAACCTTGTCTATAGATCCATATTTTTCTTATTTATGTATATGCTTTCTAGTATGTTTCTCCTTTAGCAATTTTTTTTCTCATTTTGTTGGCCATCTTTCTTTACATTTGATAGAATTTATTTCAGGTGGAGACAATAGCTTAATTGGTGTTGTCTTTCTTCTTTTTGCATTGGTTTTTGATTTTTAGTGGACAAAGGTAATAAAACATATTATGCTGCTTTTTAAATTTGATCCTCTTTCCCTACATGCTTTGTAGATTTATGGAGAAAGCGGAAAAAAAGTCGCTACTATTTACTATATTAGGCAAGTTGTTTAGGTTTATACTATAAGGGGTATCCCAAGGCTCATATTTAAGAGGGTCATTGTCAAACCACCAATTTTCCCAAAAGTCGATATGTCATCCATCCTCAACAATCCACTTGAGCCCTTTGAAAATTAAAGAACTGGCTTTTAGAATGTTATTTCAAATGGTCGAACTAGAAGGGAGAACTTGACAATATAAAATATCCTCAATATTATCTAGATTCCCTCGGTATTTATTAAAAATAATTTTAGTCCATTCATTATTTTCATATAGGAGTCCCCATAGCTATTTAGCTAAAAGGGCACAATTAAATTCTCTGATTTTTCTAATACAAAGACCTCCCATCTTCTTTGGTTTACACTTTACATACTTGCTCCTAAGATACTAGATGAATATGTTTATACTCTTTTCTCCTTGACCTTAAGAAATTCTTCTAGATTTTCTCAATAAGTTTCTTAACACCTTAAAGAGGCTCATGGCATAGACAGGTAAATTTTGAAGAGTCAACATTATAAGTTGGATCTTACCAGCTTGACTAAGAAAAGCTCATTTCCATCCCAAAAGTTTAGACTAAAACCTATCCAAAATATTTAACCAAAAATAATCAGATATCAAGTTAGTGCACAAAGGCATACCTAAATATGAATTTGAGAGACAACCAATCTGACACCCGAGGATGCACACAATAAACCTTTTCCTAGTCTTGGGTATATTCAAGAAGAAAATGGATCTTTTAGGAAGATTGAGTTTTTTACCAGAAGCCACTTCATATTTAAGCAAAATGGAGTTGATATTTCTTGCTTCTATAACAGAGGCTTCCCCCATAATTAGAGTATCATCAACAATTTTTGGATGAGAACACACCTAGTTGAAAGAAGACAAAGAAAGCCCCATTAGAGAACCAACATTGATAGCCTTCTATAAAGATCTTCCCAGAGATTCCACCATAAGCACAAAGAGGAAAGGGGAAATGGGATCTCCTCATCTAATCCCTCTAGAGCTATAGAAATAACTTCATAGAGACCCATTAATAATCATTGAGAACTTAAGAGTTACAGTAATTTTCCAAATGATCTCAACAATTTTCTTGCCAAAACCGAAGGCCTTCAAAACTTTAATTTAAGGAATTTCCAATTAACCCAGTCATAAGCTTTCATAAGATTCAATTTCATAAAAAATCCATCTTTCTTATTAATAGATAGTGAGTGAATATTCTCATGCACAATAACTATAGAACTCAAAATTTTCCTACCAAGGACAAAACCACTCTGTTGAATGGAGATTACATTCTGAATAATTTCTTGTAATCTTAAAGCCAACACTTTAAAAAAATAATTATAAATGCAATTGCATAGGCTGGTAGGTCTAAAATCCCCAAAAGAGTTGGCTTGAGGGATCTTAGGGATCAGGACAATAAAGATTGAATTAAGCTCTTTTAACACATGTTAGCTACCAAAAAACTCCTTCATAGTAGCAAAGACATCCTTCCTACCATACTCCCAAAAGTTTTGGAAGAAGAACATGGGAAATCTATTAGGGAAAAGAAAAAACAACCCTCTTCTTCCTCAAAAGGTATACCCACAAGAATTCTACTAGATTCCTCCAATAACATATTACAAATGACATTGAGGAATTTCTCTTCATAAATAAGATCAATCTCCTCATCAATAGTGAGCAGATTAGAGAATAAACCATTACCTTCCAACATATAATATCCTCCTTGTTGGCAATGCTAATACCATTACTTTGAATAGTTTTAATATGATTAGTAGCTTGGTGCTTTAATGTTGATAGGTGGAAATTTTTTGTATAATTTCTATCCCCACTTTGTAACCAGACTTCCCTAGAACTTTGTTTCTATAAATCTTCTTCTTTCATAATAATATTGTGAAGGAAAATTAGAAAACCATTCTCTTTAGATTGAATCATAGGCTTAAACCTGTTTGCTTGAATATCTTTTTGAACTTTGCCTAATTCACTTTTTAAGGAAGCTTTTTCAATAAATATTTGACCAAATAAAGATTTATTCCATTTTGAACATTCATTTTAACATGAGCTAATTTTTTAGCCGCTCTATACATAGAAAATCTGTCAACTTTCACATTCCACCATTCTTGGATCTTATTTTTAAGATCCAGATTTCTTAACCATATTATTTTAAATCTAAATGGAAAATGTTTCTTCCTACCCAAAATATCAGTAGCTAGGGCAATGGGAAAATGATCAGATCCCAATCTTATAAGATCTAAGAGAGGGCAAGAGAAGGAAACAAGCCAATCTGCCAAAATAAGAGCATGATCTAGTTTTACCTAAATAAAATACTTTTCCACATGACGATTGGACCAAGCAAAGGTTGCACCTTGAAGGTCAATAACCATTAAATATTGGTTATAAATAAAATCAAAAAGGTCATGTCTACTATCGATAGGAACTTGGGATCCCCCTTGTTTCTCATCTTCTTTTAAAGACATGTTAAAATATCTCATAAAAGGCCAACTAACACCCTAATGAGTAGCCTTAAAATTTCTATGCTTTGACCAAAGTTTCTTTCTATTACTTTTATTATTTGGGTTGAAATATTAGATAAAATATAGGACTTATCATCTCTCAAATGTTGAAAATGAGTAACAACGTGGTTCAAATCTATATATAAAGTCTCACCTTTTATAATTCTCTAGTTCCAAAGAGTAACAATACAAGCCCGAAAGCACCATCAATGCTAACACTATGAATACCACAATCCTTGAAGAAAACATTTATAATATTTTATAATTTCTTAGTTTACATCTTAGTCTCTTGAATGAGTAAAATATCAAGTTTATGATCTCTAATCAGATTTGATAGGAGATCATTCTTGTGAGGGTTATTTAACCCTTTGACATTCTAGGATATGATCTTCATTAATTATTTTGAGGTGTGATCTTTGAGCACATCTCAAACAAAGTATTTTGGATACCTTCAACTATTTCTAGTTTTATTTCATTTTCCTTGTTTTTTTAGAAGAGGGTTTGTCTTTTCCCCTTTGAGATAACCCACAATTTTCCTTCTATCTATTTCTTGTGATGACTCCCTAGGATAATGAGGGAGACTTTCATTTTTTCTTATTTCTAGATTTAACCAAGATAAAGGGTTCTTCATTAGAAACATTTGAAACAAGAACTCCCCCTTGATCATCAAGGGACATTCCATGCTGGGGAAACAAATTTTAGATTGCATCCCCTTTGTCTTAAACATCGTCCTTGCTAATCTTTCCATTTTCTTCCTTAGAAAAAATAATAAATTCCCTGAGATAGTCTTAAAGTTAGTAATATATATTAGTTGAAATGTTAAACACACATAGGAAACTCAAATTTTCACATTTATGAGGAAAAATTTAAAAAATAGGACAAATTGGTTATAAAACTAAAGTTTATATTTTTCCAATAAATTATAAAATAAAGTTATGTACAAGACTATATAATTTTAATAAAAGGAAATGAGGGTAGAAACATGTAAGGATTTGAACAAGATCAAAATTTGTGAAAGTTATGTGGAAGATAATGAAGATAATATTTCAAGGTATGCTAGAGCAATCTATATTTCTATTCAAATATGAATTTAGTTTCGATAAGATTAAGGTTAATGAAAGAGGCCTACCAATGTTCCTGGAGGAAAGAGAATAATATAAGAGGATAGCGAGGTTCTCTATGGGAAATTGACAAGCTAAAATGAAAAAGGGCATCATTCTTATATAAGAGAAGTGGGAACTTCTAAAAATGGTAAATTAATTCAAAAGAAAGAGAGGAAGATATTTATTTTAAGAGGAAGATGTGAATTTCTCATTAAATTTTTTTATGGATATGGAAAAGCTAGGGGAGGGTAGAAAGAAACTATCTAGAAAGAAATAGAATAATACAAGAGGATAATAAGGTTCTCTAGGGGAAGAGGATAAGATTAAAATGAAAGAGGGCATCATTATTATGAAGGAGAAGTGAGGACTTCTCAAAATGGTAATTAAAAGTCAAAAGCAAGAGAGGAAGATATTTTTTTAAGAGGAAGAGGTGAAGGGTTCATTGTAAATTGTAATGGATATGAAGAAGCTAGGGGAGGGTGGAAAATAAACTATCTAGGATGCAATACAATAATACAAGGTAAAAATGAGGTTTTATAGGCGAAGAAGACAAGCTATCAATGAAAGATGCATCATTCTTATGAGGTAAAAGTAGGAACTTCTCATAATGGTAATTGAAAGTAAAAAGAAAGAGATGAAAATATTTTTTCAAGAGGATTAGGTGGAGGGTTCATTGGAACTTTTTATAGGTATGGAGAAGTTATTCATAGGAAATTCAAGTGTAATATGGAGTAGGAGAAGCTAAAAATCATATTATTCAAGTAGTTTAAGATCTACTTAAATTATTTTGATATAGAATTTTATCATGTAAATCAATATAGTATTTATGTTAGACACCATGATAATTGAATTTCTCAAAAATATGGATCCAAAAGAGAGTCATCATAGATATTTAAAAATATTATATATATATTAAATATAGATATAATCATATTCTCAAGGAAATACATCATAAATGACATCATGTGAGGTACAAAATAATATGTTTCCATTGAATAAAAAAAATTGTTAACCTTGAGTCACTAGATTAAACATCAAGAGATAATGAATCCAAGGGTGTAGAATAAGGTCTATCATTTGTAATGTGAAGGATAACATCATTATTCAAAATAACATCATGTAACAGAAGAGGATTGAGAGTGATGAAGGAGGAAACCAACCCTTGTTTACATACTCACAATAATATGAAAATGCAACTAATAAATGTTTTGAAACAACACAAAAATTTGCAAGAAGTGTTCTTTGTTCATTCAAAATCTCCTAAAAATTCAAGAATTACATAACATATATGAAACTATTGGTTGTGAAGCCATATGGGCTGAAGAAAATCATTACAAATCTGATATGAGACTAAAACATGATATAAAAAATCAAATACAAAATGGTTTTAATCAACCTCTCCTTTTTCACTCAATTCTAGCTCATTCAATTGGCATTCATCATTAGTAATCACTACTGCAATCAAACCATGAAATCATCAATCTTCTTGCTATTGTAGCACACCTCCAAACTTGCAACAAAAATGTCTTCTTGATCTCTTTCAACCTTCTTTCATCTGAATCTCTCAAGCTCCCTTCACACAAACTTCACTAGCTCACTATCTCCCAAAAACATGGGCTTCTATGCAAATAGAAATCTACAACAATGGAGTCTTCAAATCCTCTCTCCAATCTAGCAGCATCTCTCCATCTCATGTACAAAAACTCCCAAAGCTGACCATCTCCCAAAAATGGCAAGGAGTCATAATATAGAAGTTTTAAAATGAGAAAACCACTATGGTTTTTCAAAACCACAAGAAAAACACCTCCTTGGAAAACCCATGCCCAATTTGGAGAAATAATCATAAAAATAATAAATTAATCAATGCTCACATGGCCTTCACATGGGCACCTAAACCATGGCCAATCAAATTTAGTCAATGCTTGCATCTTCATTGATCTTTGGTAGCCTCGATGGCTCCAAATACGAACATGCTATAAAATGCAAAGCTTGTGACACAAACATGCAATGGTATGCAAGGCATGCAATTAAAAATGCAAGCACATGCACCCCAAGTGGTCCCCACCAAGAAATGGATGCCCAAAAAGAATATTTCACCATTTAAATGCATTGGAAACATTTGCCTCAACATATTTCCTCCAAAATTTACATTTACATATAACCATAAGGGAAAATCACATTATTGCAAATTAAAATATTCATTTTCCACACACAAACAAAAAAACTAAAATAGCAATATTTTTGGTGATGTAAGTGTTAATAAGTATTTAGCGAGCTCCCTTCGGGTGTATTTTCCTCTATGTATCGTCCCATGCATCGTAGTGAATCAACTTAGCCTTTTATGAAAAGTCTGCTTTTCCCCTCCACATGTCTGCTCTATGCAACCCAAGGGTTTCCCTTCCATTCACATCTTAGGAATCCCCGCCATACTTCCACGTGTCGTGACTGCGGGCCAGTTTTGGTCATTCCTTTTTGATTCCTCATCAGGCTTCTCTTGAGTTCCACGTGCTCTCACTCCCAAAGAATTTGGTAGGCCCCACAATTATTTTATGTGGTGTACTCTTGCTACGTGTTTACTCTTCGCAAATCTTTCAGCGTGAAGATAAAATAATGACCATAGGTAGCAAAATGTTGCCACACATCTCTTTTGTGCTCGACTGATGATCATTTCCTCCACTATTGGATAGTGCTCTACCCATTCAACACGTGTAGCCTTGGCGCAAGTCTTCAGCGGTGAGAGATATAGGTTCACACAGGTAGCAAAATGTTGCCACGTGCCTAGTCGACGGATCTCGTATTCGGGCGATCAACTAGGTGAACCAAATGCTATGATTGGCCACTGTGTTTCATAATCATTTGCATGGGATGGTGACACTTGTCTCTTTAACCTTGTCGGGACCACCGCCATCATTTGTAGAATATGTACCCACACCTGGAATGACCGGATGGTTGGCTTCGAATCTTTTATGTTGCAACGGCTTGGGGAATGTTCTTATTTCTGCATCATTGCATGGGGATAGCGAAATGTTTTTTGTGGCTGCTCTTCGAAGCGGTGGGAGTTTTTTCTGTTATATATACTTTTCTCTGTTGTGAGAAAAGGGTCTAGAATTTTAAAAGGAAAACTGGTTTTAGGAAAAGACACCAGGCCTTTATTACTATTTTATTTTATTGCAAAAGACTTTCAGACTGTGCTAATTGTTCAGCTTTTCTATTCTTTCATGCTATTTGATTCAACTGTAAACTGTGCTTTTATTGTCTAGACATTTCATTTGAGAACTTCTATATATATTGAAAGTAAGTTTGTTGATCTAGATCATGTCTAATGACTCTTCTTGGCAGTAGGAATGTATGTAATGTTATTTTATGTCAATGAATAGATTGTTTGTGCTATAATCTTTAGTTTCTAATTTTTTTGAATGCTACAAATACCAATCAAGCCCTTAGATCTATGGTTTATCGTGCCTATCATTAAGTCTTGGCGCATTGCCTTAGGTTAGAATTTATTTTATTATATCCACTTCCTTTTCCCTTTCCAAACCCCCATTGTAGAAGAAGTCGACTTCTCTAAAAAATCAAAGGTCACTCAATTTAGCGCAAAAGGTCCCCCATAAACTGAGTTTCCTATAAGACACTATTACCTTGTCAAATTTTGGCGTCAACAGTTTGTTCTTTTTTCTGGCACGCCCGGTGGGATAGAGCTTAAATGAATTTGTGTTTTAGAAGGGTTTATGAACCATCGGCCTGTAACTAGATCCCAAACCGCAAGCAACCCTAGTTTACCAGTATCTCCACTAGGAATAGTGTAGGTCACAAATCAATTGGTAACTATTCCACTCCTACCACCCATCCCTCTAACCATGTTGCCAGCTACCAACAGAAATTACATGGCATGGGATGCCAGAATTCCCCTAGTAGCCCCAGTAGCACCTGCTATCTTGAGTGCTATCCTGGTTTTAGCTATGAAAGCTATACCCATGTTTACCGGAGATGGCTCAAGAACACCCGTAGAACATCTACAAGATGTGGCATACATGTGTTTGGTGCATGGGATCACAATGCAGAATGTAGCTCTAAGGATTCTCACCATGTCTTTTAAAGGTAAGGAGTTGGATTGGTACAGAACACTGTCACCTAGGACAAGCTCGGAGATCCGTTCTATGAGAGGTTCTCAAATGACGGAGATTTCTCTTCACTATATTATCAACTATCTATCATAAAATGAGCCCCCCACGAGGCTCTAATGGAATTTAATGCCTGATTCCACATGAATTGGTAGAGGATCCCTATTACTATACACTCGACTCCTGAGTTGGCATTCATATTTTATCTGAAGTCCATCAATTCTGACATTTCTATGATGATCAAGTCTTTGGGAGGAGCTACTCTACTAGATGCTTACGGTGTCACACAAGAAGTCGTGTCAACTAGCACACCTGCAACTCCCTAGTCAATGTACACATATGCGGTAACGCCACAAAATGTTGCCTCTACATCCGGTTCTTCCAAATATTAAATGAGCGATCTTAAAGAAATTTTGTGGACTATGGAAAATGACATAACCACCCTCAAGCAGAACCAATCAATGCCTCTAAAGCCTGCCTATCAAAACTATCAAGGTGGACGGTCCTCATATCAGCAGAATCAGTACCAAGGCGGTTCCTACACTAATTCACCAGCTCCGACGGTCAACCAAATGGTGTCAGTGCCTACTCCATTGATGAGTGCTTCACCAAGCTCGAGTAGGGAATTAACCGCGGGGAAAAATAACCTCATTGATGACATCAATCTGTGGTGCTTCCCTTGCAACGATGCGCATATGCCCTAGAATTGTCTGCATTGCAACTGACAACAAAAGGTGGTGGAACAACGTAGCTAAGGTGTGATGCCAGACCACAGGGGTTATGTATATCCCTTGCCACAAATGGAGAGTGTAATTCTTACCGTGCAAATGCAAGGAATGTCTCTAGAACAAGAATCTGGCATTGCTCTTGATCACATGTTTTTCTCATGGATGGAGGAAGAAGAAATGGTGTTTTCTAATGATACGTTCATATCCAAAACATCGCAAGTGCAATATGATTATAACACACGCTCAAAGAGGAGATTTATCGGCGAGTCAGTTGTTTCGTGCATCTAGCTAGTGCGCAACTTAAAGGTGCTTCCAATCAGATTCCTGGCACTTCCTCCGCCCCACTACCATCTCAACCACGAAAGGAAATTATTATAACAAGAGCCAAGGAGCAGAAACCTTTGAGTTTGTCACCTTTTATTATGGTAGAACAATTGAAGAAATCATCCACTAATGTGTCTCTATGGGACATTCTAGCTATCCCAGAGCAAAAAATGCTATTACAAAAGGTGCTTCAAGAAGAGGTCAGTGCAGCACCAATAGAGCAGTTAGCCGATGCAGAGGTTGTTAATCAACTACCGTTGGCTAAAGTCCTTACGAACAATACAAAATAATCCCCTGTCGGAGCTAGAGATAAGTTTAAGTCCCAACCCTTCTTCTTAACTCTCATTATAGGAAAGAAGTTATTGCAGAATGCTATGATTGATTCTGGGGCTAGCACCACGATTATACCTAAGTTTAGGACTCAGCTATGAACCTATGAAAAGGGGAGTAATGCAGCTTGATGGGAACAAATTTGAAACCATAGGTGTCATCAAGGAACTTCCTTTAACTCTATTTTCTTGGCCTAGTATCACAGTGCTGCAAGATACTATGATCATACATGTTCCTCCCATGTTCAGTCTCTATCTATCCTGAGAATTTACTTCAAAAGTGGGTAGATACCTAACCTTGGATTGGTCACATCTGATTCTTAGAACCAAGCACAGCACAAAAATGAAGATAGAATTACTAGAGGAAGAAAAGGTGAGTGGAGACTAGGATGACCAAGAGGATGCTCTATTGAGTGAACACATGGATAGTGACCCTTTCGGTAATTATCATGCTATAGGATTGGGCACCTATATAATTTATGATGAAGACCAAGTGCTCCTGAAGGTTGCCAAAGAGTTTGAAGGTAGCTAAGAAAATGAGCTATGGATGTTGTACTTTGACAGAGCAAGAGGTAAAGTAGGCGCTGGAGCTAGGATATGTTTAATATCCCCACAAGATGAAAAAATACTAAGGTCTTTCCACTTATATTTCGCTTGTTCAAACAATGAGGCCGAATATGAAGGATTAGTTCAAGGTTTAAGCCTTGCGGAGCGAATGGGCATTAATCAATTAATGGTGTTCGAAGATTCCAAACTAGTAGTCAACCAAGTCCAAGGGATTTCCGCGGAAAGGAATGTCTGCATGAGATTCTATCGGCACTGAGTCTAGGACCTAGTTCAGAGTTTTGAAGCCTTCAACATCCAGACTGTTCCCTGAAGACAAAATGGTGACACAAACTGCATGGGCATGATTGGTGCTCAGTTTGATCCTACCTCTAACCTTATACATAATGAAAACTCTGTATGAGTAATAGTCCGACCGGAAATTCTTGAAAATGATCAGAGTTGGCAGGTTTTTGAAAGTGATGAACACATCATCTCATTCATTCAGTAGTCAGGGGAATTCATCGATCAACTTCAACCAAAGATTACCGAGGCTTATGAAGGAAAAATTATGTAGCTCAAATCCAACAAGCTTCTAAAAGGATTGGTTACTCTCAATTTTTTTTTTATTATGATGATGCAAGAAATGATAGACGAAAGTTTGTAGCAGACAAAAGTGATTATGTAGACCTTCGGGTCTTAGATGGCAGAAATCTTCGAGTCGGTAAGGATGTCCCGTACCATGATAAAGAAAAACTCATCAATTTCTGCGAGAAATATGGAGTAGTGGCCTGGTCCTATGATGATCTAGAGAGATATGATCCTGATATCATTGAGCACATGATCGAGCTGATAGAAGATGCAAAACTAGTCTCACAAAAGCAGAGGCCAGTAAACCCCAAAATTGAAGCTCTAATGGCACAAGAGATAACCAAGCTAATTGAGTCGTGCATTGTCTTCTTAATCAAGCATATTACTTGGGTATCCAATCTGGTCTTGGTCTGAAAGAAGAATAGAGATATCTGCTTGTGTGTGGACTTCTGAGACCTAAACAGAGCATCCCTGAAGGACCATTATCCACTGCCTTCTATGGAGTCAATCATACAAACGATAGCAGGATCGGAAATGTTTTCTATGTTGGATGGCTTCTCTGGTTACAATCAGATCCGAGTTAAGAAGTAAGATCACCCCAAGACCACGTTCACTACAAAGTGGGGAACATTTGCTTATGCTAAAATGCCTTTTGGTTTATCCAGCGTAGGGGCAACATTCCAGCGGGCGATGGACATCACGTTCAGTGAGCTAATCAATAAGTTTATTCTAATTTATTTAGATGATCTTACTGTGTTTTCTAAATCTAAGGATGACCATTTTGACCACTTAGAAATAGTTTTTCAAAAGTGCCAGGAGTTGGGGGTTTCCCTAAATCCAAAAAAATGCGTATTCAGATTACCGCAAGGCAAACTATTAGGACATGTGGTATCCAAGGAAGGAGTTTTGATCAACCCTGAACGGGTGAAAGCTATCAAGGAACTTCCCCTTCCAGTGAATAAGAAAGGCGTTCAGTCATTCCTGGGCAAGGTAAATTTTGTTAGCAAGTGTATTTCTAACTTTGCGGGAATAATTAAACCAATCACCCTGATGCTTAAAAAGGATCAAGCATTCAAATGGATGACCAAAGCTCACGAAGCCTTTGAAAAAGTCAAGGATGCTATTTCCGTAGCTCCAGTACTAGTTAATCTAGATTTATCTAAGGATTTTATAATGTATGCATTTAGTAGCAAGTCCAGTATTGCTACTGTCTTAACCCAAAAGGATGATGAAGGAAAGGGAGAACATCCAGTGGCATTCTACTCTCGGAACCTAAAGGAATATGAGATGAATTATAATTTTGTTGAAAAACAAGCCTTTGCAATAGTGAAAGGACTTAAAAAGTTTTGCCATCTAATTTCCTGCAACAAAGTGTTTGTTTATGTCACACATTCTAGTGTGCGCGAATATATCATGGAGGGAGAAATCACAAAAAAAATAGCTAATTGGATCACCAAGATCCTTGAATATGACATTGAGGTCAAACCCACTAAAATTGTCAGAGGAAGAGGACTGTGCGAATACATGGCGCAAAACGAGGAGATACCCACCGAAGGAGAGCAACCGGAGCATGTTCTGATAAATGGGCCAAAATCAGAGGGTTGCTAGCTGACACATAGAATGAGGTTTATAAAAACAAGAAAGTATCTATCAGGTCTTTCCACCCAAAAGAGGAGATACTATCAGCTACAAAATTGTGGATATGCGCTAGTGGAAAGGATCCTTTTCAAAAGGAATTTTAATGGTCTCCTCTTGCGATGCATTACTACAAAGCAAGCAAAGAGAATCCTTGACATGTTCCACAATAGCATTGCAGGCGGACACTTCTCCGCTAAGAACACCACCATAAAAATCATGTGCATAGGTTACTATTGGCCTACACTTTTCAATGACTCCCACTCTTTGGTAAAATCTTGCAAAAAATGCCAGTTCTTTACTGACAGAAGGAAGAATTTCGCAATTCCTTTCAAACCTATAGTGGCAGATGAACCATTTGCACAATGGGGCTTGGAGTTCATCGAGATGATTAATCTCACTTCTAGTGCTAGGCACAAGTGGATTCTGACCGCCATAGCTTACTTCACAAGATGGATAGAGGTCGTTTCGCTTAAAAACGCAACAGAGATAGAGATAGTGGATTTCCTTGAAGAGCTGGTGACAAGGTTCAGACCTTCGAAGACTATCATTTCCAATAATGCTAGAGCTTTCCTAGGTGCAAAGGTATGTCACTTTGCATTAACAAATGGTATATTCCTTAAGACATCATCAAATTATTACCCACAGGGAAATGGCCTAACGGATTCAATGAACAAGAACCTAGTCTGACTCCTTAAGAGAATTGGTTCAGAACACCAGAGGGAATGGCATAAAAACTTCTGAGCAGTGCTTTGGGAAAACTGCATAACTCCTAAGAAAGTCCTTAAGACTTTGCCTTATGAGTTGGTATACAGGAAAGAGGCACTATTTCCTATATCTATGGAGCTTCCAGCGCTCCAACTATTGAAAACTCTCAAGATAGAACAAAATGGCACCATGGAGGTTCGGCTTGCTGAACTATTAGAAGTATAAGAAAAAAGGGAGAATTCCCCAATAGGGCCATGACAAACCACCAACAAGTGGTCAAGCGATGGTTTGACAAGAAAGCTTCTGACCAAGGCCTAAAGTGTGGAGACTTAGTACTGAAATATGATAAAAGCGCTACTAAGCCAGGTCAGCATGGTAAATTTGATAGCCTATGGGAGGGCCCCTTTAAAATCATTCGGTGCAGGGAGCATAACGTTTTTGAGTTAGAAAATATGGAACAAGAACCCTTAGGAATCCCAGTCAATGGGATTCATCTTAAGTTGTTCCATTAAGTGTTGAGTTCTATTTTTGTACATATGTGAATAATGATTTTATTGTATTTCCCTTTGTGTTGGCCAGTATTTTTGAAATTGGTTCGTGTTTCTACAGAAATAACCATAATTGCAGAGGGTAGAGTAATGGGGTTGTTTTACATATAAAACACACCCATGTGCAAATAAAATGAACACATATGCTAATAAAAGAGCCCATACAATAGAAATGCAGAATGGAAGAAAGAGCCATGAATTTTTATAAAGATATATGTTGATTTATATATATTCTTTCTTTGTTTACATTGCAAAATGGTTGAGAAAGTGATAATCCAAAAAGTGTACAACTATACGATTTATTCTTTCATATATGCTATATTTATAGCCTTTTTTAGGCTTATATACAAAAATTGTGAAGCAGGTGGTGTACTCACAAAGAAAATGGGGGCATTTTATCCAAGAACTAGGAGGTGTTTTATCCAAGAGCACGGGAGGCAAAAATTAACACAGGGTGATCCCATAATAGTGGTTTACAATTTTTGGCCAAACTGGACACTGAAATTATTATTTTTAATTGAATCTTCACATTCGGGCACCTATAGCAGCTAAACTGTGAGGAATTTGAAGATGGTGTAAACTAGAGTCTCATCAAATTTTGTCTGTAGATTCTAAAAATATTTTTTTCAAAATTTTTGGAATCAAATTGCACTTCTTTTTCCATCTCCCATGAAAATTGATTTTTTTAAAACAACATTTTTAAAAAAGTTTGTAACTCGATATATAGTGCTTCCACTTGGTTAGATAGTTTTTATTGAATATTTTTTCCTTAATCAAGTTTCAAAGTCAAATGAATTACAATTTAGACACAGGTGATAATGCGTTAACTTTTTGTTGGATCAAGGACTTCAATATCCTGCACTCATATTTTTCATTTTTTTTGATAATCTTCTATTTTTCCACATGTGAAGAACAAAGAAATTCATTTTTGATGAAAAACCTATGTTTAATAAAACTTAAAAAAAAATACATAACAAAACCAAAACATATTAAAATTATATTCATTGGATAGCTTGTTCTAAGGAATACCATAATCAATTGAAATAAATTTTAAATGAATTCATTTGATCCCCCAAAAGCTAAATCAAAAGTGACTTTTTATCAGCATTTTGATAGGTGTAAAGGAGATGCATTTATAGGTATGGTTTAAAACTAGTGAGGTTCTATCCAAGGGGGTTTGATCTAAGGTGATTTGATCAAACCCTCTTCAATTGGAATCCTTAAAATGGAACTTTTTAAGGCTTAAATCATTATATTTTCTAAAAATATGTGATTTCAGCTAAAATTCGTTCCTCTCAGGAATTGTAAACCACTATTATGACAGCACCCCACATCTATGGCAGTGTCTACCGCTTCATCTATGATAGCACCAACCGCGTCTTCATTAGCAGGTTCTTTAGCAATAGAAGCAGAGTCATTCGGCACAACCACCATTGGCGGGGGCAACACCAGGTTCCTAAAGTCGGTATACCAATCAACGTCATAAAATGGTATTATGTTGTAGCTATGGAACAAAAAGTGCAAAGCCTAGGTAGCCCTCTGTCGATGCTTGTCGCATGCTTGAAGGTTGAATCCACTAAGAAATGATAGCCATACAACTACCACTTCTTCCTCAATGTAGCGATGGAGGTCACTGGTTGTTGGAAGGCCTACCACATATGTAGCATGAGCAACAATCTCACCTAGGCCATTCAAGTACTTTTTTGGAAAATTTTCCTTTACTAGCTTCAGAGTTAGAGGCCTGGGGATACCAATGTCTAACATTGACGCTACAAAATGTGAATAGATATTAGTATTCACATGGTGTACTTGACCTCGTACTCTATACAATCCCTACCCAAAACCCATTTGATGGCTACCAAAACCAAGGAGTTTTTATTCTTGGTCATTTTCTTCAATTGCCTAGTGGAAATCTCCCCCAGAAAAGATGTCTATGACTTATAAGAGGTTAACCTAATAGAAGTATCCATGATATTGACACTATGCTTCTACCTTCTAACCAACATTGAAACTTATCTACCACCTAGCCTATGAGAAAACTTGTTTAGGACTGCGCCAATGACCTATTGTTAAAACTGCTCAAATGCTAAGTGTGATTTCTACTACTTAGCATCCTATTTATAGAAAACATGAGAAGACGCATGCTAATCCATGTTGAGAAAATGTGAAGATAACCAAGTGCCAACTTGAAAGGTGTGCCTATGTTTGCTCGCATTTCCAGACTAGTTGCATCTGCAGAGGTACGGTTCAATGTGTGCTAGATTAATAAGAGCTAGTTAATTAGCTTTAAAAAGGTGGTGCTCATCGGCAGTAAGTTGCACATCCATAGGCTATTGTGTCATCTCACAAGAATTTCCCATAGCCCAAGGCAGTATTCATATCTTTTTAGGTCGTGATCATTTGCTTTGGCTTAATCATTTCGTCCAGGATATTAATTGCCACCACATACTAATGCAAGGTTAGAAGGAAAATTTCTAGTTCAAGTTTCAAGGAGTTCACAACATATCACATGGTTGCCAAACACAATAATGAATTATTTTTGCCTTGAAATGGCAAGTAATTCATTTTGCATGAACTGAGAAATTAACGGTACATGTCGAATTAAATGCAAAAAACATGCTTTCCTCTACCACCTTGAGAAAAGATAGCCAAATATTGCATGAAAAGGTTTAATGTTCAAAGTCTTTTAAAAAATACCAAGGCTTAAGGTGTAGAGAATTTTTCTTTTAAGCATATCTAGAGTCGGATAAAATTTACAAAGAGTCCAGAACCTGTAGAAGTTTTCATCTGAAGAAAAATTTCAGAGAGTTCATCACAACAAATGCAGGAGGAGATTGGTGAGGAGTTGTTTACATCAATACGATTGTCAGAGGATGTGTATATTTATGAGGATTTAGCATATGCTACGCCTAGTATACCAATTAAGCTGAAGATGGCGTATACGATAAAGCTGAGTAGGCCCAAAGATTATAGAAACAAGAAAAGGGTTGAGGAGAAATGGGATAATATTTATGACCCACGACTTGCAAAAAGCTCTAAATCTTTAAGAGAAGCAGCCTGTGCAAGATTGACGGCACCTAAGGAGGACACATCTACAACAAGAAAGGTTTGGTACAGTGGTCTTCCACAATACATGGTCCCTCTAGTACATTATTGTCCAGAGTTAGTTGATGCTACCATTCAACATTATAACCCTAGCACCCATTGCATCAAGGGCCGAAACTTAAGAGTTCACATCAACCCACAGGTCATTTGGCATATGCTATTCATCCCAGACCCAAGTAAAAGAAGAGAGCAAATTGAATTTGTTTTCCCTTATAAAGGAGAAAAAATGTGGAAGGCGATGAAAAAGAACTCAAATTTCCTGATGGAGGAGATTGGTAAGAAAGGAGTCCTAGGTGCTAAACTACCACGTATTTTGTTGTCGCGTGGTTCATTTCGTGAGGATATGCAGGATTCCATGTCAATGCTAGCTTTTGTGTGTAGCTGAGACTCCGATGAGATGGTGGAAACCTTTCAACTGGGACCAGCCTTCTAATTCTGCAAACAACACGATACTTTCTGGTATGATTTCACCGAGTTCATGGTGGATGAAATGATACAGAAAATAAAAAATTACCCGGCGGAGGGAAAGTTTAGATTTTTCTCCTTCCTGGTTCACATGTTCCTACATCAAAACCCTGATTTCTTTGGCAAGTATTTTGAATTATCAATTTTTGATGAATGGGGGAAGAGGAAGCCAGTATCCACGTGGACGCCCTTTCTTTCCATGTCATATGATTATTATGCATTTTTAGATTATTTTATAACTCCGGTCTTGCAATATTTATAAGGAGGAGGGGACATAATCTAGCTCGACAGGGATCAAACTAGATATATGCGTATTTTCACTCCCACTTTTGACTGGTTCTTAGGAACAGATTTCATAATTATCTGGATGCGGGGCTTCACTGGTCAACCCTTCCTTCTCCCATCCTGTGTCACAGATCAGGTGCTTGCACTTGAGATGTATAGGAAGGTGTGTATCATTGATTTTACTTTCTATAACAACAATAGTGCCAAGAGAAAAGGATTCTTCGCTTGTCCGAAGAATTTCAAAATGGTGACAATATTAAAGAAACAATCAGATCAATTATTGTAGGATAAACTGGCCCATTTAGGGTTGGTTTTGGTAAGTGACAAATGGGATTACAACCCTTTCAATGACCTGTCGGAGCTGCACATGAAAGTTACTCATGTTCCTTGACCTTACTGGGAAAAGAGGCGTAACTCACAGGCAAACAAAGATGAAATTTTTTGTTGAACTGGTGCGTATTCCCACACAAGATAATAGAGGTCCATGGCACAAGTTTAACTTTGTTGTGGTAGTGGCCAAAGATAATGTCCACATGGAACGCACCATGTACAACAAGTTGTAGAAGGATGAGGAATGGACTGATGAAAAGATAGAAGCTTTCTAGAAGTATCGACAAGAGACAAGGCAATGGGATGCCCCTTATGAGAGCTTGAAGGAGGAAAAGGAATTTGAAAAATGGCAGGATGATGACCACCCCAACCTAGACTTTAGCATCAATAAGAGTGATGACCCGTAGGATGAGTCCAAAGAGCAGGAAGAAAGGCTCTGGACAACCCGCCTATGTATTCATGAATGTGTGTTTTAATGTATCAAGGGCTTCACATACACTCACTTGGGCTGCTAAGGTAGCCAAGGTCCCACAACAACAAATGACAATAATTGTCGAAGCTCGGGAGACCCCGCCCACAAAATGACAGCATATAGAGACCATTATTAGAGAAGATTCACAAGAACCCGTCAGAGGACAGGTGCTTGTAGCTAACTAGGAGCCTGAGGCTGAGGAAGAGTCGCTAACAATTCAGGAGTCGCCATCAACTAGTCAACAGGTAAAATTCACTCCTTCTTCCCTTGCTTCTCATTCCTTAGTATCTACCTCTACCTCAACGACAATCCCTGCCATGAGTACTAGCCCTCGATTTCCCACTTTTAATCCAACACATGCAGGAGGTTTTTCCCAATTCTCACAGACGACTCCACCTGACTTTACTCCTCCACGAACCTTTACACCAGCTGCTGCCGCTCAGGCTCTCCTTGCCTCACTTTTTGAAGGCATTCCCTCTGCGGGCACCCCTACTTCCACTATTGCTACGGATCCTCTTCCATCACAACAGGCTAACTCTGCAATGACAACTCCTTCACCATTCCAGTCTATGAGTCCTTTCTCCGATTCACCAATTAAGTCATGGCAAGTGGCTAGCCCTTCTATTGGTCCCCAAACCAAGTTTTGGAATGTGCCCTACTTCTCCCTGCAAACTATCACTCTCTAGAAACAAGAAAATGTCTGTGCCTATCAGGGTTACCTATCCATATGCCCTACCTTCTGGTGCTCCTTTTGTGAACTAGTTTTGTCACCAGCCAAATTTATGGTGCAGTTTGACTGTGAAAAGGAAGCACGTGCAAGTAGAATGCGAAAGCGCAAGGCAAAAGATGACAATGCTTCTGCTAAGCCAAAAATACAAACTCTTTATTATTAGACCCGACAAGAATTGAAGTTTGCAACCATGTACCCGAGAGTAACCAAGTCTCAGGGGGAGATGCACCCAGAAGACTATGAAATATATGTGGTAGGTTTTGACATGAAGGTGGCCCAACCACAGGATAAGGTTGAGATTATGGAGGAAACACAATGGGTGGTCACCTTTGACTTCCTTAAAACTGGTTGCCAGCTAAAGAAAAAGGATGAGCAGCTTAAAGCAATAAGGGAGAGAGTTAGCTTTTTAGAGAAAAAAGAGAAATCCCTAGAGGCAGATGTTACACGTATGATAGAAAGGGTCCTGGCAATAGAGAATGAGAAGAATAGACTTTAGGGTAAGCTTGCAAAGATTCAGACTATCGACCCTGCCATGGTAAAAGAGTTGCATGCTAAGAATCAGGAGGCAGAGCATAATTTTTAGCTAAAGAATGAAGAACTAGAGCGACTTTGCCTTAAGTATAATCAAGGAATGGCACAGAGGAATGAGGCTTTGGAGCACCAACAAGCTCAGTATGAGTAGAAAATACAAAAAAAAGATGCTAAATTTGAGGGCCTAAAAGTTTAATTAGAATGTGAGACCTCCAAGAGACAAAGTCCTCTCTAGACATGCACTTAGCAAATCACTCCCGAGCCGAGGAGAATTGGAATAAAGAAATGAGTAGCTTTGCAGAGCAATTGGCATCTGAGAAAAAGAAAAAGGTAGAGTTGGTTGAGGCCATTAACTCAAAAGACGTAGAGATCGCTTCTCTTAAAATCTCTCTCCTATCTTCTCCTACACAACTGGACATTATTCCGTTGGTTAGGAAGTTGTACATCTCTCACTAGGAAAAGATTAAAACTTTCTGCCTAGCACTGCAGCCTACCCTCTAATTCACCACCAAGGCATCAAAGCTGAGCCAAGAGGCTCGTGATATGATTGAGCAGTTCGCATGATTTATCTTGGAAAAAGTTTTGGAAGCAAAATATTTGCTCACCGAGCTATACTCAGTCTCTGATGAAAACCTCGCCAAGGCAGGAATTGAAGATCGAGATGTTACTACTCAGACGAAAAATAAGTTTATCCATTGCCACTCTGCCTTCCAGCACACTAAAGCAGCCACATCTACTCTGAGCAAGACACTGGACAACATACGAGAGAGTTTCTCCAAGTTAAATAGGATGGGTTTGTTGCCCCCGTTCCTTGAAAATGGCTCTATTGCTACGACTGAATAGATTGCAGAAAGAATAGAAGAGAAGGAAAATGATCTAGATGCTTTCAAAAAAATTAGTCGTCCTCCCACCAAAACGAACATTGAGGGAGTTATTATCCGCTTGCACAGCTATTGTTTCATTGTGAAGCAGGGGCCGGTTTACCTAATGCACTACCTCATAAAGAAACTATTGATCTAAGCAGAGCACAGGAGAATTTGCACAACATGGTAAGGCCATCTGAGGATGAATGGTCGCCTCTATAGGCGGCTCTTTCCAATATCTGACTCTGTTATCTAATGAAATGGCACTCTGGTCTGTAAACCAAAGAAATTTTTGGTTCTCCATTCCTCAAGCGAAACACCCCTAGTAGTTGCCAAAAGTTGTTAATAAGTATTTAATGAGCTCCCTTCGAGTGTATTTTCCTCTATGTATCAGCTTGTGCATCGAAGGGAATCAACTTAGCCTTTTATCAAAAGTCTGCTATTCCCCTCCACGTGTCTTCTCTATGCAACCCGAGGATTTCTCTTTCGTTAGCATCTCGGGAATCCCCGCCATACTTCCATGTGTTGTGACTGTAGGCCATTTTTGGTCACTCCTTTTTGCTTCCTCATCGGGCTCCACTCGAGTGCCATATGCTCTCACTCCCAAAGAATTTGGTGGGCCCCATAATTATTGTCTGTGGTGTACTCTTGCTATGTGTTTACCCTTTGCAAATCTTTCAGTGTGAAGATAAAATAACGACCACGGGCAGCGAAATGTTGCCACGTGTCTCTTTTGTGCCCAGTTGATGATCGTTTCCTCCACTATTGGATAGTGCTCTGCCCATTCAACAAGTGTAGCCTTAGCGCAAGTCTTCAGTGGCAAAGATAAAGGTTCACATGGGTAGCGAAATGCTACCACGTGCCTAGTCGGTGGATCTCATATTTGGGCAATCAACCAGGTGAACCAAATGTTGTGATTGGCCACTGCGTGTCATAATCATTTGCACGGGATGGTGACACTTGTCTGTTTAACCTTTCCAGGACCACCGCCATCATTTGCAGAAGATGCACCTACACCTGGAATGACTAGATACTTGGTTTTGAATCTTTTCTATTGCAATGACTTGGGGAATTTTTCTATTTCTGCATCATTGCCTGGGGATAGCGAAATAGTTTTTGTGGCTGCTCTCCGAAGCGGTGGGAGTTTTTTCTGCTATATATATTTTTCTCTATTGTGAGATAAGGGTCTGAAATTTTAAAAGGAACACTGGTTTTAGGAAAAGATGCCAGGCCTTTATTAATATTTTATTTTATTACAAAATACTTTCATACTGTGCCAATTGTTTGACCTTTCTATTCTTTCATGCTATTTGATTAAACTATAAACTGTGATTTTATTGTCTGAACATTTCATTTGAGAACTTCTATATATATTGAATGCAAGTTTGCTAATCTAGATCATGTCTAATGACTCTTCTTGGCAGTAGGAATGTATGCAAATGTTATTTTATGTCAATGAATGGATTTTTTGTGCTATAATCTTAAGTTTCTGATTTTCTAGAATGCTACAAATACCAATCAGGCCCTTAGATCTATTATTTATCGTGCCTATCATTAAGTCTTGGCACATTTCCTTAGGTTAGACTTTATTTTATTATATCCGCTTCCTTTTCCCTTTCCAAACCCCCATTGTAGAAGAATCTGGCTTCTCTAAAAACCTAGAGGTCACTCAGTTTAGCACAAAAGGTCCCCTATAAACTGAGTTTCCTATAAAACACTCTTACCTTGTCAAATTTTGGCATCAACAGTAAGATTGCTAGTACCCCTAGATGCTCCTACATTAGAGAGTATCCTTAAGAGATGTATTTGAAAACACACATTAGTGTTTACATTATCAATTTAGGGAATGTGCATTGAAGGATGAAAGACATAAAATATCAAACAATCACATGGAAGGCCAACTAATGAATAAATGTATACATATTTATTTTTCAAAGAATGTTATAAGATAAAAGAAGAATCAATAAACATGCCACACTATATTATAATTAAAGTATATTCAATGAATGAATCATTGAGATAGCAAGGTAATAGTACAAAGTTATATAATATTTTTATAAAGGAAACAACCAACATTAGTCCATCTTTTAACTTGAATCACTAGAAAGTGACATATATGTTTTGAATTTTGAAATGATGTAAACTAATGAGATGCATGTTTTTTAATGTATTTTATGTTTATTTTTTCAGAAAAATGAAAAGATATATTTGAATATTTTATTTTAGTTCCTAATAAAATGTTGAAAAATGAAGTTAAATACTATGTTTCTCTTTATATACAAAAAAAAAATGTTTTCCTTCTATTTGTTTTTTTTTTGTATTTATAACTTGCAAATTTATTGGATGGATTTATTTTCCCCCTATTTTGATAATTTACATAAATTTTAAAATTCATGTGCACAAAAAACACAACAATGTCTATGGGACATCACTTTTTGTCTTAACTATTTATCCAAAATAGAAAAAATATATATCATCTTGACATAGAATCTTTTATCTAGTGTATCATCTTCCTTTAAAATTTTTTAAATAAGTTCTAGTATTTTTTATTAAAAATATAATCAACTTATATTTTGATGTTGATGACCTACGTTTACTAAAAATAAAATATTAAATATAAAAATAATAAAAATATTTAAAACAATCTGTTTTGAAAAATATACTTGCAATCTATAAACATGTATTTTTTATATTTTTCTAAAATGTTATTTATAAGAGGAGTTGTTGAAACATCAATTTTTAAAAAATAATATTATTATTTGGATAAATTTGCTTCAAAGTGATACAACATATGCATTTAGTGGACATTTCTAACTGGAAAAATTGTGACACATATCTGTACTATAGAAAAAAGGACCTCTTACTTTACATGGGAATAATTCATGATAAATTGGACTTAATGAGGTTTGATTTAGTGTTGTGAGGTGTTTTACATGTCCACACTAGGTCTTGGACCCTTGCAAATTGAATAAAATACATTTATTAATGTCTTGTGAAGGTGTTGTGAAGTGTTGCAACACATTTCTACACTTTTCTAGACTCTTCTCATTATAATTCATCTAAATATTCCCTTTTATTCCTTATCAATTCCTATTTTGAAGTGTTGTAAAGTCTTGTAACAAGATTTCATGCTTTTCTAGGCTTAATTTCACTATTTAAACCTTTCTTATGCTTTATTTGACCCCTTTATGCCCTTATAAGGCTTAATTAAGTGTATTTTTTAATGTAAACCTAAGAAATAACATTAAATGTGACTTAATTCCGACACCCACTTTCAAGCGAGGTGGGACCCATTCGCCATGGGTGGCGATTGAGTCCCTCTTAGCTCCAAATTCAAAAATTCAAATTTCCTTTCGGTTTTATTCGAATTACTTGATGTCGCTGTGATGAGGTATCAATGGGTTACTAAGGCACAAGTGTGTATAAATAAGTGTTTTTAAATTTATTTTAACCCAATTCATTCACTCATACACATCATTCATTCATCATCTACCTTCTCTATCAAGTCAAGCAAGCTAGGGTTTCATCATTGCAAGTCATCAAGTTAGCTTCCTAAGACATTCAAGGGCAGATCATTCATGTTTAGTTGCAGACAATCAAGATCAATCATCATGGCAAGGTAATATCTCTATTGTTGCATGCTTCATTAAATTATTTTCTTCATTATGTTTAATTAACTAAAAAGGGGTTTGACCAAGGCAAACCTGCCATGCCCTAACATTCAACATTTCTCTCTCTCTTGTCTTATGTGTTTGCAGATTTAGGCATCTTGGAAGCTTGGGAATCACTAAGAATCAAGTTGCAAAGTTGTTCAAGTCTTCTCTTCATTGTTCAAGGGAAAATATCAACAAAAAGTGACTTTTAGGCCTGAATCTAATAGTTTTAGAACCAGACACATGTAGAAGCAGAAAGTGCAGACTGAGAGCTCCTATTTCCACCTTTTGAATATTCATAAAACTCATTCTCGAGAATTGGGACTGATTTGTCTAGAATGGTGAATGAGTCCCACTAGGCCTAAAAATCAACATCTTCAGAATTTCAGAGTCATTTCTAGTCTCCAACAAGTTCTTAGGTGCACACATTCAGTTTTACAACTTTCTATTTTGTTTTACTTGCATTTCTAAGTCTTTTTGCATATCACAATGCATTTTCAAACATTGCATATTTCTTAGGTTTTGCATTCATATTAATCAATTGCATTGTTTAGTTGCATTTAGATCATCTCATTTATTCTTAATGACATCATACATTGCATAATTTGAGTGAATGTAGCTAGAATTTTGGCTCTACTCTCTTTTTTTAGGTGAAAAACCCGAGAAGTGCAAGAAAGGATTAGGGTGCCAAAAATCTACGGTTCATTGTGGTGAACCTACTTTTTTTGAATACTTTCTTTTCTGATTTGGATTCCTTCATCATATATCTAGCCTCACATTGATCTTGCATTAGGGTTTGCATGGATGAATTTGCATGCTAGGTTTCAAATTTTGCATTCATGAAAGGTGCATTTTTGGCTTCTAAAATCTTTTTTTTTTTTGAAATTTTGCATTTTCATCTTAGGTTTGCATCTTACAACACAAAAAAGATAAAAATGCCTCAGAACAATTTGAAAAATATCAAAAAAATCCCCAATGGGACTCATTCACCACCCTGGGCGAATCAATCCCTTTTGACCCCTGAAACTACCTTTTATAGAGCTGAAAACCCTATTTTTATTCTTTTGTTTGCTGCCATCAGTTATTTGTATCAGTTGGCTAACTTTCTATATCATACATTTTATTAGATTTAGCTTGCATTAGCTCATTTCATGCATTGTTAAAATTCACATTTGCACTTCCAATATTTCATCTTTCAAATTATTGCATAGTGTCATTAGTAAATTACTTTGTTTGAAATCTGAAAAGTTGCATTTCATCCTATGTCTTTACATTGCATTTTAAGTTGCATAGCTTCTCTTACATTTAAATCATTAGCAATAAGCATTATTTACATTCATGGCACTTAGACTTTTACAATTTTTATTTTCAGCATTAGTTCCTAGTTCATTTAGATCAGATTCATTAGCAAATGAAAACAAAAAGCAACAAACAACAAACGATCCAATTCAAAAAATGATTCAATTTCAAAAAACCATAACATCCAAGCCCCTTAGTAGTGATGATTTAGACATGTTAGATGAAGCCCTTAAGGAATTCCTCTAACTAAGATCATCCCCTAAGGATTTGACACAAATGGATGCATGAATTGATAATCATGATAATCATAATTTTTCTTCTCCTGATATCTCTCCCATTGGTAATGAAGGTATCTTGATGAAATAAGACGCAATCATTAAAGATCATGAAGGTCATGCTTATCTTCCTTCTTCTCCCCCTTGCAACAACATTATGACACATGGAGTTGGAATCATTGCCACTACCTTACCAAGTCCCCATTCATCTCCAAACACCTCCCCTACTTGTGAAAATCCTTTAGTGAATATGAATACAATCTTGAACGATCATGAAAAACAATTTTTTGTGGAGGATACGATTGAGATCTATGACAATCCTATCTCTCCTACTCAAGAGAACATTCTAGGACACGAGGATGTAAGTATAGATAATATAGACAATCAACCCTTTTCTTCTCCTAATATCTTCTCTACACATGCAGAAGATAGTTTAGTGTTAGAAGATATTGTGCTGGAAGATCTCTTTCAACAAAAAATTCCAATCATTAGTAACCATGAAAGTCCTAGTTATCCTTCTCTTGATGCCTCTCCTATGAGCAATGAAGCTATCTTGCCAAATCCAATTATGACATGTGATGAACATATTAGCTCTCCTCCTAGGGTTGATATTATGTCACATAAGAATGATACCTTAGAGAAATTAGCTAACCAAACAAAGGCTTCTTCTCATATCACCACTATTGATACTCAAAAACATCCAACCATTAATCATCCCCCTATGTGTACTAAAGTTATTTTGGCCACACCTAAGAATCCTATCATTCTTTACCCACCATCACATAAGAAACAAACTCACAATGCACCCAGCCACATTCTTCCAACTCATGGTCTTCGTGATTGTCCTTTCATAGACATCAACCCATCCAACAAACCTTCACTCAACATCCATACTCCTACTCAATATTCTTCCAAGCAAACTCTAGCCTTGGTACATCCTAAATTAATAGATATATCATTAAACATGTATCAAGTAGAACCTTTGTTTCCTTATCCACATAAATAAAATTAGTTGTTGCTCCTTTCCATGCAATAGTTGTAGAATAATAACATACTGACTATCACATGTTTTGCATCCATTGCAAAGGGCAGCATACCATCATCCATTCTAGGCCCACCTTTGTCCTGCACTAAGTGTGGGCAAGGGGTTCAATAGCCTTGTCCCTGTATGTCACTTTTCATTGTCTCTTTTGACTAGTCGTTAACCTTTCATGAACGTAGAAGATCAAGCTTGGGATGTGGATGACATGTCTTAAGATTGACTTGCATGTGACATACAACCTTTCTTCATGATTCAACTTATCAAAAACATGTGACTTGTTATAAGGATTTTCAAATAAGCTCTCATATTCTCTTCTACTTTAAAGCAATTGCTCATAGTAATGGTGTAGCAACTGCTTTAAAGTGGGGGCATACATAGGTAACATATTTTTATAAATTTCATGGCGTGATTTACTTTTTTTTGTGACGTGTCCTCTCCTTGGTGGTGTCATTGGGTTTGATTCCTTCCAAGAGTGTATGGTCAATTGAAATGGCCTGATGCGAACAAAGCATCCCATGGATAACGATCTGACTAGGGAATAATGATCAACTAAAGTGACTTGATGTGAACGAGGCATCCCATGGATAATGATATGAAATCCTAACTTGTCCTCTCTTGGAGACATTAGGCACAATGCTCCCTAAGAAGAAGACCTTACATGAACAAAGAAAAATCCCCTTTAGCAAAATTTTTACATAACATTCAAAAACATTTACAAAAGCATTTACATTGTGGTGCCTTACCAATGTTATCAGGAGCATAACTTTGGTATGGTTAGTATGGTGGGAAGCCAATAAACTGGCATGACTTTCTCACTAAACCACTTCTTTGGACATCTCACCCCACGAATGGCTTGATGTTTTGTGGCCCCAGAGTGAGCACATATTTTCCACCCCATTTTTCTTTCCTTTAGTTCTTGTCATTGCATGATTATGTATCTTGATGGCTTGACTTAGGATCTTAGATCCTAGGGCTTGATTACCTTCTTGATCTTTGTCATTCTTTTTCATCTACATCTGTACACTCATATCTCTCTTGAATGTCTACTTTAGTGTGAATTTGAAGCAAGTTCATCCTCTCACCAAAGTCGGGGCTAAATGTACCGTAGAAAAAAGGACCTCTTACTTGACATGGGAATGATAAATTACACTTAATGAGGCTTTGATTTAGTGTTGTGAGGTGTTTTACATGTCCATAGTAGGTCTTTGACCCTTGCAAATTGAATAAAATACATTTTTTAATGTCTTGTGAAGGTATTGCGAAGTATTGTAACACATTTCTACACTTTCTAGACTCTTCTCATTATAATTCATCTAAATATTCCCTTTTTATTCCTTATCAAGTCCTATTTTGAAGTGTTGTAAAGTCTTGTAACAAGATTTCATGCTTTTCTAGGCTTAATTTCACTATTTACACCTTTCTTATGCTTTATTTGACCCCTTTATGTCCTTATAAGGCTTAATTAAGTGTATTTTTGAATGTAAACCCAACAAATAACATTAAATGCGACTTAATTCTCGACACCCACTTTGAAGCCTAAGGTGGGACCCATTCGCCATGGGTGGTGATTGAGTCCCTCTTGGCTCCAAATTCATTTTTTTTCAAATTTCCTTTCGAGTTTTTATTCAAAATTACTTGATGTCGGCCTATGATGAGGTATCAATGGGTTACTAAGGCACACGTGTGTATAAATAAGTGTTTTTACATCTATTTTAACCCCATTCATTCACTAACTCATACACATCATTCATTCATCATCTATCTTCTCTATCAAGTCAAGCAAGCTAGGGTTTCATCATTGCAAGTCATCAAGCTAGCTTCCTAAGAAATTCAAGGGCAGATTATTCATGTTTTGTTGTAGACAATCAAGATCAATCATCATGGCAAGGTAATATCTCTATTTTTGCATGCTTCATTAAATTATTTTCTTCATTTGGTTTAATTACCTAAAAAGGGGTTTAACCAAGGCAAACCCCCATGCCCTAACATTCAACATTTCTCTCTCTTGTCTTGTGTGTTTGCATATTTAGTCATCTTGGGAGATTGGGAATCGTTAAGAATCATGTTGCAAAGTTGTTCAAGTCTTCTCTTCATTGTTCACGGCAAAATATCAACAAAAAGTGACTTTTAGGCCCGAATCCAACAGTTTCAAAACTGGACACCTGTAGAAGTAGAATGTGCAAACTGAGAGCTCTTATTTCCACCTTTGAATATTCAAAAATTAAAAGGTGGAATCATTCTCCATGGGTGGCGAATGAGTCCCACTTCTAGGTTAGTTTTTGGTTTTCTTCATTTTTAGATACCCTTTTGTCTAAAATGGGTTCCAGAACAGTTTTGCAGAAATGGGACTGATTCGCCCAGAATGGCGAATGAGTTCCACCAGGCCCAAAAATCAGCATCTTCAAAATTTCAAAGTCATTTCCAGTCTCCAACAAGTTCTTAGGTGCACACATTCGATTTTACAACTTTCTATTTTGTTTGACTTGCATTTCTAAGTCATTTTCTAGGTTTTTTTGCATATCACAATGTGTTTTCAAACATTGCATATTTGTTAGGTTTTGCATTCATAATTAGTCAATTGCATTGTTTAGTTGCATTTAGATCATCCCATTTAGTCTTAATAACATCATACATTGCATAAGTTGAGTGAACCTAGCTAGATATTTTGAGTGGGGTTTATCTCTCTCCTTTTAGGTGAAACATCCTAAGAGCATAAGAGTAGTCTATAATCCCTACTCAAAAATCTACAGTTCAATATCTAACTGAGCTAGAATGAATCTAGCTAGACCACATGTTTGATCAAAATTGTTTTTTAACTGCAAATGCTTAAACTCACTTGTGTTGATAAGTTAGCTAAAACTATAACACAATTATGTACTTTTTCCTGGAGCATTATATCCATATAAATAAAATAAATATATCAAATCTCATATATGTTTAAATAATTTTAATTCAATCCTTATGAGGGTTTTATGACATATATGCCTCATAGAAAATACACAATAGAACAAGGGGAGTAAATAGAGCAATTAAGAAGAAAAACATCATAGAAATATAATCATTAACAACCAAATCATGAGAGTTATGCAAAGAAAATGTATAAAATTTTGAATCAATTTGAATGTATCCATTATGTACAAGGGGAACAAATGATCTATGAAATTTTAGATTTTAATTGAACATGATAGATTTAGAAAAACAACAAAGAAGGATACTTAGAGATAATACTCTAAGTAGGATAAAAAATAGTCAAGGTTTATCAAAATGTAGGGATAAAAAATTCACCCTACAAATATATCTACAACTAATAGATTAATAAAAGCTAATAAAAATTTAGACAAACAATTATGATGGATTATATGAAAATGATCAAAAACTTGGAAACTAAAAGTGGGAGGACTTAGGATCGTTTTGATAGTCAATAGAGATTTGTTCATTGTAACTTCTAATTATATCTCAAAACCACTTAATGTTGAATGAATTAGAAGTAGAACAACAAAATATGAATTAAGTTAACATAGAATTTTATGGAGTATGAGGTTGCATCCACTGTCATGTTCTAAATGATGTGGTTTTATTTTAATGCTACAATTTGATTCTAGGTAGAAGCATACCTTCAATACGTGCAAAAGATGTTTGTTTAAAGTATATTTTTATTAAAAAAAAGTGGTTGGTACTAAAGATCACTCTTGAGATATGTTATGGCAAAAGGTTAGAGGTATTGAATTCTTTAGTAGTAACAAAGCCCCTAGATTTATTTAAAGTTTATAAAAACATAGAATAAAACACAAAAAATGAACTTTGATAAAGATAAAGTAGCAAATAATTGAACTTACAAATATAATATTGTGAACTAATACATAAATATATTTTCTTCATTATGAAATTGATATTCTATGATTAAAATAATGTAAAAAAATATTTTTAAAGACATAACACACAACTCCAAATCTTTTAAAATCTAAATCTCACACATACCTTTCTATAACCCTGGAAACCATAATATGATTGACAAGAAACCTAAATCTCACGCATCCCTATATATAACCCTTGGAAACACAATATGATTGAAAAGAAAAAAGCAAAGCACTTTTATCTCCTACAATATAATATAGGGAAAAAAAGGGTACTATTTTGACAAACGAACCCTTGATATGACGCCATACATCTTCAAAAAGCTGTCACTTTTTATATATAAAAATATTTTCTAAACTTTAATGGATTCTCACATATTCGGAAAGTATGCCGCCGATCAACCTACAACATCTAAAGGGTCAGATTTACTCCAACATATTCGGAATACGACAGTTACCGTCGATGGGAATTCCATTTGCACCTTTTACATTTTACATTCACGCAAAAGGAATTTATAAACGTCTGTGGATAGAGAAAAAAAAAAGGCTCCAAATGCTAAACAAACCAAGCTCAGCCCACATTCTGCGGTCTGTAAAATTGTTGAAGAAAGAAGCAACATAATTTTATTACATCCGATCTCAGTTAGTTCTCCAAAATGTGGAAAGCAGGTATCTCTCACGAAGCCCAGCCTGGTTCTCCTCAACAGCTACCAGATAACACTCGTCACCTTCTGTCACCCTTGCAGATAGGCCAGCTCTTCAACCTTTCGCACAGGTAAAATATATTTTCACGTTTACCAAATTCTGTAACCTCTTTTCATATGACTACTCTACTCTCTAACATCATTATTATTTTCAATGTGTGTAGAGTTGTGTTGGCTCCTGTAACTCGGTGCCGCGCAATAAACAACATTCCTCAAGCTTGTCACGTGAAGTTCTATTCTCAGAGGACCACCAAAGGAGGTCTTCTCATCACAGAAGCTAACGCAGTCTCGCCCCAAGCAATCGGGTATATAAAACTAACATTAACATATTAATTAATGTGTTTTAATTGAAGTAGGGCTACTGATGAAATCTTTTCTGGCAGGTTTCCGCATTCTCCAGGTATTTTCAATGAGGAGCAAGTGAAGGCGTGGAAGAGTGTTGTGGACGCCGTTCATGCCAAGGGCGGCGTAATTTTCTGCCAGCTCTGGCACGTCGGCAGGGCTTCGCACACAGGTAAGAAATTCAATCAATTACCGGTTTTTTTTTTTGGTTCATTTTCTATGCGGACTTGGGTTAGATTTGTCTATTCTCTGGATATTTGTTGCAGTTTATCAGCCCAACGGAGAAGCTCCGGTCTCGTCTACAGCCAAGGCAATATCAGAAGAATGGAGCATCTTGATGCCGGGCGGCTCAAAGGCCACTTACTCCTCCCCGCGTGCGCTTTCCACGTCTGAAATCGCTGCTGTGGTTGAAGAGTTTGGTAAGGCAGCGAGGAACGCCATGTACGCGGGATTTGATGGCGTGGAAATACACGCGGCACACGGATACCTTATCGACCAGTTTCTCAAGAACGGCATCAACGATAGGGTGGACGACTATGGCGGGTCCGTCCACAACAGATGCCGTTTTGCCATGGAAGTTGTGGATGCAGTGGTGAGGGAAATAGGCGCTGAGCGCACCGCTATAAGAGTGTCGCCCATTATAGACCACGTCGGAGCTAGCGATTCCAACCCCCTCTCTCTCACCTCTCACTTAATTGGCTTGTTCAATTCTTATTCTCTTGCTTACCTGCATATGACGGAACCGCGATTCACTAAAGAAGGGCTCAAAGATGAGGCGGCAGAGGGCGAGATAACGGCTGCGGCAATGTGGAACATCGTGAAGGAGTACAGAGGAAGGCTTATGAGAAGCGGCGGATACAGCAGAGAGACTGCCATGGAAGCCGTGTCCAGTGGCAGCGCAGACATGATATCCTTCGGTAGGCTGTTCATTTCGAATCCTGATCTGCCCCTCAGATTCGCTCTCCAAGCCGAGCTCACCAACTATGACCGCTCTACTTTCTACACTCATGACCAGGTCGTGGGTTACACTGATTACCCCTTTTACATCCATTCCACTCCACCGAATTCAAAGTTTGATTAGTATGTTGACTTTAGAGCAGAGGATGAATTATCATGAGCCTTGTCAATTGTGCAAACATTTCTTGAAATTATTCCAAATCATAGAGTTTTTTTCTTAAGTAGCAAAAATCATTTGTAGAACCTCATCAAAAGTAGTACCTTATAAGTACTTATAGTTTAGAAGTTTGGCCCAAGGCTAATCCTATTGTTTGCACCATCTCCACTAAATGTTAGTAGTCAAGGCTTGACTATTCAACTCTTAAAGATCAATTCCAATAAATCTATCCTTTTTTATCGATAAATTTAGCTTCAATTGATAAGACTCCATTTTTTACAATCCAAAATTTCTACACAAAGAAATTTCCTAGAAAACCCTTTTAGAAAAAAAGGACCAAACTATATGTAAACAAAAAGTGAATGCACCAAAAATTTCAATAGAATAAGACACCCTTCAAAAGAATCCATTGAAAGGTCTAGTTAGAAATCCACATTCTAAACCTATCAAAAATATGTTTCCACTATTATTAGACATGCTTAAGTCAAATATATATATATATATATATATATATCATTTATATTAGTTATAAATAACTTATTTATAAATAATTAGAGGTATAATTGTTCATTCAATATTTTTTTTTGTTAAAAAGTGTCGTATTATCAAATTCAAAGTTCTTCTAATTCATCTTCAGAATATGCTTGGTGATGTTTTCATACCATGAAATCTTGTGGGACTTGCTTTAACTAGACAATGATTTGATAATCTTGCATAGTTATTTTTGTTGAACTTTCATTGCGCATCTTTCTCGTTGATTTATATACAATGTTTCATTGAGATCACCATTCAAGAATGTCATTTTCACATATTTAATTAACTTTACATCTATTTTATGTTAGGAGAGTCAACAAAGCACTAATGGTAATCAACTATATAACATGTGCAAAAGTTTCTTTTATAATATATGCCCTCATTTTTACCATACACTTTTGCAAAATCCCTTTCTTTGTGGTTTTCAAGTGAGTCATATAATTTTTACTTGTTTTGAAAGACCCACTTGCAACCTATAGGCTTACATCTAATGTGGAATCACAAACCCCCAAGTGTCATTTTTTAAAAGACGATCATATTCAATTTGCATAGCCTTACTCCACACTTCAATATTTTAACTTCTTTAAGGGAAGTTGGTTAGAATTCTACAATTATATTTATTTCATTAGTAGAATCCAACTTAACTTACTACATTCAATCTATTGCCTTGCCTTGTATGAACTTATTGTTTCTATCTTGAAAAATTCATTAAAGGTAAGGTTCAACAATGGGCGGGATTGTGGAGCACGGGCAGGAAAAGCAAGATTTTGAATCTCTAAACAATGGAGCAGGTCATGGAGTAGGATCTGAGGAATCTCAGGCAAAATCGGCGCATGTTCTGAGAAGGGAGAAAGGTAAGGTTGAATCTGATGAGAAGGACAACAGAAAAAATAAATATAGGTGGACCCAAGAGGAAAGACAAACCTGGGGGGGTCCCCTGAAGGACAAAAAGGAGAAATTTCCAATGAAGTGGTAGGGACCATTGATAGGGAAGGAGCAAAGCGTAAACCTTGGTCTTCACTGTTTGGTGTAAAGCCAAATGGAAAATCAATTTTCCCTCCAATGCACAATTTTTCTGACCCAGTGAAAGGTAAGTTTTCCATCTCTGTGCCTAATCCGATTATTGATCATAATATTGAATTGATGGAAAAAGTTCTGGTTGGAAAGTTTATGGGCCCTAGACCAAATGTTGAGGTGGTTAGGGAGTTTGTCAAAAATAAGTGGAGAATCAATGGCAAGGTAACAGTGGCTGCTCTTCCTAGAGGATTCTTTGCCTTTGAGTTCACCTAGAAGGAGGATATTTTGGCTATGAGGAGTGGTGGACCTTGGGTCATAGGAAAATCTTCCCTGGCCCTCAAGAAGTGGACCTCTCATCTGGACCTATTTGACTCTATTTTTGAGAACGTTCCAGTTTGGGCTAGACTCTCGGGTCTCCCGATGGAATACTAGAATGAGGACGTATTCAATGGCATTGCTAGTTCTTTTGGAGAGCTCCTATCTATTGGGCCTTTGATAGCAGCTAGAAAGTGGTTGGTGTTTGCACGAATCTGTGTGGGAGTCTCATAGAATGTTGATCTCCCCTCTTCAATAGATATATAGTCAAAGTTGGGAACCTAGACACAAACTATAGAGTTTGATTCCATTCCCTTTGCTTGCTTTAAGTTTAGAAAAATGGGGCATTGGGCTAAGAAGTGTACATTAAATGCCAGTAAAGACAAAGAAAACCACCAGTCTAACCCTAAGACTGTCTAGAGAAATAAATCTAATGGGGAAGGACAAGCAAACAATACAAATACCCTTAATGAGGAGGTTGGAAGGAAACTTGAAACTCAGAGGAATACTTTTGATTTCAATGGTGAAACAGAACCCAAGGATCCTAATGTGCAGAAGAATCACCAAATAGGAGCATAAAATATTGTTTGTCCTAAGGAAGATGGTGAAGAAACCTTGGAGAATGCGGGGCATGGTAAAAGGGATGAGAACTTTGTTTCTTCCACTCTTAAGATCTTATCAGAAGGCAAAGATAATGGGTATCCTGGATTGGAGAATATTCCTATCGAGGGTCTGTCTCTAGATATTGGCATTCCTATCCTGAATACTACTTCTGCGGAATGTTCTCCTTTGAGTGACCCTCTTAAACTTGGGGAAAAAATAACTCCAGATTTTGTCAAGGACACCTTTGAGAATCTGAGCCAAAACACCGAACTTTCGAGTGACAATCTAAACTAGCTTAGGAATGGCGAGATGGATACCCTCCCTTGGGAGCAAAGAAGAATGTATGATAAGGATTGGGAATCTGGTAGAAAGATGGAGAGCCAAGAAGATACTAATTGGGAAGAATTCCTCTCTCACTCGAACAAAAAGAAGGAGAAAAGAAAACATCATAATAATCTGAGTGGAGTTGTTACTAGGACAAGAGCAAAGGCGAATTGTGGAGCTACTAAGTTAAGCCAAGGTAGAAGATCGGGTAAATGGCAGAGAGAGCATGAAAGCTTTCATGACATAGCGGATGGTGTTCAAAAGACCATTTCAGAGATTCTCCAATCCCTTGGTAAGATATGAAGATTATGTCTTGGAATATAAGAGGGATGTTTTGTACAATTTTTTAAGGGATCATAAACATGATATTCTCCTCATCCAAGAAACTAAAATGTCCAAAGAGAAGGTGGAGAAGATCAAAATATTTCAGAACTGTGGGATCCAAGGAAATAGTTCAGATGGTGTGTTAGGAGGAATTGCAAACTTTTGGAACCAGAACTTAATTAAAAGGGAACCTTTGCTGGAGACCACTAATCATGTGGCTACTAAATTCAAACATATCATAGACAACTTTAGTTGGATTTAGTCGAATATCTATGCTCCCAATGGGAAAGGAGCTAGAAAATCTTTGTTGAATGAGCTCTCTACTTTCTGTAGGATTTTTTATAATGACCATTGGGTGATAATGGGAAATTTTAATACTCCCCTTTTGAATGAAGAGAAATTTGGAGGCTCTCAGGTGAATCAAGAGAGTAAATATGATCTTTTTGACTTCATCAACAATAAGGAGTTGATTGACGTGGACTTGCAAGGAGCCCAGTATACATGGTCGAATAGAAGAATTGGTAAGGAACTTATTCAAGTAAGGTTAGATAGAACTCTAATTTCTCATTAGTGGCTTATAAGCTATTTCTGCTCTCTTAAAGCTCTCTCTAGAGTAGGGTCAGATCACTTTCCCATTCGTTTTTTGGCAGATCCTATAAAGGTGAAGAAAAAATCTCCCTTTAGATTTGAAAGAATGTGGCTATCCCACCCCCTTATTTTTGATGAAATTAGGAAATGGTCGAATATTGATGTTACGGGTACTGCTATGTTCAGAATTGTTAAAAAATTGAGAGAAGTCAAACACAAATTAAGAAGCTGGAAAAAAGAGTCCTTTGGAAATATTTTTGGTATTAAATACAAACTTCAAATGGAGCTTGTGGAGATCCAGGACAAGATTCAGAGGGAAGGATACAATGAAAACAATAAGGTTAAAGAAAATGAGTTGCTGGTGAAACTGCATGGCATAATAGCTAAAGAGGAGGAGTTCTAGAGGAAGAGATCAAGGGTTTTTTAGCTCTTAGCTGGAGATAGAAATACTAGGTACTTCCATTTTTCTGCTTCTAAAGACAGGGCTTCCAATAGAATCTCTATCATAAAAGTTAATGGAACAAGATTTGAGGAAGAGCAAGACATCAAAAAGCAAGTTGTCCTCTTCTATAACAACCTTCTTTTGGTGAATGGGGAAATGAATCAAAATGACCAAGATTTTCTATTAGAGGCTATCCCTAAGGTTGTTGAGAGGGAAGGTAATGAAAAGCTTGTGTCCATCCCCTCTAAGGAGGAAATCATGAAAGCTATCTTTTCTTTTGAAGGAAATAAGGCCCCTGGCCCTGATGGATTTTCTATGTTCTTTTTTCAATGGTTTTGCGATATTGTTGAAAATGATGTCGTGAATGCTATTAAGAAATTCTTTGGATCCAGAAGGATCCTTAAGGAACTAAATACTACTTTTGTGTCTTTATTCCTAATAAACCTGGGGCTATGGAGTTTGAAGTGTTAATACCCATTAGTCTTTGCAACTCTTTCTATAAAATCATATCAAAGGTTTTGACTTTAAGGATCTTTTCTATCCTTCCTTTGTTGATTTCCCCTCAATAGAATGGTTTTGTACCTAGAAGGAAAATCTTAGATTCTATAGTCGATGTCCATGAGAATATCCATTCACTTGTGGAATCTAAAACTAAAGTGTTTCTTCTTAAGTTGGATATATCCAAAGCTTATGACTGTGTTGACTGGGAGTTTTTATTTAAAATCCTTAGGGTGCATGGTTTTAGTAGCCGAGTCATTTAGTTGGTGAATCAGTTGGTTACTATGGTCTCCACCTATATTATTGTGAATGGATCTCCTTCCAGATTCTTTCAAAACTCAAGAGGCCTAAGATAGGGTGATCCTATCTCACCTATTTTATTCACAATAATGGTCGAGAGCCTGGGAATGAATCTAAAAAGATTGATTGAACAAAGGTCTCTTGCTAGTCTTTGTCCTTCATCTACTAATTTGATTTGTTCTCACCAACAGTTTGTTGATGACACTATGCTGATGGGAAGATCTAAGGTGAATAAGGCTAAGAATTTGAAAAAAACTTTGGACGTGTATGAGAAAGTGACTGGGCAGATGGTCAAGAGACAGAAGAGTTCCCTTTTTTTCTTCAATACCCCTGAGCATAGATAGATCAAAATTGCAAGAATCCTTGGTTGTAGAGTGGAATCCTTACATTCTTCTTATCTTGGACTTCTATTATGTCTTAAACCTCCAGATTCCTTTTGGTGTTCATTGGTTGATAGATTCAGAAAGAAGTTGGAAGGATGGAAAGGACCTCTTTTGATCCAAGCTAGAAAAATTCAACTTCTTAAAGCTTCTCTTCAGAACCTCTCAGTTTATGCTTTAAGCCTTTTCAAAATTCTTGCTAAATGGGTATGTGCAGGATCATCATGGAAACGAATGACCCTTAGTGGCAAAATTAGAAAAAAATCGGTGTTAGACAACTTGGCCGATAAAAATTTGAATAAGTTATCTATATTGACTTCCAAAATATGTAAGAATAGAATCTATAGAAAATTGAATGTAGTTTCTAAACTATTAGGTTTATTTAAAATAAATAAAATTTATTTGGTGAAAATTTGAAATTTTTAATGTAGTAGTACTTAAATTTGGAAAAATAAAGAGAGTAGGTGTCATCCGATACCTAACCATAATAAAATGATAATATTATTTTATAATATTTTATATATATAAATTTGGACTCATGTTTTGGATGTGATGCATATTTTTTGTAATTTTTTTAATTGGTAATTAATTATGATTTTTATTACAACTTTTTTAAAAATATAAAACTTCGTATGGCTTATTCCACCAGATTTAACTTGGTAAAAATTCATGAAATTTTATTTTCTTTTTTTTCAATCTATAGTATGTGAAGATGTGATTCATGTTTCAGATTCAAAAAATGTGATACTGTTTGAAAGTTATAGATTTTTTTCAATTAGCCTATCGATCAGGACTTTAGTCGTAATTCTAATAGAAAATGAACAATAATTATTTATTAAATTCAAATTAAAGTATAATTTATATTGGTGGAAAGCTGAGAATATCCTCTAAAAACCCTTTTCATTTCATCAATTTTAGGTTTAAAAAAGTTGTAAGCCACATACCCTACAAATATCCATAATGTTACCACTTTTTGGCCCATCATGATCCTGCACATACCCAAATATGTTGAGGCCATAGAAAAGATCCAAAAAAGATTCCTTTGGTTTGGTGTGGAGGAAAGAAAGAGAATGCCTCTTATAGGGTGGAATTTGGTTTGCAGACATAAAACCTTGGGGTGTTTAGGTCTTAGAAAAATTAGAATTATTAATAAGACTCTTCTAGCCAAACAAATATGGAGATCCTTCTCATCTGGTGGAGAATGGACAGATATTTTAAGAAGTGAATATATGACCAATTATATGTCACTCAAAGCATTGTTGGACTCTCCTATTTTACCTCGTGGCTTAGCTTGTTGGAATGATATGATTGTTGGTAGAAACATCTTGGAATCAGGGATAGGATGGCACATTAGAAGTGGCAATCCAGCCAGATTTTGGGAGGATAGATGGCTTTTTAAGGAACCCCTCATCAAAATTAAAAGATTCAATAGATGTGCTGAGTTATGCAAAGTAGCTTTTGGGGAGCTTGTCAAAGATTATTGGTATGAAGGAGATTGGGTGGATTTATATGTGATTAGTCAGGTGTTGGCTTAGCTTCAATCTTCCTTAAGCGCTGTCAATATGAGATAGTTTCAACAGGATGATATTATTTTTTGGACGGACAACCCTTTGGGTAACTACTCTGTTTCTTCGACTATCTCTTTGTTGTCCCTTTCTCAAGATCCCCCTCCCTTCTGGTCTAAAGCATGGATAACACATTTGACTCCTAAAGTCAATATCTTCTTCTGGATTATGCTTCAGAATAAGGTGTTTACAGTGGATAATCTTTGTAAATGGGGATTTCAAATCCCCAACAAATGTTACCTTTGCAAGTATGAGGTGGAGTCAGCTAACCACTTGTTTCTCCACTGCTTATTTATTTCCATAATCTGGGGAAAATTATTAGCCCTCTAGAATATCTCTTGGGTGTTGCCCCTGTCTATTGAAGATTTTTTTGTACAATGGAAAGCTCCTACTCAAAATCCCTTCATTTGAAGGTTATGGGATTTCATATTCCCTTTCGTTGTTTGGGGAGTGTGGAAAGAACGTAATAACAGACTTTTTCAGGGATAAGGAGATGTCGGAGAATATTTTTTTTGAAAAATCATTTCGGCTTATAAAGGAAAACTTCAATGTGATTTCCCAAAAATCTCTTAACCTTGAAGCAGTAGTGTGCACTCCCTATGATCTAATGATAACAAAGGATAGGATGGCACATTAAAAGTGGCAATCCAGCCAGATTTTGGGAGGATAGATGGCTTTTTAAGGAACCCCTCATCAAAATTGAAAGATTCAATAGATGTGCTGAGTTATGCAAAGTAGCTTTTGGGGAGCTTGTCAAAGATTATTGGTATGAAGGAGACTGGGTGGATTTATTTGTGATTAGTCAAGAGTTGGCTCAACTTCAATCTTCCTTAAGCGTTGTCAATATGAGATAGTTTCAACAGGATGATATTCTTTTTTGGATGGACAACCCTTTGGGTAACTACTCTGTTTCTTCGACTGTCTCTTTGTTGTCCCTTTCTCAAGATCCCCCTCCCTTCTGGTCTAAAGCATGGATAACACACTTGACTCCTAAAGTCAATATCTTCTTCTAGATTATCCTTCAGAATAAGGTGTTTACAGTGGATAATCTTTGTAAATGGGGATTTCAAATCCCCAACAAATGTTACCTTTGCAAGTATGAGGCGGAGTCAGCTAACCACTTGTTTCTCCGCTGCTTGTTTGTTTCCATAATCTGGGAAAAATTATTATCCCTCTAGAATATCTCTTGGGCGTTGCCCCTGTCTATTGAAGATTTTTTTTTACAATGGAAAGCTCCTACTCAAAATCCCTTCATTTGAAGGTTATGGGATTTCATATTCCCTTTTGTTGTTTGGGGAGTGTGGAAAGAACGTAATAACAAACTTTTTAAGGGATAAGGAGATGTCGGAGAATAATTTTTTTGAAAAATAATTTTGGCTTATAAAGGAAAACTTCAATGTGATTCCCCAAAAATCTCTTAACCTTGAAGCAGTGGTGTGCACTCCCTATGATCTAATGATAACAAAGGATTGGAATATTAAAATGGATGTTTCTTTTGCATCCAAGCCAACTAAGAAAATTAGGGAGGGTGTGTGTTGGACCTTTCCTCCAAATGGCTAGTCTAAGGCCAACTTTGATGGCACTGCAAAGGGAAAGCCGAGGATGGCCAGAAATGGAGGTGTGTTAAGGGACTCAAATGGTAATTTTATGGTGGTTGTGGCCATTTACCTAGGTCATCAAACCAACCATGTGGCGGAGGCTATAGGAGTTTTTCAAGTTTTAAAGTTAGCCCATAATTTGAATATTAAAAATTTATGGCTTGAAGGGGATTCTAAAAACATCATTGACTGTCTCTTAGGTATGACCCCCCCTCTTGGTCGATAAGGAATTGGATTGATGAAGCAAAGTCTACTCTAGACAAGTTTGTTAAAGTTAAATTCTCACACCTCTATAGGGAAGCTAACAACATGGCAGATTACTTTGCGAATGAAGAGGTAAGGAGGCAAGGATTGAACATGTGGAAAAAATTTAGGGACTTGAGAGTTGATGTCAAGGCCCTACTAGATTATGATGTTATGCATGGGAAAGAGGCAAATACATTTAATGATTAAAATGAAAAGGGCTAAGTACATCGAAATCAAGAGATTTTATGGGGCCGCGTCATATTACTTAGCTGGAAAGAAAAAGTGGCACGCTTTGTGGGTTCATTGGAATGGTTGCATAAATTTGCAACAGTTGCTCAATGCTAGTAGAGTCTGCAGTAAGGTGCAAATGAAAATGTGGGGGACATGAAAAGAGTTGAGCCAAATAGCTACAAGGTGCATACGAGGAATGATAAAGTCTAAAAATAGGTTGTAAGAGGTAGGCTGGTTCCATTTCTGGAAAAACTTCATGGGCCTGATACTATGGCCACAGACTATTTTAAGAATAAATGGAACAATGGTGAAATAATTCTCTTTGGGAGAAAGGTAAAGATGGATGAGAAAATTATAGGGGAGGTGACTGGAATTTCCACTGAGGGTGTGAAGTTTTATCGTGACAGAAGGTTTTCTGATGAGGTGGTAATCAAATTCCCTAAGAAGGAAAAGGAGAAATGAAACTAGTCAAAATTTCCAACAGCTATTCCAAAATTGACACCATCAAGGCGCTATGGAGAAAGGTGCTTCATGTTATAATGGAGTATATTACCCTGGACGGGAGATTCACCAGAGTTTATGGTCATCATTTTTCTATTCTTAACCACTTTTTCCATAAGGTATAGATTTCTCTGCCTCATTATCTATTTTGTTCATTGAGTAATAGCCTTGAGGACCATAAGAAAAATCCTAGGAGATACCTTATTCTTCATCCTGGTCTTATTAGGCTAATATATGAACACTATCAAAGCTTGTTGGCTTTATCCAAACTTGTTGCCTCCACAGTGTCTAAGGACTATAACACGGACAGTGGGGGTTCAGAGAATCAGCCTAACTAGGAGAGAATTGTTGAGGCCCACCCATCCTCTGAGCTGTTTGGTAAGAAAACCCAGGCTAGAAAACCCTAGCTTGCTAAAGTTAACCCTAAGACCTACCCCGACTGCCCTGTCCCCTTAAAGAATCTCGCCCTCAAGGGCTCCCCTGCTAATAAGTTGGTTTCCTACTCTGTAGACTCTCTTGAGGACAAAACTAAGAACCCTAAAGTTAGCATAAACTCTGTGCCCTCCCTTCTTGCCTCTTTTAGAGTTGATCGTACCAGATTTCCTAGCTCCCCCAACCTGGATGATGTTAACCTCATTTTAGACTGGGTTCAGTCTGGCGACATTCTTGCCTTTGCAAGAAATGGCATTGGTGACATTTTCAGGGTTTTGAAATGAGCCTATCAAGAAATTAATGATCTTAATCAAAGAAATAGGGTTCTGAATAGCAAGTCAGAGGAACTAGAACTGAAGCTGGTTGCCCTTAGCAACGAAGAAGGAAAACGGAAAAAGAACAGTATTGGAACAAGAGAATATGACACTGAGGAAAAGTATAAGACTCTGGAAGTTGAAATTGTCAAAATAAAAAATAACATGAGAACTGTTGTGGAACAAAACCATAAAATGGCTAGGCACAATGCCATCATCATCAATGCAATGTCTGAAATTTTGGAAAAGTTGCAATAGGGTTCGTTGGTTGTTGACTTGGAAGAGGACAAAGATAAAAGCAAGAACGAGGACCAAGGTGTACCGAAAAGGACCCATGCCAACCTTAAAAGGAAAGCGCCTCCTACTACCCAGATGGTTCAAATTTTAAAGAGGGGGGTTCAGGATATGAACGATTTGGAAGCTAAGACTGTGGATATATTAAAGGCCCAAATTTAGTTTTTGCTAGCGTTTTCTTTGGTTTTTTGGTATTGTGGCCTTCGCTGGCTTTTTTGGTGGCTATGGCTTTGTCTTGTTTTTTTTTTTACATCCTTTCTGCTTATGGTGTCTTTGACGTTCTTATCTTTTGCTTGTAAACTTTGTGGTTTCGGGTCCCTGTAAAACCCATTTTTTCCTCTTTCAAAAACATTTTTTTGTCTTGTTTAAAACATTTTTGTGAAGATCCAAGTTGTATCATTAGTTATTCTATTTCCTAATCAAAATCTTCGTCATATTTACACTATTTCTACATAGTTTCCTCAATCCCATTTTCATCCAAAGAAGTTCAAATTTTTTCATGAGATAATTTATACTTTGACATCCTAATTTAATGTTTTCAAATATGGTTCTAAATTTCTTATACACCCTCAAAGTGTGGAGTCTTACATGTGGATGTTCTTTTCAAGGGGAAAACTTAGCAAAATTTTCGAGTATTAAAAATATTCCTAGATGGTTCACAAAATATAACATCATGAATAGTAAAAATTAAATTTTACTTCATCATACAAACTATATGCTTTTGAAGAATAAAAATATCCTAGAAAGATACATTTATAATTTTAATGATTCAAGTTACCTATTCTCTCCGTAGGATTCAAAGCATAATAGATAGAGTCAAAAATCTTGAGACATTAAATAGATGGAGGATGACCAAAATAAACTTCATACATATTCAAATGGTGAAGAGTAGATGAACATGGTCTATTTCAATGAGGAATATTTATTATTTCTACTTCTACCCAAAAAAAAGTGTCCTTTCTACTTTAAAATATAAAATTGTCATTCTTTCAACTACACCATTTTCTTGGAAATTAAATAGAGAAATGAGATTATGATCAATCTCATTTTGTTTGAGAGTAGGGTACAGAAGTTGGAGTCCACTTCTAGTGGAAGTGTCATTTTTCAACTTTAAAATAGGTAGTCATTCAGTTTTTAGAATAGATACCCTTTTTAAAGTGGGTACTCATTCCAAAAGGTTAGAAAATCATAATTCATGTTTCTCATTTGGATTTATGCTTAGAAAAGGCATTGTAACCCAACCCTTAGCCTTAGACCTGCAAGTACAAGGTCATGACAATATCGAGAGAAAAAACTGACCATGTCAATATGGTTGATGGGGTTTTTTTTAGAATTATTTTATGAAATTAAAACCCATTTTAGATGAGATAGTGTAGATTCTAAATATGTAATTTTTTTTCAATTGGATTATTTTTTCTATTTTTCAATTAATTTATGATGAAATAGGCCCATAAACTTGAATTATCAAGGATTTTTAGTATTCTAATAACTTTTTATTAAAAAAAAATTTTGAATTTTTTTTACAAAAATGTACTTCAAAAAAATCTTTTCAATTTGAAAAAAAAAATGATAAGTTTAGTTCATCTTATGTGTGGCCGTGCAGAAGTAATATTTCAAAACATAAATATGGCCAATAAAAATTAACAAGAAAATATTCAATAAAAAATTACAAAAAAATATCGAAAGCGTGCTTCAGTGAGTTACAAATCTTTTCCCAAAAGGATTTAGAAAAATATGATTATTTAGGTCAAAATATGGATGATGTACACGTGCATGGTATGGTAAAAAAAAGTAACTTTTAAACAGTGGTTTTCAGAAACACCTATTGAAAATCAATTTACATCATCTGGGTATTAAATAAAGTACATGTTGGAAACTAGATTCAAATTACTACATTTTATGATTAGTGACCTTTTTGAAGATTCCATCTCTAAGTGCTTCAAATTTTAAGGTCAAATGTGTCAAATTTTGAAAATAAGGGAAAACACTTCCACTTTTGGGCCAAAGTGGATATTCTTACCCGGTACCCTTGAATGAATTTTAAAAAATATTTGATGTAAATTCTCTACATTTTTTTCAAAGAGTTCCAATTAGAGAGTGGGTTTCATTTTCAATCAAAATGTGAAATTTCTTTGAAGTTTCAAAATATTTAGATTTATTTATTGTAAATAAATAAATATGAGTCATTCTATTGTGACCATCAATAAACAACATGAAATATTGACAACCTCCAATAAAAATTACTGGTAATGGCCCACATGAATTAGGGTGAATAAGTTGTAACTTTCTTAATGCTCACCAATTTGAACTAGGGAAAAGATCTCTATATTGTTTCACCAAAATGCAAACCTCACTTTTTTCAATTGTCTTAGACATAGCTTGGAAACATACAATACCATTTTTTAGCATGATAAATGCTATTAAAATTAATATGCTCAAATCTTCCATGTCATATAAGAATAGAAAAATATTACCTTCTTGAATAAAGTAGAAAAAACTATTTGAAATCATTGAACCTTTATTGAGCTTTAATAATTGGGTATGTGCAGGATCATGATGGCCCAAAAGTTGTGATATAATGGGTATTTGTAGGGTATGTGGCTGATGACTTTTTTTAACCCAAAATTGATGCAATGAAAAGGGTTTTTAAAGGAGATTCTCAGCTTTCCACCAATATAAATTATGCTTTACTTTGAATTTAATAAATAATTATTATTCATTTTCTATTTGAATTATGACTAAAGTCTTGATTGATAGGCTAATTGATAAACATCTATAACTTTCAAACGGTATCACATTTTTAGAATCCAAAACATGCATCACATTCTATGCTTCACATACTATAGGATTAAAAAGAGAAAAATTGAATTTCATGAAGTTTTGACCAAGTTAAGGTGGTCAAACATACGAGTTTTTATATTTTTTAAAATTTGTATTAAAAAAATCATAATTAATTATTTACTTGGAAAAAAATTACAAAAACAAATGCATCACATCTGGACATGAGTCATCTACCTATGTCTAAAATATTATAAAAAAATATTATCATTTTATTGTGGTTAGGGTGGTCTGACGGAACACCTACTTATTTTTTCCCTGAAATTTAAGTACTACTGCATTGAAATTTCAAATTTTCACCAAATAGATTTTTTAAAAAAAATAAACCTAGTAGTTTAGAAACTACATTCAATTTGTTATAGATTCTATTCTTACACATTTTTGAAATAATAGAGATAAACTTATTCAAATTTTTATATCAAGTTGCCTACTCTGATTTTTCTGAATTGTTTGTCACTTAAGGGCCTATTTTTTCCATGATGATCCTGCACACACCCAATTGTAAACAATTATTTTGGATTACCCAACTGCTTTAAGCTCCTTCTAGGGTTTTCACCTAAAAGGAGAAATAATTGGGGTCCAAAATGCAAATTTCTACACTCAAGATTAATGTAAATGAGGTGCAATGTGTCTAAATATTATGTACTAATGCACTAATATGAAAATAAAATGGTTTAATGATGCAAAACCTAAGAAATGCAAAGTGTGGGAAAACACACTATGATATGCAAAAAAACCTAAAAATGCAAGTAAATGATAACAAAATTAAATAGAATTGGAGAGGTGCACCTAGAATATGTAATCTGATGTGGAGAGGTTCTAGAATCTTATAGAATTGACTAAAAATGTTGATTGGGACACTTACGCCAAGCTAGGCAACTTAGTCCCAGTTTCAAGGAAAATCTATTGGAACAAGAATCTACCAAATGGGTATAAAAAAATGCAGAAACCACTTTTCAGGCCTGGCAGTGGGACTACTTCACCACTGGTGGTGACTTAGTCCACCTATAGGTTTCAGGAATTTTGGGACAAGATCCTATAGCTTCAAGTCTGCACTTGCTTTTCTCACAGGTGTCTGATCTTGATTCTATAGAAAATAGGATAAAAAGAGTCTCCAAATTTAAATTAGGTCTTTATTGACTTGAATAGCTTTGATGACTTGTTGACCCCTTTTCAACACCTATTTCTTTGATAAATTTTCCTACAAAGTCTACAAACACACATGCAAAGAGGGGGAAAATGGTTAAGGGTTAGAGTATAGGGGTTTTCCTTAGTCAAACCCCACTTTGGTAATCAAACCCTAGATAATGAAATAAAATAGGAAGAGAATGATAAATAGATAACATGCAATGTCATAAACTTACCAAACCCTTGATATAGAAATCTGAAGCTATGCAATGAAGTGCTCCAATTGATGACTTGACTATGCTTAGAGTGCTTGAATGCTTGAGAATGATTAAGTTAATTGCTTGAGTGAATGCTTGAATGAATGGGGGTTAAAATAAGATGAAAACCCCTTATTTATACTTGATTTTCCTAAATTTCCTGAAAACAACACATCACAAGCTGACCTCAAGGGTTAGAGAATGAAATCCCACCAAAAAATTGAAAGAATTTTGATTTTTGTGTCAAAAAGAACTAAGTTTCCCCTATTAGAGACTTAGTCCCACTTAAGAAAATTAAGTGGGTTTTAGGAATTAAAGAGCATTAAATGTTGTCTAACGAAAATATCCTCAAAAACACACTTAAGGAGGGCTAGAAAGTGCATTAAGGGGTCATTTAAATATGAGAAAGGGTTGAATTAGTGATGAAAAGTCTAGAAAAGTGTGAAAGTGGGTTACAACACTTTACAAAACTTTGAAATAAGACTTGCTAAGTGATAAAAAGGGAATATTTAAGTGAATTATAACAAGAAGAGTCTAGAAAAGTGTGAAAATATCTTACAACACTTCACAACACCTTTACAAGACATCCTAGAAGTCTCAATGATGCACAAGGGTCCAAGACCTAATGTGAATGTGTTGACCACATTATGACATTAAATGTAGGAAAAATCAACCAAAATCCACTTAGAGGGCCTAAACATGAAAAATTAGAAGGGTTACTTTTTCCGTGTCTACAATAATATTCAATATTCCCATTTAATAAATATAACTTGATTATTAGAGTTATTTTTACAATCACTTGTCCATCTTCCAATAAAATGTAGTAGCCTTTTTATAGAATCAACACTAGTGATAACATGTTACATTATAATTGAGGAAGATACAATACATAATGAAGTAAACACTTATAAATTCAAGCAATTTGAGGCAAATGATTCCTTCTATCTACAATCTTAAGACTTTTTTTATATACCAAATATATAGGACCACAAACACCTTTATGATAATCTTTAAAATAATCAATGAAAAAAATTTAATATATTATGTAGCTTTAGTTTCTAATACCCAAGCATCATACCAAAATTGATTCAGTAAAACAAAATATAGAAACACAAATTCATCATGATCACTACCTAAATTGGACTAAGTTGTTCATGATGGTTTATTATCATAGTGGGTTTTATCATTTTTGTTTTAATGATTTCTTTTTCTTATACCATCATTTTTACATTCATGGGCTTCTTGATTACCTTTTTTACCACACAATTTACAATACAAGTTTTTTTTTATTTTCTATCATTTTTCTTGTCATGTTAAAATTGTATTCTCCTATTTGTACATCATCTTTCTCTATTCCTCCATTAATATCCACCTCTTATTTTATCACTTTGACCATCTCTTGAAGAAGATTTTTTATTACAAGGATTTTCTTTCTGTTGAGCAAGATAGATATTGTCATTATTAGCATCAATCTTTCTCCTAAAGGATTTTTCTTGTTCAACCAACTTATTAACCAATTAATTTCAAAAGTGATTTTATTCAATTGATTATTGGTAGAGACTTCAAATGGGTTGCATGATTTTGTAGGAGTGACTTTATGAAAGGCTATAGGATAGATATTAATCAAATTTTCCACCATGAACATCAACATCTTATTTTATGGTTCAAATTCTATAAGCCAAATCCATGGCATCACCACTTTCTCATTCAAGGTTGAAAAAATTCAATTAGAATTACATGAAATCTAATTATGAATGTGGATCATAGATATTGCTTAATTTTTAACGTGTGTACCAAGTCAATTTTCAACCTTGTGTGTGTCAAAATACATCTCCATTAATTGAATCCCTTATGAAGATTAGAGCTTTAGAATTCATATACTTCCAAAATAATAGTTTCTTTAAAATTTATTTGTTCTTGAAGTTGGGTGTCTCCGTCACACATATTACCTCACAAATTATTGAAAATGAAAATATTCTCAAAATTTCTCTGTCATTCTATCCATGTGTCTTGTTAGTTAGAATTTCATCAATCATTATCACAATAGCTTACATTTTAAATTTTTTATTATTACACTAATCTTATTATAAAAAAATCTTTAATTTTTCTTTCTTTAATTTATGTTTAAAAAATAAAAGAGGAAAATAAATAAATAAATATCTCTTTTAGTGTGATCTTTGTAGCAAGAAAGAAAGAAATAAAAATGTTTAGTAAGTAGCAACAATAATTAACCTTGGAGTCTTTCATGAAACTTCAAATATTTGATTGATGGGTGTAATTGATAGTAGATTGGTGGTGCTTTGTACGAAAACTACCCCTTTCAAAAAACTCATGCCTAACAATCAAGCACACATCTCTATCTCCATTATGAAAATGATATTGTTTGCTTTCCTTTTTTTATTTTTTTCACTTATAGATGTTTTTTGATTGTAGCATGGATGGAGACATTGTTTATTTATTACTCTATTGTCATTTGAGTTATTCTTAAGCATCATCTCTTTTTTTTAGACTGTAAGAATCAAATAGCCCCCTATAAACTATAGTGTACTTGATAAACATTTTCACATGACCAGTGACATTGGCATGACACACTCTCTGGTACGACGGGGATGAAGGGGAGACTAGACCTCGTGACCTCTTGCCTACAACATGATGCTTTAGCCAATCAAGCTAGGCCCTCTACCCCATTCTTAAACATCATCTAATTAAACAATCAAAAGTTATTTTTTCTCAATAAAAATAGAACAATTATTTATTACTTTTTGCTATGGATGAGATTTAAGATCACTATTTGACTATTTGACCATTAAATTTGATGATATTTAGATATCTAGAACATATCATTCATATAAGTGAATCCCTATTTATTTTTTATGGATTCAGAGAGATGAAAAAATAAATGCTCTAAACCCTACAAAATAGATAATTTCAAAACAAATGCTTGTATTTAATCTCCTTTATTTTTTTTATCTTGTAGTTTTAAATCATTGAATACCTTGTATGTTTATACTACTATTAAACTAAAATTAAAACAATAGAAAATAATAATATTTATTATTATTATTATTTAAAATGAAAATTTACACATTTATTTATAAAACAACAAAACAACCAAGATCTGAATATTTAATATTAATCCATAAGATTTTTATTTACAAATTTAAATGCCTATTTTAGCTCTAGCATAGAGTACTCTACTTTTGTGTGATTCTAATCATCCTGTAAAGAGTGAAAGAGTAGGTAGTATTTTTGTAATAGTATTGATGTTCATCATCTAAAAATTTTAGCGATGTGGAATAAACTTAAGGATAGACATACAATCTAAGCCATTTTTACTGGCAGACAAATAGTTTTGGTTGAAGCAATAGTTGTGTGTTAACTGAGTGGGAGATGCTTGCTTAAAAATAAGACTAAAAATTGAAAAATTACAATAATTAATATTTATCTAATTAATATAATCATTATCATTTGAATTATAAAATGTCATTAGAGTATTAATATTAATTTTTCTTTTTACATAATTATATTTAAAAATATTTTTTATATTATTATTAATTGTAAAAATATGTTTTATTTTTAGTTTTCCTATTTTCTTTGTTATTTGTTCGGATCTCCTCCACTACAATTTTTAGATTTTATTTGTAATCTAATCTTACTTTCCTATTCTTAATTATAAGATCTAAAACATAAAATGAAAAACATACACATTTAAATTTAAAAATTATTTTTGTGAATACTGTATAAATTATGTAAAGCTCATATCAACTGTCACATTAAGATTTTTTTATTTTTTTTTGAAGTTATACATCTTGTGATATTATTGTTGTAGTTCAAACCTTAGAAACTCAATACCGGTGGCTCCAGGGATTTTTATTCTAGAATTCCAAATGCATTAAATAATACAGAAGAGTTTAGTTGAGGAAATTGGCATACGGAAAATTCACTGCCAGCAATTCACTGACAGAAAATTCACCACCAACAATTCACACAGGAAAATTCACGGCCATGACAATTCACCATGTGAAAAATTAATTGCATGAATTTTTGGCACGGTGAATTGCTGGTGGGGTGAATTTTCCCATGGTGAATTGTTGACGGTAAATTTTCCATCTGTAAATTGCTGGCAATGAATTTTCCTAAAGCCGAGGAAATTACATGTTCTGACTTCGGACCATCAACTGGCAAAATCCCTTGTTGAGTCATAACTGTGCTTGTCGGTCAGATTTATGTTCTTCAAAAGATTCGTAGGTAGTACTAAAAGAGATATAACCTCCATTGTCAAAGAATTTTTTGTCTCAGACTGCAGTTTTGTCCTTTGTTCATACTGTTAAACACGCCAGTTCTGGAAATCAATTTCAACAGTTTCACTGTTTTAATTGGATGGAAATCCAGCTAAGCTTTACTGCGTGACCTGCGACTATGGCATTACCCATTTCTGTTTTTTGCATTTAAGCGTACGTTTCCTGTTGTTACCCTTCTGTTAAATGAATTCAATTACCAAACATTAACAGGTCACTCTACTATTTTCATCTTAACTATCATCCTACTTATGACCGGACTGATGTAAGAAAAGTGAAATATTAGACATTTCACCTACCAACCCATCATCACCTTTCTAAAAAAAAAATATTTTATTCAATAAAATATTATATTATTAGTAATTGTTTTTTTTTTTATTCGTAACATTAGACAAAACACCAGAAACCTGCAATTCCATCCACCCAAAGCACACCATCCGCAACCAAGAAATCACGAAAGCGACTACGCCAGTCTACCCTACCCGACGACTCCAAATAGAGATAATATTTAAGGAAAATCCGACCGCACCTCGCCCGCTCACAGTGACACCGAAGCTCCTCACTAGTGATATCCATTATGAATGGATACAATTCAACCCTCTCACCAGGGACCAGAGCTCTCAATAGGTCTCGAGGGCGCGGGACCCCAACACTTGGAACTGCAACAATAATGACGTCCATAGCTCCCTCCAAGAGGTTCTCCCAAACCAACTTCCTCGCAATGAGCATCACCATCGCCTGTGACACTTCCAAGTTGAGAAGCGCTGCAAGAAACTTCATCGCAATGTCAGCATTCGTCTGCCACCACTCAGCTGAGCTCATGAATTCTTCACCCAATAACACTTCCACCACTCCCAACACCAACTCATCCCAGACTTTAAACATAGATTTTAACCTCCCGTGCCAAATCCTCCCATAAAAAGCCCATAACTTTCTTCCTGACGGCAGACTTATGGGGGACTCGATGAATTCTATTGAGGATAGTGAGAAGCAAATACCTCCAAACTGCCTTTTAACCTCGAACAAACGCCAACATCCCATCAGCTTTTTTTCCCACGCCTCCCGTCCTTCGGCGGACTGGCACAATAATGAGGTCGAACGGATGACCAATGCTATTACATTACCACCCATCTGCACTTAATGTCGCTGTCACCCAGCACACCGTCTAAACCGCGCCAACCAAGACTATATCGTCATCCACCTAATGACACCAAATCCGGCCCCTCCCACTTGGGAGCCGTGGATATTAGAAATCATATTTTAAGTTATTATGATTGATCAAATAGAATTTTTTAAGTAATTATTGTTTATAAAAATGGGTCAAAAAAATTATAATTTTCTTTTATAGAGTACATTCTAGATTTAGATGACCTAGAAGTTTCATCTCTTCTTCTCATATTAATGTGTTAAGGATATGTTTCATATTTCCATTTTTATTTCATTTTTCTTAAAATCAAAAAACTCTAAAAGGAAATATGTACAACCCAAATTTACATCATTGCTAAGATTTCAATATTAAATTTTAAATATTAAAATTACAAAATATAACCATAATAAGCCATTAAGTATATGTGATTTTCATTCATTCATAAATAGTAAATAATTTAATAATCAAATATGTTTTTTTCTTTAAAAAGACAACTATATTCCATTGTCACTGCTCCTATAGTTGTTGGATTCTTAACTATACCCCCTCTAAAATTAATTCATTGTTGAGCAGTTACAAAAGCATTGCTAGCATTCATGTCCAAGGATTCCATCATCAAAAAATCCTACTTGTGTTTATAACTAGCATACACTACATGTGTAGTAGCTCATTGTTTAAAGAATACATATGGAGTTGCAGGCTTGGAGACCCACAAGGATGGTAATGGGAGATGTTTTTGAGCCTTTGTTAGCCATTTTCATAGGGTTTTAAGGTACACTATGCTATCTTACACAAGTATGCTTGTATTGATAGTATGCAATTCTAATGTCTACCTTCACAATGAAAGGAGGTCCATTTGATGCTTTCACAACCTTCCAAGTCCAAACTTTACTTTAACTATATACATATACCTTTGGTTGAAATTAATTTATTAAAAATCTATTATATGAAATCATAACCATTCTAATGAAAATAAAAATATGAGATAATGTGGAGGAGACTAAAAATAAGGACAATTTATGCATTGAAGACTCTTAATTTGAGGTTCAATTGAATATAATATTATATCCAACTTGAACACCTATTATTTGTTTGAATATTTAAGTTTATCTTAACTTCCAGATGTAATGTTTTTTTAATGGAAGCTTTGATGTTATACAAACAAGGTGTAACCTTTTAGTTGTATTTAGGTGATAGCGTAAAAGTGTGTCACCTTTTTGCCTAAGTGAACCACACAAATCAACATTCAAAAAAAAATCTGTCAAATAAATAAAATAACTCATCAAGAATCTTAAGATAATATAACCTAATATTTTGTGATATTTGATATGTAGGTTGTATATCTAGTCAAAAAAAATTATTAAAAAAAATCTCTTATTTTAAATATTTTTAATAAAAAAATTCTTATACTTCGTGACATTGTTTAGCAAGTAATATTTTTCCATAATGCATAGTTGGAGTTAGATAAAACTAATTTGAATATTTTTTAAACATAGTTTATTTGGGGGTTTGGTTAACTCATAAATTTTATAATTTTTAGCCAATTATGAGCTAGTGATGCAACTATTTTGAGTCCTCCTAATTTAACTTAGACAATTCAAATCCATGAGAATAAAATCTAGTAGATGACAAGGCCTATGAGCTTAATGGTCCAATAGAGGTTTGAACCTTGGTGGTATCAATAACAAACCAAGTTTTTTACTAATGCAACACATTTTATTGGAAAACATAGATTATTAATAGTAAAATATAGGTAAAACATTTTTTGTTGCAAATTTAATTTCTTGTGTTTTTAAAATGAGGATAACAATTAATTTAAACACATATTTTCTCAAATCATATTTAGATTTTCATATAAACTCAATTTATTTATTTATTTTTTTGTTGAAAGAAGAATATCGATATGAAAGACACTTATCTCTATATAATTTTTTTTTTTGGTTTTTGGTATTTTTCTATGCGTTTTGAACTAAGGACTTCATTTATTGTAATATACCTATTTAAATGACTAGAAAATAGAAACTAAATAAATTGAAATATTTCTTCAAGGAAAACTTACTCTAAGGGCCACATTCTTACAAAAATTTAATTTTATAATAGCATCGTTTAATCATGAAAAGGTTGTCTAAATCAATATTTTTTCTAATGAAAACCTTCCATGTCTTTTGGGGGTAAAATGGTACAACATACAATATTTAAGCAACACATAATTACATGTTGAGAAGGTCATCTATGATGATTTTAATCTAATTTTCTTTGTGCCTCAAAATTGCACATAATATTTTATTAAAAAATTTAAATCAACGTGTAGCCCACATGTAGGAAAAGGCTTTATGTTTACATCTATACACATTTATCAATATAGGTAAATTCCTATATTTGACACATGACATACTAAGATGGGAATTCCTACATCTATAATTTCATTGGCTTGAATTATGTTATTAATATTGTAGGGAGTGAGTTCCCAATCATCTCTCGATATGGTGTCTAACAACAATATTTGGAGAACATTTACAAGGGCACATTCAAATGTGTGTTTGCATGATAAGATTTTATATTTAATGTAATAAAATAGTAAGATATTTTTTATTTAAATTGAGATTTTTGATGAGACCAAAGCTCTAATAATAGTTTCAATATTTTTTAAAGGCCTTCATTATTCAAACCTTAAATAATTGTATTTAATCCATTTTTATCTATAGATCACCAATTATCATTATTGTATTAATTATCATTATTGTATTGCTCAACTATGTTTACAATATGTAGGATCCAATTTATAGATAAATCATAATAATATATTTATATAGTTTCAAATAAGATGTAACTAGTTGGAGGGGAATTTGTAGGAGTTGTCACTACTTATTATATGATAACTTGGTAACTGTCTATATGTTTCAATTCAACAATATTTATTTAAATAAATTTATGTCTGTACAAACAAAAAAGATCTAAAAACCACCATAGTGGGTAAATTTGAGGAAGAATATTGATAAATTCAAACCTAAAAAATTAGCACAAAAAACCCATTCCCTAATGTGACCTACTAATATTTTAACTATATACTAGATTTAACTTGTGTATAGTTATAGTGGATATTGTGCATATTTTTCTAGAATCAATTCTAGACATAGATTGTATTAGCCCTTATGGATATGATAGAAGCCATAGGAGGACATAAGAATGGATTTTATCATAGTACTATCTAGAACTCAAAACAATAACAAATAAGTATTTTTTGTGGTGGGTATATTATCCAAGATAGAACATTAATACCAATTATAAAGATAAGTGATTCTTAACATATTATAAGATCTTTCTTTCTAGAGAAGATGTGAGATTACATTTTTTTCTTAGGAGCATTATGTTAGATTACAACAACAAATTTGTTGGTCACTTTTTCATAGCACTAAATAATATTTGAGCTCTATAGATTATTAAAAATTAAAGGAAATATAAAGGTAGTGAGCTATAGATTAGAGAGTTTGATGAGTTATTTTCTAGGAAATAAGTTCAAACAATGTGATATTGAGTCAACATAAACATTTTTTATATTTAATAATTTAGCAAGTAGGAGCATTTACAAAATAACATTCAAACTAGTGTCCAATTGTAACACTAGAAGTGTAGTAGATTTGAAGAGTAAAAGAGGAGATTTAAATTTAAAATGTTGAAGTGGTAGAGTTTGTCAGACACATAAAAAGTATTCAAAAATAAGTCAAAGAGTTTCTATTTAATCTTAGTAATCAAAAGTAAAAATAGTATTTTGATCAAATGACAAAAGAAAATAAATTTGTAGAGGTATATTTAGTTCCATCACATCTTATAAAGGAAGGATTTTATAATATATTTTTTGAAAGAAGATGGGTCCATATAGGGTGCATAGAAAGATATCAATTGATGCAAGAGAATCCCTAATTGTAAAGCAATCATGTGTCAACCAAAAATAATTCTTTACTTACATTGCATTCAATAGTGGTTTCAGTAGTTCATTTCGTATTTTACCACATCACTATTTATTAGCTCATGGAGCATGATATAGAATCTAAACATCGACATCTATCACATATCCAAATTTCACATCGTTTGCATTTGTCTACCGAAAGTTATCACTCTCAGAATTTCACTATGCTACTAGTCAGAGCATTTGAGGATGACTTGGTTCAGATTTCTCAATGCAGACCTATTCCAAATCATGTGGCTCACTTAATTAGACATTATACAAGCATCTTGGGTTCATTGGGACCTATCTTGAAGATTCACAAGTTAATTCATTTTGCATGGAGCTAATTCTTCATATTTTAAGGCTAACATTCATATTTGATCATTCATCAGGTTACTAACCCTTGTGGTCAATGCAAATCTATATTGGAGCTTGAGGAGCATATTTATAAGCATTGTAATCCATTGTATAGGATTAGTTATCAGCTAGTATTTTTAGGATAAGATTCAAATCAAGTTATTTGCACATAAACCCTTTGGGGGCATGTAATAAGGCTTATTGGCCCATTGTATTCTCAAAAGCCCTTATGTCAGGCTTGTGAGCCCTAGATATTTTCCCATGAGGCATATGTTGCATGTAAGATTGTTGATCAATAAATTTTCATGTTCGCATATCAGTTTGTTGTGTTATTTCCATTGTGTTGACTCATTGTTGCACGGTTCGAGTCGTTCCTTCTGGAACCCTCCTACTGTGAGTGCACCAAGTGGCATCAAAGAAAATTTTTGATTCCTGAAAGAATTCCTTGAGGTGAACAGATCATTGAACTAAGGCAGGCTACATTCATTTTCATCCTGATCATTGATTTTGAGGCAGTTGAAACCCTTGTAGCTAGATCATCAAATTGAGGTAGTTGCACTGATTTGAGGGGAGATATGCCTCCAAGGAGAGCACCTTCTATAGAAAATGTTGTTGGAAGAATGGATAAAATGTTAGAAATGATGGGTGAGATGCAAGTTAGTTAGATGCTTTTGAAGAAGATTGAAGGTGAGGCCTAAACCCTAGGCAGAATGATGAAAGTGATGATGAAGTCGAACTTGTGAATCATTTTGCGAAAATCGTAGATGATGAAGTAGAAGAATTAGATCAAGTCAAAATGTTGAAATCAATCTCAAAGATTGGCAAGTGACCTAGAGTTGAAATTCAAAATTACGGAGGAAATTTGAATCCTAAAGAATTGATTGATTGGATAAATGAAATGGAAGAATAATTTGAATATGAAGAAATTGAAGATTTGGAAAGAGTAAGATTTGCAAAAACAAAGTTGAAATAAAATTTTGCATTATGGTTGAAAGAAGTTCAATTAGACATAAATAGAAGAGGAAAAGAATGAATCATCAAATGGGACAAAATGGTGACAAAGTTGAAGAGTCAATTCATACCAACCGATTATGAACTTGAATTGTTGAAGAGATTGCAGACCCTGAGACAAAAATAAAGATCTGTGAAGGAGTATACTAAAGAATTCTACAAGATGATAAATAGAACTAGTCATAGTGAAGCAAGCAAAGAAAAGATTGCAAGATATAAATTAATGGATTGAGATTAAACATTCAAGAAGAATTGAGCTTGGTAAAATTGGTATCTATTGAAGAAGCATACTAGTTTGCATTGAGGGTTGAAGAGAAGATGAACAAAAATTTTGAACATAGATAGAGAACTACAATCTAGGAAGATTCCAAAAGAGTGGACCCTAGTCCAGAGAGAGAAGAGCATATGTGGAGTAGAAAAAGATGTAAAAACCTACCAAAGCGAAGAAAAGGATGCTAGATCATACCACAGAGGGAGGGAAGATAGAAATTTCTACCATAGTAACAGAGGAGGTCATAATTCTTACCATAATGATGGGTTCTAGAGAGACGAAGGAAGATCAGACACAAAACCATTTAGAGGAACATGTTTCAATTTTGGAGGTGAAGGACATAGAGCATTTGAGTGTCATCAAGGAAATACCAGAAGAAATCTAAGCATACCGGAAGAACAACATTTATGGATGAGGAGCTTGTTGGGTCCCTTAATTCATGTGTAAAACCTAAGAAAGGAGAATCATTGGTGATGAGAAGAGCATTGATGCATGAAGAAGTTACTGAGGAACCATGACAAAGGAAGAGTCTATTCAGAACCATATGTAAGTCCGAAGGAAAGGTATGTAAATTTATCATTGATAGTGGTAGTACTAATAATATAGTTTCAAAGGAGATGGTAACCAAGTTGAATTTGAAGAGATTGAAACATTCAAACCCCTATAGGATAGAATGGATTCAAGATGAGCATAAGATATTGGTGAATGTACAATGTTTGGTGAAATTTCATATTGGATTATTTAGGGATGAAGTATTTTGTGATATTATTCCTATGGATGCATGCCATTTACTAATAGGAAGACCATGGCAATATGATAAGAAAGTAATTCATGATGGAAGAAGGAATACTTATACTGTGACATCAAATGGAAAGAGAATCAAGTTGATACCTTTGGAAGAAGAGAAGACTAAATTTTGCGGCACTTCTAGACTTTAAAGTTTGGTAGATGGAAGGAAATTTCTTGATGGATTGAGGCATGAGAACATGTGTTTTACATTGATTCCAAAGAAAGGTGGGAGTCCAGAGACAAAAAATACTGAATATATACCACATCAAGAAGTTGCAGAATTGTTAACAAAGTATATAGGCATCATTCAGAGAATGTATCAAAGGGATTGCTGCCAATTCGAAGTATCAGTCATCATATAGATCTCATACCAGGAGCAAGTTTTCCAAATAAAGTAGCACATAGAATGAATCTGGTAAAGAATGTAGAATTGAACTGGTAGATCCAAGAATTGTTGAGGAAAGGATTGATTAGAGAAAGTTTGAGGCCATGTGCAGTACCTACTATGCTTGCACCTAAAAAATATGGAGAGTGGAGAATGTGTAAAGAATCAAGAGAAATCAATAAGATAACGAGTATTCATTTAAGGAGTTCTTCCTTTAAAAAGATCATATATGGCATCAATATATTCTAAACTAGACGTAACCATGCAGCTTAACAATAAAGTGATTAATTTGTCAATTGCATGTTGCCAGCTATAATTTTTGGTGGGGTTAGTGAGATGGAAAAATTGCTTGCAACTCATGTTGTCCTGACTCTTGGTGATTCATGTATTCTGATTGTCAATAACTCAGTATATCTAAGATTGGTGAAACAACTTTGGGTAGAAAACTTCTAAGTTTTAATGAAAATATCTCAAGCATAAAATCATTTATGATCAATAATAAAGTGGAAATTAACTAAACATATGGTAATGTTATGATTAACATCGTCAACTCTCTAAATTCCCAAGATAGAATAAAAATTTAGTGCATTTTGTTTGATGACATTTGTATTGAAGATACGTTTTGTAGATTCTTGATAGATGAGATAGCATTAATGACTATGAATCGCCAATTAGGCCCAAAGAATCTTATAAATGTGTATAGGATTTTGGAAATGCCCTTTTTTTTTGTGGATGAATTTGTGCTACAATTGTTAGATGGCTATGGAAGCCATTTTTTAAACCTTGTCTATGGATCTAGATTTTTCTTATTTATGTATGTGCTTTCTACTATGTTGCTCCTTTAGCAATTTTATTTATGATTTTGTTGGCCATCTTTCTTTACATTATATAGAATTTGTTTTAGGTGGTCACAACAGCTCAATTTTAAATGCTTGTAGGTTTATGGAGAAAAAGAGAAAAAAGTTATAGGCAAGTTGTTTAGGTTTATACTATAAGGGGTAGTCGAAGGTTCATCTTTAAGAGGGCCATTTCCAAACCACCAATCTTCCAAAAAGTCGATATGTCACCCATCCTCAACAATCCACCTGAGCCCTTGTAAATTAAAGAACTAGCTTTTAGAATATTATTTCAAATGGCAGAGCCAAATGGAGAACCTAAGAATATAAAATATCCTCAATATTATCTAGATTGCCCAGGTATTTATTAAAAATAATTTTAGCCCATTCATTATTTTCATATAAGAGTCTCCATAGTTGTTTAGCTAAATGGGCACAATTAAATTCTTTGATTTCTCTAATACCAAGACCTCCCATCTTCTTTGGTTTACATAACTTTTTCGCAAGATATTAGATGAAGATGTTTACACTCTTTTTTCCCTCGTCCATAAATAATTCTTTTGATTTTTCTCAATACATTCCAAGAAATTTCTCGACACCTTAAAGAGACTCATGGCATAGAAAAATAAATTTTGAAGAGTCAACTTTATAAGTTGGATCTTACCAAGTTGACTAAGAAAAGCTCCTTTCCAACCTAGAAGTTTGGACTGAAACCTATCCAAAATATTTAACCAAAAAGAATTAGGGATCAAGTTAGTGCACAGAGGCATACCTAAATATGAATCTGAGAGACATCCAATGTGACACCTGAGGATGCATGCAATAGACCTTTGCCTAGTCTCAAGTATATTCAAGAAGAAAATGGAAGATTTAGGAAGAATTATTTTTTACAAGAATTTGCTTCATATTATAGCAAAATGGACTTGAGATTACTCACTTCTATAATAGAGGCTTCCCCCATAATTAGAGTATCATCAATAAATTTTTGATGAGAACACACCTAGTTGAAAGAAGATGGAGAAAGCCCCTTTAGAGAACCAATATTGATAGCCTTTTATAAAGATCTTCCCAAAGATTTTTCCATAAGCACAATGAGAAAAGGAGAAATGAGATCTCCTTATCCAATCCCTCTAGAACTACAAAAAAACTTGTTGGAGACCCATTAACAATCATTGAGAACCTAGGAGTCACAATAAGTTTCCAAATGATCTCAACAACTTTCTTGCCAAAACCAAAGGCCTTCAAAATTTTAATAAGGAACTACCAAATAATCCGATCATAAGCTTTCATAAGATTCAGTTTTAGAAAAAAAACATCTTTCTTATTAATAGATAGCAAGTGAATATTCTCATGCACAGTAATAATAGAACCCAAAATTTTCTACCAGGGATGAAACCACTTTGCTAAATGGAGATTACATTCAAAATAACCACTTGTAATCTTAACTCCAACACTTAAAAAAAATATTTATAAATGGAATTACATAAGTTGATAGGTCTAAAGTCCCCAAAAGAGCTGGCTCTAGGGATCTTAGGGATAAAGACAATAAAGGTGGAATTAAGCTCATTTAACAGGTGTTGACTACCAAAAAAACTCCTTCGTAGTAGCAGAGACATATTTTCCAACATACTCCCAAAAGGTTTGGAAGAAGAACATGGGAAATATGTTAGGGCTCGAATATTTATTACCTTAAAAAGTAAAAATAACCCTCTTGAATTCCTCCTTAAATGGACATACCCACAAGCATTCTTTTAGATTCCTCTGATAAGAAATTAGGAATGACAAATTGAGGAATTTCTCTTCATAAATAGGATCCATCTCCTCATCAATAATAATAAAATTAGAGAAAAAATCATTATCCACCATAATAATATCCTACTCATTGTCAATGTGAATACCATTACTTTCAATAGCTTTAATACGATTAGCAGCTCAATGCTTTAATGTTGACAAGTGGAAAAACTTTGTATTTCTATCCCCGCTTTACAACTAGATTTCCCTAGACCTTTGTTTCTAGAAATACACTTCTTTCGTATTAATGTTAAGGAGTTGAATTAGTAGATCATTCTCTTTAGCTTGAATCATAGGGTTAAACCCATTTGCTTGAATATCTTTTTGAACATTGTCTAATTCACTTTTTAAGGAAGCCTTTTCAATAAAGATTTGACCAAATAAAGATTTATTGCATTATTGAACATTCATTTTAATATGAGTTAATTTTTTAGCCACTCTATACATAGCATATCCATCAACTTTCACATTCCACCATTCTTGGATCTTATTTTTAAGATCCATATTTCTTAACCATATTTTTTCAAATCTAAACAAAAAATGTTTCTTCCTACCCAAAATATCAGCAACTAGAGCAATGGGAAAATGCTCAGATCCCAATCTTGTAAGAGCTAAGAGAGAGCAAGAGAAACAAGCCAATTCGTCAAAATAAGAGCATGATCTATTTTTACCTAAATAAGATCCTTTCCCACATGATGATTGGACCAAGTAAAGGCTGCAACTTAAAGGTCAATATCCATCAAAAATTGGTCATTAATAAAATCTAAAAGGTTATATCTACTATCCATAGGCACTTGGGATACCATTGTTTCTCATCTTCTTTTAAAAATGTGTTAAAATATCCCATAACAAGCCAACTAATATCATAATGTGTAGCCTTAAAATTTATAAGCTTGGACCAAAGTTTCTTTCTAGTATTTTTATTATCTAGGGCATAAATATTAGATAAAATCTAGGACTTATCATCTCTCAAATGTTGAAAATGAGTAGCAACATGGTTAGAATATGCATCTCACATTTTATAATTCTCAGGTTCCAAAGAGTAACAATACCCCTTGAAGCACCATTAGTGCTAACACTATGAATACCAAAATCCTTGAAAAAAAGATTTTTAATATTTTATAGTTTCTTACTTTGCATCTTAGTCTCTTGAATGACTAAAATATCAAGTTTATGATGTCTAATCAGATTCAATAGGAGATAATGCTTGTGAGGGTTATTTAACCCTCTAACATTCTAGGATATGATCTCCATTAATTATTTTGAGGTGTGCTCTTTAAGAACATCTCAAACAAATTCTTTTGGATACCTTCAACTATTTCTAGTTTGCTTTACATTTCCTTGTTTTGTTGAGAAGAGGGTCTACCTTTTACCCTTTGAGTCAACCCACAATCTACATTTTGTCTGTTTCTTGTGATGACTCCCTGATATAATGAGGGATACTTTGGTTTTCTCTTATTTCTAGATTTTACCAAGATAAAGGGTTCTTCATCAAAACATCTAAAACAAGAATTCCCCCTTTATCATCAAGGGACATTCCATGTTGGGGAAACAAATTTGAGATTGCATCCCCTTTTTCTGGAACAACATCCTTTCTTATCTTTCCATTGTCTTCCTTAGGAAAATTAATAAATTCCTAGAAATAGTCTTAACTAGTAATATAGATTAGTTGAAATCTTAATCACACTCATGAAACTCAAATTCTCACATTTATGAGGAAAACTTTAAAAAATAGGATAAATTGGTTACAAAGCGGAAGTCTAAGTTTTTCTAATAAATTATAAAATCAAGTAATGTACAAATTTAGTAAAAGGAAACGAGGGTAGAAATATGTAAAGAGTTGAACAAGATCAAAATTGAGAAATTCATATGGAAGATAATGAAGATAATATTTCAAGGTATGCTAGTGCGATCTATATTTCTATTCAATATAAATTTAGTTTTGAAATAATATTAAATTTAATGGAAGAGGCCTACCAATGTTCTTGGAGGAAATAGAATAATATAAGAGGATAGTGAGGTTCTTTATGGGAGAGTGACAAGTTAAAATGAAAGAGGGCATCATTATTATAATTTAGAGAAGTGGGAACTTCTAAAAATGGTAAATTAAATTCAAAGAAAGAGAGGAAGATATTTATTTTAAGTGGAAGACATGAATGGCTCATTGAAACTTTTTATGGGTATGGAGAAGCTAGGGGAGGGTAGAAAGAAACTATCTAGAAGGAAATAGAATAATACAAGAGGATAGTAAAGTTCTCTAGGGGAAGAGGACAAGATAAAAAAATAAAAGAGGGCATCATTATTATGAAGGAGAAGTAGGGACTTCTCAAAATGGTAATTAAAATTCAAAAGCAAGAGAGGAAGATAATTTTTTAAAAGGAAGAGGTGAAGGGTTCATTGGAAATTGTAATGGATATGAAGAAGCTAGTGGAGGGTGGAAAATAAACTATCTAGGATGCAATAAAATAATACAAGAAAATAACAAGGTTTTCTAGGGGAAGAAGACAAGTAACAATGAAAGAGGCATCATTCTTATGAAGGAAAAGTAGGAACTACTCATAATGGTAATTCAGAGTCAAAAGAAAGAGATGGATATATTTTTTCAAGAGGATGAGGTGGAGGGTTCATTGGAACTTTTTATAGGTATGGAGAAGTTATTCATCAGACATTCAACTGTAATATAGAGTAGGTGAAGCTAGAAATCATGTTGTTCAAGTAGTTCAAGATCTACTTAAATTATTTTGATATACAATTTTATCACGTAGATCAATATAATATTTATGTTAGACACCATCATAATTGAATTTCTCAAAATATGGATCCAAAAGATAGTCATCATGGATATTTAAAAATATTTTATATATATGAAATATATATATACCCATAAAGTGTCCTAAGAAATTAACACTATAGGTTGAAACATTAGAATCTCTAATGATTATACTCATATGCTCAAAGAAATACATCATAAATAACATCATGCGAGGTACAAAATAAGATGTTTCCATTGAATAAGACTTGTTTTTGATAAAGGGTAAAACGGGTTTTATAGGGACCCGAAACCACAAAGTCTACAACAGAAAAGAAAGGACAGAAAAGTCCAATAGACAAAACCGGCACCACAAAAGGAAAAGACCAGAACAAGCAGCAGCCACTCGCAAAAGACCAGAAAGGTCAAACAAAAAAGACCAGTAGAAGAGCCAACAAAAGACCAACCGCAATCAACCCAAAGTCTTCAAGACAGACTCTATCTCTGCCTCCAGGTTCTGCATATCACAAATGCCCTTCTTAAAGATTTGAATCATTTGCAGAGCGGGAGGAGCCTTCCTCTTCAAATTGGCCCTGGTTCTCTTGGAAATGCCGACATCCTCCTCCTGATTTCTTTCATTAATTTCCTCTAGATTAACCAACAGAGACCCCTATTGTGCTTTGTCCAATTTCTCAGTCATGGCATTGATGATGATGGCGTTGTGTTTGGCCATACGGTTGTTTTTCTCGGCAATAATTTTGACAGTATTTTTCATTTTCTCCAATTCAAATTCAACATTTCTGTCCTTACCAACTTGGTACTGGGTATCAATGCTGACACCGTGATCTCTTCATTCCAACTCTTTCTTATCAAGCGCCACAACCTTAACTCCCAATTCTTCCAAATTGCTTTGAAGGGCCCAATTTTTTATCTTTAACTCAATGATTTCATGAAAAGCCCATTCTGAAAGTTTGAAATGGTTATCAGCATTATTTCTAGCTAAATCCAAAAAATCCACAGAGGGATCTCTATTAGTGTTGCAACAAGTATGAGCAGGGTCAGGAGTAACATGGGAATGAGTTTTAGCATTTCTATCCAATGACGGGACAACAGAAGGCTCAGAATTGTTAGCACCAGACTCCTCAGATTCAGGAGAATCTTCAGAGTACGAGACTAGGTTTTTAGCTGGAGGATTCTTATCAATACTTCTGGTTTTAGGGCTTCCTGGTTTAGGCATAGTGCGAGCTTTCACAGTAAGGGGGTTAGGGATAATCTTACCAGTTTGGACAACGGGCGGGCACAGGCTCGTTCTAGCCGGACTTAAATTGGGCAAAAACCCCGAGCAACTAGGTTCAGTATCATCATCCTCAGAATCAAGGGAGGCTTCCAAATTAGGAGGGACGGGCATTTTTTGATAATGTTCAACAATTAATCTAGGGCAAAGTGATAACTGTATACCCTAGTGAAGTGACCATCCACAGTTATGTACTCCATGATAACACAAAGAACCTTTCTCCAAAGAGCTTTTATGGTGTCGGCTTCAAAGTAGATATTAGCAATTTTCACCAAATTCAGTCTCTCCTCTTTTTTTGGAAATCTGACAATGGCTTCATCTGAGAAAACCCTATCCCTGAAAAAAAAATTCCCATCAGTAGACATTCCTGTCACTTCAGCTATAAGATCTTCGTTGAGCTCAACTTTTCTACCAAAAAGGGTAAGAACTCCATTATCCTAATTTTTCTCAAAAAGATCCATAGCCTCCTGATTAGAACCATGGAGTTTCTCTAGAAAGGAAGTAAACCCCTTCTTTTAACTTTTTCCCAAGCCTTAGCATTTCTTGTGTGCATCTCAAAGCTGTTCGGCTCAATTCTTTTCCTATCTCCACCCATCTTGGCACGCATAGTGGAGCAGACAGAGACGAGAACTTTACTAGAACTGGTCTTGCCAAATCTAAGAACCCACAAAGAATGCCAAACCACCTTGCAGACTAAGCAACTAAGCTCAGTCCCATACAATCTAATGATTGTCATGTGATAATTCCATCTTGCCCTCATTAAAGAAATGACACGCCTCTTGTCCATGTGATTCATCATAACTCAATAAAGCTTGGATATTAACACTTAGATCACTAAAATTTAGCCAAGTGCTCTATTCATTACTCCTAACCCCTTCATTAGCAAAAAAATCCACAACGACATTGGCTTCTCTATAGGCATCTGAAATCTTTATGTTGTCAAACTTAGCTAAAGTCGAGATGGCATCATCAATCCATGATTTTATAGTCCACGAGGGGGGGGACTTGCCAAGAAGACAATCAATAATGTTTTTCGAATCTCCTTCAAGCCAAAGGTTTTTAAAATTAAGACTTTGGGCCAAATTTATTATATAAAAAGCTCCAGCAGCCTCGGCTAGGTGATTGGTTTGGGAACCTAGAGGAGTAGTCGTCGCTCCTAGAAAGTTGCCAAAGGAGTCCCTTATGACTCCACCACAACCTACTGCCCCCGAATTACCTTTAGCCGCACCATCGAAGTTAGCTTTGACCCATCCATTAGGCGGAAAACACCAGCGGAAACCCTCTCTATCCTTTTTAACCTTTTTAGGGGCGCAAGGAAAATCAAGACTTATATTCCATTCCTTGGCAACAATAAGATCATACAACAAATGGACCACTTTCTCGGAATTGCTAACCTTCTGGGAAATAGCAATGACATTTTCTTTCAGGAATCTGATAATTTTATCAAGAACACTGTCCACCGGAGCTTCTTTATCTCTATAAATTTTGTTGTTGTGTTCTTTCCAAAGACCCCAAGCGACATGAGGGAAAGAGAAATCCCATAAAAACAGGAGAATAGGATTGTGAGTTGGGGCTTTCCATTGAATAAGACTTGTTGTTCAGCTTGAGTCACTAAATTAAACATCAAGAGATAATGAATTGAAGGATGTAGAGTAAGGTATATCATTTGCAATGTGAAGTATAACATCATTATTCATAATAACGTCATGTAACGGAAGAGGATTGAGAAAAGGAGTATCCTTAAGAGATGTATGACAAACACACATTGGTGTTTATATTATCAATTTATGGAATGTGCACTAAAGGATGAAAGATATAAAACATCAAAGAATCATATGGAAGGCCACCTAATGAACAAACATACATATGTATATTTCAAACAATGTTATAAGAAAAAAGAAGATTCAATAAACATGCCACACTATAGTATAATTAAAATATATTCAATGAATGAATCATTGAGATAGCAAGGTAAAAGTACAAAGTTGTATAATACTTTTATAAAGGAAACAACCAACATTAATCCAAATTTTTAACTTGAATCACTAGAAAGTTACATATATGTTTTGAATTTTGAAATGATGTAAACTAATGAGATGCATATTTTTTAGTGTATTTTATATTTTTTTTTTAGAAAAATGAAAAGATATGATTTTTTTTTAAAAAAAATAGACACTATAATTTAGTTGGTAATAAAATTTTGGAAATGAAGTTTCTATGGGACATCACTTTTTTTCTTAACTATTTATCCAAAATAGAAAAAAAAAATCTCATCTTGAAATAGAATCGTTTATCTAGTGTATCATTTTATTTTCAAAAAATTTAAATAAGTTCTAGTATTTTTTCTTAGAAAGATAATCAACTTATATTTTGATATTGAGGACCTACTTTTACTAAAAGTAAAATATTAAATATAAAATATAATAAAAATATTTAAAACAATTTATTTTTGAAAAATACACTTATAGATCTATAAAAATGTATTTGTTATAATTTTCTAAAATGTTATTTATAAGAGTAGGAGTTGTTGAAATATCAATTTTTAAAAAATAATATTATTATTTTGATAAATTGGCCTCAAAGTGGTACAACATATGCATTTAGTGGACATTTCTAACTAGAAATGTTGTGGCACATACTAACTTAGCTAGGACTAATCTAGTTAGACCACATGTTTGATCAAAATTTTTTTCTAACTACAAATGCTTAAATTCACTTGTGTTGATAAGTTAGTCGAAAGTGTAACACAATTATGTATTTTTTTCCAGCATTATATCCATATAAATAAAATAAATATATCAAAGCTCACATATGTTTAAATGTTTTTGATTCAATCCTTATTAAGGTTTTGTGACATATATGCTTCATTGAAAGCACACACTAGAACAAGGGGAGTAAATAGAGCAATTAAGAAGAAAAACATCATAGAAATATAATCATTAACAACCAAATCATGAGAGGTATGCAAAGAAAACGTATAATTTTGAATAAATTTGAATGTATCCATTATGTATATGGGGAACAAATGACATATGAAATTTTAGATTTGAATTAAACGTGATGGATTTAGAAAAACAACAAAAAAGGACACTTAGAGATAACACTCTAACTAGGATAAAAAAAGTCAAGGTTTATCAATATGTAGGGATAAAAAATTCACCATATAAATATATCTACAACTAATAAATTAATAGAAGTTAATAAAAATTTAGACAAACAATTATGATGGATTATATGACAATGATCAAAAACTTGGAAACTAAACGTGAGAGTACTTGGATCACTTTGATAGTCGATAGGGGTTTGTTCATTATAACTTCTAACCATATCTCAAAACCACTTAATGTTGAATGAATTAGAATTAGAACAAAATATGAATTAAGTCAACATAGAATTTTATGGAGTATGATGTTGCAAGTTCTAAGTGATGTAGTTTTGTTTTAATGCTACAATTTGCTTCTAGGTAGAAGCATACCTTCAATACTTGCAAAAGATGTTTGTTTAAAGTATTATTTCATAAAAAAAGTGGTTGGTACTAAAGATCACTATTGAGATATGCTATGGTAGAAGGTTAGAGGGATTGAATTCTTTAGTAATAACAAAGCCCCTAGATTAAAACTTATCAATACATAGAATAAAACAAAAAAGTTGAACTTTGATAAAGATAAAGTAGCAAATAATTGAATCTACAAATATAATATTACGGACTAATGCGTAAATACGTTTTCTTTATTATGAAATAGATATTCTCTTAATATTTAGTATTGAATGATTAAAATAAGGTGCTATTTTGACAAACGAATATAGTGACTATTTGCACGAACCCTTGATATGACGCCATACATCTTCAAAAAGCTGCCACTTTTTAAATAGAAAAGTATTTTCTGAACTTTAATGGATTCTCCTATTCGGAAAGTATGCCGCCGATCAGCCCCCAGCATCTAAAGGCTCGGATTTACTCCAACGTATTCGGAATATGACAGCTACCGTCGATGGGAATTCCATTTGCGTCTTCTACATTTTACGTCCACGCGAAAGGAATTTATAAACCTCTGTGGATAAAGAGAAAAAATAAAATACCAAACAAACCAAGCTCAGTCCACTTTCTGCAGTCTGTAAAATTGTTGAAGAAAGAAGCGACAGAATTTTATTACATCCGATCTCAGTTAATTCTCCAAAATGTGGAAAGCAGGTATTTCTCACGAAGTCCAGCCTGGTTCTCATCAACTGCCACCGGATAACAATTATCACCTTCTGTCACCCTTGCAGATAGGTTTGCTCTTCAACCTTTCGCACAGGTAAAATATATTTTCACGTTTACCAATTTCTGCAATCTCTTTTCTTAAGACTACTCTACTCTCTAACATCATTATTATTTTCGATGTGTGTAGAGTTGTGTTGGCTCCTGTAACTCGGTGCCGCGCAATAAACAACATTCCTCAAGCTTGTCACGTGAAGTTCTATTCTCAGAGGACCACCAAAGGGGGTCTTCTGATCTCAGAAGCTAACGCCGTCTCACCCAAAGCTATTGGGTATGTAAAACTAACATTAAAATATTAATTAATGCATTTTAATTGAAGTAGGTTTACTGATGAGATCTTTTCTTGCAGGTTTCCGCATTCTCCAGGTATATTCAATGAGGAGCAAGTAAAGGCGTGGAAAAGTGTTGTGGACGCCGTTCATGACAAGGGCGGCGTAATTTTCTGCCAGCTCTGGCACGTCGGCAGGGCTTCGCACACAGGTAAGAAATTCAATCAATTACTGGTGCTTGTTTGAAACTACTGTTTTTTCATTTTCTATCCGGACTTGGGTTAGATGCGGTTTGTCTCTGAATATTCGTTGCAGTTTATCAGCCCAACGGAGAAGCTCCCGTATCGTCCACAGCCAAGGAAATATCAGAAGAATGGAGCATCTTGATGGCGGGTGGCTCCAAGGCCACTTACTCCTCCCCGCGTGCGCTTTCCACATCTGAAATCGCTGCTGTGGTTGAAGAGTTTAGTAATGCTGCGAGGAACGCCATGTACGCGGGATTTGATGGGGTGGAAATACAACAGATGCCGTTTTGCCATGGAGGTTGTGGATGCAGTGGTGAGGGAGATAGGCGCTGAGCGGACCGCCATAAGAGTGTCGCCCATTATAGATCACATCGAAGCTAGCGATTCCGACCCCCTCTCTCTCACCTCACTTAATTGGACTGCTCAATTCTTATTCTCTTGCTTACCTGCACATAACGGAGCCGCGATTCAGAAAAGAAGGCCACAAAGACGAGGAGGCAGAAGGCGAGATAACGGCTGCGGCAATGTGGAACATCGTGAATGAGAAGTACAGAGGAGGGCTTATGAGAAGCGGCGGATGCACCAGAGAGACTGCTATGGAAGTCGTGTCCAGTGGCAGCGCAGACATGATATCCTTCGGTAGGCTGTTCATATCGAATCCCGATCTGCCCCTCAGATTCGCTCTCCAAGCTAAGGTCATCAACTATGACCGCTCTACTTTCTACACTCATGACCAGGTCGTGGGTTACACTGATTACCCCTTTTACATCCATTACTCTCCACCAAATTTAAAGTTTGATCAGTATGTTGACTTTAATGTAGAGGCTGAATTATCACGAGCCTTGTCAATTCTGCAAACCTTTCTTGAAATTATTCCAAATCATAGAGTTTTTTTTTTAGCAAAAATCATTTGTAGAACCTCATCAAAAGAAATACCTTATAACTACTTACAGTTTAGAAGTTTGGACCAAGGCCAACCTATGTTTGCACCATCTCCAGTAAAGGTTAACAGTCAAGGCTTGATTATTCAACTTTAAAAGATCAATACCAATAAATTCATATTTTTTTTTAATCTACAAACATAGTTCTAACTGGTAAGACTTCATTTTTTACAATCCAAATTTTCTATACAGAAAAACTTCGTAGAAAAACTCTTTTAGAGTAAAATGACCAAACTATATGTAAACAGAAAGAGCATGCAACAAAAATTTTAATAGGGTAAGACACCCTCCAAAAGAATCCATCGAAAGGTGTAGTTAGAAATGCACATTCTAAACCTATCAAAAATATGTTTCCACAACTATTAAACATGCTTAAGTCAATTATTTAATTTTTTTTCTTTCTAAATATAGTTATAATATAATTGTCATTTATATTAGTTATAAATAACTTATCTACATAAATAATTAGATGTATAATTGTTCTTTCAATATTTTTTTGTTAAAAAGTGTTGTATTTATTATCAAATACAATGTTCTTGAAATTCATCTACAAAATATGTTTGGTGATTTTTTCATATCATGATTGTGGGGCTTGCTTTAATCATACAATGATTTCATAATCTTGCATAGCGATTTTTATTGAACTTTCATTACACATCTTTCTCGTTGAGTCATATACAATATTTCATTGAGATCACCATTCAAGAATGTCATTTCCACATATTTAATTAAATTTCCATCTATTTTATGCTAGGAGAGTCAACAAAGCACTAATGGTAGTCAACTATATAATAGGTACAAAAGTCTCTTTTATAATATATGCCCTGCTTTTTACCATACGCTTTTGCAAAATCCCTTTCTTTGTGATTTTCAAGTGAGTCGTATACTTTTTACTTCTTTTGAAAGACCCACTTGCAACCTATAGGCTTACACCGAATGTGGAATCACAAACCCCCAAGTGTCATTTTTTAAAAGAGAATCACGTTCAATTTGCATAACCTTTCTCCATACTTTAATATTTTAAATTCTTTAAGGGAAATTGGTTAGAGTTTTACTATTATACTGATTTCATTTGTAGAATCCAACTTAACTTCCTCAGTAGATTCAGTCTATTGCTTTGCCTTATATGAACTTCTTGTTCTATCTTGAAAATTTCATTGAGTTTTAGATCTTTAACATTTTTCTGACTTGTTTAAAAAAAAATTGCGAAGGTCCAAGTTGTATTATTAGTTATTCTATTTCCTAATCAAAATATCCATCATGTTTACATATTGCTACATAGTTTCCTAAATCCCATATTCATCCAAAGGAGTTTGAAATTCTTCATGAGATATGATTTATACTTTGACATCCTAATTTAAATTTTTCAAATATGGTTCCAAATTACTTGTCCACCCTCAAAGTGTGGAGTCTCACATTGATGTTCTTTTCAAGGGGAAAACTTAGCAAAAATTTCAAGGATTATTAACAATATTATTCTATGGTTCACAAAATATAACATCATGAATAGTAAAAATTAATTTTTTCTTCGTTATGCAAATTATATACTTTTGAAGAATAAAAATATCCTAGAAAGATACATTTTTAATTTTAATGATTCAAGTTACCTATTTTCTCCTTGGGAATCAAAGCATAATAGATAGAGTCAAAAATCTTGAGACATTGAATAGATGGAGGATGACCAAAATAAACTTCACACAAATTCAAATGGTGAAGAGTAGATGAACAAGGTCTATTTCAAAGAGGAATATCTATTATTTCTACTTCTACCCAAAAAAAATAGCCTTTTTACTTTAAAATATAAAATTGTCTTAATGATATTCATGATAGTTATATGCATTCTTTCAACTACATCGTTTTCTTGGAAAGTAAATAGAGTAATGCAATTATGATTAATCTCATTTTGTTTGAGACATTCTTCAAAAACATCCGATGTAAATTCACTACATTTTTTTTTTCAAAGAGTTCCAATTAGAGAGTGGGTTTAATTTTCAGTCAAAATGTGAAATTTCTTTAAAGTTTCAAAATATTCAGATTTATTTCTTGTAAATAAATAAATATCAGTCATTCTATTATGACCATCAATAAACAACATGAAATATTGACAACCTCCAACAAAAATTACTAGTAAGGGACCACATGAATTAGGGTGAATAAGTTGTAACTTTCTTTATGCTCACCAATTTGAACTAGGGAAAAGATCTCTATATTGTTTCACCAAAATGCAAGCTTCACTTTTTCCAATTGTCTTAGGCATAGCTTGGAAATATACAATACCATTTTTTAGCACTAATCTTCCATGTCATATAAGAGTAGCAAAAAATATTACCTTCTTGAATAAAGTAGAAAAACTATTTAAAATTGTTGAGCCTTTATTGAGTTTTAATAATATTTCATATTCCCATCCAATAAATATAACTTGATTATTAGAGTTATTTTTTACTATCGCTTGTCCATCTTCCAATAAAATGTATTATCCTTTTTATAGAATCAACATTAGTGACAACATGTTGCATTACAATTGAGGAAGATAAAATACATAATGAAGAGAAAAACTATAAATTCAAGAAAATTGAGCTAAATGATTCCTTCTAGAACAATCTTAAGACTTGTTTTATATACCAAATATATAGGACCACAAACACCTTTATGATAATCTTAAAAATAATCAATTGATGCCAAATTTTGATATATTATGTAGCTTTAGTTTCTAATACCCAAGGATCATACCAAAATTCATCCATTAAAACATAATAAAGAAAATGCAAATTCATCATGATCGCTACCTAAAGTAAACTAAGTTGTCCCTGATGGTTTATTATCATAGTGGGTTTTATATTTTTGTTTTGACGAGTTTTATTCTTATACCATAATTTTTACATTCACGGGCTTCATGAGTATGTTTTTTACCCTAGAATTTGCAATGCAAGTTTTTTTTTTATCATTTTGGTTGGCATGTTAAAATTGTTCTACTAGTTGTACATCTTTTTTGTCTATTCCTCCATTAATATCCACCTCTTCTTTGATCACTTTGACCATATCTTGAAGAAGATTATTTATTACAAAGATTTTATTTTTGTTAAGCAAGATAGATATTGTCACTATTGGCATAAAAATCTTTCCCCCAAAGGATTTTTCTTGTTCAAATAAATTATTAAATAATTGATTTCAAAAGTGATTTTATTCAATTGATTACTAGTAGAGACTCCAAATAGGTTGCATGAGTTGGTAAGAGTGATTTTATGAAGGCTATAGGATAGGTATTAATCAAATTTTCCACCATGAACATCAACATCTTACTTTATGGATCAAATTTTACAAGCAAAATCCATGGCATCACCACTTTCTGATTCAAGGTTGAAAAATATCAATTAGAATTACATGAAATCCAATTATGAATGTGAATCATATATATTTATTAATTTTTAAGGTGTGTATCAAACCAATTTTCAACCTTGTTTGTGTCAAAATACATCTCCATTAATTGAATCCCTTATCAAGATTAGAGATTTAGAATTCTTATACTTCCAAAAGAATACTTTCTTTAAAAGATATTGGTTCTAAAATTTGGATGTCTCCATCGCATATATTACCTCACAAATTATTCAAAAATGAAAATATTCTCAAAATTTATCTATCGCTCTATCCATGTGTCTTTTTAAGTTAGGATTTCATCGATCATTATCACAATATCTTACATTTTAAATTTTGATTATTACACTAATCTTATTATAAATAATATTTCTTTAATTTATGTTTAAAAAACAAGAGGAAAATTAATAACTGAACATCTCTTTTAGTGTGATATTTGTAGCAAGAAGGAAATAAATAAAAATTTCTAGTAAAGTAGCAACAATACTTAACCACCCACCCCAATCTCGACTAGCTTAAGCTTAGTTTTAATGGCTCAACCAAACATAACCTGGGTCGAATGAGTGGGGGTGGGGTCATCCATGATCATAATGGGAAAATGATTTTAGCTTATGCAATAAATCTTGGTGTTCAATATTATAACTTTGCTGAGGTGGGAGTGGTGTTCTATGGTATTCAAATTACCATGAATGCTAGCTTTTCCAACCTGGACATCAAGGGAAACTCTAGAAATACCATTCTTTTGCTGATGAGGATGACTAAAACTTGTTGGTCCCTTCGAGACCCCATGCTATCAGCTCTCAATCTCATGATTTCTCTTGGGAATAGAAAATCTTCTCACGTTTTTAGAAATGGTAACAAAGTAGTGGATGTGCTAGCTAAGCTTAGTGATTTTACTCCAAATTTAGTAATCTGGGATAATATCTCTCATATCCATGGGCATGTTTGCAAATCAATCAATAATGATGTCAAAGTACTATAAAAAAGAGATTGAGTTGGATCTTTTTCCAGCTCCCTTCATTATTTTCCATGATTTGCAATTATGGAAAATTACCCTCTCTAAGCAATCTTTTCACAAGCCTTTTTATTCTTGGCTCTAGTATTCTTCTCGACATTCAACAGAATAATTTCTCTTGTTTTTCTATCTGCAAATTTTTCCATGGGGGGTGAGTTGGTCCAGGAAGAACCCGCTAATTACGAGATGTGGAAGTAGGATAGGGAGGTTTGGCCTATTACTCAATGAGGTGAATTGGCCTTGTTTGTGGAAGAAATGAAGGGGACTGACCCTAAACTATCTATTGAGTTTACTAACTCCCAGAAGGATGACATCATCACCATTGGTGGGTGCTCCTTCGTTGTGAATGTCAAGTTGATTGCGGAGGTGATGGAGCTTTTGTTGGATGGTGCTTGCATCCCTTGAAAGCCTAAAGGGAACTATTAGAAAGATATGGAGAGGTTTTTGAAAGATGGAGAAAAGTTTAATAGACTTTAGAATGGATACAATAGGAATGACCTTCCTAGGGTGTGGAGAAAAATTGTAGAAGTGTTGATGAAGTACATCATATTAGAGGCTCATTTTCATCATTTTCATACCCATCTCTTTCCCATGCTTAACCATTTTTGCTATAATTGAAAAATGAACTTGCTTTCTTGATTTTTTCATCTCTTCACCTATCCATTAAGAATGTTTAGGGTAAAAGTAAAAAAATCCCCATTCACCAAGGCTTAATTTTTTAGCTCTATCAACATCAGGCAACTTTGTTACCCTCCCTGGCCATTGGGCCAAAAGGAACACTTTGGTCATATGCAATCCCACCGACCCCCTAAGAGCCATAGTCCCACTTTAACATTGGATGAAACCTCTCCCACCACTCATCGTATCACTCATGTCTAGGGAAAAACCCCTACTAACAATGAAACCCCTCCCAACCCCATTAAAAGTGTGGCCTTCCTTGAGGCTACTCCTATTTCTACTTCTGGCTCTGATAATTCAGATAACTCAGATTACAAATCTTGGAATCCTACCCTTAGCAATTATCTTGTGTAAACCCTATTCATGCAGAGGTGTTTGATGTCCCCAATACCCCTCCTGTCATTAACCCTTCTAGCCCCCATAATTCTCCAAAACTCTACATTAATTTGTATGGGTCCTCTACTGACCCCAATGTGGGTAATGATATTTGTGCTTCTTATGATCCCCTGTGAAATAAAATAAATGAAATTTTAGTGATTTTCAATGTCCAAAATGACATCCTCAAGTGGCTTATGGGTCAGTTTATTACTACTAAGGAAAAAATACAAGTGCTAGAAAACAAGGTGCTTGACCAATAGGCACTATGGTCGGGTGAGGTTGAGGATAGTGGACATTGGGATATGCTTTCCTCCCTTGATAAGTCATTTGATCGATGGTTCAATTGGGACAAGGAGGTGGAGGAGCTCAGAGCCCTTATGGGCATGGAGGAGGAGAGAATGAAATTGTAGAAGGATATTGCTACTTTTCACAACAACTAGGACAAAACTATGTAATGTCTCCAAGAGATTAATGATTACAACAAGGAGACTGTGAAGAATACCACTCTGACCATCTAATTTTTTCAACAATAAATTAGGAACATTCATGGAAAAAGAGTGGCTAAGGGTGGTCCTGATGATAGTCACGCACAAAAAAAAGGTAAGGTGGTGGGCAGTTCAGCTCAGGACACTACCATGGAGACCCAAGCTATTCAGAAGGGACCCCTCTCATTCAAGAAGAAGCTCCACTTCCTAGCTAAGGAGTGATAGGAAATTAGTGGTCTTAGGATTTTGGGGACATGTAACTGTTTCGATCCCTTGTTGGTTTTTCTCTTTCTACTATTTTTTTTTCTTGCTGGTTGGTTAGTACTATTTCTTTTATTTTTTTCTTTCTAGGTGTTTCACTTCTCATGAACCCCTCATTTAGCCTCAATTATTGTTTTGTAAAAGGGTATGGGCCCTTCCCATCTTAATCTAATCAAAACAATACGTAACCTTAGAATCTTTCATGTGACTTGAAATATTTGATTGATAGGTGTAATTGATAATAGATTGGTGGTCCTTTGTACAAAAACCACCCCTTTCAAAAAAAATTACACCTAACACTCAAGAACACATCTCTATCTCCCTTATGACAATAATATTGTTTGATTTCCTTTTTTTATATTTATCGCTTGTAGATATTTTTTATTGTAGCATGGATGGAGACATTTTTTATTTATTACTCTATTGTCATTTAAGTTATTCTTAAACATCATCTAATTCAACAATTAGAAGTTATTTTTTCTTAGTAAAAATAGTTCACAATTATTTATTACTTTTTGCTATGGATGAGATTTAAGATTACTATTTGACCATTGAATTTGTTGATATCTAGATATCTAGAACATATCATTCATATAAGAGAATCTCTATTTATTTTTTATAGATTCATAGAGATGAAAAGATAGATGCTCTAAACCCTACAAAATAGATGATTTCAAAATCAATACTTGTATTTAATCTCCTTTAATTTTCTATGTTGTTGCAGGGGTGGAGGGCCTAGCTTGATTGGTCAAAGCTTGGACTGTTGTAGGTAAGAGTTCACGAAGTCCCCTCCATCATCGTGGTACTGAAGGGTGTGTTGTGCGAGTGTCATTGGTCACATAAAAAAAAGTTATTAGATGCACTACAATTTATAGGAGGCTACTTGATTCTTGTAATCTAAAAAAAAAATTATGTTGTAGTTATAAATCATTGAATGGCTTATATTCTTATACTACTATTAAACAAAAAATGAAACAATAGAAAATAATACTATTTATTATTATTTGAAATAAATATTTATAAATTTATTTATAAAACAACCGAAAATTGAATATTTAATATTAACCCATACGATTTTTATTTACAAATTTAAATACCTATTTTAGCTCTAGCATAGAGTACTCTCCTTTTGTGTGATTCTAATCATCTTGTAAAGAGGGAAAGAGTAGGTAGTACTTTTTGTAATAGTATATGATGCTTATCATCTAAAAATTTTATTGATGTGGATTAAACTCAAGGATGCACATGCAATCTCAACCATTTTAGATAAAATGAAAGAGAAATAGTTATGGTTGAATCAATAGTTGTGTGTTAACTCAGTGGGATATGCTTGCTTAAAAATAAGACTAAAAATTGAAAAAATTACACTAATTAATATAATAATTGTCTTTTGAATTATAAAATGTCATTAGAGTATTAATATTAATTTTTTTAACATAATTATATTTAAAAGAATTTTTTACATTAATATTAATTGTAAAAATATGCTCTATTTTTAGTTTTCCTATTTTCTTTGATCTTTGTTCTAGTTTCCTCCAGTACAACTTTTTAGACTTTGTGACACCCCTCCGATTTGTTATGTTTTCTTTGACAGCCTAGATACTTTGTTAGACCTTATTTTATGTTATTGTTATTCTATCACTGACAGTGGAGCGATGATAGACTATATTGATGTGATGATACATTATATGCATGGTGATTATGTTTGACATGCTTTATGTTTGCATAGATGCTTAGTTGAGATGAAATTGCTATACATGGTTATTATAGTTTAATAGATATTTTATCTCATCAGTTGATGTGACATTGTATTGGTGAAGAGGATGGTATTGCATCACTCGTTTGTGAGTTCCCTGTGATTTTCGCGATTCTCTCTTCATGGTGTGTATGAATTATTATCTAGATACATGTACGACATTTGCTTTGTTTGTAGGTTTGCAGGTACTAGACAACGGCTTCACCTGGTTTCACAGATATGAGCGTGTCCACTACTCAACAGTAATTTTGATTGGGAGATAGTAACTGGTTAACCTTGTCAAACCTTTACCATAGCACAATGTGTCGTCAGTCTGTGTTATGGTCATGTTCTTTATCCATGTTGGTCTTGGTATTTTATTTATCGTGCAAGTTTAAATTGTAAGGATTAAATTATAAGTTGTGATTAAGTATTTAATTAATATGGAGACCTGATTATAAATAAATTAATTTAATTTAAGTTATTATAAAGTAATTTTAATTATTAGATAAAATGTGGATTTAAATAAATAAGTGATTTAAATGTGATTTGAATTAAATATATTTTTTTTAATTTTATATACATATTTTGGGAAAAGATCTTAGAAATATCTTGGTTGTTAAAGAAAAAGATATTTGTTGTGTTAACTGGAAGTTAGAAGGTTTTTTTTTCTAATTGTCTTAAAATTGATTTCCGGGGAGATTGATTGAAATTTGTGAGAAAAGAGGAAGTTGTTTCAAGGGAAAAAAGAGAGGTTTTTGGAAATGGGAGAATTGTTTTGTGGCTTGAAGAAATTGTAAATCTTAGAAGCTCTCTGATAATTTTAGGAATCTAGTTTGTTGTATTCTTGGTTGTGGATTATTTCTGTTCTCTGGGAAGTGGCAATTCTTCTGGAGGAAGCTTTGGTAGCTCTAGAAAATTGAAGATTAAAGGGAAGCTCGACATCAATCTTTGAGTCGTCTGATCTTCTGGAATAGGTTTCTTTATTACTTTGTTAATTTTAATTTGAAAGAGAAAAGTTAAATTATTATTGTATAGCAAATTGGAAAAGTTTAGAAGAGGATCTCTTTCATTTTAAAAGCTTTTGTTTTTTCAATAAATTTTCGTGATTGTTACAACCTCTGTAGAAAAATAATTTAGATCCTCTGTGTAAATTGATTAAATTTGAAATAGATTTATACAAAAGAAAATTATAGATAAATTTTAGAACTTCTCTTGAATTTAAATCAAAACTTAGAAAACCTCTTTCTGGAAAATTGAATTTAGTCTTCTTTGTAGAAAATGGTAAATTACTGTGAAGGTTTTAGATATCTGTAGGAATGATTTTTAACACAATAGATAATTCAAATGAAAATAATTGTGAATTTAGGAAACCTCTGTAAAAATATTTCTACATTATCTCTGTAGAAAACTTTTGAGAAAAATAATTTATCCTCCTATAGAAAATTCTATTAAATTTGTCATTTGTAGCTATTGTAATTGAAATACTCACACATATATTTATATATATGTATATACATTGTGATATGTAGAAGTCTTTATAAAAAAAAAAAATAGAATGGAAAAATCGTCATATGACAAACATTGTATAACACAGGGAATTTATTTAAAAATAAATAAAAATATTATTTTGTTTGGGGAAGGCTGGGGCTACCCCACAACTGCCCCCATTGGGAGGCGACTATGGAGGTAGCACCGCTGCCTTCACAGGCAGCCAACGTTGCTTCCAGAACGTGCCCCACACATGGGGTAGGCTATGGTAGCAGCCACAACCCCTGTACTCAGCCATGTATGGCTTGATAGTTATTTCGTCCGCCTTCTTTTAATTCGGCGAATTCTTATTTTATTATAATTTTTTTATTAATATGTATAATATTTATAATATGTATAATATATGTAATATATATATATATATATATATATATATATATATATTATTTTAATATTTTGCCATTAGTGATTATTGGAAATTATTTTTAGATAATTAGATAGAATATATAATTATATGTATACACACACACACACACACACACACACACACACACACACACACACACACACACACACATATATATATTTAAATGGTTGTTTTATTATAAATGCATGTAAATGCATAAGTGGTTATTATAAAAGATGTTTTTCTTTTAGAAGGCAAGTATATGATTTTTAAATAAATATTGGAATAGAATAATTTGATTTAATAATTTGATAATACAGATATATATTTATTTAATAATGTTATTTAGGTGCATGCAAGCACGAGTAGTTAAATAGAAATTTTTAATTATTGTAATTGTGAAATTGAGTTATTTGATATGTGTAGTTGTGAAACTAAAGGTTAAACATGTAATTTTATTTGGTTGTCGATTTATTAATTGGAATCATGCTTGAATGTTATGATCTATTGGATTTAGGAAATCCGAATGGTAGCACTTTTAATTACATGAGATTGTTTATTTGAATTTCTAGTATTTATGTAAATGGGTATTGTGGGGGATATTTGTTGTAGAGAAAATATAAGTCTTCCAGATTGTAATTGTGAAAGGGTTGTCATTTATGTTATTCACCCTTGAGATTTCCTTGGGTAGTGCATGTAGTTGGATTCAATATTGGACATCCATAGGGATGTGTTATCTCTTGTGTTATGTTATTATCAGTTTGTGCACTGTCTACCCTTGGGTTGTAGAATGAGTTATTATGTTGTCGATAGGGGAATGGCTGTCAATGGGGGTCGGGACACAAAGTGGTCCCAGGATAACTCGTGTGAAAGTAAGTTTAATCAATGGAAATTAAATAACCTATATTAGGGGAAAGGGTAGTTAATACATTTAACTTGATTTTTAGCCTCGCTCATTGGCTCAAGGGCTTGTGTTAGAATTTAGATGAGTCAGAAAGGCCTGGAATGGTAAGATCATTATCTTGTCTTCTCGAAAGATAATCGATTCCACACTAGTGTGCATGTGGGACCAGAGTTCGTAAGAGGTTACAGGGATAACCCAAGATGGGGGCCAAGACTTAGGAAGATCTCCTTAGGATAACCAATGCAACCTTTGTGATGAAAATCCTCCTATGACAATAGTTAGTTTGTATTGTACAGTGGTTGTTCTTGATTCAGTGATTCTGGAAGCAATGTAACCCTATGTTTTGTATTTACTGACCTATAGTGTGGTTTTGTACTTTTCCCGTGTATAGAGGTAGTAGGCTTGTCTTGGTTACCTGTTAATATCTCCTAGCATGGGGGTTGGTTCTACGGGTACCACATGGCTGGGTGGCATGCACCTTACACTGTTAGGTTCTCTCTTCATGTTCGTGATGGTGGGATCTTCTAGTTTGAGGAGCTTGTGTGTTTCTATGGATTTGTACTTCTAAGTATATTCATTGTAATAGTGGGGCACTATATATTTGTATTCCTTATTGTAATCAAGGAGGATTCCTTGAGTTGTAATTGTAACATTATGTATGATCTATTCATTGTTAGATTAAAATTGTATATATCATTTTGAAGTGGTGTTGTATCTATGGAAATATGTTCATTACATTTCCATGTTTAATTATTATGCAATTGGTTAATTCTTTGTTGTATGTTGTTATCATGAGTTAATTTCATATGCTATGTTTTAGAATAACTTTGTAAGTTTTTTGAAATTCACATGTAGATGTGTTGCGTGGCCTAAAGGATGTATGTGTTAGAGTAGTTTACTTCACTCATCATTGTTACTCTTTTTAATAAGGAAAAAAATTAGTTACAGTGCTTTTGCAGTGTTGCATTATCCTCTAGGTTGCGGGATGAGGTTTTACACTTGGTGTCAAAGCCTAGGTTTAAGCACTGGTAACTCTGGGTTAATTTGGAAACCATTAAGTTGTTTGTGTAGGATTTAAGTTGCATATCTTGTCTTACACCTTGGTGTGTTTGTGCAGGATCATGCCACATAGGAGAGGTCGAGGTCATGGTTGTGGCCGTAGAGGCAGACATGGAGGTAGTTAGCAGAACTCACCTCCACTTGTTTCTCATGATTCAGATCATGAGGAACAGCAGGCTTCCAAAAAAAATTTGGGAGGTGGTATTCAGAATCCAGGTCCACCAGGGATCATGGGCACTCAGTTGCGTCAATTATTGGAGGAGACTCTTGCCTATCTTGGACCAAGACAGGAGTTAGATCAGATTATTGTTAGAGAGAGGGATGTAACAACTCAGTCAAAGGCAGTTGTAGCTGCACATATGAGAGATTTACTTAGAGCTCGACCCCCCTTATTTGATGGATCAGGCAACAGTTTAGAGGCTGAGACCTGGCTGATTGACCTGAACAGATGCTTTGCTATGCACCCGTATGGTAGCAATACCAGAGCTAGATGTGTGATTATGCACCTAAGAGGCTTTGCTTCCACGTGGTGGAGATTGGAGGAGCAGAAGCCCCATATTGATATCAGTATTGTATCTTGGGAGATGTTTCTAGAGAGGTTCCATGCCATATTTCTCTCTGATCATTGGCGACAGTGATGTGGTGATGAGTTCCATACTCTATGACAAATGATTATGATAGCGGAACAATATGAGCGTCATTTTTACGAGCTCAAACAGTACGCAGGTATTGGTGATGATGAGGGCATGTTGGTGCAACACTTTCTTAGGGGCTTAAATGCCCAAATCAGTGGAGGTGTGCAGGTTTTCGAACCCAAGACTATGGAGACTGCGGTAGACAAGGCTAGACTTGTAGAGGAGAATTTGGTGATGGCATTGGGTGGTCATGTTGGAGTACAAGTGGGAAACACTTCAGCTACAGGGCCTAGTGCAAGTAGTGGTCAGACTCAGGGAGTTGGACCACCTAGGGCACATCAGACACCAACACAGAGTGGAAAGTACCAAAACTCACAGGGAAAATGAAAGGATTTTCCACCTACGCAGAATGACAGATATCAGTCAGGGGGTGATTGGAACTAGAGGCGTTTCAAATGCTTCAGTAATGCACAGCTAGCACATAGTACTCAGTCTACCTTTAGGGGTAGTGTTAAGCAGTCTAGTGCACCTTCTAGAGGCAGAGGTTTTGGCAGGGGTACCGGGTGTTTTTCTTGTGGCCAACAGGGTCACATAGGTTGACAATGTCCCAATAAGGGCACATCAGGATATACACAGAGGCCAATGGTGTTAGAGCCAACTATTGGAGATGCAGGTAGAGGATATCATGTATTTGTTGCGGTTGATAACCACCAGGCTGACCACCAAAGCACAGTGGTGGAGACTATTGGTATGTTGCAGGGTAACAGAGTTACCATTTTATTTAATTTAGGAGCCTCCGACTCATTTATTTCATCGCCCATCGTGGCACGTGATAGACTGGGGGCAGTAAGGAAAGAGGGTAAGTGGCAGGTCGAATTAGCATCTGGTGCTAGAGTTGTTGTACAAATGTCCTATGTACCAAATTGTAGATTGGAGATTGGTTCTTTCCACACTACTACAGATCTTCACGTTATACCATTAGGTTCTTATGACATTGTCCTAGGGATGGATTGGCTCGATGCTCATAGGGTTGTGATTGATTGTCGACGCAAGTCGATACGATGCATCGATGCATCTGGTAGTGAGGTTGAGTTAGTAGGGTCCAGAGACCTATATCATTGAGGGTGATCTTGGCTATGCAGCTGAGAAGATGTGTTCATCAGGGATGTCAGTTATTTGTTGTGACAGTAGATGACTTGGAGATGGGTGATAGAGAGGAGAAGGTGTCTATAGATAGCCACCCCATGCTTCAGTAGTATGTAGATGTTTTTCCAAATGATATTCCAGGGATGCCACCTCAGCGTGACATAGACTTCAAAGTTGATCTTTTACCTGGTTCTAAACCCATTTCATGTACCCCATACCGTATGACGACTCAAGAGCTTAAAGAGCTCTGCTTGCAGCTTGAGGAGTTGTTGGAGCAGGGTTTCATCCACCCTAGTGTTTCACCTTGGGGAGCACTGGTGATCTTTGTGAAGAAGAAGAATGGTTCTTTTCGTCTGTGCATAGATTACCGATAGTTAAATAAGCTCACCATCAGGAATCGATATCCTCTACCTAGGATCGATGACTTGTTTGATCAGGTCAAGGGTGCTACCGTCTTTTCTAAGATCGATCTTAAGTCAGGATACCATCAATTGTAGATTGTGGAGTCTGATATTCATAAGACAATGTTTCACACATGATACAGTCACTACGATTTTACAGTGGTACCATTCGGGTTGACGAATGCGCCATCTATATTCATGAGTCTAATGGACAGATTTTTTCGCACATACCTGGATAGATTTGTAGTGGTATTCCTCGATGACATATTGATTTATTCTAGGACAGTTGAGGAGCATGAGGAACATTTGAGGCAGGTATTGCAGTGTTTAAGGGATAATAAGTTGTATGCCAACTTGTCCAAATGTGAGTTCTTCAAAACTGAGGTCAAGTACCTTGGTCATGTTATATCAGGAGATGGCATTACAGTGGATCCTGCTCAGATCCAAGAAATCATGGATTGGCCTACGCCCACAAATGTGGCAGAGATACATAGTTTTATGGGGCTAGCAGGTTACTATAGGCATTTTGTTCAAGACTTTTCTAGGGTAGGGCATCCTATCACTTCTCTTCAAAGGAAAAGGAAGAAGTTTGATTGGTCAGAGTAGAGTGAGGTTGCATTTCAGACATTGAAGGAGATGCTGATTAGCGCACTGATCCTTGCAATACTTGATCCTACAAGAGACTTTGTTATATGTGCAGATGCATCTTTGGAGGGGTTAGGAGCGATATTGATGCAGGATGGTCGAGTCATTGCGAACGAGTCGCGCAAGCTTAAGGATCACGAGTTGAACTACCCCACGCATGATCTTGAGTTAGCTGCAGTTGTACATGCTTTGACTCGATGGAGACATTTCTTATTGGGGCACCGTTTTGAGTTACACAGTGACCATCGGAGTCTATAGTACATCTTCACATAGCCTAACCTTAATGCTAGGAAAAGGCGATGGATGGAGTTCCTCTGTGAGTATGATTTTTAGGTGAAGTACATCTAGGAGAAGGAGAATGTTGTGGCCGATGCTCTCAGTAGACAGAGGCACAAACTATTTGAGATGACTCTTACTATGGATTTGAGGAGCTAGATTCTTACCGCACTTCCTATAGAGAGCTGGTACTAGGAGGCAATCTGAGATTGAGTCAGGAAGGACTTTGGAGGGTAGGTACTCAGGATATTCTTTGGAGACAGATGGGTTATTGAGATATATGGGATGTATATATGTTCCATCTTCGGAAGGTCTTCGTACCTTGATTTTTCCATAGGTACACCGGGCACCTTATTCAACTCACCTTGGATTGAAGAAGATGTTTGTCGATTTGTGACCACTTTACTTCTAGGTAGGTATGAAGCGAGATATCGCTGATTATGTATCACGATGTTTGGAGTGTTAGCAAGTTAAGGCTGAACACCAACATCTGGCTGGTCTTCTACAGCCTCATTTGGTTCCTAAGTGGAAATGGGACATCATTTCATTGGATTTCATTGTTGGTTTACCCAACTCTTCACGATGACATGATGCGATTATGGTGATGGTAGATAGGTTGATGAAGGTGGCACACTTCTCACCTATCTATTCCTCCTATAACGCTTCATCAGTTGCTAGAGTGTTCATGGAGGACATTATGAGGTTGCATGGTATTCTGAGTCAGATTATTTCTGATAGGGATCCTGTGTTTATTCAGCTCTTTGGACATCATTACAGCATGCTATGGGGACACAGTTGAACTTCAATTCAACGTATCACCCCGAGACAGATGGAAAGACTAGGAGGGTCAATCAGATCCTTGAAGATATGATTCGCATGTATGTTATGGACTAGTAGACACGATGGGAGGATGCTACCAGGATGAGAGAGCTCTACCCTTATTTGTTCGCAGGATTCCAAGAGTAAGCCTGATCTTAGGGGGGGAGGATGTGACACCCCTCCGATTTGTTATGTTTTCTTTGACAGCCCAGATACTTTATTAGACCTTATTTTATGTTATTGTTATTCTATCGCTGACAGTGGAGAGATGATAGACTATGTTGATGTGATGATACATTATATGCATGGTGATTATGTTTGCATAGATGCTTAGTTGAGATGGCATTGTTGTACATGCTTATTGTAGTTTAATAGATATTTTATCTCATCAATTGATGTGACAAATGTTGTATTGGTGAAGAGGATGGTATTGCATCACTCGTTGGTGAGTGCCCTACATGATTTCATCGATTCTCTCTTCACGGTTTGTATGAATTATTATCTGGATACATGTACGACATTTGCTTTGTTTGTAGGTTTGTAGGTACCGAACAACGGCTTCACTTGGTTTCACGGGTCTAACCATGTCCACTACTCAATAGTAATGTTGATTGGGAGATAGTAACTGGTTAACCTTTTCAAACCTTTACCCTAGCACAATGTGTCGTCAGTCTGTGTCTTGGTCATGTTCTTTATCCATGTTGGTCTTGGTATTTTATTTATCGTGCAAGTTTAAATTGTAAGGATTAAATTATTAGTTGTGATTAAGTATTTAATTAATATGGAGACCTAATTATAAATTAATTAATTTAATTTAATTTATTATAAAGTAATTTTAATTATTAGATTAAATGTGGATTTAAATAAATAAGTGATTTAAATTAAATAAATTGTTTTAAATTTTAAATACATATTTTGGGAAAAGATCTTAGAAATATCTTGGTTGTTAAAGAAAAAGATATTTGTTGTGTTAACTGGAAGTTAGAAGGTTTTGTTTTCTAATTGTCTTAAAATTGATTTCTGGAGAGATTGATTGAAATTTGTGAGAAAAGAGGAAGTTGTTTCAAGGGAAAAAAGAGAGGTTTTTGGAAATGGGAGAATTGTTTTGTGGTTTGAAGAAATTGTAAATCTTAGAAGCTCTCTGATAATTTTAGGAATCTAGTTTGTTGTATTCTTGGTTGTGGATTATTTTTGTTCTCTGGGAAGTGGAAATTCTTTTGGAGGAAGCTTTGGCAGCTCTGGAAAATTGAAGACTAAAGGGAAGCTCAGCATCAATCTCTGAATCGTTCGATCTTCTAGAACAGGTTCTTTATTACTTTGTTAATTTTAATTTGAAAGAGAAAAGTTAAATTATTATTGTATAGCAAATTGGAAAAGTTTAGAAGAGGACCTCTTTCATTTTAGAATCTTTTTTTTGAAATAAATTGTCATGATTGTTACAGCCTCTGTAGAAAAATAATTTAGATCCTCTTTGTAAATTGATTATTTGAAATAGATTTATACAAAAGAAAATTATAGATAAATTTTAGAACCTCTATTGAATTTAAATCAAAACTTAGAAAACCTCTTTCTGGAAAATTGAATTTAATCTTCTCTGTAGAAAATGGTAAATTACTGTGAAGGTTTTAGATCTCTATAGGAATGATTTTTAACACAATAGATAATTCAAATAAAAATAATTGTGAATTTAGAAACCTCTGTAAAAATATTTCTACATTATCTCTGTAGAAAACTTTTGAGAAAAATAATTTATCCTCCTATAGAAAATTCTGTTAAATTTTCCATTTGTAGCTATTTTAATTGAAATACTCACACATATTTATATATATGTATATACATTGTGATATGTAGAAGTCCTTATAAAAAAAAAATCAGAATGGCAAAATTGTCGTATGACAAACATTGTATAACGCAGGGAATTTACTTTAAAAAAAATAAAAATATTGTTTTGTTTGGGGAAGGCTGGGGCTACCCCATAGCCGCCCCCATAGGGAGGCGACTATAGAGGCAACACAACTACCTTCACAGGAAGTCAGCGCTGCTTCCACAGTGTGCCCCAAACATGTGGTAGGCTATGGTAGCAGCCGCAGCCCCCGTACTCAGCCATGTATGGTTTGATAGTTATTTCGTCTGCCTTCTTTTAATTTGGAAAATTCTAATTTTATTATAATTTGTTTATTAATATATATAATATTTATAATATATATAATATGTAATATATATATTATTTTAATATTTTACCATTAGTGATTATTGGAAATTATTTTTAGATAATTAAATAGTATGTATATTTATATGTATATATATATATATATTTATTTATTTAAATGGTTGTTTTATTATAAATGCATGTAAATGCATAAGTGGTTATTATAAAAGATGTTTTTTATTTTAGAAGGCAAGTAGATGATTTTTAAATAAATATTGGAATAGAATAATTTGATAATATAGATATATATTTATTTAAGAATGTTATTTAGGTGTATGCAAGCACGAGTAGTTAAATAGAAATGTTTAATTATTGTAATTGTGAAATTGAGTTATTTGATATGTGTAGTTGTGAAACTAAAGGTTAAACATGTAATTTTATTTGGTTGTCGATTTATTAATTGGAATCATGCTTGAATGTTATATTTTAGTATGAGATATTGATCTATTGGATTTAGGAAATCCGAATGGTAGCACTTTTAATTACATGAGATTGTTTATTTGAATTTCTAGTATTTATGTAAATGGGTATTGTGGGGGATATTTGTTGTAGAGAAAATATAAGTCTTCCAGATTGTAATTGTGAAAGGGTTGTCATTTATGTTATTCACCCTTGAGATTTCCTTGGGTAGTGCATGTAGTTGGATTCGGTATTGGACATCCGTAGGGATTTGTTATCTCTTGTGTTATGTTATTATTAGTTTGTGCATTGTCTACCCTTGGGTTGTAGAATGAGTTATTGTGTTGTCTATAGGGGAGTGTCTTTCAACAGGGTCTGGGACACAAAGTGGTCCCAGGATAACTCATGTGGAAGTCAATTTAATCAGTGAAAATTAAATAACCTATATTAGGGGAAAGGGCAGTTAATACATTTAACTTGATTTTTAGCCTCACTCATTGGCTCAAGGGCTTGTGTTAGACTTGAGATGAGTTGGGAAGGCCTGGAATGGGAAGATCATTATCTTGTCTTCTTGAAAGATAATCGATTCTACACTAGTGTGCATGTGGGGCCGAAGTTCATAAGAGGTTACTAGGATAACCCAAGATGGGGGTCGGGACCTAGGAAGATCTCCTTAGGATAACCAATGCAACTTTTTTGATGACCTCCTATGACAATAGTTAGTTTGTATTGTACAGTGGTTTTTCTTGTTTCAATGATTCTAGAAGCAATGTAACCCTATGTTTTGTATTTGTTGGTACAGTGTTGTTTTGGACTTTGCCTGTGTCTAGAGGTAGTAGGTTTTTCTTGGTTACCTGTTACTATCTCCTAGCATGGGGGTTGGTCCTACGGGTACTACATGGCTGGGTGGCATGCACCTTACACTGTTGGATTCTCTCTTCATGTTTGTGATGGTGAGATCTTCTAGTTTGAGGAGCTCATGCGTTTCTATGGATTTGTACTTCTCTTATATTCATTGTAACAATGGGGAACTATATATTTTTATTCCTTATTTGTAATCAAGGAGGATTCCTTGAGTTGTAATTGTAACATTATGTATGATCCATTCATTATTAGATTAAAATTGTATATATCGTTTTGAAGTGGTGTTGTATCTGTGAAAATATGTTCATTACATTTCCATGTTTAATTATTATGCAATTGGTTAATGCTTTGTTTTATGTTGTTGTTATTGAGTTAATTTTATATGCTATGTTTTAGAATAACTTTGTAAGTTTTTTGAAATTCACATGTAGACGCATAATGTGGCCTAGAGGATGTATGTGTTACAGTAGTTTATTTCACTCATCATTGTTACTCTTTTTAAGGAAAAAAATTAGTTGTGCTTCCGTAGTGTTGCATCATCCTCTAGGTTGTGGGACGGGGTTTTACAGACTTAATCTTTGTTACTTTCCTATTCTTAATTATAGATCTAGAATATAAAATGTAAAACATATACAATTAAATCCAAAAATTGTTTTTATCAATACTACATGAATTATGAAAAACTCATACTAACTATCATTAAAATTATGTATACTTATGTTATCTCTGTTGGAAACCTTGTAAGAAACTCATATATGGGTGGCTCCAGGGATTTTTATTCTAGAATTCCAAATCCAGTAAATAGGTAATACAAAAGAGTTTATTTGAGGAAATTACTTGTGCTGACTTCGGACCATCAATTGGAAAAATCTTTTGTTGAGTCATAACTGTGCTTGTCGGTCAGATTTCTTTTCTTCAAAAGATTTGTAGGTAGTACTAAAAGAGATATAACCTCCATTGTCAAAGAATTTTTTGTCTCAGACTGCAGTTTTTTCCTTTGTTCATACTGCTAAAAACGCGTTCATGGTATTACAGTTTTGGAAATCAATTTCAACAGTTTCACTATTTTAATTGGATGGAAATCCAGCTAAGCTTTACGGTGCGAGCTGCAACTATGGCATTACCCATTTCTGTCATTTTGCATTTAAGCTAACATTAACAACTCACTCTACTATTTTCATCTTAATTATCATCCTACTTATGACCAGACTGATGTAAGAAAAGAAAAATATTAGACATTTCACCTACCAAGCCATCATCACCTTTTTAAAAAATAATTATTTTATTCAGTAAAATATTATATTATTAATAATCCTATTTTAAGTTACAATAGATACATTTATAATGATGGATCAAGTATAATTTTTAAGTAATTATTATATATAAAGATGTGTCGTAAATTTTATAATTTTCTTTTTTCGAGTATATTCTAGATTATCTAGAAGTTTCATCTGTTTTTCTCATATTAGAGTGTAAAGGATATGTTCCATATTTTCATTTTTAGCTCATTTTTCTTAAAATCAAAATACTCTAAAAGGAAATATGTACAACCCAAATTTACATCATTGATAAGATTTCAATCTCTAAATTTTAAATATTAAAGTTACAAAATATAACCGTAATAAGCCATTAAGTATATGTCATTTTCATTGATTCGCTAATAACAAATAATTTAATAGTCAAATATGATTTTTTGCTTTAAAAAAACAACTATATTCCATTGTCGCTTGTCCTATACTTTTTGGATTCTTCACTATACCCACTCTAAAAATAATTCCTTGTTAAGTAATTACAAAAGCATTGCTAGCATTCATGTCCAAGGCTTCCATCATCCAAAAGTCCTACTTGTGTTTATAATTAGCATACACCACATGTGTAGTAGCTCATTGTTTGAAGAATACATATGGAGTTGTACACTTGGAGACTCACAAGGATGGTGATGGGAGATGTTTTGAGCCTTTGTTAGCCATTTTCATAAGGTTTTAAGATACACTATACTATCTTACACAAATATGCTTGTATTATTACTATGCAATTCTAATAGCTACCTTTACAATGAAAGGAAATTCATTTCATGTGTCACAACCTTCCAAGTCAAAACTTTGGTTCAAATTAATTTATTAAAATCCTATTAGGTGAAATCATAACCATTCTAATGAAAATAAAAATATGAGATAATGTGGAGGAGACTAAAAATAAGGACAATTTATGCATTCAAGACTCAATTTGAGGTTCAATTGGATATAATATTATATCCAATTTGAACACTTATTATTTGTTTGGAATTTTAATTTTACCTAACTTCTAGATGCAATGTTTTGTTAATGGAAGCTTTGAAATTATACAAAAAAGGTGTAATCTTTTAGTTGTATTTAGGTGATAGCATAAAAGAGTGACACTTTTTTGTCTAAGTGAACCACACAAATCAACATTAAAAATAAATTAAAATCTCTCAAACAAATAAAATATCTCATCAAGAATTTTAAGATAATATAACCTAATATTTTGTGATATTTGATATGTAGACCGTTGTATCTCTAGTAAAAAAAATTATTTAAAAAATTCTCTTATTTTAAATATTTTTTATTAAAAAAATTCTTATACTTCATAACATTTTTTAGCAAGTAATATTTTCTGATAATGCATGGCTTGAACTACATAAGGCTAATTTGAATATTTTTTAAACATAGTTTTTTTTGGGATTTGGTTAACTCATAAAGTTTATAATTTTTAGCCAAAGATGAACTAGTGATGCAACTATCTGGATTCCTCCTTTCGAAAGCATTATTGTCCTCCTAATTTAACATATACAATCCAAATCCATGAGAATAATATCTAGTATACGAACAAGGCCTATGAGCTTACTAGTTCAATAGGGGTTTGAATCTTGGTGATATCAATAACAAACTGTAGACACGCAAAATTGGCATAATGCATTCGATTAGGTCATATTCATCCATTCAGCAAATAAATCAAGTTTATTTATCAATCTCCTAAAGTCATCAGTTTAAATTTAATAAATCAACTTGATCCTAACATCACCCTCCTTGATTAAATAAATCAATCCTTTATTTAATTAAGTCTGAAATCACCTTTCATCCCTTTTTGATTTAAATAAATCAAAATATTCAAGTCAAACGGGTCAAAGCATCTAATCATCATTAAGTTAATTTAACCCTGATTAACCTAATCTAACCACCCATCACATCCTCTAGCTATTCCCACTTGCACCAATAAATCATTTTAATTCATTTAAAAATTCAGCATTTTCCATCAACATGGCATCTTTGAGGAATATTCCCTCAAGTTTGAATTCAAAAACAAGTGGACATGTACATCCAACAAAGAATTTATGAGCTCTTGCATGGCTCTTACATGTCCCTTGCACAAGTCAAACTCAGCATTTACTCTCAAATTCAAATTTGAAATCTCCCTCTCTTTGGCACATTGACCAAAATGTGCTCATCCTCCAACCTATGACAAGTTGACAAGTGACCTCTTTTCATTGGTTTGTTTTTAGTCCCATATCCTCCATGTTTGGCATTCTTTTATCCCTTTTGGCCATAAATAGAGGTCTCCTCTATTGTTCAACTCCTCTACAATCTTGAGATCTTTCTCCATATCATTGTCATTTGAATCCATATCATCTTAGCATTCCATATCATTCTTCATAGCATTTTCATCATGGAGCTTAGCAAAGGATTGAGAAAGGGCTATTTTCCACAATAGCACCAATCCAATATGAGATAGAGTTTGATTCTTTCTTATGCTTTCACTTATTTCATTTGATATTTTGTTGTTTTGATTGCATTATGAAGCATGATTCAATATTTCATAGGAGTTGCTTAGTTTGTTTTTACTTCATTTGGCTAATAACTCTAAAGTTTTTTGATATTTGAGGTAAATGCAGATTTTAGCAACCAAAAAATGGTGCTAGAAGGAGGGCTTAGAGCATAAGATCATCAGCCAATCGCCTTTGGTTCTTGTTTCATTACTTATGGTTTACATTGTTGCATCTTGATTCTTGAAATTAATATCTATTGTTTCAAATGTCATGTATTTTAGCTACAATTGATTGCTTTAGAGTTTTTGAGGTCTGCTCTATGCTTAAACAATTGTGTACTTAACATACCCAATGCATTGGCTTGTATTTATGAGTGATGCAATGTTTCCAAAACAGAATAGATATTTAGGCCTGCGCATTATCTCACACGCATTATTTCTTAGGGATCCTAATCTAATGTTGAGACTTTTTAAGCTTTTGTAATGTGAGAATCTGAGGTATCCTTTAAATTCTGACATTTAGCAGTTGGCTGATATAAATGCATTCTGCGTATTTTGTTGTGTGTCTATACCTGACAAGTGCATTTGCTTGAATGTTTTTCCTTACTCACTTTCTTTTGTCTTCTTCGTACACTGGCCAATTACATTAGCTTTAGAAGTCTTTGAAAGCTATTAATTACTAGCCCATCGATCTGATGTAAAAGCACCTCATTCAAGGCACAGTCATTCATCTTCCCGTTGTCAACATCACGCACAACTTCCACATCGATATTTTGAATCTATTACTAGCTAACAGAGCATAGATCTCCATTGCGTAGACCTCCATTCACTGGTACAGTGTTAGTCAATGATATCAAAGTGCATTTTAACTATTTCAGGTGATGGATTGTTAGATGAATATTTAATTGTTTGGCTGATAATCTGTTGATAAGGCAGATCAGTGCCAGTGGATTGCAATTTACACTTTTCCGTGAAAGATCAATATTCTATTATTTTTCCATAGTACTGTTTATTCAGTCCCCTTTTTAAGTGAATATCAAGTTTATTAAATGTTCTGCATTATGGTTACCTGATAGCAAGGGGGTATTAGATCCTCTTGTTTAACAGAGAGGCATTTTATCAGCATTTGATTTTAAATAGTTTCACATGACTAACAACAAGGATTTTGGAGAACACCAAAACTTGGATAAGCTGATAATAAATAATGCATATGCTCATCTGGCTTATATGAGCTCCTTGGATTATGAACTATTTAGTATACCATGGAATGCTTATTATCTTTATCTTGGAATTCAATAATCTGAGAATTTTATTTAATCAAAATCTGTAGGTACTAAAATTTATTCATGACCTAATTTTGTAAACTAGACTTTTATAATCAGGTATTGCAGTACTTAATCTCTACTATCCAATATACAAGTTTTTAAGCCTCGTATCTATGATACTGAGTACTATTTCATCTCAGATATCTAGTCTTATGATATTAACTGGTAAGTGATTTCTTCTTATTACTATCTTTGTATGATTTTTGTTACAATTATGGCATTGATTGAATCTGGTATCCATTTGCCTCATCTTTACATTCTTGGCCATAGATTTCCATGTATTGTACGTTGAAGATTTTTGTAAGAACAATGACAAGTGGCCTCTTTTCAATATATATGGCTGCTTATCTTTAGATGGTTATTAAATATTGCATATGCTTTGAGTTTATGTGCCCTTTTCTTTGTCCAATCAGAGTTCAGCCTTTTTTTTAGTCACCGATTTCTCTAAATTTGTAGAGACTGCAACTGCAGTGTTTTTTAGCTTCCAAATATAGAGAACTCTTGTGAACAGTCACGATTTAACCAGGTGTTTTTAGGTTTCAGCTCTATACGCCTTCGAGTATTCTGAAGCCTACTGCCCGCTGCCATAAGTTTGTACTTGGAATTTCATCTATTTGATATTTCAGCGGTATGTAGCTTCCTATTGTTGTAAGCTTAAAGATATTTTCTGGCTTCAACTCGTTTGTAGAACAACTTGTGTTTTTTGGCCGCTGCTGAGTGTTTCTGCTCATCTGCACCAAATTTTGCAAATGTCCTTCATGTTGAACTTTCTTTATTCCTACGTGCTTTCAAAAATAAATAGAAGTGACTTAATAAATGCAATTGGCATGGGCGAATCTTAAAATCATAATCAATTAGCCTTAAGATGCATAATTTGTATCTGGCAAGCCGTTATCTTTTCTCATTCTCTGATAGGAGTATATAGCTTTACACAGGCCAATAGCATTTAGTTTGAAAGAATTCTAAACAGTAGTGGAGCGCAGTTTTACACCTACCAATGGTGATTAGATTGAAATTTTTTTGAAAGAAATTCAGGTGCCATACTATCTCAACCAAATAACGCATTTAAAATATTTTCCTACGCGTTGTCTTTTTTCCTGACAAAGTCCATGTGCTTTGTTGTCCATGACAAGATTGCTCTTTTCCTAAGCTGTGCCTATTCTGACATAGCATTAAAGATAAACTTTTTCTCCAACTATCTATTCATTATAGTAGCTAACACAGAGAATTATGTCAGAAAAATTCCTAGCGTTTTGATGGTCATTGCACTCTGACTAAATTAGGGGGTTGGCGCTGGCAGTTATTCTCCTGGCTATCACTCTGTCTCCTCATGGGATCATGTTGTCTTGTTATTTATTTCCCTGCATTTATTTCATCTCTGACATGGTCTTTGCATAGCCTTAATCTGCCTTCATTTATTGAATCATCACCTACAAAATCTTTTTTTTTCTTTTTTTGTGAGGCCGATTGTTTATGATGAGGTTGTAGGGAAAGTTTGTGATGGGATGTTGTGTGATAACAGATCATTAAAATGTTGCTTTAGCTCAAATTTGAAGGCACACAAAGTTTATCCAACTATGTCCAAGGGAGGGGTAACATAAAAAAAAAAATCTTGAAATCAATTGTGCTTTTATGAACTTTGTGCATTAAGCAGGGAAATTTTAAAAATCAATTATTCCTTCATGGCTTTTAAATGTGGAAATTTCAAAATCAAATTGTTCTTTTATGAAAAATAGGTACAAATATGAAACCTTGGTATGAAGTTATTTTCATTTTAAAGAACTTATGAGGCTTGTCAATTTGATCCTTTTTTAAGAGGGTTTCCTTGAATGATTGACATTTCTTATGTATGCCTTTATCACTTATATCTAACTTTTGTTTGTAAAATCTTTTATAGGTACAAATAAAACGAAGAAGAGAAGCGAAGAAGGAAAACAACAAAAGCGAAGGTGAAAATGAAGGAGAACAAAGAAAAGCGAAGAAGGAAAACAAAGGAGAATGAAGCATGAGGATGATATTTTCAAAGTGTTTTTAAATGCTTTAAGTGTTTGTTTAACACTTCTTCAAGAAATTGTTGTATTTTCTTTCTTAGAACACTAACTATGTTTGGGTTTAAAAAGAATCTTTCAATTTCTTCTTGCAAAGGCTAAAACGAACATTAGGGATACCACTTACTAGATTTTTTTTCTTGGATTAACAATTGAACAAAGTATCTCTCACTCGTCTTTTGGTGCTTAAAAAGAACTCACATTTTGCTTTGTGGATCTAAAACGAACAAGTGCAACTTTTTTTTTCGTGAAGGCTTACTTAAACTAAAGGCATTGAAAAAGGACATATGTGCTTCTCTCGCGCTTTATAGCGATCTTGAGAATCAAAAGGCCTTTTTCATGACTTTAGGGTGAGATAAAGCAATCACCTCCACACTTCGATTTGGGTTTAAAATTGAACAAGATCTTGTGCGAGTGTGAGTGGGGGCATTATCATGTATATTTTCTCTCTTTGTTGCCATCAAAGATTGATCGAGTTACAGATTTTTTCTTTGCTTGCTTTTGTCTATCTTAGAGGGCCTGCCTTGGGGAAAAAGTACTCACCCAAGGGAATGACTCAACCGATAACACTCTAAAGCCAAGAGTATTTCCAACTGGGATATAAATGTGGGTATTAGAGTAAACTCCAATATCATGCGGTTGATTCCAACAAGATGGATCCGAAAGGGGACTCTTGCCATATGGGTCAATCTCCACAAACGGAAAGTCCTTATTAAAACCCATGTGCTAGAATTGGCCAAAATCCTTTGATCTATTTGTTGGTGCAAGAACGGTCATTCTGAAGCCACCCCACACTTTTACAGTCTTTTAGTAGAAATGGAAAACATGCCATGGGAGTTTCATGGGTGTTGATGCTTGGCTGCCCCGTATAAGTGAGTGTCATGGAGGGGAGCCAGTGGGGTCAAGCATCTAACCATTCGCTAAAGATAAGCGTAGCTGGACTTGTTCAAGTGGGAATCCAACAAATATTGTCTTACACATCCATAGGGTTGTACTTGTTCTTGGTTTGAAAACACAGTGCTTTGATCAAAAACATCTTGAAAACAAACACTTAACATCATCATCCAAATTTCAAACCCTTTTGGAGACAAATACAATTGACTCAATCCATATTTTATTGCTTTCCCTTGGGATTTACATCCTTAGAGGTTTCTAAACATTGGATTGCATCTTGATTTGTCTACTTAAGTAAACGATAGGAAAACCATTGCCTTAATTTCATCGAATTTCCACATAACATATCTTGTGGGGTTTGAAGAAATTAAGACATTGGACATCTTAGCTTGAAAACCTAATCAAGAAGTGTTTGTGATAAAAAAGGAATCCATTAAGCAAATATTTAATCAATTGGACCCCACATATGTGCTTGGCATCTCTTGGTCATATGGTTTTCATGCAAACATTGATCTTTTGATTTTTGAATTACTTTTAGAGAAAGGAATGTTCTTCACTATCTTGGCCTAGTAAACAAGTCCTTATTAGGTTCATTTAGGATCAAATCAAACACCTCATCCATCCCAAACATTTATCATCTCATCCCACAAACAACTTTAGAGATTTGAAAACATCATTCTAGACTTGGGTAACTTATCAAAATCAAAATCACTTTGTTTAGTTAGGTGTATGGGAATGCATCCTTTCTCATACATTTAATTGAATTAGCAATCATTTGAAAAAATCCATCCTAAGATCGCATCTAACATCTTAGGGTTTACAAGTTCATTATCCAAATCAAACCAACCAAAATCAAACCCTAAGTCTAGCATTGATCCAAAGTCCCTAAACATTCAAACACTCATATCATTTCCCCTTTTTATCCTTCATCTCGTCATTGGTCCTAAAAACCCTAGAGGTCACTTTTGCAACAAGGTCAAAACATAAGGAGAAGATGGAATACAAACTTGATCCATACATCATGAGTAATCCAAATCAATTGAACTTTCAAAACCTTACAATGTCGATTGATTATCAAAACTCACACTTATACAATCCATACATGGGATCATTACCTTCTACAAATGTCAATGGCACAACTAGTGTGAGTATCCCCAAATAAAATATTGGAGCACATTTCCTGATGGTAGATCTAAATCCAAACCTACAAGTTTTTCAACCGAACAATCAATGCATGAGCCTTTAAATGAACAACGTCATTCCACCAAATCCCTACATTCCAAATGAGAATGTCCCAATTACAAGTTTTCCAAACATGAATCTGGAAAACTTTGGGATAAATATGTTTGAAAATCATATGAATATTGTTCAAAATCCAAACAAGATGTTAACGACTCCAAGTCAAGGTAACACCATGCAAAAGCAAAGTTACCTAAATCAAGGCAATGTGATTCCCAACATCAACAATGTTCAATTTCAACCTATCATGCCAAATCTGAACATCATCCCAAATCATAACAATATCCAAAATCAATTTGTCCGTGATACCATTCAAAAACCACAAGTATGCATCCCAAATATGCTTGAACAAAAACCATATCAAGGGAGTCAAGATCGAAATCAAGATCAAATTTGGCGAGATCAAATTGCTACACTTACCAAAATAGTTGAGTCATTGCGCCAAGAGACATCTCCACCACCATTACCCATATCAACATCATTCCTTGGTTTAGGGCTTCCCCCTTTACCTAGCACCAATCACTCCATCCAAATCAATCCGCCTAACACCAATCAAGCCATCACATCAGAACCTTTGAATATACGATCGACATCACACCAACAGAGGGTATCTAATCAAATGACAGCATCAATCCTGAAAAATCAAAACATGGTCTCCCAAGGACCTATCACCTCCATCAATCCCACATATCTCAAACCCTCACGATCACTCCAAGCGTATCTCAACCACTTGTCACTACATCCAACACAATTCTAAATCCACCACCACTACCACCAAAACCAGATGCAGCAAGACAATATAACATTGCGCTAAAAGCTCACCAGGCCTACCAAAAGGCCATCCAACAATATCTAGCCATGCAACAAGTGCAAGCTCAAGCCCAGTACCAATCCCAACAAGCAAATGGTGTTCAAAATCCCAAAAAAATGTTAACAACTCCATGTATCGATCCAAGTCAATGATCACATGATCAAGACCTATCCATCAATGAACACATGGAAGATGTTTCTAACTCATCCGAAGATCAAATCAACATACATCAAGAGTCACTTTTTGATCATGATCAAAATACACCAACCAACAATGATCCAATTCAATAAATGTCAACATCATTTGACCCTATGGTTGAAGACATTGGAAATCCCTCCACCACAATTGTTGAAAACAATGTTCAAGATCTCTCAATTAAGGAGCACATTGAAGATGTTTCCACCCCATCCGATGATCAACTCACTATACATCAAGAGCCACTTTTTAGTGATCTATTTCAAGGAGTATTAGGATTATTTGATCCTATCGACATAATGCATGATCCATCGACCAATGATCATATTGAAAATGTCTATACATCGCCTTATGAGTTAGAGGACATATCTCAAGAATCTATTCCAAAGCATGATAATCGTCTTTCACCAAGGTCTAGCAATGGTCCTTTCCAAGAAATTTTGTCATCCTTTGACCTCATGGTTACAGATACTGAAGGAAACCTAAACTTGACACTTGATCCAAGTCCACTCAAAGATCAAGAAGATATTGAACCACTTACCATGTCTAATGATGGCATCCAATAACCCTTTGTATGTAATCCATCCTTTGAAACTGACCCATGTCAAGAACTTGATCCAAGGCATGTTGAAAGCAATTCTGAAGTCATTCAAGATCAAGAATTCATATCTACAAGATACTACAATGATCTAATGGATACTCTCCTATCTATACAAGATGTCGCAAATGATGATCATATCCCCATAACACATACTCCTCCATCTACCCATAAGATGATTTATGTGAATGGACACGTAGATGATCTTCATTTAGAATAGGATTCCTTTACTCTTGATATTATTACACAAAAAGAGTAGGTTATTGATTCCTATAGCCAAACTGAATTATCAACATTAGGATCAGATATATCCCAAATTCAGATTGAGGACATCATGTATGAAGATATCCTTGAACAATATCCACTCAAGGAAACATGTCAGATAGAACAGGATATTCCAGAGTTAGCAGAGTAGAAAATTGAACTAACATCATCTATAATGGCTATCTATCAGAGAACGCTTATCGAACAAGACATCTCAAAATAGGTAGAATCAAAGCATGAAGGTACTACTACCACCATATTAGGGGCAACTTCATCTCGTGCAAATGTCAACATAGGGAGCACGAAGAGTCCTTATGATGAAACTAGTGTCAATACTACAACCAGCCACATCATGAATCTTCATCCACCCATCATCCCATCCATGAATTGGGACCAACATCAAAAGAAAGATTTGAATCAAAGCACAAAAAATGTTATCAAATCAAAAGAAGCTAAGAAGCGTAATTGACAAATCAAATACACATGGATACCAAAACATACAAAGAAAGATTATCCCTATCGAACTCCATTAGTCAAAGAAACTATGGGGCAAAATAAGAAAGGGAAAAGTATCCATCAAAGATGTCCACAAAAGAAAAAGTGGGATTTTCAAGTGATGTACAAAGTGTATCAAGCAGTTGGTCCTAATTCCATGCACACTTTCGTATCCACCCATCATTGCTCATCTTCCCAAGTTTGGAGAGTCAAAGGTTCCAAACTATCAACCGATCCATCTATTATCCCTAAAAACACTCCATCCAAGCCTCCACGCATGATATCCAATTCTCACATTGACCATGTATTGGCAACAACCCTTCATCATAAGGATTTAGAAGGCACTTTATCGCAATGTGCACATAGAGATAGAGTTAACCCTGATATCAATAAAGCATATCAAGAATCCCAAAAGTTGCATTCAAGTGCACATATCTTAGCAAAGAAACTTCTTCAGGCAGGATACCAATGGTACATTATGACAGAAGCATCTACATCGATGCCACTAGGTGGGTTAGCATGAATCTTTCAAAAAAACCAAAAAAAAATTAAAAAAATATGAAAATCCAAAAAAAATTAGAAAAAGAATTGAAAACAGTAAAGAGAAAAATCATCCTCTAGTGAAAACCGCATGTGCGGCGCTTTGAGCAAGACCATGATGAAAACCTGGAAAACAAGCGTCATGTGTAGAATCAAGCATCTACTTGTTCCAGTTCAGGTGGAAGCATCTCATCCCATCCATAATAAATCTAGCATTCCATCCATCTTAGCCATAATAAATCCATTCATCCATGAACCAGTTATCCAATCCATTTTCATCCATTTGCATCCATCAACCAAGTTATCTTGATCTTGATGAAAGTTTGGGGCACACTTTACACTTGCTTATGGTAAGCATCTTGACATGGGTCATTTTCATTGATCCTATCCTACCCAGCGTTATCTAAGCCATGAAGCATTATCCAATGAGCATTCTTTATCTGAACACCTTATCTTATCACAAGATAATCCTTGGCATCCTTTGTGTTCTTACCATATCCATCCATCCATACACCTATCTAGACATCTATCCATGGCATTCCATACATTGCTAGACACTGGGGGTAGATATTTGCATCTTGCTTCAGGAATAAATCTTGATCTATATCCTCCAACTTATGTGGTGATCCGAACATTGGCAAACGTAAAATCAAATTGGTCAAAGCATTTATGATCCAAAATCCAAATCACTAGCCCATGGAATATTTTGACGAGAAGAAATTCCTTATCACGCTTCATCTTTCATCGAACACCAATCCAAACAATCACTATCAGTTGCATCTAAGTTGCACATCAAACGTCACATCAAATCATTCAAACAACTTTTGTTCCAAATCAAGCTTCAACAATCCTGATCAATCGAATCCAATCAATCCATAATCTTAGGATATCCTTCCCGATCATTGTGTTGCTTAACACTATCCTTGCATTGTTGTGCATCCTCAACAATGTTATCATCATCAATCATGATCAATCAATCCTTGCATTGTTGTGCATCCTCAACAATGTTATCATCATCAATCCTGATCAATCAAATCCTTACATTGTTGTGTATCCTCAACAATGTAATCATCATCATCAATCCATCGATCTGATCAATAAACCTTAGCTTGGTCTTCAAAAAAATCCCAAACAAAGCACTGATATCAACACACATATCCATATCCAAATCATCAAAATAGTGCGAAAAATCCAAAAACATTCATAAAAGTTAGAAAACGTCAAAAACATGGAAATCCGAACTACATCATCTTTGAGCTTAAACGTAGGCAAGGCTCATCTCTGATCAGCCCCCGAGACACAAAAATCCAAAAAACATTCAAAAAACATCAAAATCTGAAAACATTCAAAAAACCAAGAAAATCCAAAAACATTCATAAAATCTCACAAAATCCAAAAACATCAGAAAATGAAAAAATCAAAACATTTGAAAAATCCAAAAATAGCCTCAAAACATTCCAAAAAGATCAAAAACATCCAAATATTTGAAAAAATCCATCTGTCTCATCTCACTTGCACCCGCAATAATCAATCATCCATAATAAACTAATCGTCACCTTCATCCTTTGGAAAAACAAATAGAAACAACCACAACAATCAACAAAAGCAAGCTTCAATCGTAAAATCAAAAGTAAACAACAAATCTTTAAAACAAAATCAAACTCTTGATCACTTTCAAACATGTCAATCGACCTTATATCAATAGCCTATCAATCAACTTATCAACCCATCATCATCTTATACAATGCATGTCCTAGGATATATCATTCCAACAATGGGCATCATTTTGGATATCACCTTGGATTCTTATCCTATCAAAACAAATCCCTTTGGCTAGAGATATGAAGAACATTGACTTGTTTTCGTACTTGATCTTTTCTTTTGATTTATCTTATTGTGCTCATTCCAAGGACCTCTCGATGATATCCGAATGAAGGATTTAGAGATATAGGAATGGGGCAATGATCATTATCTTTTGTCTGTTGTGCTTGTTGGATGTTCTTGTAAAATAACTTGGCGAATACTTGCTTTGTTAGGTACGTCCTAGCAAGGTTTCCGTATGTCAAGTGTGAACAAGAATACTCCTATATGTTTGTTGAGTCGAAGTCCATCGCACTAGGTACAATGTCATCCTAGTTCTTTATACCTTGATGCATCGTATCTATGTGTATTATCAAACATAAGGTAAGTAGCCCTTTTAAAATCCCAATCCTTGATAAGCAAATCATCAATTTTCATCATCATTTATCATCATCATCTATCATCATCATCATCATCTCTAATAAAGTCTCGTCAGATCATGGACTTGTTGGATCCTCTTGTCATCATCTCATTTCTGCACTAACATAACATCGCCAATGCATCCATCCTGCATCCATCCTGCATCCACAAACCATCAATATTCTGCATATCATCTCACATGCATGTTCATCATCATAATATAGATCTGTTAGTCTAAGCATCTCATAAATCATACATTTTCATAATCGTAGCATATCACATCATCCATCTCATCCATCATCACATCATATCATCATTTAAGTTGTTTAAGATAATATAGATTTGTTATTCTAAGCATCTTAAAACCATATCATTTACATCATCATCCATAACCATCCATTTTGAACCTCTTTATCATGAGATCGACCCTCAAATTGAATCTTTTCGCTCGATCTCTCGAGGGGGCAATGTACCAGTGTACTTCTTTCCGCTGGGACATCTGGAAAATCAGAAATTTTTTGAATTTTGATTGTGGCAAGTTTATTCTTTGAACCAACGCAACAAGTACAATGCTTCAAAGAGGGGAAAAATGTAGACACACAAAATTGGCATAATGCATTCGATTAGGTCATATTCATCCATTCAGCAAATAAATCAAGTTTATTTATCAATCTCCTAAAGTCATCAGTTTAAATTAAATAAATCAACTTGATCCTAACATCACCCTCCTTGATTAAATAAATAAATCATTTATTTAATTAAGTCTGAAATCACCTTTCATCCCTTTTTTATTTAAATAAATCAAAATATTCAAGTCAAACGGGTCAAAGCATCTAATCATCATTAAGTTAATTTAACCCTGATTAACCTAATCTAACCACCCATCACATCCTCTAGCTTTTCCCACTTGCACCAATAAATCATTTTAATTCATTTATAAAATCAGCATTTTCCATCAACATGGCATCTTTGATGAATATTCCCTCAAGTTTGAATTCAAAAACAAGTGGACATGTACATCCAACAAAGAATTTATGAGCTCTTACATGGCTCTTACATGTCCCTTGCACAAGTAAAACTCGGCATTTACTCTCAAATTCAAATTTGAAATCTCCCTCTCTTTGGCACATTGACCAAAATGTGCTCATCCTCCAACCTACGACAAGTTGACAAGTGGCCTCTTTTCATTGGTTTGTTTTTAGTCCCATATCCTCCATGTTTGGCATTCTTTTATCCCTTTTGGCCATAAATAGAGGTCTCCTCTATTGTTCAACTCCTCCACAATCTTGAGATATTTCTCCATATCATTGTCATTTGAATCCATATCATCTTAGCATTCCATATCATTCTTCATAGCATTTTCATCATGGAGCTAAGCAAAGGATTGGGAAAGGGCTATTTTCCACAATAGCACCAATCTAATAAGAGATAGAGTTTGATTCTTGCTTATGCTTTCACTTATTTCATTTGATATTTTGTTGTTTTGATTGCATTATGAAGCATGATTCAATATTTCATAGGAGTTGCTTAGTTTTTTTTTACTTCATTTGGCTAATAACTCTAAAGTTTTTTGATATTTGAGGTAAATGCAGATTTTAGCAACCACACAAACCAACTTTTTAACCAATGCAACACATTTTATTGGAAAACATAGATTATTAATATTAAAATATAGGTAAAACATTTTGTGTTGCAAATTTAATTTCTTGTGTTTTTAAAATGAGAATAACAATTAATTTAAACACATATTCTCTCAAACAATATTTAAATTTTTATATAAATCCCCCTTTTTTTTGTTGAAAGAAGAATATCAATATGAAAGGCACTCATTTCTATATAATTTTTATTTATTTTTTGTTTTTTTTCTATGTTTGTTGAACTAAGGGCTTCATTTTTTTGTAATATGCCTACTTAAATGACTAGAAAATAGAAAATAAATAAATTGAAATATTTATTTAAGGAAAACTTACTCTAAGGGCCACATTCTTACAAAATGTCATTTTATAATAGCATCATTTGATCATGAAAAAGGTTATCTAAATCAATATTTTTTTCTAATGAAAACCTTTCATGTGACTTGGGGTAAAATGGTACTGTTGAGGGTCAAAGCAGCAAAACAACCTTAAACAAAATATTACTATTCTATTTCTCCTGAAAGAGAAAGATAACACATGGTGACCTAACTCCCAAGGTCCTGGTAATTGGTTCTCAATTATGTTGATATCAATCAGTGGTTGATATAACTGTAATATTCGAGGGGCCTTTGTTGGTAACAAGGAACAGGACTGCATAGCATCAATTAGTCTACGTCTGGGGGGTTTAAATAAAAGAAAAAGATGAATCAGAGCTTCAAATCAAAGAAACATGAGTAAAATTCTTACATATCCAAACATGCATATCAATAATGAGTGTTTATCCCACCTAACCACAACTATAGCAAGATGCAATCCATAAAATAAACTATGCTACTGCATACATCCATAATGCTAATTCAAATACCATCAACCTTCACTAAATTTGCTTCAAACAAATCACTCACTCATTACCTAAAACATAGATCAAATGAATATGATAACAACTTTATCCACAGATAATCCAATGATATAATCTTGAATCCAGTTCCTTCTATTGACTTTCATCAAATAAGAAACAATTAAGCATAGAAAAAATCATTGGCGTATGGATTGATCATGTACCATTAACCTTATCAAAATAGATCCAAACTTTAAAACCATAACATGAAAATGTATGAAAAACTATAAAATAACCAAGTTTTACTGAACTTTTAGACATAATTGAGAACCAATTACCAGGACCTTGGGAGTTAGGTCACCATGTGTTATCTTTCTCTTTCAGGAGAAATAGAATAGTAATATTATGTTTAATGTTGTTGTGTTGCTTTGACCCTCAACAGGTACAACATACAATATTTAAGCAACACATAATAACATGTTGAGAATATCATCTATGATTAATTTTATCTAATTTTCCTTGTACCTCAAAATTGGACATACTATTTTATTAAAAATTTAAATCACATGTAGCCCACATGTTGGAAAAGGTTTTATGTTTACATCTATACACATATATCAACATAGGTAAAATCATATATTTGGCACATTGACATACTAAGATGGGAATTCTTGCATCTATAATTTCATTGGCATGAATTATGTTATTAATATTGTAGAGAGTGAGTTCCAAATCATCTCTTGATAAGGTGTCTAACAATAATATTTGGAGAACATTGAAGGTGTTAGGATGATAAAATTTTATATTTAATGTAATAAAGTAGTTAGATATGTTTGATTTAAATTGCAATTTTTTATGAGACCAAAGCTCTATAAATATTATTAGTTAATATTTTTAAGATTTTTTAAAGGCTTTTATTAGTCAAACCTTAAATAATTGCATTTAATCCATTTTAATCCATAGACCACCAATTATAATTATTGTATTGTTCAAATATGTTTACAATATGTAGGATGTAATTTATAGATGAGTCATAATAATATCTTTAGATGGTTCAAAATAAGGTGTAACTAGTTGTCCAGAGGGGAATTCGTAGGAGTCGTCACTACTTACTATATGATAACTTTGTAACTATCTACATGTTCCAATTCCAAAATATTTGTTTAGACAAATTTATGTTTGTACAAACAAAAACTATCTAAAGACCACCACAATTGTTAAATTTGAGGAAGAATATTGATAAATTCTTGACCTACAAAATTAGCACAAGAAACTGATTCCTTAATATGAACTACTAATATTTCAACTATATACTGGATTTAACTTGTGTATATTTATAGTGGATATTATGCATATTGTTCTAGAATCAATTCCATAGATTGTATTAGCCCTTATGGATATGATAGAAGCCATAAGAGGACATAAGCGTGGATTTTATCCTATTACTATCTAGAACTCAAAAGAATAACAACTCAATATTTTTTTTGATGGATAGATTGTCCAAGATGGAATATTAATACCATGTAAAAGATAAGTGATTCTTAACATATTATAAGATCTTGTTTTCTAGAGAATATTTGAGATTACATGTTTTTCCTAGGAGCAATATGTTAGATCACAATATCAAATTTGTTGGTCACTTTTTGATAGCACTAAATAATATTTGAGCTCATTATATTATAAAAATTAAAGGACATATAAAGTTAGTGTACTATAGATTGGAGAGCTTGATGAACTATTTTCTAGGAAATAAGTTCAGACAATGTGATCTTGAATCAACATAAACATTTTTTTCTATAATAATTTAGCTACTAGGAGCATTCACAAAATAACATGTTCAAACTAATGTTCAAGTGTCACACTAGATGTGTAGTAAACTTGAAGAGTAAAAGAAGAAATTTAAATTTGAAATGTTGAAGTGGTAGAGTTTTTCACACACATACAAAGTATTCAAAAAGAAGTCAAAGATTTTCTATTTAATTTTAGTAATCAAAAATAAAAATGGTATTTTGATTAGATGACGAAAGAAAACAAGTTTTCAGAGGGATATTTAGTTCTATCACTTCTTAGAAAGGAAGAATTTATAATATTTTTGTTGAAAGATGTGTCCATATAGGGTGTATAGCAAGATATCAATAAATACCTATAAAGTATATGGTAACTGCACAAAAATGGGGGGCTAAAGACTAGCCAATTTTTTTATAAAAATATGTAAGGCATTTCTAATTTTAAAATCTTATATCAGTCATACTATTTTAATTTTATAGTTTGACAGTTACCAACCTATAATATTCACACATCATATGAACTATATGAACTATAATGCAAATGTGTTATATTAAATTTTGCTATTTTTTTATGTTTAAAATAATACATGCATGTTATATAACACACTCGCATCATGACACAGGCATATTATGTATGTTATAATTCAAATTATAGTAATGTATTCCAATAGACTTTAATTCCCAAGTCTTGGACTTTGACCTCAATTTTGGCTCCCAAATTCATGTAACTTTGCACATAAAATATCATATTCAAAATTCTTCATCATTAGCTTTATGCATTACAACATTTTTCTCTTGAACCACTAGTAAAATACTTGCCATGTGATTTTTTATGGTTTGAATAAATGAGGGTATTAATTTTTATTTTGTCTTAATGGTGTCTTCATATGCCTACAATAGATGCATTTCTTTCTTTCATAATTTTTATTTTGTTATCCAAATTTCATAAAATATGAAATCTAGTTATATAATTTTTCATTCTCCACATATTTGATTTTTTATTTTTTTTAATCATTAATGTGGAATTGAGGTGACTTGTACACTATATGATCCATTTTTAAAAATCATTTTTCTTCAAAAATTAATAATAGAAAAACATATAGTTTTTGCTCCATGTTCTTAGCTATATTTTTAGCAATTCGTTTCAAAAAATAATTAATAAAATAAAAATAAAATTGGGGGTTCATATTAGATGCTATGTTTTTCTTTTCTTTGTGTCATGGGCTCTTATTTTTTATTTGAGATAAAGTTTATGATTTTAATAGTATTTTTTAAGGTTCTTGATATGTTTTAAAAACAAGGAAAAGGGTTTTTGTTGTGACATTATTTCATCACTTATTCATAGAGGTTTTCACATTTTATTAATCCTATTAAATAAATTGAGTTTTCATGTAACAATTTGATCATGGTTCTATCATAAAATTTGTATTTGATTTCACTTGACATGTATCTACGTGTTTGATCTTTTAAAAGCTATATCTTATAAGGATTATCTATGTATTTCATTTTTTATCCAAAGGATGAAAATTTGATGATGTCATCCAAAATTCCAATCTTTCATATTATTAAATGGTTCCTTCAAGTCATTAGGGGTGATCCCACAATAGTGGTTTACACTTTTTGGGACATCCTATTTTTTGCTGAAATCACATATTTTTAGAAAATATGATAATTTAAGCCTTGAAATTTCCATTTAAAGGATTCTAATTGAAGAGGGTTTGACCAAACCACCTTATGTTAAACCCCCTTGGATAGAACCCCACTAGTTTTAAACCATACCTATAACGGAGTCTCCTTTACACCTATCAAAATGCTAATAAAAAACTACTTTTGATTTACTTTTTGGGTGATCAAATGAATTCATTTAAAATTTATTATTTGTAAGCATGTATTCCTTATTATAAGCTTCCCAAAAAGTATAATTTTAAATATATTTAGTTTTATTATTATATTTATTTTTTATTTCTTGTGAATGTAGGTTTTTTACCGAAAATCAATCTCTTTGTTCTACACATGTGGAAAAATAGTAGATTATCAAAGAAAAATTATAAAAAATATGTTTTGGCTAGGTATTTATGTCCTTGATCCAGTTAAAAAAACAAAAATTTAATTTCGATACATACGAAAACAGTTATTTTGTTTACAGTTTTCCTATGTCTTAATTGTAATTGGTTTGATTTCAAAACTTGATTAAGAAAAAAATATTCAATAAAACACTATGAAACCAAATGAGCATGCTAGATATCATAGTTACAAAGCTAAATTCAAAAAAATAAGAATTTTGGGTATGTGCAGGATCATGATGGGCCAAAAAGTGGCAATATTATGGGTATTTGTAGGGTATGTGGCTGGCGACTTTTTTTTTAATCCAAAATTAATGAAATGAAAAGGGTTTTTAGAGAATATTCTCAGCTTTCCACCAATATAAATTATACTTTAATTTGAATTTAATAAATAATTATTATTTATTTTCTATTAAAATTACAACTAAAGTCTTGATTGATAGGTTGATTGAAAAACATCTCTAAGTTTCAAACGGTATCACATTTTTTGAATCCGAAACATGCGTCACATTCTATGCTTCACATACTATACGATTAAGAAAAGAAAAATTAAATTTCATGAAGTTTTGACCAAGTTAAGGTGGTTAGACATACGAGTTTTTATATTTTTTAAAAGTTGTAATAAAAAAATCATAATTAATTATTTACTTGGAAAAAAATTACAAAAAATATGCATCACATCCAGACATGAGTCCTATACTTATATATAAAATTTTATAAAAAATATTATCATTTTATTATGGTTAGGGTGGTCAGACACCACCTACTTCTTATTTTTTCCCTGAAATTTAAGTACTACTGCATTGAAATTTCAAATTTTCACCAAATAGATTTTATTTATTTTTAAATAAACCTAGTAGTTTAGAAACTACATTCAATTTTCTACAGATTCTATTCTTAAATATTTTTAAAATAATATAGATAACTTATTCAAATTTTTACGTCAAGTTTCCTAACACTAATTTTTCTGAATTTTTTGCCACTTAAGGGCCTATTTTTTCCATGATGATCCTGCACATACCCTTTTATCCTTATAGAAAAAAACTTATGTTGTTTACGGTGAGCATCTCTCTTTAAAAATGGTGTTTACTATTAAAAGTTAGTTTTCAAAGGAGATGGAAAAAAAATGCAATCTGATTCATTTATTTATTTAAATATATTTAGAATCTATATATAAAATTTCACAAATCCCTAGTTTGCATCATCTTGCAATTCCTCATGGTTTAGCAGCTATAGGTGCTTGAAAGTGAAGATTTAGTTAAAAAAATCAGTTCAATGTCTAGTTTGGCCAAAAATTGTAAACTAGTATTGTGGATCACCCTTAGTTAAGGAGTCATTGTAAACATGTACCATTGTATCATTGGTATGTGTTTGGGTTCTAGAATCTATGCAAGGCTAGTTTAACTAATCCAAAGACAAGATGAGTTTGGTGCCAAAATAAAGTATATCACTTAATATGAAATGTGGTATTTGATGGTGTATGGCAATTATTCTACTAGACTATTGGGCGACAAGTGAATAAGCTAAAATTGCAATGACATACCAATTTATCAAGGTCATCCTAATTCATGGTGAATTATATTTTTTGGCTCTTCTATGGGATAGGTTGTGTAAAAATATTTGTTTTCATGCATTATAAATTCATATATTGATCAAAAAAGTCTAAAAATTTATAAATTCTATTAAAAATTAATTATACTTTTTCTAATCAATTTAGCTTTGCGCACTAATGAAGTGATTTATATAATTTGTAATACCAAATCTTGTGTTTCATCTATTTTTCATTATTGTTTCTATTGTTGTGAGTGTCTTTGGAATTAATTTTCTCAATTTTACAATATTAATTTTGGTTCTCAAATCTTTCCAGGCATGATAAAAATTGAAGCTCATTATGTTAGAGTCACTCAAGGACTCAAGTGTCTAGGATAATATGCAAAAATAAAAAATAACCTTCTACAAGAGGGAAAAGCAAGAACATGAAATTGCAACAATGGAGGCAAAATATGACCAATATGCAATACTCAACTAAAAATTATCACAATTGACTAAACTTAATTTATAATGTACATATGAAGCCTTGCTTATATAGGCAAGAGTGATGATGTACTAACATTAAATGGCATGATCCAATATTAAATAACCTAGAATACATGAACTAAATAAAATAAAACTAATTCTTAACTAAAATGATTGCCCCTAATTAATGCTAACTAGAAAGATTCTCTCCTAGGACCTAAGTGGACTTAACAATGTAAATAGGATCTATATAAAGAATAGATAGGAAAATTACATATTTACAACAAAACCCCCCTTAAGTACAACTTAGGGAGTACTTATACAAATTACACAAAGATGGGTCCTAGCTTTGAGGCCATGTTAGGTTACTGTGTACATATACAAATGTAATCTCTCACATATGGAGAAAAGGAGAAAACCCAATGGGAAAAAAATCCACCCCAAATGAGAGATACAATATAATAATTCTCTCAATGAATAATGATCTAAGGAAAAAACCCCATACAAGGAAAATACCCCCCATAAGTAAGATGAAGAAGAGACCCTTTAACCCTCCCTTAATTAAAAGATCCATCACAAGTCTAATCAATATCAATCTATATAAAGTATGACAAGAGAGACCATACATCCCCCTATAATGAGATAATCTATTGCAAAGAAGCATTGTAAGCACACTTGTGGAGTAACACTAAAATTCTTAATTTGGAAAGCAAAGGAAAGATAAAAATGATTCTAGAAACCATATAAGAGTCACTCGAGGACTAAGTTCAAAATCATAATAAAGGAACAATAGACCTGATGCTAAGGAACATTGGAAAACTCTCAAACTGGAACAACCTTGGAATCTATGAAGCAACAGTTGATTGATAAATGATCTAGAATTGAAATGAAGTGTTAAGATCAAAATTGCACCCTCCTAACTGTCAAAATATCCAAGTAATATCCAAGACACCCTTTGGAGAAAAACTAAAATAATGATCAAACTAGGATATATATAGAAGAAAGTGCATGGATAGCATGATAGAGCTCCTTAATACCTTTCCAACTCCCCAAGAATTACAAAAATAAAAGATCATGGAAAAGAGTTATGAGTTTTAGAGCCAAAAAACAAGATTCGACTTCAAACAATATAATAAATGCCAAAAATGGTATTTTTTTGAAAAAAACCTACACCACTACAAAATTGAAAAAACCACCTTTATGATGATATCTCATTTGAAAAATTTCACCTCCTAGATTGCAAGTTATAGAAAAATGAAAAAAGTCACCTGCAAACTAAAGCAAAGCAAAAATAAAGCCCTCAAGGGCTAAAAAATAGTCACCCATGTGATTGTAATGGCAAGGGTTAGAAATAAAGGCACATTGTTGGGGTGGCCACACCACTTAGGCAGTTAGGAAGCAGTTAGCTATGGGCATGGCCACATCGCTCGATGCATAGCCCCTACTAATAAACAATAAAATCATGACAATATAACCACATGGGCTGGAAAAATTGTTGGTAATAAATAAAATAAATTAAAACCAAGGTTTTTAAAAGTAAAAACTTGCAAAATATTAATGATTCATACCTGTTGGAAATTAACTGATTTGACAATACATCGACAAATGACCACAAACCATAGACAATTAGATGATTTAGACTACAAAAATTGTATGCAAAATATTTTGAGTATATGCCATGCAGAGTGTACAAACTTGCAGACTTTGACAAAGATCTATATTGTACAGTTGTATGACCAAGTATGGATCCATATGGATCCATATGATAGTATGGCCTAAAAAAAATTCACACCTGAACAAAAGTCTCAAATTTTGATGATTTGACAATTGATACTTAGGTTCTCAGGCCTCCCAAATGCAAGGGGGAGGTTAATTTTTTCCCAAACAACTCTAAAAAAGCAGCTACCCCCCAAAGCTGACAATTGAAACCCTTCCTTCAAGCCCTTGTAGATCTATCAATCTATGATGAAAATTGATGAAATAAAATCTAAACTTGACTTTTTCTTTGACACCTTGGATTCAATGGTGAGGTTCTCAAGACCCCAACTCACACCCAACAAATATTTCATGTCAAGATAGATCCCTCAGATCTTTGAAGAAGTTTTTATCACCAAATGTCGATACCATGTTAGAGTCACTTAAGGACTCAAGTCTCCAGGATCATCTACAAAAACCAAAAATAACCTTCTACAAGAGGGAAAAGCAAGAACATGAAATTATAAAAATGGATGCAAGATATGGCCAATATGCAATACTTAATATTGCAGTGATATATTGGACTTACACAATTGAAAATTATCTTAGCTGAGTAAGTTCAACTTACAATGTACATATGAAGTCTTTCTTGTATAGGCAAGGGTGATGATGTACCAACATTAAATTGTTGTGTCATAATTAAATGACATGAGCCAATATTAAATAACCTAGGAAACAAGCATTAAATAAAAGCAAGCTAGATAAGATAAGTGACAACTAATGCTTAACTAGAAATATTCCCTCCTAGAACCTAAGTGGACTTAAAAATGTAAAAAGGACCTCGATAAGATGAAATAGGAAAAATACCTTTTTACACCAACACATTAGCCAATACATTGAAACTTATTTTAGCATCCATAGGTTGAATAAAAATATACACTACACTCTATGTTTATATTTTCCTAATATTATGCATAAGGTAAAGAATATGATGATATTTTTCTTTTGTGAACTATTCAAAGCTCAATATTATGTTGGAAAAATTTAACAATATTTTTGGATAAGTCTTCAAAAGAATAAAACCAAGTAATTTCATAATCATTAAATATTTGAGGAAATAACCTAGAAAGTAATTTATCGTCATAAAATTTGTTACACCCTATTGTGTTTTTACCTATTTACTATTACCTTGTTTGGTTAAAATGCTTTAATATATAATTGTGTTTTCTATATGAATCTTGATGTATAATGTAGTGAATGAATGTGCAATTCAGTATGATGTTTTAAATTTTTTGAAGATAAAATATATTATGGATATGAATGTATTATTATCGACTAACTAATGTTGTAATGTACTAAACTAGATGCAGGAATAGATTCAAACCTTCAGAAGAGAGGGAGAGTATCACTCAAGAGAAGAAATTGGTCCGGTAACCCTGATGAGCCTAATTGAGCATACACACACTCACTTCCTAGTTGGTGTAGTTGAACTAAGATAGTTTAGGAAATAGTAAGTAACCTTCTGTCAAGGTTTGAGTATGATTTGTATTGGTATGTGGTTTAAGCTTTTGAATGTTCCTATTTGTGGATATGTGATTGAGTCTTTATGTTGAGTGAAAGTTCTTCCTCATATGTTCATATTTTAATCAATGACACATATACATAGCATGAATATATCTATATATGTACATTCTTATGATACCTCATACATGTGAGTATATGTGTGCATGCGTATATGTAGATAGACGCATCTACGCATGATCATGAACTAATTACCCATATGCATGGGATTACCGATGGGACAAATGCGACATATATATACACTTCGTGTATATACATTAGTTAATGAATATGAGAATATATATGTGTTTAAGTATGACTATTAAAATAAAGTTATATATATATGCAATATTATATATAATTTAAACGTATATAAATATATATTAATTAATATACATATATATGAATGTATATATATAATTATTATGATATATGTTTCTATATATATCTTGTTGGAAAGTAATGTATCCAGTAATCATATTATGACCTTACCCCTATAGTGTGTATTGGGTTATGAGTAGTCAACTTGTAGCTACCTTAACTCTTAATTAAGTCATATTATCAATATTATATTGTTATTTTGTTGATTAGGTTGGCCTGGATGATATCCTAGGCATAAATAGGTATATATAGGAGGTTGTGAGTCTTATATCATCATCATATTGTGAATTGTGTTCTCATTGGAGATATTTGGTGGTTTTCCCCCTCGAAGTGGCTTGTTATTCTTAGTTATTATCAAGTATTTACAACATATTTCATATCATATTCTTCTATTGTGCAAGTTATTTTATTACAAATCATGTGGATACAATTATATATATATTGTTTGATATATGTTAAAAGTGCTTTGAAATAGAATAACACATAGTGCTGCCATATATACAATGGCCAAAGCTTAAAAGTTACGCATAAAGCACATAAGGAGAATAATTAAATAGACTTATGCACATCACATAAGTGAAGTAAATGTTGTTCAATGTTGCAAGTGAAAACAAATGTAGTTTCTAACATTGTTGACTTAGTCTAAACCATGCATGAAAATGGGCACTAAAGTATGTAAGGTGGTACCAAAATTTATAGAAAGTGGAAACTAATAGAAGTCTAATACCTGCACCATATCCAGGTAAAGCCATATGATAAGCATGAAACTCAATCAATGCAAAGATGGCAAAAATTTATAAGGGTATTCAACTTGAAAATCAAAAAGGGAACCTATAGTAATGTGTCTTTGTGCCTTGACTTAGTAAGAGATTCATGTTGTCATAAAAAGAGAGCTGACTCATCCATTCTATGAAATTGCAAATAAGAGGATTGTTATGTGTTGTAACCTGAGAGTTTAAATCAGCCACATATTAGTTGAGTCAATACATTTTGGTTTTTTGTTTGAGTGGTGGAAAATTTTATAACTTATTAGTAGTATTAAGATGGTCAAATTTAAGTATGCATAGAGGTGTTCTCTCTACCATTTGTTACACAATTTTCATGTAGATTTCTTCATTGTTATTCTACTATGTTTTCTATGTGAGAGCATTTTGAGAGCTTTGAGAGATAGAGAGTTATTTTATGATTTTGTAATTGTTGCTCAAGAGATTTGGTAAGAGGATAGAGGTTGAGGATAGGTTGAACTTAGAAGAAGTAGCAAGCGGGCTTGTCGAATTGAGCTACGAAGGAAGTAATATTAGTTGGGCCTTTTAATACAAGCATGTTGATTTCTATTCCTTTATTATTTTATGGTTGAAAGGTTATATGTTTATAGATGCCTTGTTTGGAAAGGATTGATTTAAATACATGTTAAGTTGCTTTGGATAAGCTTGCATGTTTCTTTGTTGATTCTTGTTTTGGTGAAAACTTTTTATTTGGATTATTCTTCTATATTCTATATTGGAATTTATATGATTGTGTATCTATTGAAACTATGCGTAGTTTTTCAATACTATATGTATGTAGCATGAAATGTGAAATGTGAAATATGTTAATGTATTGAAGTACTTTAGATAGAAATGCTAGTTGACATAGGTGGTTAGCTTGGTTATTCGTAGGCTTAGAATAATCCATGGGAAAGGGTGTAACCTAGTTAGTCAAGCTAATATGTCTTCAATTTCTTCTTTTTGGGATGTATTTAAAGAGTATGAATGGTCATAACCAAATTGGGCTAGAAGGGTGGGTGAGTGTGTGACCTCCACTCTAAATTTTGGGTGATGAATGCTTTGGTGAAAGTAATGTAAGAAACAATTTTTTACAATGTTAGTTCATTGTGATTCCATGTTTGCATACTAGGTAGGGAATGCCATACATGTAGGTTGTAGCCACTGTATGGTAGCTCTAGACATGTAGAACACAATACCATGCTCCGGGAAGGCTAGTATTATGAGGTTACCAAAGCAATCTATTTGTCAAAGGGTAGGGCCAACTTACCAGTTAGGTAGATGTATGGGGGGGCACAGTAAGTCCATAGATGGTGGAAAAGTTCTTGAGTGATACTTTCTCTTATGCAGTTGGCATCCAATATTTGAGGAAGGACATCTGGACTGGATTTGTATCTCTATTTCAATAAGCTGGTAGAAGTTATGTACATAATCATGTATCCATCTCTATGGAAATTGTAAATGTGAAATTTTATCTTGAAATTATATAATATGAAATCATTCTTGGGTTTTTGTAATGCTTCATTGTAATGCAATGGGAAATTTTGGAATAAGGTTATTTCAAATGTGCAAATTGTTTTGAATAGAAAAGAAATTTTTTATTGCTAACTATTGGCTCTATAAACTATTCACTTTTGGGTAAAACATAGTAAAACTATTGGGTAGAATAATGGGCATGTTATGTGTGGTAGCAAAGCTACCAAGTTCAACTTTGGAACCTATGTGCTCGCTATTTTTCCATCTGACATTATATGAGTCTAATGTTTGAAATTATTGTACTAGGATGACATTTCTCAAGATGACTGCAAGGAAGTCAACAATAAATAATGAGAACTACCTAAGGGCCAAGAAGGAAAAGGAATCCATTGTTCAAACCATAGATGGTACCAATTATGACAACACCATTTGGCTAAGTGACACTAAGACTTTCAGTCATGCCTTGTCATGAATCAATTAAGAGAGGAAAAGGATGCATGAGGCTGTCAACTTTGTACCTCTTATCTCTTTGGCCAAGTTAGACTCTTTACCACTTTTTAGGGATATTCCCTCACAATGTAGTGTTAGTCCTACCATGATCTTTAGGGACCCTCATGTTCTTTCAATGTCAGAAGTTATTGTATTAGCCTCAAGTGATGAATCAGAGGAATATGTTCCCCAAAACTATGTATCTGAGGATAGGTTTGAGGATTATTTCCCTTTGGGCGATACATATGTGAACAAAAATATAAGGGGTGTGCCCCACTTAGTTATGTATTAGAGAGTGAATCTTAGGGATACTCTCCCTTAAGCTATTTGAATAGTAATTCCATGTAAACAAAAGGATATTGAAATACTTTTTGATCTTAATGAAAACATGTTTTGGCAAAAGCTTGAGTATGAGTTCTTTTATGTAAATGTTTGTTCTTTTGGAATGTTTTTAGAATGTTAAGTAAAATTTCCTAGGATTTAATTAAAATGAAAACCTCTAGGTTTAACTTTTCTTGTGAAGAATGGTTATAACAAGAACTAATCTTGGGGGAAGTCAAGAAGTAGGCCAAGGTGTAGAAAATGCTTAAGCTAAATTATATTGTATTTTGGCTATGATGGATGAAACAAGAGAAAGAATTGGGAACCTCGAGCAAGAGGCAAGAGGAAAATAAAAGGAGGAACAAGAAGTTCCTAAAAATGAAGAAGGGGAAAATTCCCATGATCATACTCAATCAAGTGAACATGAGGATGATGAGTCCCAATCTAGGTTGGAGGGAACCAAAAGGAAACAACTGTCAAGTGAGCTATCTTAAGATATGAGAAAGATCACACCTCCAAATTTTGAAGGTAGTATTAGTGGGGATGTGGCTGAGGCATGGCTCACAGAGATGGAAACTTATTTTAAAATTAGGAATTACTTTGAGGTCACTAAAGTCATTTAGGGAGATTTTTAGTTGGTTGGAGAAGCATCAAATTGGTGGATGAATACAAAGATGGAGCTTGCCTTAGTTGCTTAAGGCTTACTTGGAGTGAATTCATGAAGATTTTTTGGAAGTGGTGGTTACCTAAATTATTCTACGATCAAAATTTGACTAACTTCCAAAACCTGAAGAAAGGATATTCCTCAATGAACAAATATTGGGAGAAATTTACTATGATGTCATCTTAGGGATGAATTGGCTATGGAAGCATAGGGCCAAATTCAATTGTCATGAAAAAACAATAGAATTCTTAGATGACCTTAGAAATTGGGTTTCATTACAAGGAACGTTGTTAGAAGTTAAGCTGCAACAAATTTTAGCTGTACAAATTCATAGAGAAATGAAGAAAGGTTGTCAACTCTTCACGGTGAAAATGGAGAAACTTGAGGAATGCAAAGAGTTCATTTCTTAAGATGATGTAGTATATTATGGACCTCAATACCACTAAGAAGCTGAAGATGGAAAGGTGGTGGAATCGAGAAAGTCAAATATGAAGAAATACCCTATCCTAAGGAAATTTGTAGATGTATTTCCAGATGAATTACTTGGATTGCCTCCCAAGAGAGTGTTGGAGCCTAAATAAAAAGTGCCATATAGGATGACCATGTCAAAATTAATGGAGCTAAAAGCTCAATTGGAGGAATTATTATCCAAGGGACTAATAAGACCCAATGTTTTTCCCTGGAGAGCACTAGTGATCTTCATTAAGAAGAAAGGTGGTAAATTGTGCTTATGTATTATTTATCAATTACTTAATAAAGAAACAATAAAGAATAAATATTTGTTTCCACGTATTGACGATATCTTTGATCAAATGCAAGGAGAGGCGGTGCTTTTGAAGATTGATCCGCTATCATCAACTGAGGATCAAGGACCAAGATATTTTCAAAACAACTTTCAAGGCTAGGTACAATCATTACGAGTTCACAGTCCTACCTTTTGGACTCATGAATGCACCAAAAACATTCATGAACCTGATGAATAATGTAATTAGGGACTCCATGGATAGGTTTTTGTTGGTCTTCTTGGATGATATTTTAATCTACTCCAAAAATGAAGAGGAATATCTCTAGCATCTAGAGATTGTTCTCCAATTATTAAGGGAGCATAAGTTGTATGGGAAACTCTCTAAGTGTACTTTCTTTCAGAAGGAAGTGCAGTATATGGTTAATGCGATTTTAGCTAATGGGATTGTAGTTGATCCAGTAAAAATAAAAGAAGTGCTTGAGTGACTAGTACCTAATAATGTGTTGGAATTTAGAAGTTTTATGGGTCTGGTTGGGTATTATCGAAAGTTTGTTATGAACTTTTCTAGAATATATTTTCCCATTACTTCATTATAGAGGAAATGGAAGAAGTTTGAATGGTTTGAGAAATTTCAAGTGACATTTGATCAACTTAAGGAAAATTTGACCTCAGCTCTAATACTGAAAGTACCACATCTAGATGGTGAATTTATTGTCATCACATATGCTTCAGGAGAAGGTTTGGGGTGGAGTATTGATGCAGGAAGGGAAAGTCATAGCCTATTAGTCAAGGAAGTTGAAGCCTTATAAGTAAAATTATGCTTCACATGATTTAGAATTAGCAACAGTTGTCCATGCATTACATATGTGGAGACACTATCTGTTGGGGAAACCTTTTGAACTAAAGACTAATCATCATGTTTTGAAGTATTTTTTTACTCAACCTAATTTGAATGCATGACAAAGGAGATGGTTGGAACTAATATTTGACTATGATTTCAACATCAATCATATTAAGGGAAAGGAAAATCGGGTAGCCGATTCCCTAAGTTGTAGGAGGCATATCTCCTCAATGGTATCAATTAAAATTTATTTCAAGGGTCAAGTGTTGCAAGAGTACAAGGTGTTGAATAGTATGGATAACTGAGAGGGGGGGTGAATCAATTATCATAAAAAAAAATTCTTGACTTTAATTAATCTAGAGAAAACTTAAATCAATTAGATAATAATTAAATAGATAAGAACATGAGAGCACATAACAACACCATGCACAATGAACACTAGAATTTATGTGGAAACCCAAGATGGGAAAAACCAAAGAGAATGATAATTTTGAATTATAGAACACCGGTTAAGGTGACATTGGTTAAGGAAATTTTTACAAAGGCTCACTACCAAAAATGCTCACTACAGGTAAGGCTCACTACCAGTGGGCTCACTGCCTGGCTATTACAGCCAAAGATAAAAAGGCTCACTACCAAAAGTGAAAGGCCACTGCCAATAGAAAAGGGCTCACTACCAATAGAAAAGGGCTCACTACCAATAGAAGAATGATGAAAGGGAATCCACCACTGAAATAACTATCACCAACAATGATATCAGATAGAATCTCACTATCATCTGCTTTTGGTTGTATACTTTTGCATACTTCACAATAACTAGATTTTTCAAATTCCCATTCACCACACTTGCTTTCATCGAACAAAATCATTTTTTACTTATACCATCCCATGCCTTCATAATCTCCTAAGTCGACCAAACATAATTTCTTCATAATCTCCTAAGTTGGCCAAACACAATTTGAATTAGGTCACCACAAAACATTACCGCAGTGGAAAGGAATGAAATGTGAAAAATACAAAACCTCCTTGCTCAAATCAACACACTACATATTTACCATGATATTTGGTACCAAAGAATAGGATATACACATTACAATGAAAACAATGTTTCGAGGTATGCTAACCAATTTCTAGATCGGTCTAGACCCATAAGAGTGCATCTTATTATGTTGCAAAAATAATGGGACTAGGACAAGCATGACCAAAGATAGATCATCATAGCATAACATCTGGAGCATGCCAATCCAGATCACCAAAGCATCAAAACTAAACCTTAATCAATCAACCAAGATATTTTGACATCAATGACAACCATTAATGACAACAATCAATAGCATCACATTCCAACAATCTCCCCCTTTGTCATTCATGGAAACATCCATCAAAAACAAACCAAACAACTCAATGTCAGCATCAATGACCTTTTCTTCTCCCCCTTTGACATCAAGGACAAAGGGAAAAAAATCCCCCTAAAAAACTTACTTTGTTCGCCCTATGAGGAAGCCACCAAGCATTGATCTAGATAAGAGTGAGCATATAATACCTTGGACTAATGCACACCCTAGTGCAAATTATTAAAGACTAGGAGGGGGAAGAACCCTTATCTTTTGTCGTAGATACTCAAAATTATCTTTGCTCAACAGTTTTGTGAAACTATTTGCAATCTACTCTTTTGTAGGTACATATTCAAGTCTTACTTCATTTTCCAATACCTTCTCTCTAAAGAAATGATATCCAATGGATATATGTTTCATTTTGAAGTGCTATACCAGATTCTTGGAAAGGTTTATTGCATTGGTGTTATCACACATAATTTAGATTGGTTCATCAAATGATATGCCAATGTCCTTCAACGTTTGTTTCATGCATAGTACCTACATGCAACATGAGGATGTTGTAATGTATTCAACTTCAACAGTAGATAAAGATACCAAATCTTTTTTCTTACTTGACCAAGCAACCAACTAGGAGCCAAGGAAATAAGCTCCACCTCTTGTGATTTTCCTGTTATCAACACATCCGGCCCAATCAGCATCAGTATAAGTTGTCAAAGAGAAATCTGAGTCCTTTGGATACCATAACCCCATATATTTTGTACCCTTCAAATATCTAAGGATCCTTTTTACTACAACAACATGTGATTCTTTTGGTTCTTGCTGAAATTTAGCTGCTAAACAAACAACATACATAATGTCTGGTCTAGTAGCAGTCAAATATAACAATCCTCCAATCAGTGACCTATACATACTTGAATCAGCTTTAGGTGAATCATCTTCTTTTGTCAACTTACATCCGGTAACAATAGGTGTACAAATTGGTTTGGAATTCTCCAATCCAAACTTCTTCAATAATTATTTGGTATACTTGGACTGAGAAATGAAAATTCCTTTGTTGTTCTGATTTACTTGTAATCCAAGGAAGAAATTTAACTCACCTATCATAGACATTTCAAATTCCATCTACATTTCATCTACAATTTTTTTGCATAGATCATCATTTCCTCCAAAAATTATGTCATCAACATAAACCACAACAATCAACATTTGATTTGAGTGAATTCTATAGTATAAATTACTATTAGCAAATCCCTTTTGAAATCCTTATCCAATCAAGTACTTGTCTAATCTGCCATACCAGGCTCTAGGTGCCTGCTTCAATACGTATAAAGCTTTCTTCAACCTGCAAAGAACATCTAAGTCACTTTTAGACTTAAATCCCTTTGGTTTCTCAATGTAGACTTCTTCCTTTAGTTCTCCATTCAAGAATGCTGATTTTACATCCATTTGATAGACTTTGAAATCCTTAAAAGTTGCAAACTTGCTAAGAACATATGGATCGCTTCCATCTGGTCAACAAGGGAATATGTTGAACTTCAAAATCAATACCTTCGACCTGAGTGTAACCTTTGCAAACTAATCTTTCCTTGTTTCTCATCACTTTTATGTTTTTGTCCAACTTGTTCTAGAATACCTAGTTTGTTCCAATTACATTTTTATCTGTTGGTCTGGGCACAAGTTCCCAAGTTTGATTTTTCTCTATCTGATCAAGCTCTTCTTTCATTTCCTTCACCCAGTTATGATCATTGCATGCTTCTTCCATAGTTTTTGGCCTAGTTTCCAAGAGTAAACACAACAATACTTGTTCTTGAGATACTTTTCTTCTTGTGATGATTCCCTTATTATTATCTCCAATAATATAATTTTTTTAGTGGTTTATCTGTACATACCTTAGGGTTTTAATTGTAGTTGTCGGAGCCTCCTTTGTCTCTTGTTCTTCTTTCTTATCCTTTTCTCCTTTGTCATATAATTCATCTGATTCATATTCAATATGCCTCTCAGGATTTCTTTGAATATCTTCATCTACTTTCACATTCACACTTTCAACTATCTTGTTTAGTCTCTTGTTGTAACACCAATATTATTTGCTTCTTGTAGAGTAACCCAAAAATATGCCTTCATCAGCTCTATTATTTAACTTTCCAATATTGTCCTCATCTCTCTGAATGTAGCATTTGCTTCCAAAAATTTTGAAGTACTTTACTATGGGAGCTCTTCAATGCCATAGCTCATATGATTTATTTCCATATTTACTTTGGAAAAATACTATATTAAGAGTGTATACTACTATGTGTATCACTTCTCTCCAATAGACCTTTGGTAAACCTGCTTCCTTGATCATCGTTCTAGTTGCTTCTTGAACTGTCTGGTTCATTCTTTCCACTACACAATTTTTTTGTGGTATTCTAGGGGTAGATAGCTATCTTTTAATCCCATGTTTATCATATAATTTGTTGAATTCATCAAAAGTAAACTCTCCTCCTCTACCAGATCTTAAACACTTGATTCTCCTATCAACTTCATTCTCACTTCTTTCCTTGAAAATCTTGAATTTTTCTAAAGCCTCTAATTTTTCTATTAAAAATGCAACCCAGGTTAATCTGGAGTAATCATCTATTAAAAGCATGAAATATCTCACCTTGTAAGCTTCTTGTTATTGTTGGACCACATAGGTTAGTGTGTACAAGGTCCAACAAACCAGTAGATGATTCTTCTTTTCTTCTAAATGTTTCTCTGGTCTACTTTCCTTCTTGACATCCTTTGCAGATAGTGCTATCTAGTTTGCTCAGTCTTGGAAAATCTTTGACTTCTCTTGTTGAACTTATCCTTACCAAAATTGTCAAAGTTGATGTGACACATCCTCTAGTTCCAGAGCCAACTATCATTGGATTGAGATAATAAGCATCTCTTTGTAGCTCCCTCTAGTTGATACATATTCCCATTTGTTCTTTTTCCAGCTGCAATAATAGTTTCAGATCTCTTTTGGATCTCACACCCATCATCTTGAAACACCACATTATAGCCATTTCTACACATCTATCCAACACTTAGAAGATTATGATATAAACCCTTCACATAGTAAACATTGTCAGTGTTATATTTTCCATCAAAGGTAATATAACCAATTCCAAAAATATGTGTCATTTTATCATCTCCAAATCTAATAGAACCTCCATCATATTTCTCAAGCTTCAAAAACTTACTTTTATCACTGGTCATATGATTTGAACATCCACTATCAATTAGCCATTCGTCTCTATTTCTTTTAACATATAATGCAGCTTCAATGTTATCATTAGATTTCAAAAAAATATTAGAGATATCAAATCTAGGTTCATCCTTTTCCACCAAAAACAAACAATCCTCATGATTTGATTCATCATCTGAAATACTGGCATTTTCATTAACATAATAGGCCTTCTTATTGATCCTTTTAAACTTTTTCCCATTTCCTTTTTCTAGACACTTAGTTGCTGAATTACCAATTTTTCCACATCTAAAACATTTAAGAGGTAACATACCTTTGTACTTGTTGGTACCTTTCTTCAATTTCCTTGTGAAGTTTGCTTCCAACTCATTTGAACTTTCACTATCCGTATCTTCTTCTATCTTTGTGGATTTGAAGGTTGTTTCAGATTTCTCCCTTTCTTCCCCAAATTTCCTCATCTCAAACGTGGTCAAGGTGCCAAATAGTTTCTCTCTAGTGAATTTCTTCAAATCATAAACTTCCTCAATAATTGAGATCTTGTCATTGTAGCTCTCTGATAGGGTCATCAAAATGTTCTCCATAACATCTTCATCTGTCAGAGTGCCTCCTTGATTTTTGACTTCATTTACTGCACTGTCAACTCTCTGAAGTAGCTTGCTATATCTTCACCTTCTTCCATCCTCAAATTTTCATATCTGCACTTAGTTGTCAACTTCTTTGATAATTTGACTCTATCATTTCCTTCATAGATTTATTTCAACTTTTCCCAGACTTCATAAGTGGTGCTCAATGAAATAACTTTTGTTTTAACTCAATTTTAGACAAAGCACTAAAGATTGCATACCTTTCCTTTTCATTTTCTTCATAGGCTGAAATCTCATCCACAGTATTAGGACCATTTGTCAGTACAACATATTTTGTCTCAACAGCTTTCCAAGTCTTGTAGCCTAGAGAAATTAGGTAACCTCTCATCTGCACTTTCTAGAAAATGAACATAGTTAGATCCATTAAACACAGGGATTGTCAATTTGTGCGCCATCGAATCTACCTCAAGTGGTTAAGCTCTTCTTTGAGGATCCAAAGCTCTGATACCAATTGTTGAATAGTCCAGAAAACTGAGAAGGGGGTGAATCAGTTATCATAAAACAATTTTCTTGACTTTAATTAATCTGGAGCAGACTTAAATCAATTAGATAATAATTAAACAAATAAGAACATGAAAGCACATAACAACACCATGCACAATGAACACCAAAATTTACATGGAAACCTAAGATGGGAAAAACCATAGAGACTGATAATTCTCAATTATAGAATACTAGTTAAGGTGACACCAGTTAAGGTGATTTTTACAAAGGCTCACTACAGGTAAGGCTCATTTTCGGTGGGTTCACTGCCTGGCTATTATAGCCAAAGATAAAAATTCTCACTGTCAAAAGAGAAAGGCTTACTACCAACATAAAAGGGCTCACTGCCAACAGAAGAATGATGAAACGAAATCCACCGCTAAAATAATTGTCACCAACAATGATACTGGATATAATCTCACTATATGTTGCCTCTGGTTGTATACTTTCGCATACTTCACAATGTATATATTTTTAGATTTAAATTCACCACACTTTCTTTCATTGAACATAATCAACTTTTACTTATACCATTACATGCCTTCATAATCTCCTAAGTCGGCCAAACATAATTCCTTCATAATCTCCTAAGTCAGCCAAACATAATTTGAATTACATCACCAAAAAACATTCCCACGGTGGAAAGGAATGAAACGTGGACCATACAAAACCTCCTCACTCAAATCAACACGCTACATATTTACCATGATATCTAAGACCAAAGAATAGGATATAGACGTTACAATGCAAACAATTTTGTACGAGGTATGTTAACCAATTTCTCGATTATTTTAGACCCATAAGAGTGTATATCATTATGTTGTAAAAAGGATGGGACTAGGACAATCACAACCAAAGATAGATCATCATATCACAACATCTGGAGCACGCCAATCCGGATCACCAAAGTATGAAAACCGAACCTTAATCAATCAACCAAGATATGTTGACATCAATGACAACCATTAATGAAAACAATCAACAACATCACATTCCAACATAAGGGTGATGAATACTATGTTAGGGTTAGAGATGGCAGATATCTAACAATTAAATGCAGATTTAAATAATAAACAGAGAAACTAAAACATACACAAAATAAATCATAACACAGAGAATTTAACGTGGTTCACCCAATCTGGGCTACATCCACCAAACTGCAGCCATCCAATACTTTTATTATCCAGTGCAAAACCTATTACAATCTTGCGAATAATCATTTTTTCATCATACAGTAACCCCATCCCAACCCTTTTAACAAGCTTTTAGAAGCTTCCGAATTAGGGTTTTACAAAGTCGGTTTCTTTTTCGAGATTTTTCCTTTTTCGCTGACGACGCAAAAAAAAATGGCAAAAACCCCTGCCCGAGGCCTGGCCCAGCCCCAGACCATGGCGAGGACAGGGGGCCGGGGTGTACAGTATACCATGGGCTATACAGTATAGCATGATCAGTCGCCACATACTAACATACTATGAGAAATTCAAGCAAGAACTCTTGGATAATCTGCAAGACCCAAGGTATGAGGGATTTTACTTTGAACCTAATGGTTTACTAAGGTTTAATGAAAGGATCTATGTACCTAATTCTGGGTAGTTAAGGAACTTGGTGAGGAAAGAAGTAAATAATGCACCATATTTTGGACATCTTTTTTTAACTAAGATGTTGGTTGATGTAAAACCATTGTATTTCTGGAAGGGAATGAAAGGGGATGTTGCAAGATTTGTAGCAAGTTGCTTAGAATGTCAAAGGGTGAATTTATAACATCATCACCTTGTAGGTCTTTTGTATCCTCATGAAGTTATAGAAAGTAAGTGGTAAGTCATTGGCATGTATTTTGTGCATGGACTTACAATGTCAAACTCATGGAATAAGCACAACGCCATTCTGTAGTGGTGGAAAAGATTACAAAGTTTGCTCATTTTATTCAAGAGGTATTTAGATTGCATGGAATTCCTGAAAAATACTATTTCTGACAAGGATGGTCGTGTGACATCTAGATTTTAGAAAACCTTGTTTTCTTCACTTGAGACTCAAATGAACACAAGTCGATCTTATCATCTGGAAATGGATGGAAAAACTAAAAGGGTGAACCAAGTGTTATATGATCTACTAAGGATGTATTGCATAGATCAACAATAAAAATGGTAAGATTTCCTACCTTTGGTTGAGTTTGTGTATAATAACTCTTATCATTCTACAATCAAGATGGCTCTGTTTGAAGCATTGTATGGTAGGAAGTGTCAAACTCCTATAATCTTGGATAAGCTAGAGGATAGGATAAGCCTTGGTTCATAAATTTTATTAGAAATGAAGCAACAAGTTGGCATTATCAAGCATAGGCTAATAGAAGCTAATAATAGGGCAGAAGAGTAATGTAGATTCCAAAAGGGTACCTAGAAATTTCTCAGTAGGAAAGAAGGTTTTGTTGAGATTTAAACCTCACAAGAGTTCTATAAAGTTTGGAAAGTCATCCAAACTAGCTCCATGCTATGTAGGTCCCTTTGAGGTTCTCAAGGAAGTTAAACTTGTTATGTATAGAATTTATTTTCCACCAGCTCTTGCCATGATGCATAATGTCTTTCATGTGTCATACCTTAAGAATTACACACCAGTGGATAACCATGTTATTGATTGGAATGTTTTACAAGTACAAGACCCAAGAGTGGTGACAATCGAGCCTCTTAAGTGCTTGGAACACATAAGCGGGTATGTGCAGGATCATGATGGGCCAAAAAGTGGCAATATGATGGGTATGTGGCTGACGACTTTTTTAATACCTAAAATTGATGAAACGAAAAGGGTTTTTAAAGGAGATTCTTAGATTTCCACCAATATAAATTATGCTTTACTTTGAATTTAATAAGTAATTATTATTCATTTTCTATTCAAATCACGACTAAAGTTCTAATTGATAGACTGATTGAAAAACATCTATAGCTTTCAAACGGTATCACATTTTTTGAATCCAAAACATGCGTCACATTATATGCTTCTCATACTATAGGATTAAAAAAATAAAAATTGAATTTCATGAATTTTTGACCAAGTTAAGGTGTCAGACATACGAGTTTTTTATATTTTTTAAAAGTTTTAATAAAAAATTCATAATTAATTATTTACTTGGAAAAAATTACAAAAAAATATGCATCACATTGGGACATGAGTCCTCTACTTATATCTAAAATATTATAAAAAAATATTAAATCATTTTATTGTGGTTAGGGTGGTTAGGCAACACCAACTTCTTATTTTTTCCCTGAAATTTAAGTACTATTGTGTTGAAATTTTAAATTTTCACCAAATAGATTTTTTTTTTTTAAAACAAACCTAGTAGTTTAGAAACTACATTCAATTTTCTACAGATTCTATTCTTACATATTTTTAAAATAATATAGATAACTTATTCAAATTTTTACGTCAAGTTGCCTAACTCTGATTTTTCTAATTTTTTTGCCACTTAAGGGCTTGTTTTTTCCATAATGATCCTACACATACCCAAGCTTCACTTATGTAATAGAGAGGTTCTACAATGCAAGGTCAAGTGGGATCAATATGCTGAAGATTCTGCCACTTGGGAAGACTATGTTGAGATGAAGCAAAAATTTCCTCATATTTTGCTAGACTTTGAAAGCTACTGAAACAATGTTGTTATATTTTATGGTTTATAGATTTATGTTCATGTTTGATACTTAAAAATCATCGAGGAAAATGATTCACAAGGGGGGAATATGTTACACTCCATTGTGTTTTTACGTATTTACTATTACCTTGTTTGGTTAAAATGATTTAATATATAATTGTGCTTTGTATATGAATATTGATGTATAATGTGGTGAATTAATGTGCAATTCAATATGATGTTTCAAATATTTTGAAGATAAAATATATGATGCATATGAATGTATTGTTATTAGCTAACTACTATTGTAATGTACTAAGTTGGTTACAAGAATAGGTTTGAACCTATGGATGAAAGGGGGAGTATCACTCAAGAGAAGAACTTGGTTTGGTAACCTTGATGAGCCTAGTTGAGCATAGCTACACTCACTTCCTATTTGGTCTAGTTGAATTAATATAGTTCAAGAAATGGTAAGGGTTTGAGTATATTTTGTATTGGTATGTGGTTTAAGTTTTTGAATGTTCATGTTTGTGGATATGTGATTGAGTCTTTATAATATTGAGTGAATTTTCTTCCTTGTATGTTAATATTTTAATCAATGATGCATATGCATAGAATGTATATATGTACATTTCTATGATACCTCATACATGCATGAGTATACATAGATAGACATATCTACACATGCTCATGAATGGATAACCCATATGAATGAGATTATCAATGAGACAAATGTGTCATTTATATATACACTTTGTGTATACATATATTGATTGATGAATACGAGAATATATGTTTTTAAGTATGAATATTAAAATAATGTTATAATTATACGTAATATATATATATATATTAATATATATGAATATAACCTAAACATATATACATATTTATTAATATACATATATTTGAATGTATATATAAATATTTTGATATATGTTTATATATACATATATTTAATTGGCAAGTGATGTATTTAGTAATCATGTGGATATAATTATATATATGTAGACATGCAAAATTGACCTAACACTTATCACACGTCCTAAATAACATTTTATCATCATCGACATCATTATCACCTAATATCACTGCATTTCACATCAATTGCATCAAAAACCCTAATTTTTGTTATTAGTTAAATAATATAACATTATTTAATTAATTCGCTTTTTCATCATTTTCGATGAATTAAATAAATTTCATTTATTTAATAAAGTCCTAATCCAATTTTATTTCCTCTTGATTAATTAAATAACGTCAATTATTTAATTATGTCACTTTCCGTCAAATTTGAATAATTAAATAAATTATTCAAACATCATCAAAAATTCAAATCAAACAAATGCAACTTTTTTTGCAAAAGTCAAACTTGATTTGCACATTCAACTCAAAAAGATTAATTAATTAAATTAATTAATTAATTATCTTCACCCACTTTCATGATTGAGCAAATTATGAACCATTGCTTGCTCAATCTATTTCCTAATAGATTAATCTATTTCCTTATAGATTTGTAGGTGTAATTAATTAATTATTACACTAGCATAAGTTAACTTAGGTCTTGCATTTAATTAATTAAGTCCTAGGTTGCATTATTAGATAAATCATTTAATAAATGGGATAATATTCCCTTCCTTATTTGTAGGAGATAAGATTCCTTCTAGAAGATGAGTTGTCCTTCTAGAACTTATCTCCTCATTTAATGATCATCTAGATAGGGTTCACATGTTGTCACATGTTGTTAGATCAAGACAAATGGCAACATCTCATGCATATTAGGGTTTAGCTCATGCCTATATATTCAGGCATCTTGTTCATTTGTATCATATCATATCTTTTCATCATATCAATAGAATCTTTAATCAAGCATTCCATAGTTGCAATACTTTCTTTGTGGTTGATCATCTTTCCTAGCTTAAAGGTCCTCCATCGAAGTCTGCAGCTTCAAGGACTGTGCATCCATAATCTCAACATGGTATCAGAGCTTATCCAGTGAAATGTCAACCCTCGATCAAGAAAGTTGGTGTGCGAGATTCTCCGCAGGCTTGGAGGTTTCCATTGAAGGCTACTTGTTTCCACCCGGGGACCAAGCTGATTTCTGAAGCAGATAGAATCAAATCCGAGCTCGCCATCGTCTTCAGAAGGCCTCAAAACCCTAGGATCGCCTGCCCATTCATCAAAATCGGATACATCAACCCAGGAGCCATTAGAGGTATTTTTTTAGGGTTTGCAAAATCAATCATACTATCCGTACAATTTGCAGCAAAAAATCATCCTGGTCAGTTGTCCTCTGAGGCAAATTTTTTTTATACACAGGCCACTTTTCGTTTCAGAAAAATCAGGCTAATATTTTTTATTATTTGGCAAAAATACTATTTTTCTATAGTTTCAGAAAAAATTTATTCAGGCAACCTGGTATTATATTCGCCGTCGGCATCAATATTTCTATCGGAATTTTATTTTTGGGATTTTATTTATTAAATTCGCATTTCATTATTCTATCGACATCATATTGTGGGTCTGATTTTTTTTCCCTCGGCATGAGATATATTTTTTTTGCACATATAATTTTTAATCGGCATTTTTGAATTGCCTATTGGCAATATTCAAAAATTTTGGGAGATTTTATTTATTTTTTAATCAAAATTATGCAAACATATTTGTTGTCGGCCGCATTGAAAGCCTTGCAGGGGGAAGTACATCACCGTCATCGGACCGTCACATCCACGGTCACATCACAGTTGCCGGTCGCATCCTCCGTTCGGTTCTCTCGCCGACAATTGTCGATCGCTCCCACCGACAGCTCCCATCTCCGGCTCCTCCATCCCGCTAGTTGTTCAGCCAGTGCCTACCGGAATCTTCACCGTCTGACCTCCCTCACACCGCTGGGCGTTATCCACAACTGGTGGGTCCTTGTTCAGCGGTGCCACCATCATCAACGGCTCCGCCCTGAAATCTCCGCCTGTGCTCCGCTCTGACGCCGCTCATGGTGGCACCTTTTTTTTGCCATAGCCCTCGGCACGGTCATATCGACGACCAAGTCCTAGCGCTCGAGGGCCATAATTTTGACCCTAGTTAGCCTGCAGATTGCCTAATATAGGCATTTTTTTCATTTGATCACAACTTTCACCCAGGATATCAAATTTTTGCAAACGATATACCGCCAGAAAGGGAATTTCGCATACTTTCCAGTGGTGACATCAGTTCTATGAAATTTTTCTCACAGAAAATTCTACATCCAACTGAAGACAAAACCCTAATCTGGACTCAAGGCTGCATATCTTCACCACCGTTCATCAGATTTCAGTGATTCCAGCGGCATCAGGAAGGTGATTCAGAGCTTTTTTTTATCAGTCCAGCCCCTTCATCAGTGTCAGCTCCAGGTACTCTTGCATTGATTTTTTCAGTTTGGTGCATTTGTTCAATAACCTGGCCATCCTGAAGCTTGGGAAAATATTTTTTGATCCGGGTTGCATCACTTCAGTTGTACAACATATTTGGAAGTCTTTATTTTCTATTGAAGGTCAGTGTCTTTGTATTCTTGTGGAGAGGTTTCGTTATGGGGCTTGCATATTATTCTCCTTTGGTTATATTGCACAAGGGTGACTATCAACAATGGCGAGATGGGATCTGCCACCATCTTCAATCACTTGATTTGTTGCCACATCTATTTGGTATAGTTCCTCATCCAAGTGAAGGAATTCTGGAATTTGCTTGGAGTTGCAGCAGATATACTATTTTGGAAATCATTTCTATGCAAGTTGATTCTGATGTTTTGAGATCTATCGATCATTGTGATTGTCCTCACATTCTTTGGACTAAGCTTTGGGAGATCTATGGAGATTCAGATACTCCACCATTCCCTGATGGTCATGATTCAAAATTTCATTCTTCATATCAAGTTCCCTATGATGATATTGTTATGCAGGAAGTTGATTTCCTTGATCTTTCCGAAGAGGTTGACAAGGCTCCTTTCGGTGCTTCTTCTTCATCAAAGACAGTTGGTATCCCTTCACAATCAGTGATTCCTTGTCCAGAGTCATTGATTAAGGCTTCCACCATCATCATCCATCAGGACACTTTCAATTTTTCAGACTTGGCATTACAGGATGGCTTTGTTTTAGGCATCATTGACTTGGGCTACTTCTACAGGTTTGGAGAACATTCTTGAGGGGGTATCACTCCTCTATTCAGATATTTCATATTCAAGACTTCTTCCCTGTCATTCCATTCAAGACTTGAAGTTTCTTCAGCATCTACCATTGGATTTGCTTCAGACTTCCTTCAGTGGTTTTGAGGACACTTCATTCAGGGGGGCTATCAAGTCTCCATCACATCCATCAGATTCATTCCATCTTCGTCTTTGGATATTGTTCAGCATCAGTTTCTGCATCGACCTGGTTTGTCACTCTCTTCATTGATTGTGGCATCTTCATCTTCAAGCAAGGAGACATTTGAGCAGAGTTCAGAGACATCATCGGCTTCCACCTTCATCCTTCATTCCTTCAATTCCTATCCGGAATGGGAAGCATCTTTGCACTTGCAATTGGTTTTGTTTCTTCAGAAAGGGAGACAAGTTGTTTGTCAACATTGGATCTTGTTCTGTCTTTCGACACTTACCATTTTTGTAGGTGATATCATCTTCTAGGGGGGCTATATAGTCTCTCTCTTTCCCTCCTATGGGGGGGCATTGATTGTATTGTATCCATGTGATGGATGGTGTTCTTTGGGGGTATTTGGGAGTCCTCCATCCTTCCCATCCTATCTCACATTTTTTGCATTTTCATCTCCTTTTTGGAGAGGGGTTTTTTTCCTACTAGGTTTTCCCCTTTTCTCCGGTTGTGGGAGATTTCCTGCATCTTCATGTACATGGGTACCTAACATGTCCTTGTAGCTAGGACCCATCATCATCTTGCATAATCATTGCATTTTCCTCCCTAAGTTGCACTTATGGGGGGGTGTTGGTGTAATTAATTAATTATTACACTAGCATAAGTTAACTTAGGTATTGCATTTAATTAATTAAGTCCTAGGTTGCATTATTAGATAAATCATTTAATAAATGGGATAATATTCCCTTCCTTATTTTTCGGAGATAAGATTCCTTCTAGAAGATGAGTTGCCCTTCTAGAACTTATCTCCTCATTTAATGATCATCTAGATAGGGTTCACATGTTGTCACATGTTGTTAGATCAAGACACATGGCAACATCTCATGCATATTAGGGTTTAGCTCATGCCTATATATTCAGGCATCTTGTTCATTTGTATCATATCATATCTTTTCATCATATCAATAGAATCTTTAATCAAGTATTCCATAGTTGCAATACTTTCTTTGTGGTTGATCATCTTTCCTAGCTTAAAGGTCCTCCATCGAAGTCTGCAGCTTCAAGGACTGTGCATCCATAATCTCAACAAGATCAATCTATTTCCTGACAAACCAATCTATTTCCTGACAAACCAATCTATTTCCTGATAGATCAATCTATTTCCTCAATCCCATTGAACACTCAATATGATTTCTTCAATTACACCAATTACGTAATCAATTTTCCTTGATTATTCCTATTTATTTCCTATCAACTTCTTTCTACCGTCGATTAGGATATTCTACTACGTGATCTCAATAGTTCATTTTGAATCAAAAATTCTATATAACAAACATCTATCTTCTCAAAAATGATCAGAGAATCAACCTATTTTACACAACAAAGTAATGCCAAGATCTTAATCAACATTTTGACAAATATTTACACATATCTTTGATCAACACATGCACGTTCTTCAATCTTTCACATGCACAATGGAGGCTTCACATTGATATGAACAACCCAACATCTTCACAAACACACTCCAACACGAGATGGGTAATGATATAGCTTAGTGAATTCATTTGTTATTGTTTTGATTCATTTACTTTTCTTGAATTCATTATTCTAGTATTGTTCATTTCGTAAGTAATGGGCATAAATCTTGATTCTTGTTTTGAGTTCTAAGATTAGCTTCAATTCATTTCAATTATCTTATTTGACTCCACTGATTTCCCCCTTACACATTCTGGCATGCTCGGTGGGACCCCAATCCTTAGCACTAATCATTTTATAAGCTAATTTTGAAGTTGTAGGTTCCAGAAATGCATTGGAAAAAATTTCATGCAAAAGCTACAAGAATTTCATGTACTAGATTTCACGTTTTTCGCGCACTTGACCTTTTTCTGGCTGCTTCTAAATTTTTGTTGCACTTTTATTAAAATACAAAGGAACAATTGAGTTTTTAACCTAATTTTGCTTAAAAATAGAGGTTTCTTTTGACTTTTTTGTTCGCTTTTGCTTTTTGATAGGGCCGCTTTTGCTAAAAAAAAAATTCTTTTCTCTATTAAGTTTTGTTTGAAAGATGAATGTTAATTTTTTATTTCTAATGCTCATGGGTACTTGATTTGAATGTTTGATAGGTGATTTTTTTTTTATACAAGATTTGCATAAGTATGGCATGCATGTATCCAAGAACCATTAACATGTTTATTGCAGAGAAGGTGAACGGTCGAAGATTTTCAGTTTTCAAAGCTTTCATAACTAGAAAAATTTAAACTAGTGCATAAATGGAACCCCACAAACAAACACTTTCAATTGGTACATCTAAAAATAATATTTCAAAGCTTTCTTATCTTAGAATTTTTTTTCAATTGGTGCATAAAAAGAACCCCACAAAAAAATATTTTCAATTGGTGCATCTAAAAAGATTCTTTCAAAGATTTCTTAGCTTAGAAAATATTTTCAATTGGTGCATAAAAATAACCCCACAAACAAACGCTTTTAATTAGTGCTCTAAAAAGGATTATTATTTTCAAAGCTTGTTAGAACAAACAATTCCTTTTCAGTGCTCTAAAAAAAAATGTTTCATTTTTGTTGACCAACACTTTCATTTTTGCTGACAAACGCACGATTTCTTTTGTTGACCATTAAGACAAGGTTTTAGGAAAAAACGCTTTGGTTGGTGCTTAAAAATGAAAAAATAAAATTCTTGTCTTGCATATTGCAATATCTTTACAGTTTGAAATCTAGAAAATTTCACTTTGGTGAATATAAAAAAGAACAATTGCTATCTTGTACACACCTTTACTTTCATTTTTACTTTGTTTTTTATTTTTTATTTTTTGGGGCTTAAAATGAACATTGTGATGAAGTGTATACCGTGTATTTTGTGTTTGGAAAATTAGGTTTCTATCCTCTCCCCTCTCGCCTTTTTGATGATCTTGGGTGATGAAAAGCATCTTGAGTTTCACACACTTTGTTCCATTTCAAAACATACCTTTAGAGGGCCTACCTCCCAACTTGTGAGAGGGAATGACCCAAGTGGTACTTTGTTTTGGTCTACTATATAAATATTTGTGGGTGTGAGGAAAGTTCTCACCCACCTGATGCAAATGTTCTATACAGACGAAAGTCTCCCCTAGTGTTTATGTGATACGTAAAAACCCGCAAGAGCTGGGAGGTCGCTTAATTGAGTGAATCCTCACATGTATAGACCAGTATGTGTAGGATCATGATGGACCAAAAAGTGGCGATATGATGGGTATGTGTAGGGTCTATGGCTGACGACCTTTTTTTAACCCAAAATTGATGAAATGAAAAGGGTTTTCAGAGGAGATTCTCAACTTTCCACCAATATAAATTATGCTTTATTTTGAATTTATTAAATAATTATTATTTATTTTCTATTTGAATTACTACTAAAGTCCCAATTGATAGGTTGATTGAAAAACATCTATAGCTTTCAAACGATATCATATTTTTTGAATCTGAAACATGCCTCACATTCTATGCTTTGCATACTATAAAATTAAAAAAGAAAAATTGAATTTCATGAAATGTTGACCAAGTTAAGGTGGTCAGACATATGAGTTTTATATTTTTTTAAATTTGTAATAAAAAATTCATAATTAATTATTTACTTGGAAAAAAATTACAAAAAAATATGCATCACATCGGGACATGAGTCCTCTACTTATATCTAAAATATTATAAAAAAATATTATCATTTTATTGTGGTTAGGGTGGTCAAACAGACACCTACTTCTTATTTTTCCCAAATTTAAGTACTACTACTGAAATTTCAATTTTTCAAAAATAGATTTTTTATTTTTTTAAATAAATCTAGTAGTTTAGAAACTACATTCAATTTGCTACAAATTCTATTCTTACATAATTTTGAAATAATATAGATAACTTATTCAATTTTTTACATCAAGTTTCCTAACTCTAATTTTTCTGAATTTTTTGCCACTTAACGGCCTGTGTTTTCCATGATGATCTTGCACATACCCAGACACTAGTTATTACAAAACATGAATAAGAACCAATGTTGTAGAAGCCACCCCTTTTCAACCAAAAACATTCTTTGAAGTGGTCCATTGAAAATTTGATTCTGAGAAGTTACTTACCAAGTCTGACTTATGGTTGAGCATAAAATACTCTCCATTCGTTGCATGTAAAATCATCCCTTTGAGGCATAAGGTAATCCCATCTAGGAGGAAGTGTCTATCCTTAGGGTGTAATTTTTCTTCACAGAAAATTACCAAATCTATTTGGTTACTTTGAAACATCAAATATTGTGCTTGAATTAAAAATGAACACATCAAAACAAGCATTTAACATGTTTCTAAAATTGTAACCCCTTTTGACTTAGTGCAAATCCTTTGAAAAGAGCCATATATATACACTCCTAAAGGATATCTTAAAACAATATCTTTGAAGGTTTCCAAATATTTAAGATCACATTTCAAGTCACATTAAGGAAAAAGTAAACATCGAAAACTATAACTTTAGCATTTCTACCTCCATGAACTTCAAGCTTTCATGGAGGGAAACATGCTTAAGGTGTAGACATTTAGGTCACATAATTTTTTATTGTTTTGTTTCATGATATATCACTTTCCAAATCTTGAAATAGATCAAACAAAATCATCCAAAACTGCAAAAAATATCCAAGCTGCTGCCAAATACTGAAACTAAAAAAAAATCTACACAAAGGCCACTTTTGCTTCTACTTTATCTGCACTTGACATAAAATTGGTCACATTCAACCTAAAAATCTCTCTTTTTCTCTTTTTCACATGACAGTTGTTGGTAAAAACCTACCCTACTTGATAAATTGAGTGCACTTGCTATAAAATATTTGCACTTGACCTTTTTATGCCACAATTGACAAAAAAAAATTGGCTACAATTGACTACAAATCTGCCACTTTTGACCAAAAGGCTCACTTTAGATTGACCAATTCACCAATTTGGAAAAAACAAATGTAGAGGCCACACTTGAAAAATCTGACTGCACTTAATTTTCAAAATTGAGCACACTTGACCATAATCTAGTCGCAGTTGACTTTCTCAGTCGCTTTTGCTCAAAAACTATCTCTTTTGCTCAAAAACTATCGCTTTTGCTCTGTATTCTACTAAAATCAAAAAAATAATCTAAAGTTGGTTACAAGATCCTTTTGAAATGAAACAATTGGAATCCCAAGATACGTCATATAGTCCTTCATCCATTTTCAACACTTCATCCTACTTTTGGAAATCAAAATCAAAATAAACAAACTTGGATTATTACCTCACCCACACTTCTAAGATATCAACATTTCCTTGATCCTCAAGGCTAGTTCAAGTAAATTTCCTGCATCATATCCTATAGAAAAAGAAGTGAAATATCAATCCAAGCCTTTCAGCATTTTGAGTTCCAAGAATAGTGTCATCCCAAAACATCGCTCAAACCTTAGGGTCTTGAGAATCACAATAACCATATCAAAACACCAACACTTTCACCTTATGACCATTTGGCATCTGATTTCTCCAATTCAACAACTGAACCTCACACCAACTGTTATACAACCAAACTTTGAGTTGATTGAAGGATAACAAATAGACATAATTAGTAGTTTGAGGAGATTCATATTCGAGACAAAGGAAACACCAAACCAGTGGAGAAACGTAGAAAACATCCTAGATGAACAAGATTGAAAAGTTGATATTGTAGTTAGAAGGCCCATATTACCACCTCCTATGTGGCAATAAGTATCCCCTTTTCAAAAAAACATAGAAAATCCAAAAACATAAATGCACAATTGAAATCCACACGTGTTTGTCTTCATGATTTCTTGTAAGACCAAAGTCCTTAAACGAAAGTCCATATTTTTCCTTTACAAAAAGAGACATCATAGTTTAAAGTCTATCAAAAGGCACATCTTGAAATCTTACTGCAACTAGGACATCTTGCTAAGAAATTTTTATACTCACTTTTTAATCAGTAAACCATACTTTCATATTCAAAATGAGCTTGGAAATTAAATCCTTGAGCTCTTAGGGTTGTATCATTTTAGAGCTCATATTGCTACAAGTCCCATGTAGAAATAGACACTATCCTTCAAAAATAGAAAATTCCAAAAAACAAACAAAATTTTATTTTCCTTAAAATAGAGAATTCAAAAAAACACAAGCATTATTTTCCATAGTTAGGAGTCACAAAATGTTCACAAAAGCTTGGAATTTTTTATGACAGTTACAAGATCACAACTTAGAAAAAACATGGAAGCAAACAAAAGCAAAGCTAGTGTGCCACCAACAAACACCGCAAATAACAAAAGTGGCCCATGGGGCTATAGGCTAAATGACCTTGAAACACCTCAAAAGAGACCCACATTCAATGCAACAACAAACCAAACACCTAGTGAGCAAGAAGTGATGGAGAGAGAAAACAAGAACCCAAGTAACATGGTTATAGAGGTGGATAGTGAGGAAGAAATAAATGATGAATAATTATTTCAACATTCAAACAATCCCAAGGTGCTCAAATTGATGGAAAAACTCCTAAGAAAGGATCTAAACACTCACTTCTTCAAGTTAGCATAGAGTGGTGCTAAGTTTCTTGTAGAATTAAACGTAGAAGTTCTTAAAGATCCTCATCTCATTCCCTTAGGAGATAACTTAGTTGTGAGAGAAATACCCAAACCATTGGAGATTCCAAACATGCCACCCATATTCTCGAAAGGCAATGATCAACGAATGGAAAACCCTTTGTATAGAAAACCATCCCAAATAGAACAAGTGGTGGTGGCCCAACAGTATCAAGGAGGTCCATATCAATATGTATCATAGGGTAACAACCCACTAACAGGACAATACATGACCCAAAACACTTCATATATTGACCCTTCCCAAAATGTAACAAATTAGCAAGGGTAATTCTCACAACAATACCATTGACAAGGTGTGTCAGATGGCCCCCTTCCCAATCAATAGTACCAAAAACAAGGTGTGCCAAAGGGTACCCTTTCAAATCAACAAGGTGGTTCATATGGTCCCATTCCTAATCAACAATACCAACAACAAGGTGTGCCACAGGGTACCCTTTCTAATCAACAAGGTGGGCCACATGGTCCCCTTCCTAGTCAACAGTACCAACCACAATGTGTGCCATAGGGTACCCTTTCCATCAACAAGGTGGGCCACATGGTTCGCTTCCCAATCAATAGTACCAAGTACCATAGGGTACCCTTCCCCATTCATCCCATCAACAAGGTATCCTGCAAACACCCTATCAAGGTAGCCTTGAAAATAGCTCACCCCAACAACAAAGGGTGCCATAGGGTACCCTTCCCAATTCATCCCATCAACAAGGTATCCTGACAATGCACTATCAGGGTATCCTTCAAAATATCACCCCAACAACAAGGTGTGCCATAGGGTACCCTTACCAATTCATCCCATCAATGAGGTAACCCACTAATGCACCACCACGATAACCTTCAATACAGCTCGTCCCAACAATAGGGTGTACCACTAACACACTACCAAGGTACCCCTCCTCAACAACAACAATGACCTAACCAAATCCTTATATTCAACAAGGAGCTAACCCTCCTTTCACACAATAAGGAGCTAACCCTCCTTTCACCCAACAAGGAGCTAACCTTCCTTACATTCAACAAGGATCTAACCCTCCTTACACCCAACAAGGAGTTAACCCTCCTTACATTCAACAAGGAGCTAACCCTCCTCACATTCAACAAGGAGCTAACCCTCCTTACACACAACAAGGACCTATCCATCCTTTCACACAGCAAGGATTTAACCCTCCTTCCACCCAACATGGTTACCAATTTCTCATACCTCTACAATACCCAACCTATGATCAAAACATGGTAGGAAAACAAGGTTACTACACACATGACCCACAAACAAACATACCAAAAATAGAAGTGAAAATACAACTACAAGAAATGATTCAAAAGATATTAGATATGTATATAGGGAAACCAAAGAAGACTTATACCCTTCAAGATATATGTCCATTTCCTTTTGATTGTTCCATTACTATGCTTCCCTTTCCAAAAAACTTCAGAATACCAAAGTTTGAAAATAATAAAGGAAAGGGAGATCTAGTAGAACATGTACAAGATTTCTCGGTAGAATACATGGAAGTCCAAAACAATGACTCTTACATCATGAGGCTCTTTCCCCATAGTCTTACTGGTCACGCCATGGAATGGCTCACCCATCTACCACCAAGAATTAAAAGTTTTGATGAACTGACTACCAAATTTGTAAGCCCCTTCTCATTCAATATAGAGCAAGACATCACCATCATGGATCTATACAATATTAAATAGAGTCAAGGAGAATCCTTTACCTCATACCTATAGAGATGGAGACATAAAGCTAGCAGATACAAGTGTCCCATTCCCGACAAGGAACTAGTAGATATATTCATTTCCATTGTCCAAGGAAAAGTAAAATACTAACTTACCATGTTCTATCCTAAAAAATTTGAAGAGGCCATTGAGAATGGATTGCACATAGAAAGGGCCCTCGTAGTAAGAGGAGTGATCAAGCTAAACAACCCAATAGACAATTCTTCTAATTCAAATGAGAAACCTAAATTTGGGCCAAGAACAAAAACATTACAAATGATGGGGTAGTGGATGCTAGAGCAGTATGGAATGTATAAAATCCTAATGTACCTCAAAATAAACCTCAAGTGGCACAAACAAGCTATATTCCTAATAATGCACAAAAAAATCAACTTACCTATCCCCAAAACAATAAAAAATTCAACCAATAAACATATCAAGGAGGGAAGAAGAGGTAGTACGATCAACCAAGAAGGAAGTTCGCAGTACTAGGAGAGCCACTTGAGATGGTTATGCATAAACTAGTGCAACAAAACCTCATCAAGGTCAATGATCACCCAAACTATGAGGATTTGAGATTCAAAACACCATGGTACAATGAGGACTTATGTGAGTTCCACAAAATTAAAGGACATACAACAAACAATTGCATGAGACTCAAACACATCATACAAGACTTGATATAAAAATGAGAAGTGGATGTTGAACATCATTCAAGAAACAAAGACCTCCAAATATACACAAATCCAATTCCAAACCATGCTAAAAAGAATGACAAATGAAAGGACCAAGACTATCACAATGCTAACTACACTTATGGTGACACAATTCTAGGTACCCTCTCTCAGGTAGATAACACTAGGGTAAATGTAGTGACTATACGAGGTAGGGACACAAAATGTAATGTGACTGCCCATTGAGGGAGAGTTACAATACAGGGAGCCCTGCCTAAGCCTACGGCTAAGTCATCAAATGACTACAATATTGTGGAATAGCTAATGAAGACTCTTGCCTTGATCTTAATCATATAACTGCTACAACTATCACCTGCACATAAGGAGATACTAGAGAAAGCATTAGAAGCATTGGTCCCTAACAACCTCAATCTAGATCAGTTCCAAGACATGGTTGGAAAAATCATGGCCAATCACCATTTAGTCTTTTCCAAGAAAGACCTTCCATAGAAGTCATTCCACAACCAACCTCTCTACATAGAAGTTGGTGTCTATAAAAACATGGTCAAACAAGTGTTGATAGATAACGGTGCAGGCCCAAACATTTGTACTTTGAAATTCATGAAATAGTTGGGGTATTTTGACGATGTTATAGAAAAAGGAAAGAGCATTACTATAAGGGCCTATGATGACCTTGAAAGGAATTCAAAAGGGATATTCAAGCTACCAGTGTAGATAGGACCAACCACCACAAAAACCACATGTTAGGTACTTGACCTTGAGTTACCTTATAACCTCCTTCTAGGATTCCCTTTGATTCATGCATTACAGGTGTTTCCTTCAACCTTTAACCAATGTCTAAAGATTCCTCATGAAGGAAAGGAGGTGGCATTATATGTCAATCTTGAACCCTTCCACTTTTCTGCAAAATTGGATGAGAAGTATAATAAAATCCAACGTATACCCAACAATGACATATCATTTCATTCATTCTCATATGTTGACCTTTCCACACTACCATCAACCTCAATTAAACCAACATCAAGTGAGAAACCAAGAATAGAAACCAAGGTTCAAATACTTGACAGGGGTAATGGAAATTATCACTTCAACCAAGCATTTTGAATTGGTATGCTTCCACCAACACCCAAGGTTTATGGAGGACCAAAGGAGATCAAATATGTTCAAACAGTACAAATGATAGCCAAACTCACAATTTTCACCAAGTGGGGAGATATGAAGGATGAGGAGATATTCAAAGAAAACTTGTCATCAATGATCTACAAGGAGGACCAAAAGGAACCACAATAGACACAACCCCTTCTAATTGATCCTAGCAGTAAAGGGTATCAGTTAGCTCAACAAATGGGATATACCAAAATAGGTGGCCTTGGGCTACACAAAAAAGGTTGATGGGAGCCTATCATAGTGGAATAGATGAAAAATAACATGGGACTAGGTTATGATTTAATAGATGTGGTGACTCCAAAAACTAGATGTACCTCTTTTAAGAAATGAGTGCCTTCTACTAGCATTAAGACATTAGATACATACCATCATGTAGATAATGATTTACCCATCGGGGACTTATTTGAGAGCTTAAGCATAAGCATGGTCCCTATCCAACCTATCAAAACTATTCCTAATGACTATTATTATTCCAAATAGATTCTAACGAGTATGAATGGGATTCTCCTTCCTTTGTCACCTCAAGTGATGATGACCTAGAACCAATGGGAGAATGACACTAGAGCCATATTAACCATCTCAACAAATTCTATAATATTTGTAGATAATGATGATAGCCTACCTCTCTACTACCTACAATTTATAGATTGGGACCAACAACAACATGCACTTGTTTTTTATAAATTCCAAAATGATGAAGCAATCACAGAGTTTATGGTACTTTGAACTGACATACCAGTAGGAGATCATAAAGCAGGGTTTGTCATGGAACTCGAATAGGATGCGTACTTCAGTGGGGAGATTGTATCTTCTAGTCACAAAAGTGAAAAAGATAAAATAAAAATATGATCCCCTAGAGAAGGCCACATTGTGGCTCTATTGGATCCTAAAAGGAAGAAAATAAAGGATGAATCTAAAGGTGAAAACCTCTGAAAGGCACCTAAAGATAGAGGATTCAATCTCCCCATATCTGAATATCAAGAAAAGTCAATGCTCCTAGTGGAAAAAGTAGAATCTATCAATGTTGGCATGATAGAGAACCCAAAGATCACATACCATACGACGTCACTTGATTCTGAAGAGAAAGCGAACTTCATAACATTCATCAATGACAGAAAGAAAAAATTGCATGGATCTATGCAGACATGCCCAGACTAGATCTGGTACTAGTGGTACATAATTTGGCCATATTCCTTGGAGAAAAACCTATCAAGTAGAAACTAAGGAAAATGCATCCTCAAATAGCACTATTGGTAAAGGTAGAATTAAAGAAATTACTAGATGTGGGTTTCATCAGACCCATCATTTATCTAGAATGGATATCAAATCTAGAACCAGTGTCAAATCCCACTAGGGGCATAAGGATCTACACAGACTTTTGAGACCTTAACAAAGCTTGCCCAAAATATGACTGAACCCTCTTCCAAGTATTGACATGATCATAGATCTAATAGTAGGACATGAGATGTTATCTTTAATGGATGGTTTCTATATGTATAATCAGATAAAAATATTCCCCTCGTGATCAACATAAAATGGCATATACTTGTGCTTGGGGGACCTTCTGTTGGAATGTCATGCCATTTGGTCTAAAAAGCATAGGACGGACCTATCAACGAGCGATGACAACAATCTTCCATGATATTCTAGATATAATTATGGAAGACTATGTGGATGTCATTCTAGAAAATTCCATCAATGGAGAAGATCAATTGACCAATCTTGCAAAGTTATTTGATAGGCTAGAATAGTATAACTTGAGACTCAACACAAAAAGTATGTGTGAAGTAACATCTGAAAAGCTACTAGGGTACATAGTGTCAAGAAGGGGAATTTAAGTATATCCTATGAAAGTAAAGGTCATATTAGAAATTCCTCCACCGAAGACATTGAAGCAACTGAGAAGTTTACAAGGGGAGCTACAATTTATCTAGCGATTTAACGTGAAAATGGAAGACAAATCTCACCCATTCACCCATCTCCTACATAAATACATCACATTCAAGTGAGATGGGAGATGTGACCAAGAATTCCAAAAAGTCAAGGAGTATCTACTCACTCTATTCTTGATGCTACCTATTCCAAACAAAGAAATGATACTCTATGTGTCTACAACACAAACAATGTTGGGAGCTCTCCTAGCACAACTAGATGATAATAACAAAGAAAGAGTAGTCTACTACATTATATAAACACTTGTGGGCTACGATTTGAACTACTCTCCTATAGAAGGAGCATGTCTCTTGGTCATATTTGTGATGCAGAAGTTGAGACACTATATCTTAAACAAACAAGTAAAGTTGATTTCAAAGGTAGATCCACTAAAGTACCTACTAGCAAAAACAACTCTAACAGGAAGAATTGCTAAATGTGTAATGATTTTAAGTGAGTTTGATATAGAGTATATAGACAAGAGAGCCATCAACGGACAAATCATAGTAGAACAGCTAGCAAAGGCACCGATGGAGGATCACAAACCTCTTACAATAGAATTCCTAGATGAAAGTATATTGCTGACAGAAAAAATATGCCATTGGACCCTATAATTTGATGAGTCCCACACTCAACATGGCTATGGAGTAGGTATCATATTTCTCACACCATAGGGAGATAGTATACCCAAGGCATACATAATTTCTTTCCCCTTCAAAAACAATATCTCAGAGTATGAATCTCTAATCATAGGGCTTAAGATAGCTATTGAATGGAGGATAAAAGAACTATAATTCTTTGGAGACTCTCAATTGGTGATCAGGCAAGTGAATGGTGAGTACCAAAAAAAAGACAACAAACTGATGCCTTATAAAATAATGGTGGATAGCTTCAAGGAATATTTTTTCAAAATAACCTTTAAACAGATTCCTCAGATCAACAAAAAAGCATCTAATGCCATGGAAACAATAGGTTTGCTTCTTGATATTCCATAGAAAATTCCTAAGTATGAGTTCCTTGTAGAGAAATTACTCATACTAATGTTTGATATCCTAGAATCCAAACTACTGTGTGTTGTTGTTGGCCCTAATTCAACATGGTACCAAGACACATTGGATTACATCTAGCATGGTATCATACCACTTGACCTAACAAACACGTAAAAGAAGTCCTTTACTTGTAGGACTTCCCGATTTATGATCCTAGGAGATACATTATATCATCAAAGCCTAGATGGTATATTACTTTGATGTATTAATGCAGAAGAAGCATAAACTGCCTTACAAGAGATACACAAAGGTGTTTTTGGGTCCCACAATAGCAGACTTAACCTTGTACAAATATTGCTAAGAATGGGGTACTTTTGGCCCTCCATGGAACAAGAGTGTATTTAATATTCTAGAAAATGTCATTAGTGCCAGCAACATAGTGACCTTGTTCATGCACTAACACAGGAGTTGAGACCCATTACAACACCATGGCCTTTTCTGCAATGGGGATTAGACTTGGTAGGTAAGATTTATACTTCTTCCTCTAATGGGCATAAGTTTATTATTACTGCAACTGAATATTTCACCAAATGCATAGAAGCAATTCCATTGACCTACATCACTAGAAAACAAATATCAAAATTCATTCTAAATTATCTAATTTGTAGGTATGGAATTCTCCAAACAATCATAACAGATAATGGAACCCCATTCAAGAATCAAGACGTCCAATAACTTTGTTCCAAATTCTCTATCCAACATAGATTATCCACACCCTACTACCCCCAAGGAAATGGATAGGATGAAGCGTCTAACAAAACCATCTTGAAGATACTAAAGAAGATTGTTAATGAAGCCAGTTGTGATTAGCATTTGCAACTAAACCCACCTGTATGGGCTTATCGAACCAACATATGAACACCTATGGGTGCCACACCTTTCTCCTTGGTCTACAGATCAGAAGATGTCTTACCTATCGAAGTCAAAATCCCTTCATTGTGAATCTCACTAAAAGGTATGATCGACAATAAAGAGTATTAGGTATCCAAATTAAATGAGTTGAAACTCCTAGATGAAAGGCATTTGAGTGCATTAAACCATCTTCAGGTTTATTTGAATTGGCTCAAACGAAGCTATGATAAAAAGATTAAAGACAAAAAAAATTAGGTTGGTGACTTGGTACTCAAAGAGAATCAGAAGGTACAACTGAATCAAGATGGAAAAGGTAAGTTTGAACCCAATTGGTGAGGCCCATTCATCATCACAGCAAGCTGCGACTTTGAATCTTATTAGTTGGCCACTTTTGAAGGAGAATCCTTAGCCAAACTATTGAATATCAGACACCTCAAGAAGTTCTATACTTGAAGCACGCTAGAATACCCTAGGAAAAAGGGTGAAAATCCAAAAAATCAAAAAAATCAAAAACAAAAAAAACAAAAAGCAAGAAAAATAGTAAAGAGAAATAAAAAATTCTTTTAAGTGAAAACAAATTTGTGGTGCTCCTAGAATAGGTACCATAGTGAAAACCTCACAAACAAGTGTTATGTTTGAATAATACTTGCATCATTATATATTGGTAATATCTAAAGTATACATCCATTCATACCATAATAAAAAATGTGTCCAACCATGGCTTGATGATTGATTTAGTATTGAACCTTAATGCACCATCAACATCCATCCCCTCTAGTGAAAGTAGTCTTGTCTTGAACTGGGGGCAACTTCCCAAAACTGGTAGTGGATTAGATCCTTGAGTGTCCCATTATGGTCAAAACTATCAAAAATCAAAAATATCTAAAAAACAGCAAAATCAAAACAACTTTGGATTATTCCTTCACTCAAAATTCTAATATATCAACATTTTCTTGAACCTCATGGCTAGTTCAAGTAGATTTCCCACAACATATCCTCTAGAAACAAAAGTGGAATATCAATCCAAGTTATCAACGTTGTTCGCATTCCAAAAACATGCTATTCTTTGAGTCGAAACAGTCGAACTGCGTGGTCTCTACATGTACAACATAGGCAAGGCTTATTAGATCCTAAGGCCATAGGTCAATCCCCTTAGGTATTTATCATGCTTTCTTTCAACTTAGTCAAAAATTCAAAATCCAAAAACATTCACAAAATAGAAAATATCAAAAACATATTCTTATGAAACCAAGAAAACTACGAGCCTCTATGTGTACAATGTAGGCAAGGCTTATCTTTGATGAGCCCTCAAGGCCCTAGGTTAGTCTCTTGAAAACAAAAAAACCAACATCATAAAACTCAGAAAAAACAAAAGGATCCTAACACCATCATCACAATTCATGATAAACTTTTCATCCATAATAAATAAATCATCATCTTCGCCCTTTGACAAAACAAACAAACAAATAGAGAAAACATCAAAATCTAGAACTTTCAAGAAAAACAATCACAAATATTTTATCACAAAATAGACAAAAAAAATGATGAAGTATTAACTACCTATCTTTTGACAATTTACCAACAAAATTCTAAGATATGTCTTAATGGATCCATTCCTATAATAGAAATGATCAACACTAGATAATATCCCCAACCTCAAAATAGATATGGCAAGTCATACTACAACTTTGTTTTATCTTTTTATAGTCTTATTTTTATGATTTATTTTATTTGACTCATTCCTAGGATCTGTCGAGGATGTCCATAAGGATTTAGAGAAGAAGGAATGGGGGAAATTGAGCATCATTTTGGTTTGTTGTTTGTAAGATATTTTTGTGATAATACCATGGTGAATACTTGCTTTATTGAGTGTATGGGATTTGTGCTGAAACAATTAATGTAGCAATTGCATGTTAGGTATTTTATACCTCTCTATGTAACTGGTTTGAAAAGTTTTAAACACAAACCAACCATATATTTTTTAAAAAAATTATGTATGTCTGGTATAAGCAAGAATATTATTTGTATGTTGATTCAAAGTCTACGCAAAGGATACAAAGTCGCCTTAGTTATCAATACCCTGGTGCATCATATCTGTTTGCTACATCAAAAGGGATTGTTAAAAATGTGAAGTCTCCAAGTGAAGCAAAAGAAAAATCATCAATAATTAACATCAAATTTATATCCATCATCAAACATTTCTTCTAACATCCATCCTGCATCACAATATCATTAGTACCATATCAATCCTACATCCACAATGCCATCAATGCATATCATGATGATAATAAAATAATAATTTACATCATGTATCAGGTATAGGGCATACATCCATCATATATCAACATCCATCATATACATAATAAAACATCATATGAAGTAAAATATGATCAGTCCATCCAGCCACATTATTTGCATACATTAGAAAAGTACAAAAATATGTATAATCTACATTATCATACATCGTCATCCATAATCATAATAATAATACTTAATGAATCTAAATCAAATCATGTGAATCTCATATATATCATCATAAAAAATGAGAATATCATGGTACATCATCAATGAAACACATGTGTGATAGGATAATACAAAAATACACATATATACAAGGCCTCAATTGGGCTGATGAATATATATACAAAATCATGTCTATAATATAAGTCTTTGAATAGTAAACATCATAAATATCAAGTACAAATAAATGGTTGATCGGCCAAAGGAGGAGGACTCTAAGGATCAGGTAGTGGATCAGACTATCTAACAGAATTTCCACCAAACGCAACCTCTAGAGTAGTACTAGTCTCTCCAAAGTGTAGTTGTCACTGTGCTCTAGGAGTGAAGGCATCATACAAGGTCTAATAATATGTCGCATTTTGTAGTAACATATCTCACTCGAGACATAGACTATCACGCTCTATCCTAAGGATATTCCTCTTAGTGGTAATAGCCTACAACTGTTTCTTAGGAACAAGATGGCACCCAATCTTTGTGTCTCGCTCTACCTTGAAACCATCTCTCTCCTACTGAGCGATGTCCCTCTTTGTTGTCAATGTAGCAATCTGAGCCTCTGTGGCCTATCACCGCTCTACCTCTACATCCCTCATAGCTTTCATCTACACTAATTGTACACCTCCATCTCTAAGTGGTGGAGGACCTAGAACCTGTCCCTGATCTTGTTGCATCAGATCACTATGTTTGTCCTATCAACCATCCTGACAAGCCCTGGCAAGCTGCTCAACAATGATCTCAACATGTTATCTCTCCCTGCATCGACCCATAATTCCTGCTCTACCCACTATAGGAACACTAACAAGATTTGTAAATCTCAATGGGATGTGCCATTCCCACCACTAATAAAAGTTGAGGGTAGTACCAGAATCTACTAAACCCACTAAACAACCCCACTGGAATGGGGAAAGAGCTTTGAAATAAAAAACAACAACATCATGGTTAGCTTGTGGACCCCATACATGGACCTCTTTGGTAGTCTGACCAAAATGAGCCTCATAGAAATCAAAAACTAGCCCTATCTCTCTCCAAACTACCTACAAACCCTATCAGGTAGATATCTCTCTAGAAGAGAATGAACACGGCTGATGAGAAATCTAGGTTGTCTACAATAAACCAACTACTCCTGATCATTAGGCCATGCCTCGCAATCCATATATGGTCTCCATACAAAACTTGGAATATCATCAAAAACATAGTGCCAGTAGGGAAGCTATCCATGCAATTTATAATGTAGAAAATCTCCATAGTTTGATAAGAATATGGATCCCCAATAGTACGATCCAATATACCATCAGTTTGAGTAACTGGGATGTACTCCCAAGCCCATACATGCAAAAGAGAAACACCAATAGAAATAGATTTCCCACCACGATACGTAACCTCATGCATATCTCTGTACAAGTAGGAAAGAAGACATGGACCCCATGCATATCTAGTCTCGTGCTCAAACATTTGCTTGATACACACACCCCAACCAATGGGAAAATGTCAGCCTCCCCTATTAGGAACAACGAACCCCATGACCAAACCACAAAGAATAAGTGAAAAAAGATCAACACTGCCCACAAAATCAGACAAGTCTATCTTTTCCTAGTGAACCTCAAGATGTCTCACACCAAGTATGCAGTGCATAGTGTGGGTACCCCATCAAACCAAATATGTAACAAGCTCTCCATGAATGAGTATACGAAGGATCCTCCACACATCCTCGAGGGTGATGGTGGCCTCCATGGTAGGTAAGTGAAAGGATGAGGTGTTTGAGTGCCACCTCTCCACAAGAGTGGTAATCATTTCTCTATGACATCTGATGGTAAGCATGTAGCAAATGTGTCGTAACCTGACAACATCTAAAATATATTGCTCTAACTCATGAAAATCAGTGATCAAATTGAACATATCATGTGGTCATCACTCCCTCAAATGGAGTGGATTAAGAACTGTCTACAACCATTCAACCCACGATGCTAAAGATTTTCTATGAAAACACAAAAGGAACCTATGACGGCAAACAAATTGACTTAGGATTCCAAAGCAAAAAAAAAATTCAAAAGTGATAAATTTTTTAGAAAAATAGAGAAACAAAGCAAAAGAAATGATTTTTTTTAGAGAAAGGCAATAGAAAAAATTTCAAAAGTAAAAAAATAGGTCAAAAGTGAAACTTTTCAACAAGTGCGTAAAAACCAAACAGAAAATCAAGAGCGAAAACAAAAAAGAAAAAAATGACATCAAATGCACACATTTTAGGTGAAGATGAAAAAAAATGCACACATTTACATCAAATGTGAAAAATTATAGTAGATGCAAGTGAGAATATCAAATATGGCCCATTTTCAAAGAGAAAAAGTGAGAAAAACAATACACAAGCGAAAAATTCCTAAACCAAGCTCAATCGAATACTTGTACTTTAGGCATTAATTATGCAAACAGGAAAAGATGAAAATGAGAAATGAAAGGATACATACCAAGGCACCAATGCCTACATGTCGTTTGAACTCGTGAACTGCATCCACACAATGTGGGACTCCCTAAATCCTCACCATAGCTCCTCAACAATTGACAAATCATGAAATCCAAAGGAAAGAATTTCCTATAGGCTCAAAGTGCAAATGAGGTAATTAGAACCCTAATTTTTTACTTAGGAAACCTTCCTAGGTTAAATTTAGGACATCCCAGGAACATATGAACTATCAACAAGACACCTATAGGCTTAATTTTTCACCCTCTACACATTGAAATTGAAATAGAATAGTGTCGTGACCCTAACCTCAAAATTGATATTTTCGTCCAACCTCTCGAGGGGGTAGCCTGGAGTCCTACCATCATTCCATTGACTGCCAAGGCATGGTGGGGCATATAATTTTTTCCAAAATCTTGTTCTTAACACCAGAATCTTTGAAACAAAGCAATCAATACTTTGTCTCAAAGAGGGGAAAAATGTATACATGTAAAATTGACCTAACACTTATCACACGTCCTAGATAACATTTTATCATCATCGGAATCATTATCACTTAATATCACTGCATTTCACATCAATTGCATCAAAAATCCTAATTTCTGCTATTAGTTAAATAATATAGCATTATTTAATTAATTAACTTTTCCATCATTTTTGATGAATTAAATAAATTTCATTTATTTAATAAAGTCCTAATCCAACTTTATTTCTGCTTGATTAATTAAATAGCACCAATTATTTAATTATGTTGCTAATTAACCCTATTCCCCTAATTCAAATTAAATTATTAAATCATAATAATTTAATTATGTCACTTTCCCTCAAATTTGAATAATTAAATAAATTATTCAAACATCATCAAAAAGGTCAAATCAAACAAATGCAACTTTGTTTGCAAAAGTAAAACTTGATTTGCACATTCAACTCAAAAAGATTAATTTATTAAATTAGTTAATTAATTATCCTCACCCACTTTCATGATTGAGCAAATTACGAACCACTGATTGCTCAATCTATTTCCTCAATCACATTGAAAAATCAACATGATATCTTCAATTACACTGATTACATAATCAATTTGCACTAATTATTCTTATCAATTTCCTCTCAACATCTTTCGACCATTGATTAGGATATTCTACTACACGATCTTGAGCGTTCATTTCAAATCACAAATTCTATATAACAAACATCTTTCTTCTCAAAAAAAAATGAAGAATCAACCTATTTTACACAACAAAGTAATGCCAAGATCTTAATTGACATTTTGACAAAGATTCACACATATCTTCGATCAACACATGCACATTCTTCAATCTTTCACACACATAATGGAGGTTTCACATTGATATGAACAACCCAACATCTTCATGAACACACTCTAACACGAGATGGGTAACGATATAGCTTAGTGAATTCATTTTTTTTTGTTTTGATTCATTTACTTTTCTTGAATTCATTATTCTAGTATCATTCACTTAATGAGTAATGGGCATAAATATTGATTCTTGTTTTGAGTTAGATCTCCCCCTTACACAATATATATATATATAGTAATAATATTAATAATATATATATTATTAATATATTATCTATATATATATATATATATTGTTTGATATATGTTAAAAGTGCTTTGAATAAGCATAGCACCTAGCGCTTCCATATATATAATGGCAAAAGATTAAAAGTTGCACATAAAGTGCATAAGGAGAATAAGTAAATAGACTAATGCATAACGTATAAATGAAGTAAATGTTGTTCAACATTGCAAGTGAAAATAAATGTAGTTTCTAACATTTGCATCCTTGATAGAGTATGGAGACATCATATCAGAGAATGTACGAGATGGACTACCACCAATCTGGATTATCAATCATCACATAGACCTTATACCAGGAGAAAGTTTCCAAACAAGGTAGCACATAGAATGACACCAAAATAGAATGCAAAATTGAAATGAGAGATACAAGAGTTGTTGAAGAAAGGATTGATCAAAGAGAGCTTAATCCCATGTGTGGCACCTAATGTACTTGCACCAAAGAAATATGGAGAGTGGAGAATATGTATAGATTTTAGAGCAATCAATAGGATCACTATCAAGTATAGATTTCCATTTCCAAGGATGGATGACATTATGGAATATTTGAGTGGAGCAAAGTATTTCACAAAGATTGATCTAAAGAGTAGATATCAGCATATTAGAATCAGAGAAGGAGATGAATGGAAGATTTCATTTAAGACTAATGAAGGATTGTATGAGTGGTTAGTAATGCCTTTTGGATTGACCAATGTACCTAGCACATTCATGAGGTTGATGAATTAAGTATTGAAATGATTCTTGGGTAAATTTTTAATTGTTTACCTGGATGATATTCTAATTTTCAGTAAGACTAGAGAAGAACATTTGTGGCACATCAAATAAGTATTATAAATATTGAGAGAAGAAATTTTTTTGATTAATATCAATAAGTGTGGCTTTATGAAGACAAATTTGTTGTACTTGGGTTTTGTCATTTCTACTAAAGGATTAAGGATGGACCCTGAGAAGGTTAGAGCAATTGTTGATTGGCCTACATGGGTAAACATTGGAGAGGTAAGATCATTCCATGGATTGGCTAGTTTCTACCAAAAGTTTATCAGAAGCTTTAGTAGCATTTGTACACCTATGATAGAGACAATGAGAGGAGATAGGAAAGGCTTTAAGTGGACATCTGGAGCACAAAGAAGCTTTCAATTATTGAAAGAAAAAGTGACAAAGTATCTAGTATTAGAATTACCTAATTTTTATAAAGTATTTCAAGTTGATTATGAAGCAAGTGGAAATGCAATAGGAGTAGTGTTGATTCAAGAAGGAAGACCCATAGCTTATTTTAGTGAGAAGTTGAATGGTGCTAGAAGAATATATTCAATTTATGATCAAGAATTATATGCCATAATTCAAGTCTTGAAGAAGTGAAGACATTATTTATTGCCTAAGGAATTTGTGTTGTATATTGATCATCAAGCCTTGCAATATTTGAATAGCCAGGGAAAGTTGAACCAAAGACATATGAGATGGGTTGGGTTCTTGCAAACTTCTACCTTTGTGTTGAAGAATAGTAGTGGCAAGTCAAACAAAGTTGCAGACACATTGAGCAAGAGAAGGAATTTGTTGACAAAGATGAGAGTAGAAGTACTAGATTTTGAAGAACTAAAACATATGTATGAGGATAATCCAGATTTTTCAAAAGCTTGGAGAGCATCTAAGGAACCAGGGGTGACCAACAAGAGCCAATGGTTGGTTTATTTTATTCAAGAAGACATGTTCAAAGGAAATTATTTATGCATTCCAAAGAGTTCAATGAGAGAGAATTTGGTCAAAGAAAAGCATAGTGGAGGACTAGGAGGGCATTTCAAAGTAGATAAGATAGTAGCTTTTTGTGAGTGAACACCATTTTTTGTCACATATATACAAGGATTTCAGGAACTATGTTTAGAATTGCAAAATTTGTCAAGTTAGAAAAGGAAGTAGTTAGAATACTAGATTGTACAAACCTTTGATAGTACCAAAGAGACCTCGGGAAGATATATGCATGGATTTCACATTGGGATTACCAAGAACACAAAGAGGGTATGATTCTATAATGGTAGTAGTGGAATTTTTTTTTAAGATAACACATTTCATTCATTGCAAGAAGACTAATGATTCTATGCATGTTGCTAAATTATTTTTCAAGGAGATTGTGAGATTGCATGGATTACCAAAGAGTATAGTTTCAGACAGAGACACAAAGTTCATTGGATACATTTGGAGGATATTATGGAAGAAGATGAAGACATATCTAAAGTTTAGTTTAGTGTATCACCCACAAACTAATGGAAAAATAGAATTGGTAAATAAAAGTTTGGGTAACTTGTTGAATGTTTGGTTGGAGATAAAGAAAGAAATTGGGATATAGTTCTACTGCAAGAAGAGTTCACATATAATAACTCAGTAAACTGGAGTATAGGGAAGACACAATTTAAGAATGTGGCTAGAGTACATCCCAAAGGAGTTGTAGAACTAAGATACATCAATATGGAGAACAAGAGGAGTGTAGAAGTAGAAGAGTTTATAGGATTCGTGGAATCATTGCATAATCAAGTTTGGAAGCACCTAGAGGACATGAACAGTAAGTATAAGGAGAAGGTAGATTTGAAAATGAGACATAAGGAATTTTTTGGTGGAGATGAAGTGATGGTATATCTAAGGAAGGAGATATTTCCAGTTGAAACATACAATAATATGAAGATGAGGAAGTTTGATTTTGGAAATGCATATGAAATAGAGTTACTAGTGGCATTAGGTATATCACCTATTTTCAATGTTGCATATATATATGAGTATCATGAAGGATAGTCAAGTGGCAGTAACACAAAAGTAGATTTGAAGGAGTAGTTACCACATCAACCATTGGAGGAGATTGAGGAGATTTTGGATACCAAAACTGGAAGGAGTAGTGGAGCCTCTAAAATTTCTTGTGTTCCACTAATATTTAATCCTTATTTGGATTTTCATCAGTTCTTAAATGATGTTTCATGTCTTAGGGTTTTGTTTTACTCAAGTTCTAGGGTTTTTTCTATGCCATAAACCCCTTAAAAATCCTAAGTGTTGAAAACCCTTTGCATGCATTCTAATTTCACGGTGGTTGTTGCTAGCCAATTCCCAATTTTTCAAGTTACAACCTAAGTCATATAATTCATTCACTAATCGTCCCTTATCACCTAGCTTACCAATTCCTACCTGTTGAATTATTTAAATTATGTCAAATGTTAAGCGGGTTTTAAAATCTTTAAATATTTTCCATGTTTCCTAAGTTTGGTCCCAAATAATGCCTAAAGTCTTTTGTCTTGTTAACCTATCTAACGACCCCTTTGAAGTCATCATTTGATGCACGTTCCTTTAAAAAACCTTTAAGCAATGGTCGTTGGGTCGCACCAAATACATTCCATTGGTTTCCCACTAGATCGCGACAATAAAATAATTATATCAAAGAACTAGTAGTGCAGCATGAAGGTGACACCTGTCCAACCTCATGGCAAGACCTACCATTCCCAAAGGCATCGGTGATGAAGGGTCAAGAGATCTATGACAAATATTCAATCTTATGACCATTCCCCGCTAATCCATGGGGGACCCACTGGCCGGTCTCATCTCCTAGCAGGGTAGTGAGAGAGCGTCATGTGGCATCATTGGCACCATCCAAGAGAATTTATAAAGCATAAAGTATTTGTTGAAATATTTCATGACAATTGTGGTAGTTGTTGACGGTCCTGGTGGCACAACAACATGCAAACAAAATATTGCTACTCCGTTTCTCCTAAAAGAGAAAGACAACACATGGATGTCTTAGCTCCCAAGGTCTTTGTAGTTGGTTCTCAACTGTGTTGATGTTGCTTAGTGGTCAATGTAATAGTAATGTTCAAGGGGCCTGCTGGTGTTGAGCTTCTGGATTGTTCTAAGATCAAACATAAACTTAAACCTATTCTAACTAGGGTTTTTAAAGAAACATAAAAAGATAGATCAGAGCTTTGGAATAGAAAAGAATGTTTATTCATCCAACTTAACCAGACTTGTTACCTTTCAAAGAATTCCTAACTAAAACTGCATAACAAAATTAACTTGTGACTAACACAGTTTCATTCATTCACAGTGTTGACTTCAATAACAGATTGCAAGTTACCATTTAAACAAAACATCAAATCAAACCTTATTCCTTGAAAGCTTCTCAAATCAAATGATTAAGTCAAGACAAACAACATTTTGGAACACAACATGAAGTAGGTTTTAATCTGGTTGCTTCTACTATTAGTGAAACAGATAAGCAACATTTACAAAGCTGGCACAATCACCAGTGTACAGAAAATCCATGACTCCAAATTGTTTCCATCTATACTAATAAAACTGGAAAGATACATTATTGGCTTCTGTTGAATCTAACTCCTAACTAAGAAGACAAAAGAAGCTCCCATCACAAAGAATCAGGATGCAACCTTGTCTCCTCTACCTTCAGAAAATTTCTATTCTACCACCTCTAACTCTCTAACCCTACAACTTCTAACCTTTACAAAGAGGCAAGAATTCCATATATACAGACTGTACCAAAAATAATGCGTTGTCCCCCCTGTATTAAGGTTTACAAAAAAAAAATATGCCTTCAAGAGGGTCAGCTCTAAGATCTTTTTGAAGAGAGTCAATGTTGCATTCAATGTGAAGCCCTGTTGTCCATGTGGGTGGTAGCTTGACCTCAGGAGAAGCCTTCAGATCTTTTGTAGCTGCAACATTTATTCCTGGTATCCGTGTCTATCTTTCAACTCCCTCGAAGGACTTCCTTGAATGCTCTAAAGTGTTTTTCCATTAATACCGATCCGCCCCTGCCAGTGGTCACTACAATTGTTACCATGACTCATGTTCGCTTCCTTCCTTCAGCCTCCTTCATGTTCAAGACCTTTCTACATGTTGACCATCTTTTGGAAGCATCATCGGGCCTCTCTTTGGGTCTGAATATCATCACCCGAGCCGATCCATTGCCTTATGATCTGAGAAGGAGTCAATGTCATTCGCATCATGTTGATCTTCTTCAAGGTGGTAGTCAATCAGTCAAATTGTTGCCAGTCCACCTTCTTAGCTCCTCCTGATTGGTTAGACATATGCCATGCAAGACTCCCAGGTAGTCAAAGGTTATTCGAATGTCATCGCATGTCGGTGAGACACTAATTGTGTCTCCCCAATGTGATCATGTCTCTTCTAGCAGCTATCAGCGTAGCATAAGACAGTCGGTGAGACCTTTCGGTGAGCTACAGAAGTCATATTGATACCACAAAGACTATCAGCAAAACAATCGCTAGTCGGCATGACCTTATAGCGAATCCCATCTTCTCTTGGCAAGCACATTCATTATCAGCAAGACCCTACCAGGTCGGTGAGACTTCATGGCGACCTCTTCTTTTCTCCCCGAGCTCATTCTTGTTCCCCGAGCTCGAGCCCCTTTTCCTTTCGGCAAGACTTCTTTGAATTGGCCAGAGGTTATGGTGAGTTATCCTCGATTATACCGATGTCTCTTTCATTGGGAAATCCATCACTGTCGATGTGACCTTTCTATGTCGGTGAAACCTCACAGCGAACCCATTTTTTTTTATTATCGATGAGACCCTCAAGCTTCGGCCAGACCTCACGCCGAGCACATCCTTCTTCTCCTCGAAGGGATACTCGGTCAATAGGACATTTTGTGGTCGGGGAGACCTTATGGCGACCTTTTCATTTTGGGGAGACCTTTCTATAGTCATACCGATATGTATTCTTTCATTTCACATGCATCGCTGTAACATTCTGGATCTCTCCCTGATGAAGCAATATGTTGGTGTGACAAAATGGGTCGACAAGACTGCAGGACCTCATACCGATGGAATCCTTTTATGCTTTGTCGGCGAGACCGGATGCACTCGCCAAGACATCTCTCTGATGCAAAAGCTTCTCACGGAGATGTATTATCCTTATCGATGGTTGGAAAGACACAAAGTGCTCGGTAAGACCACACACCGAAGACACAACTCTTGCCGAAGTGTATCCCCCTGCCGCCGATCGGTGAGGCATGAAGATCTCGCTGAGACTTTATGCCAAAGGAAAAATTATCACTGAGCTCAAAGTTTCGGTAGACCTCCTTCAGTCGGGTAGACTTCTCAGCGAAGCAAACCCCCAATGCCAACCTTCTTTGTCGCCGAGACCTGACTCCTTTCGGTGAGATACTATTCCAAACGCGGAATCCTCTAGCGAGCTCATCCCCCAGTCGACGAGACACATAAAGACTTACGACGACTAGGATGTTTGGACGACCTGTGAGCCTCATATGAATAGAACGTACTATCAGTCGGCAAGACATCTACAAGGTCTTTTCGATTTTCTTCTTAGAGGAATTTTGTGACCAACTGGATTGAGGAATGCTTCCTAACTAAGCTCCCTTGACAAATATCATCATGTGTGTGATTTAATCCTACGAAACAAGGTCTACATTAGTCCTTAGAAGCATATATAAAATATAACATAATAAAATACACTATTGCTTATGGTTATTTCATTCAATTTCCAGCAAGAAGAAAACCAACTCAAGCTGAGACAGGACCAAAATCAAAATTAGGAGGAAAACAAAGGAAGAAAACAAAAGAACTCCGAAGAGTAAAGCAAATAACCAAAGGTAACAAAAAGAAAACAAAAAGGGGGACCCATTTTGTTCCAAAATAAAATGGGGTGGTTATGCAAGGGACAACAAATGGTGACTCGGTTGGGAAAATGGTTTAACCATTTTCAAGAAACTGAAGGATTCGGCTACCCAGAACTCCTGGTTCATGAACATCACAACTCTAGTTGGGTCAATTTTAACAAACAAGGTTGAGCTAGAATCTCAAATGTAAGTCAACCCTGGCCACCCCTGAATCTATGTGTGTGCTTGATAGTGCATCATCCTTTCATAAAGTTTTCTTTATCTTTCGAACAACAATGTGCAAGATTTGAGCTACATGAGTTGATTCCCTTTAACTTTTGTGCAATGATATCCTGGGCATTGCTCCGCTGCCAGTTAGGCATCCATAGCCCCGACGGAGACACCTCTAGTCTCCTCATAGCATTGCTCTACTGCCAGTCAGGCGTCCATAGCCCCGGTAGAGATATTGGAATCACCCATTCATATTGAGTCTTTTTTTTCTCTTTAGATAATTATTTTCCTTTTCTTTTTTGTTTTCTCTTGGAGTTTCAGATATTTCATTTAATTCTTTCTCAATATGTCAGATGTTTGACACCTGATCTGGGTTGAAAACTACCATGGACCTCATAACAGCAATTGGGAGATTAGATTTTTCACTCAAATCTTACAACACTATCATCCTAGGACAAATATACCACTACAAGAGGAGATGATCTTAATGATTTGTGACAGATTTAGGGGAGCTAATGAAGGTCATTTAATTTGCACCTTGTTTTCAAAACCTTCCACAACTCTTATTGACAATGGGCATAAAGCCAAAAGTTTAGGACAAAATCACCCCATCAGCAAACTTGAAAATACCTAAACCATTTTTCTCCTAACGACCGAAGTATGCTCGAGATAACAACCACCATTTTAAGATGGGAAAGAAAAGATAAACCCCAAAGAACAAACAAGACAGAAACAAAAGATTAAAGGGAACATAAGGACAACAAGAAAGGACAAACAAACCAACAACAGAACTATTTACACCTAGAAAAAATAAATTACTTATAAACAGAAAATTAAACTATTTACAAATAGAAAAACAAACTATTTACAGAATAGCTAACTATTTACATGTAGAACAAAATTATTTACAAGAAGAAACCATTTACACAGATGCAAAGACCAAAACAAAGGAAAACAAACAAAACTAGAAACAAAAGAAAAAACAAGAGGACACAGAAAAAAAGGAAAACAATAGAACAAAGGACAACTAACTAAACCAAGACTAACTAATCCTAATCCTAAACTAACTCCAAAGCCAAGCCTTACAAACACAAAACTATAAAAATGTGTACATTGACTTGACTGATTTTTCATTATGTGCAACAATCTTAACCTACTAGGCACAGTTCTAAACCTAGCAAATTTATCTTTATACTCAGAAATATGAAGTTTATAGGAAATAAGTTCATTCTGAGGGCATAAAGCTTGAAATATTATCAGTTGTGGGTTCTCAGTTTTGTCATGATTTACCCACAAATAGGTTTTACTATCCCCAATGCCATAATCAAACTGAAAATTATTGAAACACAGAGGATAATGAAAGGACACCACCTGATTTTGAAGATTTCCAGTTACTAATGTAGACTTGTATTGTATAAATTCCTTCTCTCGAGGTCTCAGCTCACAGGACACCACTGAAGCAAGGTCTATCTCATAGCTGGGATATTCACTAACCAACATCTTCGTATTCACCTTGGGTATAGAGTCAAAAAAAATTTGGATTTCTTGAGATGAAGTCTTACTCTCAACACTCCCTTGAAACATATCACCCTTAAAGGTTTGAGAATCTGCATCTAGCTTATCACCATTGATGTCAGGGATACTGGCACATGGTGAACAAGGATTTCCTTCAAACTCATTTGAATGCACAGAGTCAGAGCCAGGAAAACACTTTCTCAATTCATATTCCTGCACATCATCAACAAGAACATGTCATTCAGCATCAAATTTATTAGTATTAAGATGAAATTCATTTGTGGATGCTAAGCAAAGACTCTCTTCAATCAACACCTTTGAGTAAACAAAATCAAAATCAAGAAACTACTCCATGGTCTCATTCTCTTTGTCAAATTGAAGAGATTCAACTTCTGAGATAGCCTCTTGGTCGCTCTCCTGGCATTCCTCTGCTTCATCCAAATATACCCCGTCATGAATTTCTTCAGGGAACACTTGACTAATTTGCACATCTACTTGAACTTCTTCCGTTAAGATTTCATTTTGGCATTTAAGTCCTTATCTTTGACCACAAGGTCCATTAGCAATCTCATCTTGAAGTGTGTTATTTGTTTCACTCCATTCACTGCTTAAATCAACAAAATTATCATCTTGCGTTAACCCAACAAAGTGTGTTTCTTTCTCATTCGCCATCATGAAAGAATCTATGAATGCATCGATGAATTCATTCTCCTCTTCTATCAATCCCTCACTAGGTGGAGGAGTTTCATCAGTTGTTGAATCCATCTCGATGAAAGAATCAGGGTCATCAAAAGATAGGAAAGAATTGAACCTCTTCACGCAATTACTCTCATCATTTTGTATGGACTGATCATCATTTTCATGTGTGCTAGTTGTTTCATCCTCCTCATTAAGGGGATACATACTCCAAGGATCCTCCATAAGTATTCCTTCAATAGTGATCAGTTGGTTGAAATATAACTCCATCCTTCCTAGGAAGACATGGCAATCCATCTGAGAGTGTTGATTAGTTCGATGTATCCTACATCCACTTGGCCCAACAAGTTATGATAGTTTCAGATCTCCCAGCTCTTCTAATTTCTCCCTTATTCGATTTTGCATATGAGGGATATCAATCCAACATGAACCATGTTCCTTTATCCATTCCTCATCACCCTGATTCTCATCTTGATCCGAAGAGTTGTTTAAATCGTTGGAAGGTATTGTTGACTTCTCATAACAACAATCCCATATTAATACCTCATCTCCTTCAAAGCCATCGTTAGTACTAACATTCTCAACAAAGCTAGATTCCATCTTAAGATTTGCATTATGCTCTAAATTTACATCCATTTCATGCTTTTTACCAAACAAGTCATCAAAATTATATACTTGCTCATCAAATGTTTCATCTACAACTTCATTGACAAGTGGAGTACTTAACTCTAAGATTGGATTTTGCAGAGATGAGTTCTCCCAGTGGTCTTGTATGCGATTGACCTGATGTGGGGTGTTGGAAAATGTGGTGCTTGGAACCTTAGGAAGGTTATAGATGCTTGGTGAGAATGATTGCACCTAGGTAGGGATGGTGGGTGAAGTAGCATAAAGCTGCAGATGATGGTAGTTTGTAAGCACAAGAGGATTATAACCCTGAGTTTGGCTATCTGAACTTCTAGTGTCACCTACAAATTGTGTCAATAAGAGGGCTTTGTTCAATGCATCATGCAAGGATGTAGCCTCACCACAATATCTGACTTTGGTTGCAAATGAAAGGTTTAAACCCCAATAGTAATGTTCTATTAACACATGATCATCAACAACCAAATCTAAAGATTGAACCCTTTGATACATAAACAAAAATCTATGATTAAATTGATAAATGTGTTCTAATGGTATCCTTTTCATAGCAGAAAATTCATGTAATGGGTGTAGTGCATGTGCATGAGGATCAAACTGATCTAAGAATAAGATTTCTAATTCTATCCATGAATAAATAGATTCTGGTGGCAGATTATCATACTATTGCCTGGTTGTACCCTGAAACATTTTGATGAACAATTGATAGACAACATCCTCATGTTGAACCTAGAGAAAAGTAAATACACGCCTGCAAATTTCAACATGTTCAGAAGCATTTTTTCCACTGTTAGGGAAAAATAAAGGAAGCCTATCATATAGGTGACCAGGGATTTCATGGACAAGTCCTGGTGTATACAAAGGGCTACCCATTAGAGCTGGGTTTTCCAAGACCTGACCCAATCCAACTCACAATGATCCAAAATTTCTCAAGGGGCCCTCCTTCTAGCACCAATTCTGTTGATGGTCCTGGTGGCACAACAACATGCAAACAAAATATTGCTACTCTGTTTCTCCTAAAAGAGAAAGAAAACACATGGATGTCTTAGCTCCCAAGGTCTTTGTAGTTGGTTCTCAACTGAGCTGATGTTGCTCAGTGGTCAATGTAACAGTAATGTTCAAGGGGCCTGCTGGTGTTGAGCTTCTAGATTGTTCTGAGATCAAACATAAACTTAAACCTATTCTAACCAGGGTTTTTAAAGAAACATAAAAAGATAGATCAGAGCTTTGGAACAAAAAAGAATGTTTATTCATCCAACTTAACCAAACTTGTTACCTTTCAAGGAATTCCTAACTAAAACTGCAGAACAAAATTAACTTGTGACTAATACACAGTTTCATTCATTCACAGTGTTGACTTCAATAACAAATTGCAAGTTACCATTTAAACAAAACATCAAATCAAACCTCATTCCTTGAAAGCTTCTCAAATCAAATGATTAAGTCAAGACAAACAACATTCTCGAACACAACATGAAGTAGGTTTTAATCTGGTTGCTTCTACTATTAGTGAAATAGATAAGCAACATTTAAAAAGTTGGCACAATCACCAGTGTACAGAAAATCCATGACTCCAAATTGTTTCCATCTATACTAATAAAACTGGAAAGATACATTATTGGCTTCTGTTGAATCTAACTCCTAAATAAGAAGAAAAAAGAAGCTCCCATCACAAAGAATCAGGATGTAGCCCTGTCTCCTCTACCTTCAGAAAATTCCTATTCTACCACCTCTAGCTCTCTAACCCTACAACTTCTAACCTTTACAAAGAGGCAAGAATGCCATATATACAGAGTGTACCAAAAAGAATGTGTTGACCCCCCCCCTATATTAAGGTTTACAAAATAAAATATCTTCCTTCAGGAGGGTCGACTCTCGGATCTTTTTGAAGACAGTCAATGCTGCATTCAATGTGAAGCCCTGCTATCCATGTCGGTGGTAGCTTGACCTCAAGAGAAGCCTTCAGATCTTTTGTAGCTGCAACATTTATTCCTGGTATCTGTGTCTATCTTTCAACTCCCTCGAAGGACTTCCTTGAATGCTCTAAAGAATTTTTCCATTAATACTGATCCGCCCCTACCAGTGGTCACTACAGCTATTACCATGACTCATGGTCGCTTCCTTCCTTTGGCCTCCTTCATGTTCAAGATCTTTCTACATGTTGACCATATTTTGGAAGCATCATCAGGCCTCTCTTTGGGTCTGAATATCATCACCTGAGCCAATCCATCGCCTTATGATCTCAGAAGGAGTCCATGTCGTTTGCATCCTGTTGATCTTCTTCAAGGTGGTAGTCAATCAGTCAAATTGTCACCGGTCCACCTTCTTAGCTCCTCCTGATTGGTTAGACATATGCCACATGAGACTCCCAGGCGGTCAAAGGTTATTCAAATGGCATCGCATGTTAGTGAGACACTAATCCTGTCTCCTCGATGCGATCATGTCTCTTCTGGAAACTATCGGTGTAGCATAAGACAGTCGATGAGACCTTTCAGTGAGCTACGGAAGTCATATCGATACCACAAAGACTATCGGCAAGACAGTCGCTAGTCGGAAAGACAGTCGCTAGTCGGCATGACCTTATAGCAAAGCCCCTCTTCTCTCGGCAAGCACATTCAGTATCGGCAAGACCCTACCAGGTCGGTGGGACTTCATGGTGACCTCTTCTTTTCTCCCCGAGCTCATTCTTGTTCCCCGAGCTTGAGCCCCTTTTCCTTTCGGCAAGACTTTTTCGAATCGGCCAGAGGTTATCGCGAGTTATCCTCGGTTATACTAATGTCTCTTTCATGGGGAAATCCATCACTATCAGTGTGACCTTTTCGTGTCGATGAAACCTCATAGCAAACCCCTTTTTTTTATTATCGACGGGACCCTCAAGCTTTGGCTAGACCTCACGCCGAGCACATCCTTCTTCTCCCCGAAGGGATACCCATTCGGTAGGACATTTTGTGGTCGGGGAGACCTTATGGCGACCTTTTCATTTCGGGGAGACCTTTCTATAGTCATACCGATATGTATTCTTTCATTTCATATGCGTCGCTGTAACATTCTAGATCTCTCCCCGATGAAGCAATATGTCAATGTGACAAAATGGGTCGGCAAGACTGCAGGACCTCATACCGATGGAATCCTTTTATGCTTTGTCGGTGAGACCAGATGCACTTGCCAAGACATCTCTCTGATGCAAAAGCTTCTCACCAAGATGTATTATCCTTATCGCTGGTCAGCAAGACACAAAGTGCTCAGTAAGACCACACACCGAAGACACAACTCTTGCCGAAGTGTATCCCCCTTCTGCCGATCGGTGAGACATGAAGATCTCGCTGAGACTTTATGCCGAAGGAAAAATTATCGCCAAGCTCAAACTTTTGGTAGGACCTCCTTCAGTCAGGTAGACTTCTCAGCGAAGCACACCCCCGATGCCAACCTTCTTTATCGCCGAGACTTGACTCCTTTCGGCGAGATGCTATGCCGAACGCAAAATCCTCTGGCAAGCTCATCCCCAGTCGGTGAGACACATAAAGACTTACGGTGACTGGGATGTTTGGGTGACCTATGAGCCTCATATGAATAGAACACACTGTCAGTCGGCAAGACATCTACAAGGTCTTGCTGATTTTCTTCTTAGAGGAATTTTGTGCCCAACTGGATTGAGGAATGCTTCCTAACTGAGCTCCCTTGACAAATATCATCATGTGTGTGATTTAATCCTATGAAACAAGGTCTTCATTAGTCCTCAGAAGCATATATAAAATATAACATAATAAAATACACTATTGCTTATAGTTATTTCATTCAATTTCCAGCAAGAATAAAACCAACTCAAGCTGATACAGGACCAAAATCAAAATTACGAGGAAAACAAAGGAAGAAAACAGACGAACTCCGAAGAGTAAAGCAAATAACCAAAGGTAACAAAAAGAAAACAAAAAGGGGGACCAATTTTGTTCCAGAATAAAATGGGGTGGTTATGCAAGGCATAACAATAGTGTTAAAGAGTAGTAAAGTGGTTTTAGAGCATGTACATAAAAGGTTTTGTGAGATGTTTTAATATCAACTATTCATCATAAAAGGGGGATAATAGCCTAGGCATAGGTTTATGAATTAAAGGGAACACATCTTGAAGGATGTTGGGTTAATCTGGGCCATTTATCGCTATCACGCGACCATAGATCAAAGTCTTATAGATTATAGAGGGCTAGCAGGTGGTTGCCACATGGACTCTCTCACGACTTGTAAAGTGTGGTGGGGCCATGAAGCCAACAAAGAAGATGTATGCATAGTGAGAATATGGCTGAGTGGATGGTGAATCAGCAAAAGGTAAAATGTTCAAACTTCTTTGACCTAATCTAGGCCACACATTGATCTAGATCATGAAAAGATCTATGGTGGAGATTCAAAGTTGCTAAAATGGACATCATGGAGCCATTTTGGTTCATGTGAGTGAGCAACAATGGAAGAGTTGATGTTTTTATACCAAATTCAAGGCTTTCCTCACCATAAAATCTAGTTTTAAATCCTTTTCTTGATTACAAAAGTATTCCAAATAATTCCAAAGTTGTTATAGATCATTTCAAGTGTTTGGTGTCCTCAAACTAGGTTTTTTCATGTCGAAAAACTAGTAAGTTCAAACTATATGTCATGAGTTTTATTCTCTCATAATTTTCACACAATTATAGTTGTTATTATCTGAATTCAAATTAGGGTTTCTTTTAAGGTTTGACATGCATCTAAATTAATGAAAATTTTATAATTTGGTTAGTCTTTGCATCAGGTTTTCACCTTAAACCTAAAATCCCTATTCTTAAACTATGAAACCCTAGGTCAAGTTACTCATTGGTACAATGGCACCGAGAGTCCAACTCCCTGGTTCTAAACCTAAAAAGAGATCTCTAGTCCAAGACCTACTTGAACAGTTGGCACCCTCAACAAGTAAGAAATGTATAGGGAAAACTATGTTTCATGGACTTGGGGTTAAAGATGGCATTGTCGACAGATAATGTTCCATTAAGGATGCTACATTTCTGTATGTTGGGTGGTTACTTTTCCAAAGCTAGTTTGGTAACATAAATTCTCACATTCCAATCTATAACCGATGGAGGCTAGATATGGGAAAGTTGATTGTCCCTAATATGTATTTGGACATAGACCTCCTCTAAGCTATTGATGTAGCTTAGGGGAAAACCTAGGTTAGTAGATTAGAGCTTAAAATAAGATAACCCAAAGCAAAACAATGAAGCAGAAAGGAGTAAAAACATGAAAACAAGGGAAGTGTATGTGCAGGATCATGATGGGCCAAAAGGTGGTGATATAATGGGTATGTGTAGGGTATGTGGCTGGCGACTTTTTTTTACCCAAAATTGATTAAATGAAAAGGGTTTTTAAAGGAGATTCACAACTTTCCACCAATATAAATTATACTTTACTTTGAATTTAATAAATAATTATTATTCATTTTCTATTTGAATTACGACTAAAGTCCCGATTGATAGATGATTGAAAACATCTATAGCTTTCAAATGGTATCAAATTTTTGAATTTGAAACATGTGTCACATTCTATGCTTCACATACTATAGGATTAAAAAAATGAATTTCATGAAGTTTTGACGGTTAAGGTGTTCGACATACAAGTTTTATATTTTTAAAATTTGTAATAAAAATTCATAATTAATTATTTACTTGGAAAAAATTACAAAAAATATGCATCACATCTGACATGAGTCCTCTACTTATATCTAAAATCTTATAAAAAATATTATCATTTTATTGTGGTTAGAGTGGTCAAATAGACACCTACTTCTTATTTTTTCCTTGAAATTTAAGTACTACTGCATTGAAATTTCAAATTTTCACCAAATAGATTTTTATTTTTTTTAAATAAACCTAGTAGTTTAGAAACTACATTCAATTTGCTACAAATTCTATTCTTACATATTTTTTAAATAATATAGATAACTTATTCAAAATTTTATGTCAATTTTCCTAACTCTGATTTTTCTAAATTTTTCACCACTTAAGTGCATATTTTTCCATGATGATCCTACAGATACCTGAAAGATCTCGCCAAATGTATTCAACCTCCATGATTAACCTCCATTACACCTTCTCTATTTGTTGGAAGTAGATAATTTCCCTTATATTTGTGATGAGCAACCTATGATAATGCCAATGTCCTAAGCAAATGTTGAAGGATTCTACTCAAAAAGACCTCACAATGCAACTAAGCAACTATGAAGCAAGCCTAAGATATGCATGAAATAGCCTATGATTTCAAGAAAATTCCAAGATGTCAAGAGATGAAGATGTGATGGGATGAAGATGTGCCTAAGATGTAGATGTATGAAGTATGTCAAATGAGGCAAAAATTGCCATTTTATAGAAAAGTCAATTTTGGATGAATGGCCAAGATTGAAGATTGACAAATGCCCTAGAATCAATGGTCAAAATTGAATGTGTCAACCCACAATTAGGGTTAGGCAACATTAGGGTAAATTTGAAATGAATGCTCAAGATTTGATTCTAGAAAATCAAATCAAGGGACAATATTGCATGTGACAAGGAAATAAGAATGGCACAAAAAAAGAAAGAACTAGAAAATCAAATAATATCATAAATTACTTGATTTATGGAGGAAAGTTGCCATTTTGAATTAAAAATTAATTTAATTCAAAAAGGTGGGGTCATGTGATAGTAAATAATTAATTTGAATTATTTACTAAGAGGGAAAAATTAGAAGGTGGGACAATTTTAAATAAATAATTTTATTTAAAATTGGGAAAATGCCAAGATGGACAATAATTAAATAAATTAAAGAATTTATTTAATTATGAGAAGATATTTAGAAATTAATGACATTTAAATAAATAAATTTTATTTATTTATTTAAATAATCAAAAAGAAATATTGGACCAAGGATAATTAAATAAATTTAAGAATTTATTTAATTATAGAGAGACATTAAAAAATTAGCAACACATTTAAATAAATAAAAAATATTTATTTATTTAAATAATCAGGAGGAATAAAATACATGAATTAATTAAATAATTAAGAATTATTGAATAGTTGAATTTGGACCATAGGACATAATTAAAATATTTTAATTATACTAGGAAGAAATATGGAGAAAATAGAACTTGGAGGCCTAGGTCATTTTTATGTGTCTACAATTGCAGCTAACTATAACCCTATTGTTAGGGTAGTTAGAACTCATTCTAGGTAGGATATGGTTTGGTTTACTAAGGAGGATTTTGTAGAGGTTATCAGATTAGACAAATGGAGTAAAGAAATGGAGGAGCTTGATGAAAAGAAAATAAGGGCAGAATATGAAAAGGTGAGGCCTACATTCAAATTCTCAGTGTTGGCACACTTCTTGGCATCGAGAAAGGGAGGAGATAGAGTTGTACTTGGACCATCTAACAAGGAACCCTTTCCAATTAAGTATTTTTCTCTCTATTTACATAAAAAAATTTATTCCCTATGTCAAATTCTAGGGTATGATCCATCCTCAAGCATGCCAATCACACAAATGTACATGGTTGTCAGTATTCAACATCCCAACATCAACACCTTGTATGATTTTTCTACTTACTTGTTCGAAGAAATGAAAAAAGGTATGGTAGCATTTAAGAATGGAGAAACATGAGTAATATTTTGGTGGTAGTCTTTGTTTATGCACATGTTCTTGTATAAGGGTGCATATTTCTTTGGTATTTAGATATAGAGTTGAAAAGAGTGGTGCATGGTGTAGAGATGCATGTTCAATCATGGACTCCATTGTTGGATAGACATGAGTAGAAAAGTAGTTTTGTGGTTTCCTCAAACATCTTTGCTTCCAAATTGAAAAGAGTTCTGATTATGGATATGCCAAGTATTCCAACTGAACTACATGATTTCCTTAGGCAAATGGAGAGGAGACCTATTTTAAAGATTAATCACAATTGGGGGATGTAATTCCTTATCAATATTGCATAGTTCTCCAATTGTATGGAACAAGAAAAACACCTCATGTACTCCCTATGGATGTACTATTGAGGATTGGTTTCCTTGAGGTCATGTGGCAATGGGGTGATGTAGAAGATAATCACTTATTTGAGATGAGGAAAGGGACCTTTTTCCTTGCCTACACAGTATTCTCAAATTTTGTTATGATAACTAATGGATGTAAGAATCTCCTTGACAAACTAAAGCCCTATGAAATGAAAATTTGAGAACACAGAAACTATGACCCAAAAGGTTTTATGGTTTGGTTAAAGGACAAGGTAAAAGGAGGAAAGTTTGTTCATAACTTTTCTTTCCCTAAGGACATTATTATAAACATTTTTTTATTTCCAGACACAAGAAGATACATTGACTTAGATATTGTACCATGATACTCATCATTTTTTGATATATATGATATGATATGGATTCAATGTGATGCAATGTGTTCATTTTATTTCATGATTATGAATGTATGCATGCATTTGATATGATGATGTGACATGCTTATATACTATCATGTATGGATGCAATTCTTTTATTTATGCCTATGCGATATGTGATGGAATATGTAATGATATGAGATAGATGCAATGTTATATTCTTTTTCACTTATCTTTTTATGACATGTTATGGGATGGATGATATGATATGTAGATGTTATGCTTATGTAAATGATATGGACGCATTTCTTTTGTGTATTTTTTTATGCATTTTATGAGATGATGGTGTATGCATATCAATGTATGTATGGATGATGCAAATGTTCATGCTTATTCTGTGATAATGTGATGTATGTTAATGATAAGTGTGCAAAAATTTAAGAAGCTAAGAATAACAAATCTATAGTGTCCTTCACAACTTAAATGATAATGATGATGTAGGATGTATGTTTCATGATATGCTATGATTATGTGAGATGTATGGATGTTGATGATTTGTGGATGCAAGATGGATGCATTGATGATGTTTTTGTTGATTGTCATGATACCAAGTTAGCACGAAGAGAAGATAGAAGAAACTAGATGATCGACCATTGATTTTGATGATTGATTCAAAAGATCCAACAATTATATGATCCACTGAGACTTTATTAGAGATGGTGATGAGAAATGCATGATAATGATGATTATTTGCTCATATCTTGGGATTGGGATTTTTCGTCATTCCTTATTGTTTGATATAACACATAAACACGATGCATCATGGTACTGATAACCAGGATGGCATTGTATCTAGTTTGATGGACTTTGACTCTTCAAACATATAGGATATTTCCTATTCACACCTTGACATATGGAAACCTCATTGGAATGTAAGTTAGAATATTAGAATATATCAGACCAAAGCATACAAAATAGTCAACAATGTACCCCAAATAACTGTCCTACACACAACTGAGCAAGTATGCACCAAGATTATTTTACAAGAATACCCACAAGCACAAAAAATGAAAGATAATGATCAATGCCCCATTCCTTTCTCTCTAAATTGTGTTTTAGATATACATCATCGGGAGGTCCTTGGAATGGGTCATTAAGATAAATCAGAAGAAAAGATCAAAGACAAACAGTTAGTTTTATCTATATGTCTTGCCAGTTTAACTTTAGCTAAGGCAGTTTCTAATACTGATGCCCATCGGAGGAAGGATACATCCTAGGAAATTTTGATCATATGGTTTGATGTAGGATGATTTGTTTTGATAAGCCATTGATAAAAACTTCATTGAAGTATTTACCTATGATCTAGAGTTTAGATTTTGACACTTAGGTTCTCACCTTACGACTTGCTATACTCACTTTCTATTTTTTTTGCCAAAGGTTGAAGATGATGATTGATTTATTAGGGGTGAATTTTATTGTAGGTGAAAGTGAGATGGGATGGATGGTTTTTGAATTTTTTGGAATATTTCATTTTTTTTGGTATTTTGAAAATCTATTGAGGTTGTTTTTGGTCTTTTCAAAAGTTTATGTGAATGTTTATGTTTTTCGATTATTTGAGGTTGTTTAGGGTTTTCTGAGTTATTCGAATGTTTAAGGATTTTTTGAGTTTTGATTGATTTTTGTTTTATGTTATCTGGATGTTTAAGGTTTTTCTATTATATAGATGTTTAGGAGATTTCTGAGATTTTACAAATGTTTAAGGTTTTTTCAATATTTGAATGTTTAAGGAATTTTTGAGTTTCAACAAAGAACCTAACCTAAAATTCATATCTTAGAGGCCTCGAGGGATAATCAAAGATTAGCCTTGCCTACATTATACACACAGAGACCACGTAATTCGACTAACTCAATTTATTGAAGATGATATATTAACAATTGTTGGATTGCCAATTTATTATGATGGACTCCTAAAGGGCTGACCTAGGGTGTCTCGGGGGCACATCAATGATGGCCTTGCCTATGTTCAAGCTCAAAGACCCATAGTTTGACATGGACTTTTGATGTTCAACCTTTTTAGGGTTTTTGATGTGTTTTGGATGTTTTGGATTTTTCCTTTACAATTTTATGAATGTTTTTAGATTTTAGCTGTATAGGATTTTACAAATGTTTTTTGTATTTTCTAATGAGTGTTTTACGAATATTTTTGGTGTTTTCTGATAACCTTAAGATATACAAGAACTTGATCCAAACCATAACGAATTTCCCCTAGTGTGAGATGATAGACTACCTCGATATAGGTAGTACAAATTGACCTTTGGAATATTCCAAGTAGTAATAAATGGGATACAATCCTTCATATATCAAGCTATGATAGGGACACAAATAGGTGATAGAATGAATAAGATGGATGATACGATGGATGGAATGATAGGATAAGGATCCCAAGATAGATGGAGGTATTTTATTTACACAAGGTGCCTGTTTGCTAGGTTTTGACCAAGGTACTTTCCCAAAGCACCACTGGAGTGGTTTTCACTAGAGGGCAATTGTTTTTCTTTACTATTTCCAAACCTTTTTCTCATTTTTTTGGAGTTTGATCATTTTTTTACTTTTTATATTTTCAAATTTACACCCTTCAAGACTAGGCATATAACCTTTTAAGATGCAAGCTATTGGTTGGTTCCTACAAGGGTTCACCTTCAGGTGTTGACAATTGATATGCTCCTTATCCATAGCTTGTTGTGATGAAAAAGGGACCTAACTAGTTAGGCTCAAACTTTCCTCTACTATCCTGATCCGGAAGATTCTTTTGATTATGCTTTAGGACAAGATCTCCTACTTGGAAATATTGAAATTTTATCTTCTTGTTATAGCTCTGTTTCAATTAGTTTTGATATACTTACAAGTGATTGAGAGCATCAATACAACAGTCATCTGATAATTCTAGCTTGTTTAGCTGAGATACTATGTACTCTTCATCAGTGATTAGGTTTTGTAGTGACACTCACAATGATGGAAGCTTGACCTCAATAGGTAGGATGGTTTCAAATCTGTAGACCAAGGAGAAAGGGGTTTCACTTGTAGGGGTGTGGATACTAGTTTGATAGGCCCAAAGAGCAGGATTTAACTGTAGATGTTAGTTGCGGCCAGCTTCATTGACCATTTTCTCTAGGATTTTTAGAATGGTCTTTTTTGTAGCCTCAACTTGACCATTTCCCTGGGGGTAATATAGGGTAGAGAATCAGTGTTGGATTTTGAATATTTGGCATAGCTCTTTCACATCCTAATTCTTGAAGGGTTGTCATTGTCTAAGAGAAAGGTTTGTGGAAAACCATAACGAAAAATTAGGTAATTCAAGATAAATTTAGAAATTTTCTTTCTCGTTATGTAGGTCATAGGAATGGAGTCAACCCACTTAGTAAAGTATTCAATGGCTATTATGATAATCTTGTGGCCATTATATGAGGTTGGAGTGATCTTTCCTATGAGGTCAATCCCCCACGACAAGAAAGGCCAAGGTGTGACCATTTGTTGCAATTCTTGAGCTGGAGCATGAATCATATCTCCATGCTACTGACATTGGACACACTTTTGTACATACTGATGAGTTTCTCCTTCCATGGTTGGCCATTAGTACCCCATCCTCAATAGTTTCTTAGCTAAAGTCATGTTGCTAGAATGGGAACCACATATGCCATCATGTACTTCTGTTAAAGTGGTCAAGGCTTCCTCTTGGTTAAGACATCATAGTAATGTCCCCTCGATTCTTCGGCAGTAAATGGTATCACCTAGGATCATGAATTGGGATGCCTTCTTGATAAAGGTCTTTTTAAGGTTGGAGGTGATATCAGATAGGAGGGTTCCTCTACTTAGGTAGGTAAAGATGTCATGGTACCTCAAGGATCTAGGACCAACAATGACACACACGAACTTCGATTATGAGATTTTGAATGTTGGTACGAGAAGTTCTTCTACCAAGAATTCACATTGTAGGATGTTGTTTGGCATGTATAATAGTGACCTGATTGTTTCCATAACATTTGTTGCTTGGTTGTTCATGCGAGGAATCTTCTCAAAAGTTATATCTATGAAAATTTACTTGAGACTCTCTACCATATTCTTGTAAAGAGTAAGCTTTTCATAATTAATTGGGTAGTCGTCATTGACTTGGTTGATAACCAGCTATGAGTCTCCATAGACTTTTATTTCTTGTATCTGCCATTGAACTGGTATCTTTAGAATTGTGATTAGGGATTCATACTCAAAAATTTTGTTGGTACATGGAAATGATCAATAGCCTATATTACTTTGGGATGCAATCAACTTGAGGGGTGATGAAGAGAATACCCACTCCTGATCCATGTTGGGTGAATGATCCATCAAAGTACATTTTCCACTAATTTGTGAGATTGACAAGGAACATTGATTCATCGGGGAATTTAGATATCAAGGGGTTCTTAGTATAGATAGGTGCTTCTTCTAGTTGGTTTGCGATCACTTGTCCTTTTATTTCCTTATGCTCCACATACTCTATGTCAAATTCCATTAAGATCATCACCCATTTAGCCATTCACCCAGTGATAATTGCTTTGGATAATTGGTATTTCAATGGATCAATCTTTGCAATAGGATTAATTTGATGTGACATCATGTAGTGTTTGAATTTTTGTAAATCAAAAACCAATGCTAAGCAGGCTTTCTCAATGGATGAATAGTTCATTTCGTAGCCCACTAAGGTCCTGTTGATGTAATAGAGAACCCTTTCCTTCCCATTTTCATCATGTTGTGCCATAAGAGCACCTAGTGATGTTGATGTTGCTGAGATATATAGGATCAATGGTTTGTTTGGTATTGATGGCATGATCATTGGAGGTGTTAATAGATAATCCTTGATCTACTGGAAAGCTTTGTCACACTTCTCATCCCACTTTTAAGTTATTCCTTTATGGAGAAGATGCAAAAACTGGTGGATTTTGTCTGATAGTTGCACTATAAACCTTCTGATGGAATGCAATCTTCCTTTTAACCCTCTCATCTACTTTAGTGTTTGTGGTGGTTCCATGTCTAGGATGTATTTCACTTTTTTTGGATCAATTTTTATCCCTCTTTTTGAGATGATATAGCCAAGAAGCTTCCTTAATGTAACCCCAAAGACATAATTTTTTGGGTTTAGTTGTACCTTGTATTCTTCAAGCCTATCAAAGATGGGTCCTAAGACTTGTATGTGATCACTTCTTTTGTTTGATTGTTCCAAAATATCATCTACATAATCTTAAACTATTTTTTGGATCATGTCATGAAATATGAGGGCCATTGCTCTCTGATAGGTTGCTCCTACATTCTTTAGCCCAAATGGCATCACATTCCAGCAATATGTTCCCCATGGACAAGTGAATGCAGTTTTATGTTGATTGTCCTTGGTGATCATGATTTGATTATAGCCTAAAAACCCATCCATGAGTGATAGAATTTCATGCCCAGCTATTAATTCCACTATGATGTCAATGTTAGGAAGAGGGAAATCATCCTTTGGGAATGCTTTGTTTAAGTCTCTAAAATCAGTGCATATTTTGATGCCCCTAGTGGGTTTTAAGACTGGTACCAAGTTTGAAACACACTCAGGATAATCTATTGGTTAGATAAATCCAACATCAAGAATCTTTTATAACTTAAGTTTGACCAAGAGTGTTATCTGAGGGTGCATATTCCTTAACTTTTTTTTACTAGTTTGGCTTCAGGATAGACTGCTAGATGATGTACTACCACTTCTAGATCAAGGCATGTCATATCAGTGTATGATCATGCAAAGTTAGCTTTTTGCTCTTTGAGGAATTTTTCTAGGCTCTTCTATTCTTCATCCAACAAGGATTCAACATAGAAAGTGATCTTGGGTGCTTCTATTCCCGCATTGACTAGAGTGGCCTTTTCTACTAAGACTGTTGATTTCTCTAGATGTATCGCACTAAGGGGGAGATTGAATCCCTCATCCTTGGGAACCTCAAAGAGGTTTTCACTCTCAGATACATCCTTTCCTTTTACTATTTTGAGATCAGAAAGTGCTACAATGTGGTTTTCATTCAAAGGTCTGCAAGTTAGTTGCATGTCATCAATTTTGTGACTGAAAGACTCAATGATCTCCCCATACTACACTCCTATGTCGAGCTTTATGTCAAAATATGCCTTGTGATCTACCCATGGTAAGTTGTCATGGAGTCCCATGAATTCTGAGATTGCTTCATCATTTTCGAATAAATCTAGAATTGGTGGTCCTTGCTGGTCCAAATTAATGAGTTGCGGGTACACTAGGTGTATTTCATTTGGTCGGTTACTTGGGGTGAAGGTTGATGTGGATATCATGAAGAGGGAATTATTCTCAAATAGGTCAGCAACATCGAGGGGGAAGTCATTTAGGGTAGTATCACGCGATATTGGTAACCAAGAAGAATCCTCAACCTGTATAGCGAAAGTACCTTTTCCAATAAGGGTAACCTTGCTAGTAGTACAACCTAGGCCGAGATTCTTTGGACATTTCTTAGGAACGATAGGTTCTAGAAAACCATTGTCATTTTGTACTAGTTTCTCATTCTTGGTATAGCCCATGCCATTAATTAGCTGTAATACTTTGTTGTCATCTTCCATGGGAAGAATGGGAATAGGTCTTTTGTCCTGATATAGAAATTTAGAGATATCTTCTTCATTAACATCTTCTTTGTTCAGGTCACCCCATTTAGTGAAGGTAGTAGCAGCAATTTTGATAGTTTCAGGTACGTTATTGCTTGGTGTGGGTTTCCCATGAGATTTGGGAGAAAGAGGTAAATTTCCCAACACAAAAGTATCTTGCGTTAGCTTATAGTTTCCACAACCATCATCCTAGATCATTGCCTTGATGTTGAGTATGCTTTGCACAATGAGTTCCTTCATTTCAGAGGTAGATGCAAGGGATGATGGGTCAACAAATGAGGTAGAAGGTGTAGGTCCTTCATAATTCTTGGGTATTTGGGGTATTTTATAGAACTTGGCCTCAAGATTTTTGCAGTAGCATAAAGGATCGTGATCTCCATGGATGGTAACTTCTCTTCACTTGAAAGGAAACCTAACACATTGATGGTAGGTTGAAGCCACAAATTTTAAGGCATGGATCTAGGGTTGACCAAGTATTATGTTATAGGTAAGATATAGGTCTAACACTTGGCATGTAGTTTCTACAATGAGTGGGCCTACTTAGATGGGTAGTGCAATGATGCCTTGTGATACCCGTTCTTGGTCGTCATATGCCCCGATGGTGGTACTCTTTGTCTTCTCAATAGTATCCTCTGAATAGCCCAAATTTTTTATCAACTAAAGGGTGTAAATGTTCATACCAACACCTCCATCTACTAAGACTCTTTTAACCTTGTTCTTATGAATGATTACCTCAAGTTGTAAAGAATGGTTATGATATGGTTGTGATGGTAGGTCATGTTCTGAGAAGGTGAGAAGGTGATTAGCGATATTCCCTACCATAGCTTGAAATTGTTTAGTATCTATATCCTCGGGAATGGATGATTCTGATAAAGCTTTCTCTAATATTTCCCTACATGTGCAGGGGATAACCTCAATAGTTCTAAGATAGAAATCTGTGTGGGGGTATTTTTAAGTTTCTCTAATAGATTATACTTGCTAGTGCTTGTTTTTGGTTGAGTAGGTTGTGCCCTAGATTGAGATGGGACTCATCGGATGGTTACTTTATCATGTTGTGTGGTGACTCCACACTATGCATTAGGCCCTTTTATGGTGACAATGGTGATGAAACTATCACAAGAAGCGACTACATTGGAATAGGTATGTTGCATGTTTGTGTAATCTTTAGCCTTTCTAGTGTTGTTCGCATTGCTATGATCTAGCATAGGGTTCTTGTATATCTTAAGATCCTGGTTACCAATTTGTACCTCAACAGATACAGTGTCATTTTCTATGAGGTCTTGGATAATGTTTTTGAGCCTCATGTAGTTTTTTCATTTTGTGTCCTTTGATTTTGTGAAATTCACAAAGATCATTCTTGTTGTACCAGGATGGTTTCTCTTGTGGTTCTTGGTATTTTTGAAAGTTGGGAAGTGTTATGAGGTTTGATTCTACAAATTTATTCATGATGGTCTTGATAGGTTCTTACAACTACATGTACTTATGTTTAGGATAGGTGTTCTTATTAGGCGTTCTCCGTTATTGGGTGTCATTATTGTTGATCTGATTGTTCTGAGGGGGTGTTGTTTGCTGCACAATTGGTTGAATGTTAGAAATTTGTTTGCTGCTTGGCATAGGAGCACTTAATTAGGACTACCTTAACATCTACTACACCATCATTTTTCACATTCTTGTTCTTAGCCCAAACACGAGGCTTCTCATTTGAACTAGTTGATGGTCAATTATCTTTGAAAGCTTGAGTATTTCCTTGTGAGATTATAGCTCTCTCAATGTTAAGGGATTTAGGGACAAGCTCGTCATAAGATGTGATGCATTGCATTTTAAAGTGGAAGGATAGATTCGGATCTATATTTTCAATGATGATCCCCACTTGTTCATCAGGAAGAGGCCATTTTCTCTTACTAGCTCTTTGTCTCCACTGTTGTAAGAAATTAGTGACAGTTTCTCCTTTGTTTTTTCAAAGAGTATACAATTCTTCTAGGCTGACGTACATGTCAAGGTTAAAGGAGAAGTGATCGATGAATTTATTCATAATTTCTTGAAAAAAATTGATACCGAGAGGCAGTTGAGAAAACCAATCCATGGCAGGACCTATTAGACTTTGGGGGAAGAGGTGCATTAAATAAGAATCATTGTAAGAAACCTCTATACACATAATGTTAAATTCATTAACATGGTCTACAAGACTTCCTCTCCCTTTGTATTTATCAAATTTGGGGATTTCAAAGCTAGGAGGGAATGACACCATTGCGATGTTTCAGTCAAAGGGATAGGGACATAGGTTCTTTGTATGGGGCTTTTTTGTCTTACCCATCTAAAGGTCCTACATTTCTTGTGACAACGCCTTAAGCTATGATGCTAGATTGTCTTGCGGGTTTGGTGGAGGAACATATGTTGGGATGATGGATGAGTTTTGATGTGATAAGGTGTTGTATGGGGTGTATGGTGGTGTGAGATTCTATGAAGGTGATTGAGGTGTTGATGTATATGTTCCTAATGCATTTGAATTGATGATTTTATGTTGAGGGTTATAATAGGAAATTTTTTGTTGTTCTTGTTTTTGTTGGACATACTGTTGTAAGGATTTTTGTTGAGCTTGATGTTGTTGTTGCATGCTACTAGGGCTTGTTTTTGGGAATGTTGTTTTTTTTTTGCTACTAAGGCTGCTTGATGGGCTTGATGTTTTTGTTGTGCTAATTCTACTTGTCATGCTTTAAGTTGTTTTGTTAAGGCTACTTCTTGTTGTTGTGTTGCTAAGGTTGCTTTCTATTGTTGTTTTTGTTGTTGTTGTTGTTGTTGTTGTTATGCTACTAGGGCTACTTCTTGTTGTGCTGCTAATGTTGCTTGTTTTTGTTGCTACTATTGTGTTGCTAGGGCTGCTTGTTGTTGTCGATGCTATTGTTGTGCTACTAGGGCTACTTGTTGTTGTTCCTACTGCTAGATGGCTTGATGTTCTTGTTGTAGAGCTAAGGCATGCACTTGCAATGTAGGATCAAATGGTTGTTGGGACATCTATGATGGGTTTTGAGTGGTGATGTTTTGTGTCGGTCTAGTGGATTGTTGATGAGAGGTTGGGAGTTCCATTGGTTCAACATTCCTTGTAAGATAGTGGATTGGGGTGGAAGAATGTAAGTTTGAGGTCCCATTTGATTGTGCATGACTTGGGGGACAAACAAAAAAGACAAGGATGGCATTGAATAAGATTTTGTGAAGTTAAGGGAAGATTAGGACCTTGGATCCATTGATTGAAAGGGTTCCCTTGACCAATGTTTTGGAGATTCCCTTATGTTTGAGATGTGGTCAAGGTATTACCTTGGTTGATGGGGTTTGTGACCAAGGGATTTTTTTGATGTGGGTTGATGATGGATGGGATTGATGTGTTTTGAACCATCACTATGTTTGATGTATCCATGGGAGGATAGGATGAAGAGGTCCCATGTGGTGTTAAAGGCTGATTTTGCATGAGGGTATTTACTTTCCCTTTTGGGTCCAGTTGGTCCACACTACCTTGTGTGATTTTGGGCATACTTGTGGTACTTGCAGGTATGGATGAAGAGGGATTTCCTTGATATGTTGAATTTGTGGTGGAGGAATGAGGTGTAAGTGGTTTATATGGTTGTTTGGGATCTTTGAGAATGAGAGGAGTGCCAAAATTTGGTGTCCAAGTGGTCGTTTGGGATGGAGGATTGGTTTCAAGGGTACCCACAAGTTTGTTGCTTTCAAATGGAAGACTATGGCCAAATCCTTTAGCAAGAATAGCTGCAATACTAGGTGTTGATGTTTTATTTAGCCCTAGGGATGGAGTGATTGGAAAAGTGGATGATGTTAAGCCTTGTGTGAATGATTGTGCAAAAAAATATGGGGAGTTAGGTATTATTTTCTCTAAGGCTCGATGCTCTATGATTTCTTTCGTAATAATTCCAAATGGATTTTTCATGATGTCTTCTATCTCATATGGCCCTGATGGTGACAAAGTTTGTTGTGATGGAGTAACATGACTTCTTAGATCAAATTCTAGAGCATTTGGATCACTTGAATTAAATTTCACGTTTGTTTTCTCCATGATTCTCTTGTGTTGTGATTTCATTTTTACCATAAATTTTGGGTCATCTCTCGAAGAGTTGTGTTGTGATTTGTAATGTTTGAACTCTCTAGTTGACTCAAATTTAGGTAAAAGGGATGCTCTAATTCTTTTTGGAGAAATGGTGATAATGGGAGATGAAAAGATGAATGATGTGGGGAGTGATCTTTGTAAACACTTTGGGACAACATTTTTGACTTAAGTTTGAAGTTTTGATGTTCGGATAAAGGATGTTGATGAACTTGGAAATATTTAGGGTAGACTAGTGACCTCAAGATGAACTAGTTCAAAGATGATAACTAACTTATCCAAGTGCATGGAAAAGGATTCATTTCACATCCAAAATAGCTAAGTTAGGGGTTGGTTTGATAGATTTTTTAAGTCAAAAAGATGTTGGTGTATTCAAATTTTTTGCAAAGTTTGGTGAAGTGAAGTTTGGAATTTGATGAAGGGGTAAGTGAAATGTTTGACCCAATGTTGACTTAGAATGAACCTTTGTTTGATAAGAACAAGGTAGTGAGAAATATGCTATACCTCTAAAGCTTTCAAATCCTAAAGACCTAGGTTTTGACCAAAAAAGAACATGTATAATTCTGGATTGTTCCTTGAAACACATTTGTAAAAGTTGTATACAATCTTGGTTCTATTTTGGTGAAGTGCTAAAACGTATTTTTTGAGATCTTTTGGAGTAAGATGCCTAAGTTTGAAATGACAACCTATAGACTTTCTCTTGGGGATTCTAATTTTGCATGAGATCATTTAGGGAAGCCTAAGATTTAAAAGACCAATGTTTTGACTTAAATGATGGGTTCATATAAAGCATACATTTCTAGATTATTTAGTGGGATAAGTCTATAAAACCTTTTTAATTTGTTCATGTTGCGGTATTGTTTCTGGATACGTCTTCTAATGTACTTTGAAATATAATGTCTAATATTGAAATAGGGGAGTGTCGACCTTCTCTTAGAGATTTTGAATTTACATAAAATCATTTAGAGAAGTTAATAAAGAGGGTATTTATTTCCATGCGAGTGGTTGTAATATGGGTCTTCCAGCCACAATATTTGCTTGTTCATCTTCTTGGTCTAAGAGTGTTGTTGCATTTATCCACATAATGGATGTTTCTTTAGTTTCAAAAGTGAAGCTTCTCAAACTACTAAGTATATCAGTTTTTTCTCCATTAATGAGTTCAAAGTTTGGTTGAATGATAGCACCTTCAAGGTCAGGTTGTTCAATGGGAGTGATTGGTCTCCAAATGGTCATGTGGGGTTTAATTGTGTCAATTTACCTTGCTTAAGTGAGTTTCTTTTACCACAAACACTTGTCTTGATTAAGTTCAAACTAAATGTATATGTCAAAAACATCATAAATTTCACAAATTCCATTTTGTGAAAATGATGAAGTTCAAGGCATAGTCGATTATGTTAACTTTGGGAAATATGGATTGCTATATAAACCAAAATACTTAGAAGCCTCTAAGAATAAATTCTTAGGACAAACATTAATATCAAGGTTTTGTCAAAGGGTATCCATATTTAGACGAAATGGTTTGAAATTTTGAAGAAGGTAGTGAATGTTTGTTTACAATGTTTTGGAACCAAGCAAAGTATTAAACTGACTCACAAGCATTTACCATCCTAGGTTCAAAAGATACTACTTTATAAATCCCCACTCGTATTTCTCCAAACACTAAGACAATGCAAACAGATAGAGATTTGGTGAAACTGGCTCCCCTCCACAACACATACTTCTCGGGACCACAAAATCTCAAATCCTGAACTCTCGAAGATCCTAAGGATTTTCCTATTTCAACAATTGAATAGTAAAATGTGGGGCGGCTTCAGAATGACCATTCGTAGACCAACAAGCATAAAGGATGTTGGCTTCTAAACAAGTGGTTCATAATAAGGGATTTCGTACAATGTGGCCATACACGCATCAAGATTAGCTCAAGATTGTAGTCAATCAAGAGGCCTCCCAATCTCTTCCTAAGAAGAGATTTTGGTGTATCACATGGATACTAAGGGTGACACTTGTTGGTATGAAACATCTTCACCTATTGCTTATGACTTTCCTCACAAACACATTATTTATATAGCGGCTTGAAAGAGCTTGGCTTTGTTTATGAGCGTTTTTGCACTTCTCAACATAGGCAATAAGTAAGTACACCACCTCTCTTGAAAGGAAATCTTCTACAAACGAGTTGTGGAAAACTACCCCAAGGTCTCTCGGGTGTCAAGTCATGACATACTCAGAATATCTTAGTTGTTTCAATGTGATCTTGTTGTTAATCATAGGGCAACCTTACGTAAGTTAAGTTGGAGGGGAATTGTCTCTTTAAATGGAGTCTATAAAATTATGAAATTATTTTCTTTTGCTTCAAGTTCAGGACAACAGTCTAAAACTCCACTTTAATCTTCAGATTTGGATTTACAATGTGCAATGAACTTTATCTTAAGTTATTATTAAAAAGAAAATTCAAAAGGGCAGGGAAGGGAAGGATTTCCTACACCTGAAACTACTAATGAACAGTGACAATGGAGGATGCTACAGTGGACAACCTTCCTAAAACTAAGTCCCATTTAACCAGATTAGCTCATAGTCTTATCAAACTAGTGCAATCTTCTAAGGTCTACAAATTTTCAATCATTCATTCACCATAAAGCACGAATAAAAGATAGAATTTAAGTGCAACATTCAAATAATGTTTAGACTAGCTTTACACTACAGTTTATCATAAATAAATAGCAAAAAGCATGAACCAGGAAGGGCATCAACACAACAAAATTATTCACCATCAATGAAAAACACTAACTAATCTACTTAAGCATGCTAAGCACATAGAACATCAAGGTAAATCTATTCAAATTCAGTAACTATGAGGAGAAGAATCATGCAACTTGAAGTGGAACTCAAGAATCCACCAAAATCAATGGATTTCTATTAAAATTCCAGCAACGTGTCTTTACAACAACTCAACTCTCTTGAAAATGAGAGGAGACCCCCTATTTATAGTGTCCCAAAAGAAAAATGAATGGCCAAGATTTAATCTCATTGTGTGGCCAAGATTCACTACAAATTAAGGTTTAACCTACCCCTAAATACTTTACAATATAAAATACACTTTGTCCTCTAGCCTATTTTGTCTTCTAGTGGGCAACACTGTATCAATTTTTTCTTTTAGCTGGCTACCTTTGTTGTAGCTATACTGTGAGGAACTCATCATCAATCACTAGATTTCCTTCATGCTTCTTCACAGTAGCATATTCCACGAACTTCCCAATCAATGTATGAAGCTTATTCCATTCCATAATGTTAGATTGGAGCACTTGAAAGTTCAATTTCCTGGATCAGCCAATAATTACATCCCAATATTTGTCACACTTTGGCGTATTCTTTATTACTTGCTCAGATTGAGCAAAGGCTTGAGTAGAAAAATCCATGAAGTCCGGTGTGAAGGCATCGGTGGCTCCATCCTCCATCTTCTTGAGGAAGTGTGGCTTTATCTTTTCTGGATCTAGCTCGATGGAGGGCATGTCAAAATCTATCATTAGCTTCAGGTATTCCTCGCAAGTTGTTCTGACTTCCTTGGCCCAATTGATATCAAGTTCCACTTCATGGAGCACCCATTTCAATATTTCTCCTCGGTGATCGAGGCCCAGCTTCCATGTTTCGATGACCAAATGATCATCTATTACTAGTGCTAACTCATTTTCCCATGTTCTCTCGGGCATCTTGAGGTTAGCCTCAAGCTTGGGGTATGTGATTCTATATAATTCTGGGAAGTCAGTGCTGAATTTTCTTATGCCTTCAAGTTGCTTTTGCAGTTCCCAAAATTTATTGGTTGTTCTGACAGCCCAGCTAATGCCCATATGCCCATTATAGATGACTCATTGAAACCAATCCTCAGTGGCCTTGGTCCAATTCTTTCTCCTTTCTAATTTGCTGATATGATCTTTGGACAACAGCAAAGGAGTGGCTGATGATGTCAAGGGAAGCTCTTCAGTAGAGGACCATTGTTGTATGTAGGTTGTTAGCTCTGCTATTTATGCTTTTAATTCCTCCTTAGAGGTCTTGTCCTTATTCATTTGATGCACAATAGTAGCAACCAATTCCTGAAGATGATCAATTTTTTGCTCCCTCATGGCCATTCCCAGGTCAAGGGTAGAGATACTATAGCTGACTCCTTCTCCTTCCACCACCAGAGTAGCTATCTGTATGGTCCTTGATCCCAAGGCATTCATTGTTATGTGGGATCTTACCCTCAGCTTCTTTTCCTTCTTTGTGCTAATTTGGGCCTAAGCCAAAATGGCTTCCAGCCTTGCCTTTGGATCCATAAGAGTAGGGGTCTTCTTTTCCAATTGCTTATCCAACCATTCGGGCATCCGGGACACCTCTTTTGGTTATTCATGATCACCTTCCTCTTCTCGAGCATGCTGAATTTCCATTTCTTTGCTACCTGAAGTATTTTGTTATGTCTTCTCTTCTTCCTCTTCATTTGAATCTTGAATAAATATAGTTTCTTTTTCTGGAGATTCATTGGTGGCTATATGTTCTTTGGGGATATCTTCCCCTTCATATTTCCTTTCTTCTTCTTCTTCTCACCCATGTTCTTCATGATGTTCTGGTTCTGGGCTCTTTCTTGTTTCAACCTCTTCTTCCTTTTCTTCTTCTTCTTAAGGAGGCATCTCTTCATCATGATCAGGTCCTTTGTCTTGTTCCCCGATCAGAGGCTCTGTAGTCACCTCCATTTCATCATTTGTTCCTTTCCTCTCTCTAGAGGGTTTCTTTTCAACTTCTCCAACATCCCTCAGTTGCTTGGCCAACTCCTCCTCAAGCTCTTGATCAAAGGTTTCCATGATGTATTTTGCATTAGGGTCTTCAGTGTCTTCCTTAGAGGATTGTGTTTCTTCCTCTTCATGCACCTCTTCATCTATAACCAAGTGTTGATACTTAGGATTCTCATGATAATCATCAGCTTCTTCCTCCATTTATTTTACTACCTCCCTCTCTTGTCTCTCCAACTCCTCAGAAATTTGCATTGTTGCCTCAATTTTCGATAGCTCAGTTGGAGGAGTAGGAAAGGGAAGGCTGACAATAACTTGTGCTAGGGCATCCTGCATTGCAGGATTCATTAATACTCCCAACAACTCCATTGGTATTTTTTGCATATGTTGAGCAAAGGCTTATGGGAGCAAGAGGGTAGACATTGTCATTGTTGCAGTGGCCAATGGAATGGTGATTGATGGAGACATGGAAGTAGAAGAAAGAAAAGAAGTGGTAGTAGAAGAAGAATCTACTACCAAGATTGGTGCAATAGGTGAGGTGGAAGCAAGGTGGACTAAAATGTACACTGCGGGCAGAGAAGAAGCAAGCATCACTTGAGAAGCAGGTAGAGGAGTAAGGGAAATGGCAGCAACAGTAGTTGTGGCAGCAAGAGCAGAGACATCAGGTGGTGACTTTGGTTGCTCAGCTTCTTCCTATCCCTTGCAGAGTGGGTCCTCTTGTATGGTTGGAATTTCTGTGAATCCGACCGATTTTTTGTCCTTCTTAGAAGGCTCACCTTATGATGCCTTTCTTGAATATACTTTGCGTTTAGGCTAACGTTCAACCATTTCTTTTCTTTTCTTTGACTAAGTGGTGTGAGGAGACTTTGAAGTCTCTCCAGACAGGCCAGTAGCAGAGGAAATGTCAGTCTCACTCTTAGGCTCGTCCTCGAGCTCGCCATAGGTTAAAGTCACATCTTGGTGATTCAGTTGAGAAATTTTCCCATCAATCCATTGTTTAGTTCTTTCCTCTATGGGCTTCATCAGAATATTGAGTTCATTGACCTCTTCCTCATTCCAGTCAATTAGAGGTAGTGATAGGTTGGCAATGGGATCATATCTAGGATCAATCACTGTGTTCTCATCTTCCACAAATTGATCTGGCACTAGAAACAAGTTGACCGTCTTGACAAAATTTCGTCATGCACATGTAATGCCTCATATGCACCCTTTTATCATCTCTACAATTTTCCTAAAATTCTTCGACATTATGGAGTTTTGCGTATTCTTTTCCAACCATCTTTTTTAGTTTTCCATATGGGTCCATCTGAGGCCTGGTAGTGTGGAGTTCTAAGTTATATTCATTTAACTCCTCAGAATATTCCACACACTAGGATATGGGTATTGTGTACATGCCCTGGCCAAATGTAACAGGATATGGAATTCTCGGCTGGTGTTTGCCACTCAGCAGCGTGTGAGCATGTTGTAATTGTCTAGAGAGTTGAAGCAGTATCAACCGGTCATTTGGGTACCAGGGCAGTTTATATGGTCTCTCTGAGAAGCCCTCGGTTCTGATGTATGTAAACTTGGGAAACTAAATAAATAGAAAGTTGAACCAGTAGATGAAGGAATTATCACTATGTGTGACTCTCCTTTCAAAGTCACCTCTAAGTAATCTGCTAATATGCCTAATGAAGGCATCATTCACCCTGCAATAGTCCTTGAAGTTTCTGAATTGAAGTTGGGGGTATCTATCATAAACCTTCAGTTCCCTTCCTAGAGTTTGGCTTGGTTCTACAAAAAAACCTCTGTATTAAGCATGGTTAGCTAGTAAATAGACTAGGTATGAGGTCATGTAGAATTGTGAGGTTTCCCTTACTAGCACAAACTACTCATGTAGGAAGTTGTTAATCATTCCTACCTTGTAGAATTTAGTTTCTCCTCTGATGATTTATTCTATGAAGTACAACATCCACTCTTGGAAGAAAGCTACAGTCGAGAGGCCCATGACCCTACTTAACAAGGTTACCAAGTCATGGTAGTCCTCATAGAAATCGCTCCTAAAGAGCTCCTGGGTTAGTTTGTTTGCACTGCCCCTCTTCTCCTTCATCTAGTATTGATTGATCAGCTTTTTGCATTTGAGGGGGTCGGCCTTCCACATGCTCTTAGCATATTCCTTGGATGTCTCCTCCATTGCATTGAAGGTGGGGATATGGAAGGTTTTCCCAATGGATTTGGTGGACAAATCGACCAGTATGTTGCCATCCTTATCCACAATTCTTTTGGTGTTTTCTTGAGATGCCTCTCTGCAGGCCATTACTAATTTGGGGGCTATGAGGGCAAGTGGGAAACCAAAAGCCTTGGCCAACCCAATCCTTCTTATCTTCTTACCATTCTCTGTAGTAGGGTTGATGATGACCCTCTGCCTGAATTCATTTATGTCAATGTGCCCCAAGTTAGTATCTAAGACCTTGTCCCAATTAGTGGTGACCTTTGACTTGAGTTCCTCTCCTTGAAACTTATACTTTATTTGATCCTTTTCTTCCTTGCCCCTTGGTGCTTTGGCAACTCTCTTTCCCTTTTCTTTCTTTGTGGACGCCTTTGAGGATCCTGCAGCTAGTTCCATATATCCTGTAAGGAGCAACAAGCACATTCAAGTGTATAACATGAGGAACATTAGAAAAATCTTGTAAAATCCACTTTAGGGAAAGTAATTCATCATTCAAGGATTCTAATATTTCTTTTAGAAAGCCATTTGCCTCTCGTTTGAAGGAGTTATGACAATTTGGGCCCAGTGGTGCGGACTTCCTTGGGTTGGCAGCGATTTTGGAGGAAGTTGCAAATGAATGACAATCAGGGCACGATGACCCACATGGTTCTACCCGCATTGGGATTTTTTCATGAGGTAGAGCACACTAAGGAGGTCAATCCATTTTAGCTTGTGGGTTAAATCATTTTTGAGGTTTAAAGGATTTCTAGCTTAGTCATTCATGCACGTAGGCCTAAGAAACGCGGTAGCAGAGGCTATCTTGGAAGTTTGAGCTTTGCTGCTTGAAATGACATTGGCGAGGTGGCATCCCACAAGCTACATCTCGCAATGCAGGGTTTGCGGCTATGAAGGATGGTGTCACTTATTGTTGAAGTCCAAATGGTTTGGATGGGTGCAGGCTCGGAGATGCGGCAAGGCATTCGAGGTCGGCCATTTAGAATAGCGAAGGCGGGACATATTTTCACCTAGGGAGGCCCGCATGGTCAGATTTGTAGGAGGCTTACGCATTAGTCATTCATTTGCAAATGGCTGGAAGGAGGTAGTGGGGTCATGACCCGCATAGTGGGCCGACAAAGGTCATTGGTTGTTTTGATGCGGTGAGAGTAGGATGGTCATCCACAAGTGGCCACTCACATGGAGCAACCCACCTGATGCTTCGCACTTAGTCATTTTTCTCTGGGCTCAAATGTTAGTGGCAAGTGTGGGGTCCACAAGATAGACAAATTACAAGTTGAGGTCGTTTGGAACAGAAAACACCCAACTATAGCCCATCATCAACACCTCTCATACTATTCTTTATTCCTTTAGGGTAACTCTCCATAGTCAAATTTTTCACTTACAGGAAGTGGAGCCAAGAGAAGATCAAGAACATAAAACTTTTCAACATAGGTGGGACCGAGATCAAGACCAGAATGAGACCGGAAGCGGGATCAAAATAGAATCTGAACACGGAACCAACCGATGGCTCCAAGTTTAGTTCCCATTTTGGTTCTACCTTTGCCAAAAGGGATACACTTTGGGCTCAACACCAAGATTAGAATGGAATCTATACTTGGAACCAATTGATGGTTCCAAGTTCAATTTCCATTCCGGTTCTGCTTCCGACAAAAGGATAAGGGTGTAGTTTGGAGGGAAAATTCATTAGAAGCAGAATCATTTTGGGAATTGATTCTTACGGAAACACCTATGGGACAATTTCATTCCCAGATCCACTTCAACCAAAAGGATAAGAGTTTATTTTGAAACCGGGATAAAAATGGAATCTGGAATCAGAACCGACTGATGGTTCCAAGTTCAATTTCCCTTATGGTTTCGCTTCCTCCAATTTATCACTTAGACGAAGCAATTTCAAACACGTGGTCACACCGACTCTAGACTTAGGTTTTTTGGCTCGAACATTGGACGAAAGTTACCCATGCGAGGCCTGCCTAGTAGAAGGATGAGTTCAATCAGTTGTTTGGGACAGCGGGGCTTAGAGGGCAACCTGCAGGTAAAGATCCACATTTGCAGACCCATGAGGGCTAAGAGACATTTACTTTTGGGCTTGTGAATTTTGGCTAAGTTTGAAACAAACAGCCAAGGAAGAGCACTTACTCACACACACGAGCCTGAGGGAAGCCAAGGTAGTTGCTTTGGAATTTGTTGCTGGAAGATTGAGGAAATGGTGGCGAGCATCCTATGGGCTGCATGAGCATGATGGCTCTAGCCCAAGAATGATCAGGGAGAGTGAAATTTTTGCATGCCCCTCCAAGGTGGATTCAAGAAGATTTTTCAAGTTTTAAAATGTGGGTTTTGTCCACTGTGATGGGATCTAACTTGTCTTGAGTCATTCTTTCATCAAAATTTAACAACTTTTGCAATAATCAAAGAAAAATCACAGCATGGAGGGAAACATAAAACTTACCTAGAAAACTTAACAAAGTATGTGAAGAGACTGCAAATGATGGCACTCAGACAAGGAAGAGATCATGCGGGTGTGAAGGCGGCAATTTTTGGAGGCTCTGACAAGTTTCTAGGAATTTGATGGTGAAAATGACTTGTCGAGATTGCTATTTATAGAATTCAGTGCATTAAATACCCACCATTAATGCGGGTATGGAGGTAGCCAAGGTTGGTGAATGCACATTTGAAAAGAAAACAACAGGAATGGTGGGGTCCGCATAGCAGACGCCATTCGTCAGTTAGCCATATGGCAAGTCAGCGATGAGAAACAATAAAAGGGGCCACAGATCTCATGAGGCGAGTAGACGTGCTGAGCTGGCTGTTTGGAATGGCGAAGACAAGGTAGAGTTCCACATAAGGCAACTTGCAAGGGTGGACCTGCATGGCTTGGAAGATGACAGTTTCAAAGTTTGAAGGAAAATTACCAAGGGAACTCCGTGGAGGCCAAAGACTTGGAAATTTTGAGGGTGATGAAACTTGGTCAACTCAAGATGCTAACTCTAGGAATCTTTGACCACTTAGGACTCAAAAATAGGGGCATGCAAAATGAGGCAATGGAAAAAGTGACCCAAAAAAGTGAAAAGAGAGGGTCCCCATTCTGAACGGGGCATGTGTGTTATGGGAAAAATAAATGGCGACTCTTCTGTGGAACACTCCTAAGCATTCTAAGGATAAATGCTCATTCAGAACCCACTATCTCCAGTTTCATAGACTAGGCACTGGTTTCCAAAAGTGACCTTTGAGACTCAAAGGAGAATGAGATCCTTAAGTGAATCAAATTACGAAAGCATCTCAAAAGTGTGTGTGTATATTGAATTCATTCCTTTTTCTTAGAAATTGCGACAAACGACTGTTGATTAGACCCAACAAGCTACATAAATTGTCTAACTCTAAAAGTAACCTAGACATTACACCGCTTCCAGTCAGGTGTCCATAGCCTCGACGAGGTTGTCACTGTGACCCCACAAACATTTCTTTATAGCCATCCGGGCATCCATAGCCCCAGTAGAGTTGTTCGCACACCCACATGGTTGCTTTATTTTAACATTTTCCTTTTCTTTTCTTTCCTTTAGATATCCCTTTTAATACTCTTTCTTTTTCTCAAGGGTATGTGTAGAATCATCATGGAAAAAATAGGCCCTTAAGTGGCGATAAAATTCAGAAAAATCAAAGTTAGGAAACTTGACGTAAAAATTTGAATAAGTTATTTTTATTATTTCAAAAATATGTAAGAATAGAATTTGTAGAAAATTGAATATAGTTTCTAAAGTACTAGGTTTATTTTTAAAAAAAATCTATTTGGTGAAAATTTGAAATTTAAATGTAGTAGCACTTAAATTTTAGGGAAAAATAAGAAGTAGGTGTGTGTCTAACCACCCTAACCACAATAAAATGATAATTATTTTTTATAAGATTTTAGATATAAGTAGAGGAATCATGTCCCAATGTGATGCATTTTTTTTGTAATTTTTTTCCATGTAAATAGTTAATTATGAGTTTTTTATTACAACTTTTAAAAAATTTAAAAACTTGTATGTCTGACCACCTTAACTTGGTCAAAACTTCATGAAATTCATTTTGTTTTTAATCCTATAGTATGCGAAGCATAGAATGTGATGAATGTTTCAATTCAAAAAATGTGATACCGTTTGAAAGCTATAGATGTTTTTCAATTATCCTATCAATCGAGACTTTCGTCGTAATTCAAATAGAAAATGAATAATAATTATTTATTAAATTTAAAGTAAAGCATAATTTATATTGGTGGAAAGCTGAGAATCTCCTTTAAAAACCCTTTTCATTTCATCAATTTTAGGTAAAAAAAAGTTGTCAACTACATACCCTACACATACCCATGCCCATCATGATCCTGCACATATCCTCAACCGTGTAAGCATCGAAGCTTACTATGGGTTTGGAGTCACAATGGTCACTGAAATAGACTTAAGATTTTTCACTTGCGGGGCCATCATGACAACCACCATACAGCTCCTCAAAAACAATTAGTGTATTTTTTGTGTAAGATCTGAGATGGGTGTGAGAGGATTCAATTGAGGATCACGTTCTAGGTCAAGTTGGTAGTTCAGATAAGGAGACCATCCCATTATAGAAATCAAAGACTAATAGTTGAGTGTGGATATTTATCCAAAGAACACTAAAAGCAAGCAACAAAGTGAATTGTTCATCAAATTGAGCACAACCACCACATCAGAGACAAATAAAACCCTAAACAAAATAAGACGGCCAGGAAACAAGCAAAACAACAATGAAGAAAAACAACAAAACAACAAGAAAAGGAAACCTAAAATAACCTATACACAAGTATTTACAGAAACTAAGCTCAAAAGAGCTCAAGCAAGGAAATAATGCTTAAGGTACTTCCTGTTGAGAGGAAATGAGACGTATTCACCAGTTAAAGTCTTGAGGCAGAATGTGTTATCTCCTAGGATTTCAGAGATTTGAAAGGGGCCAAGCCAAAGCTTGTCGAATTTGTCATGTCCCCCTTTCTTTTCATGGGCCTTGTCCCAACATAGGACCAAATCAACAATTCTAAAGGCCTTTACTTTGGCTTGAACCATCTTTTGACCATGCCCTGATGTTTGGAAAAAAATTCTATGGCATGGGCATGTACTTCTTCTAGATGGAGCAACTCAGCTAAGCGAGCTTCTTTTCGATCCCCTTCTTCGTAAAAGGTTTTGATGAATTGGAGGGTGGGGATCTTGAGGTGAATCGGGAGCACAAACTCCAAGCCATAAATGAGGTGGAATGGGGAATCACCTAGATCAGCCTTATGGTGCATACAATCTGCCCAAAGGGAAAAACGAAGCTGGGTGTGTTAGTCCTTGGGATTTCTATCAGGAAAATTTTTTATCATAGTGATTAGGTTCTTGTTTGTAGATTCGACTAGGATGTTTCCCTGAGGGTAATAATTAGATGAGAATTTGAGGGTAATGCCATAATCAAAGGCCAAACTATAAAATTTAAGTGAGGAGAAAGTTGGGCCATTATCACATACTAAAGCATACGGACAACCAAAATGATTTAAAATGAAACTTTCAAGAAAATTAATGACTACCTCTATAGTGCATTTCCTACATGCAATAGCTTCTATCCATCTAGTACAATAATTAGAGGTAGCTAGGATGTATCCGTGACCTACATAGGATGGTGGGCTTATCGAACCGATGAATTCGAGACCCCATTACGCGAATGGTCTTACCTCCAAGACTGGTTGCAACGGGATAGCAATGTTTCTTTCTCTACTCGCAACAGTTTGGAAGACGTGGCACGTGCGAACATGACTATGTGCATCCTTGGAGACTGTTGGCCAAGAATATCCTGCTCGTAGGATCTAATGAGTGATAGAAAGGATAGATCCATCACCAGTGACAAATTTATCATGAAATTCCTTCAACACACATACTACTTCTTCTTTTCTGAGGCATCGGAGGTAGATCCCTTCATGATTCTTCTTGTAAATCATAGACCCTCACAACAAATAGTTGTCACTCTTCAATCAGAGAGAACATTTTTTAACTCCTTGTATACAAGATGGGCACTTGTTAATCAACAGGTAGTAGACAATGTCATCATACCACTCTCTAGGAGAGAAAGCTTCAAGTTGGTATTGTTGAACTGTAAGCTCGGGTCCTACTTCAGCTGCTATTTTAGCTATCGTTCGGGTGAGGGCCTGCCCTCTTACTAGTTTCATTGGCTAGATCTCCATGTCATATTCTTCTAGCAGGGTGACCCACTTTACTCTTCTTTCTCCCAATTCATTCTGCATTAATAGTGTCTTTACTGTTGGATCAAGGACAATGGCGAACACCTTATTCCTCAAGATGTAATGTCTGAATTTCTTTACCCCTCTAACCAAGGAATACGTCTACTTCTCTATGTTATGGTATCTCAATTCAGCATCCTTTAGTGGAGCACTCATGAAGGAAATCGGGTGCTTACTCCCTTCATCATCCTTTTGGGTCAAAATGGTGGCGCGTGAATGATCTAAAGTGAATGAGTAAATATAGAACAACTTCAGATAATTCAGGCTAAATAGCATAGGTGCATCAAAAATAGCTTTCATAATTTCCTCGAAGGCCTTCTTTTCCTCTAGAGTCCACTCAACTTTGGCATCCTATTTCAGCATAGCGTTGAGTGGCTTAAAAATTTCAGCAAAGCCTATAATAATTTTTTTGACAAAGTTTATCTTTCTGAAGAAAGAATTCAATTCTTTCTTGTTGCCTGGCAGCTGAATCTTCAAAAGGGACTGACTACGCTTGGGGTCTATTGATATCCCACACTCTGAAATAACGTGTTTGAGCAGCTTACCTTCTATAACTCCAAAGATGCAATTCTTTAGATTAAGTGAAATATTGAATTCTCTGCACTTTTGAAAGAATTTGCATAGATTGGAAACATGATCACCTCGCTTCTTCAAGAACACCATAAGATCATCCATGTAGATGATAATTAACTTCTCGATCAGATCTTTGAAGGCTATGTTTATTGCACATTGGAAGGTGGCACCGACGTTGATGAGCCTGAACGACATCCTTCTATATGCAAAGATTCCCCACTTGGTGGTGAATGTTGTTTTGTGCTAGTATTCATACTGCACCATCACTTGGTTGTATCTAGAGTATCTATCTAAGAAGGACATCATCTGCAAACCATTGACAATCTACAACACCTTGTCCAATGAAGGCACCAAATAGTTGTCTTTTTCTGAAGCTTTGCTTAAATTGCGAAAATCCACACACAATTTGATCTCTCTATTCTTTTTTCTAATCGGGACCAAATTGGCCACCCACATGGAGTGCTTAATTAGAAAAATGATTCAAGCTAACAACAACTTCTATACCTCCTTGTAAATTATAGGCTCTAATAGTGCATTGATGGGACATTGTCATTGTCGGAATGGTCAGACATGTAGCTTAAGAGGTATAATGTGTGTGATGATTGAGGTGTCTTGAGGTGTCATATATTTTCAAATCCTCATAGCTCCATGCAACTACATCATGATACTTCCGCAAAGCATTAATGATTTATTTCTTCTCTTCTGGTGTGCACACTTTGCCAATCAATACATTTTTGATCTCCTTGGTTGTTCCAAGGTTGTGAGTGTCACACTAATTGTTGATGGAGTCCTTCTTTTCCTGTTGATCCTGATCTATGATCTGATCTAAGTCAAATATATGCTCAAGATGAACCATACCCCTTGGAATGGTGTTTTTCTTGAGATTGATAACCCCTTCTATATCTAACTCAGCCTCTTCGGGCTCAGCTTCATCAATTATTTGGGTTGCAAATGTGTCAAAGCTGGTGATGAACTCCAAGATATGCTTGTCATCATTAAACACTTGGAAATGGGTTACGTTATTTGGCATAGATGGGGTAGAGGTAAGCTCAATAGTGAACATTTTAAGACTGGTCAGTGATAATGGTTGAAGAGTACTGGCTGCTTGATCCAGGGCATCAGTAGTATGGTTTTGGGATCAAGGGATCAGCTGAATATTGAAGGCATCTAATCTTTCTAAGAGGTCCCAAACTCTATGTCTATAGTTTGCCATTCTTCTGTCATGGCAAGAATATAATTTTCTGACTTGTTTCACTACTAATTCTGAGTCACCAAAGACTTGCAACATTTTAACTTTCTTCCTTAGAGCTAATAAGATACCATGAACTAATGCCTCGTACTTTGCTATATTATTCGTGCAATAAAACTAAAGCCTATGAGCAGCAAAGTAGGTCTTACCTGTGGGACTAATGAGTTCAAATATGGCTCTAGCTCCTTGCTTGGATTTGAATTTTTTGAATTGAAACATCCAGAACTTGGAGGTTCCCTTAACTTCAGGGCCGATCATACATTCATTTCTTCTGGGTTGCATGGCTGCATCTGCCATTTTTGAAATGGACTCTGGCTTGACATGATTGGTGACAGGCTTCCCTATTGGCAGCTCCTTTTGCAATGTGACTTGTCCTTTGATATGTTTCACTACCATCTGACATAAGTAGCACTCAAATTCCAAATGGGTAGCATTGTGAACTCTGCACCAACTGGGCAATAGGAGCTCTTGGAAATCCATTCTTTCTGCTAGGCTAAATTGATCTTGTATGCACTTTTCCATGAAATCTTGGAATCCATCTAACAATCCCAAATTGTCATCATTATAGGACTCATCATCATCTGATTCCACCAGTACTTCTGTACTTTGAAGTGCATATGCTAGATTGGTGGGAGGGCTGCACAATACTAAAAGTACTTCGTCAGCCATTTCTTCTTCTTGTGGCTCTAATTCTTCCTGGTATGCAACGTTAGAATAATTACCTAACTCTGTTTCAGCAAATAGCACCTCATTGGTGTTGTTTTACTCTATGATCATGAACTTCATGCGTGGTTCTAGGTCTATGTGAATTTGATTTGGCAGCCCCTTCCATGGCAGCCATAAATGGGAAAATTCAGTTACAACATACCCGTTCAGTGCTTGGGTGAAGTCTCATCCTAGTATTATGCCATATGTGTCGGGAATATCAACAATTTGAATATAAATGACTTGTTGCACCCTTGAATCTACACCAATCTGCATGGGAATTCAATTGATCTCTCCAACTATATTCACTTCTGTTTTTTCTAGCTAAGTTACCTTTCTTCTAGAAGGAGTGGGGACTATTCCTAGTGCCTTGCAAATGGCGAGAGGCATGACATTGGTAGATGCCCCTAAATCAAGCAAACAATTGTGCAGGATTTTTTCCAAATATTCTGATCGTCATGAGGAAGGGCGGTGTTTCTAACTTTCCTTGGAACAAACCCATGGGCTTGTCAACCTGGGCCACTTGGTTCGTATCCTTCTCATTGGTCTTTTCCTTGGTTTGTATTTGATTCTGTTCTTTAGCAGGTTGTTTTCTAGTTTGTTGATTTGAAGGAATGTCCTTTTTCTTGCTTATGATTTCCTGAGTTACAAGATCATGTTGTGGCTCTTCAAAATAGACTAGCTTGGCTAGTGTTTCTTGTGTTGCCTTAGAGGAAGGGGTCCCATTTATAACCCTAAAGAAGGCATGCCTAATTGTAGGGACCTTAAGTAACTCAAAAGCAGATAGGCTGATTTTAACCTTCTTGAATTCTTTAGCAACATACTCACCCATTTGCTCTATTTCAGCCTTGAAGGCTCTACCTATAGAAGAGATTGCTGGCTAGTTTTACATTTAATTCAGTTGTTTATTCTTGTTGAAATATTGCATGGGCACATAGGGGTAGCCTGGATTATTGCTAGTGTTTGAGTCAGGTGGGGTGTTGAAGTTATTAGGTGGGATGGAAGTTGTGAAAAGTCCTCCTGCTTGCCTGTTTCTTAAATTATATGGGGATGCCCTCTGATGAAACATTTGGACCTCATCTTCATGAAACTCTTCCTCATCTGCTGGACCATTATCTACTAAAGCAAAGAGATGAGATAAAGTTTTTTCATTACTTACCTCTTTTACTTCTTCATTCTTTGGAGAAGTAGCCTTTCTTTCTAGTGCATTGCTTTCACTTCGTGAAAAGGGAGCCTGGTTAACCATGAGAACATAAGAGTTGTATGGTTCTAATGGGACTATGTCTCGGTAGCCAACATTGTCCATAGAATTTTGAACTTCTACTTGAAATATCTCCACAACCATGAGGAATTCAAGGCAATCCAACTCAGAGTTCCTATTCATTTTATGGATCTGGCACCATTCGAACAATGTTTCCTTAGTGAGATATACTCCACTAGTTGTCTTCTTCATATTGGCAGGATGATCAAGGGGAGTGGGAACACCTCCATTGTTAGGCCTTGTATTCCATGTCCGATTTTGTCTTTGTGAAGGTCTCCTTTCATAGTTCTGGTTGGAATTCTACCCTTGTTCATAATTCTACTCCGATGAGGTACCTGCATCATGGTTATCTCTATTCTCTCAGTTGAGGTTAGCTTGAATGCTGCGTTGAGAAGCTTGCAACTAGTTATTTTGATTTCATAAATGCACCATCTCTATGGACATCTTTCTGATCATTTCTGCCAGCTCATCTAACCGATCTTTGTCTCCATTACTTGGTTGTGGTGTTTGATTTTGGAGAAAGACGGGTTGTGTTGTTGGTTGGTTCTACTAAGCGGGTGGGAATTTAGGCCCTTGTAGATATAATGGTACTTGGGGTTGCTGCAAATAAACCTGCTACTGTTGGGGCTATAGATAATGAGGCACGAGAGGTGCCTAGTTCATGGGTTGTCTTGGATGAGGAACTATGGGCAGCTACAGAACTTTGTTCATGAGGGGCGTCTAATGTTCCAAGGCTTGGGTAAGCCCTTAAACTTCCATGGGATGAGAAACCTATCCCAAGGAGGGAAGTGGCCCTGAAATGTTTTTCCCCAAGTCAGTGTTGGCTATAACTACCTTAGCAGAAGCATCCACCAACCGAGTGGGTGGTGGGTTCATTCTTTTCACCAATGCTGCAGTGAGGTTATCCAAAGCGACATAGTAGACTGGTAGAACAACAACATCATTAAGCACATATGGAGCTTGTAACCTCATGTACACCTAATGGAATTGATCATTGAAGGAGTTGATTAGTTCATTAACCTCTCTACACATAGACATAAACTACTGATATAGTTCTGAAGGGCTAATAAAAATCTTGAATTTCCTCAAGAAGGAATTCTTCAAAAGGTCCCAAGTGGTAATCAATCTCGTTGGTAAGTTGATGTACCAATAGAAAGCTTCCTCTCCCAAAGAATAAGGGAAGATTCTACATGCCACATCCTCGTGATCGATCTGCATATCCTTCAAAGCTATTTGGAATATCATAATGTGTTCTTCCACTGTCCTTTGAGGATCTCGAGGATTGAATTTCATGCAAAAACCCCTAGATTCTTGGGCATGTCATGGTAGTCATTGAAGGACAGAGGAGAAGGATTGTTACCTAGCCAAGCCATGAGGGGAGGTAGAGGTTGTATTTGCTGTTGAATAGGAACATGAGGTTGTATAGGAGCAATAGTAGTTGGGACTACACCTTGGACTTAGAAGGTCGGGGTAGGGGCAACGTCCTAGCCTTAGGAAGCAAGGAGTTGGAAGGTAGCTTGAGAGGGGTGAGTGGAGGAGGTGGAAGTGGAGAAGGAAGGATGTATGTGGGGTGGATGGAAGGAGGGGGTGAAGATGGAAGCAAAGTGGATGGGTTGGATGAGTAAGATGAAGTGGCTTCCCCTTTCTTGGCTCTCTTAGCCTTGGTAGGGGGTTGTAGCTGTTGGAATTCCCCTTTGTTTGGAGTTGATCTTGGAACTCTATGAAACCTTTCAGGGGAAAATGAACCAATTCGATCCAACATAGCTCAAAAGGGGCCCTCCTTCTAGCACCAGTTTTGTTGATGGGTGTTTTTTCATTTCTCAACACAGGCAATGCATAAGTGCATCACCTCTCTTGAATGGCAATCTTCTACAAATGAGTTGTGGAAAACTACCCCAAGGTCTCTCGGGTGTTAGGTAATGACATGCTTGGAATATCTTAGTTGTTTCAATGTGATCTTGTTGGTAATCGCAGGGCAGCCTTACGTAAGTTAAGTTGCAGGGCAATTGTCTCTTTGAATGGAGTCTATAAAATTCTGAAATTATGTTCTTTTGCTGCAAGTTCAAGACAACAGTCTAAAACTCCACTTTGATATTTAGATTTGGCTTTACAATGTGCAATGAACTTTATCTTAAGTTATTATTGAAAATAAAAGTCAAAAGGGAAGGGAAGGGAAGGAGTTCCTAGACCTAGAACTACTAATGAACAGTGACAATGGAGGATGCTACAGTGGACAACCTTCCTAAAACTAAGTCCCACTTAACTAGATCAGCTCACAGTCTTATGAAACTAGTGCAATCTTCTAAGGTCTGTAGATTTTCAACCATTCATTCACCATAAAGCATGAATAAAAGATAGAATTTAAGTGCAACATTCAAATAATGTTCATACTAGCTTTACACTATAGTCTATCATCAATAAACAACAAAAAACATGAACTAGGAAGGGCATCAACACAATAGAATTCTTCACCATTAATGAATAGCACTAAGTAATCTACTTAAGCATGCTAAGCACATAGAACAACAAGGTAAATCTATTCAAATTTAGTAACTATGAGGAGAAGAATCATGCAACATGAAGTGGAACTCAAGAATCTACCAAAATCAATGAATTTCTATTAAAATTCCAACATGTCTTTACAACAACTCAACTCTCTCTTGAAAATGAGAGGAGACCCCCTATTTATAGTGTCCCAAAAGAAAAATGAATGGCCAAGATTTAATCTCATTGTGTGGCCAAGATTCACTACAAATTAGGGTTTCACCTACCCCCAAATACTTTACAATATAAAATGCACTTTGTCCTCTAGCCTATTTTGTCTTCTAGTGGGCAACATTGTAGAATTTTTTTCTTTTAGCTGGTTGCCTTTGTTGCAGCTATACTGTGAGGAATTCATCATCAATCACCAGATTTCCTTCATGCTTCTTCACAGTAGCATATTCCATGAACTTCTTGATCAATGTCTGAAGCTTATTCCATTCCATAATGTCAGATTGGAGCACTTGAAAGTTCAATTTCCTAGATCAACTGGTAATTACATCCCAATCTTTGTCACACTTTGGAATATTCTTTATTAGTTGCTCGGATTGAGTGAAGGCTTGAGCAACAAAATCCATGAAGTCTGGCATGAGGGAATTGGTGGCTCCATCCTCCATCTTCTTGAGGAAGTGTGGCTTTTATCTTTTTTAGATCCAGCTTGATGGAGGGCGTGCCAAAATCTTTCATTAGCTTCAGGTATTCCTCACAAGTTGTTCTAACTTCCTTGGCCCAATCAATATCAAGTTCCACTTCATGGAGCACCCGTTCCAATATTTCTCCTCGGTGATCAAGGCCCAACTTACATTTTTTGACAAGCCAATGATCATCTTTTACCAGTGCTAACTCCTTTTCCCACATTCTCTTGGGTATCTTAAGGATAGCCTCAAGCTAGGGGTATGTGATTCTATACAATTTCAGGAAGTCAGTACAAAATTTTCTTATGCCTTCAAGTTACTTTTGCACTTCCCAAAATTTATTGGCTATTCTGACTGCCTGGCTAATGCCCATATTCCCATTGTAGATGACTCATTGAAACCAATCCTTGGTGGCCTTGGTCCAATTCTTTCTCCTTTCTAATTTGTTGATATGATCTTTGGACATTAGAAAAGGAGTGGCTGATGATGTTGAGGGAAGCTCTTCAGCGGAGGACCATTTTTGTATGTACGTTGTTAGCTCTGCAACTTTTTCTTTTAATTCCTCCTTAGAGGTCTTGTCCTTATTCATTTGATGCACAATAGTAGCAATTGATCCCTAAAGATGATCAATTTTCTGCTCCCTAGTGGTCATTCCCATGTCAAGGGTAGAGATACTATAGCTAACTCCTTCCACCACCGGAGTAGATATCTATTATGTCTTTGATCCCGAGGCATCCATTGCTATGTGGGATCTTACCCTTGGCTTCTTTTCTTTCTTTTTGTTGATTTGGGTCTGAGCCAGAATGGCTTCCAACCTTGCCTTTAGATCCATAGGGGTAGGGGTCTTCTTTTCCAATTACTTTTCCAACCATTCGAGCATCTGGGACCCCTCTTTTGGTGATTCATGATCACCTTCCTCTTCTCTAGTGTGTTGAATTTACATTTCTTTGTTTCCTAGAGTCTTTTGTTCTATCATTTCTTCTTCTTCTTCTTCATTTGAATCTTGAATAAATACAGTTTCTTTTTCTGGAGATTCAGTGGTGGCTATATGTTCTTTGGGGCTATCTTCCCCTTCAGATTTCCTTTCTTCTTCTTCTTCTTCTCGCCCATGTTCTTCATGATGTTCTGGTTCTGGGCTCTTTCTTGTTTCAACCTCTTCTTCCTTTTCTCCTTCTTCTAGAGGAGGCATCTCTTCATCATGATCAGGGCCTTTGTCTCGTTCCCTAGTTGGAGGCTCTTTAGACACCTCCATTTCATCATCTATTCCTTTCCTCTCTCCAAAGGGATACTTTTCAACTTCTTCTCCAACATCCCTTAGTTCCTTGGCCAACTCCTCGTCAAGCTCTTGATCAAAGGTTTCCATGATTTATTTTGCACTGGGGTCTTCAATGTCTTCCTTGGAGGATTTTTTTTCTTCCTCTTCATGCACCACTTCATCTATAACCAAGTGTTGATACTCAAGATACTCATGATAATCATTAGCTTCTTCCTTCGTTTCTCTTATTTCCTCCCTCTCTTGTCTCTCCAACTCCTTGGAAATATGCATTGTTGCCTCCATTTTCAATGGCTTGGTTGGAGGCATAGGAATAGGAAGGTTGACAACAACTTGTGCTAGGGCAACCTGCATTGTAGGATTCATTAATACTCCTGATAGCTCCATTGGTATGTTTTTCATATGCTAAGCAAAGGCTTCTGGGAGTGAGAGGGTAGGAATTGTCATTGTTGTATTGGCCAATGGAAGGGTTGTTGATGGAGACATGAAGGCGGAAGAAAGCAGAGAAGTGGTAGTGGAGGAAGAATCTACTACCAAGATTGGTACAATAGGCGAGATGGAAGCAAGGTGGACTGAAATATCCACTGTGGGTGGAGAAGAAGCAAGCATCGCTTGAGAAGTAGGCAGAGGAGTAAGGGAAATGCCAACATCAGTAGTTGTGGCAGCAAGAGCAGAGGTAGTAGGTGGGGACTTTGGCCAGCTTCTTATTCCTCTCCCTTGTGGAGTGGGTCCTCTTGTATGGTGGGCATCTCCATGAATCTGCCCACTTTTTTGGCCTTCTTAGAAGGCTCACCTTTTGATGCCTTTCTTGAATATACTTTTTGTTTAGCTTGATGTTCAACTACTTATTTTCTTTTCTTTTACTGGTTGGGGGGAGGAGACTTTGAAGTCTCTCCGGATGGGGCAGCAATAGAGGCACTGTTAGTCTCACTCTTAGGCTCATCCTCGAGCTCAAGATAGGTTAAAGTCACATCTTGGCATTTCAGTTGAGCAATTTTCCCATCAATCCATCATTTTGTTCCTGCCTCTATGGGCTTCATCAGAATATCGACACCATTTACCTCTTCCTCATTCCAGTCAATCAGAGGAAATGCCAAGTTGGCAATGAAATCATATCTAGGATCAATCACTATGTTCTCATCTTCCACAACTTGATCTGGCATTGGAAACAAGTTGACCGTCTTGAAAAAATATGTCATCATGCACATGTAATGCCTCATACCCACCTCTTTATCATCTCTGCAATTTTCCAAAAATTCTTCGACATTGTGGAGGTGTGTGCATTCTTTTCCAACCATCATTTTTAGTTTGCTATATGGGTCCATTTGGGGCCTAGCAGTGTGGAGTTCTAAGTTATATTCATTTAAATCCTTCTCAGAATATTCTAGACACTGGGATGCAGGGATTGCATACATGCCCTGACCAAATGTAAGGGGATATGGAATTCCTGGCCGGTGTTTATCACTCAGTAGCATGTGAGCATGTTGTAATTGTCTAGAGAGTTCAAGTAGTATCAACTGATCATTTAGGTACTGGGGCAGTTTATACGATCTCTCCGAGAAGCCCTTGGTTTTGATGTATGTAAACTTGGGAAACTAAATAAATAGAAAGTGGAACTAGCGGATGACATCATTAGCACTATGTCTGACTCTCCTTTCGAAGTAACCTCCAAGCAATCTAATAATATGCCTGATGAAGGCATCATTCACCCTGCAATAGTCCTTCTTGAAGTTTTTGAATTGAAGTTGGGGGTATCTATCATAGACCTTCAATTCCCTTCCTGGAGTTTGGCTTGGTGCCACAAAAAAACCTCTATATTGAGCATGGTCAGCTAGTAAATAAACCAGGTACGGGGTCATGTAGAATTGTTAGGTTTTCTTTACTGCCATAAACTGCTCATGTATGAAGTTGCTAATCATTCTTGCCTAGTATAATTTAGTTTCTCCTCTAATGATTTCTTCTATGAAGTACAACATCCAACTTGGAAGAAAGATGGAGTCGGGAGGCCCATGACCCTACTTAACAAGGTTATCAAGTCATGGTAGTCCTTGTAGAAATTGCTCCTAAAGAGCTCCTAGGGTACTTTTTGCACTTGAGGGTGTCGACCTTCCACATGATCTCAACATATTCCTTAGATGTCTCCTCCATTGCATCAAAGGTGGGGATATGGAAGGTTTTCCTAATGGATTTAGCAAAAAATTCAGCCAGTATGTTGCCATCCTTATCCACAATTCCTTTGGTGTTTCCCTGATATGCCTCTCTGCAGGCCATTACTAATTCATGGGCTATGAGGGCAAGCGAGAAACTAGTAGCCTTGGCTAACGTAGTCCTTCTTATCTTCTTACCATTCTATGTAATAGGGTTGACGATGACCCTCTACTTGAATTCATCGATGTCAATATGCCCCAAGTTAGTATCTGAGACCTTGTCCTAGTTGTTGGTGACCTTTGACTTGAGTTCCTCTCTTTGAAACTTATACTTCATCTGATCCTTGTCTTCCTTTCCCCTTGGTTCTTTGGAAATTCTCTTTCCCTTTTCTTTCTCTGCGAACACCTTTGAAGGTCTTACAACTAGTTCCATATATCCTGCAAGTAAAGGAGCAGCAAGCACAATCAAGTGTATAATGTGAGGAACGTCAGTAAAATCTTGTAAAATCCACTTTAGGGAAAGTAATTCATCATTCAAAGATTCTAATATTTCTTTCAGATCGTCATTTTCCTCTCGTTTGAAGGAGTTATGATAATGCGGGCCCAAGGGTGCGGACTTCCCTGGGCTGGTAGCCATTTTGGAGGCAGATGCAAACGAATGACAATTAGGGTACGACGACCCACATGGTTCTATCCGCATTGGGATTCTTCATGAGGTGGGGCCAACTAAGGAGGTCAATCCATTTTAGCATGTGGGTTAAATTATTTTTAAGGTTTTAGGATTGCTAGCTTAGTCATTCAGGCATGCAATCCTAAGGAATGCAATAGCAGAGGCTATCTTGGCAGTTTGAGCTCTGTCGCTTGAAATGACATTGACGGGACGGCATCCCGTAGGCTGTATCCCACAATGTAGGGTCCATGGCTAGGAAGGACGGTGTCACTTATTGTTGAAGTCCCTATAGTTTGGATGGGTGCAGGCTCGGAGATGCAGTAAGGCATTGGAGGTTGGCCATTCGGAATGGTGGAGGTGAGACAGAGTTCCGCCAAGGGAGGCTTGCATGGTCAGATCTGTAGGAGGCTTAAGCATTACTCATTTGTTTGCAAATGACTAGAAGGAGGCAGTGGGGTCGGGCCCCGCATAGCTGGCCAACAGAGGTCATTGGCCATTTTGACATAGCGAGAGTAGGACAACCATCTGCAAGCAGCCACCCGCATGGAGCAACCTGTTTGGTGCTTTGCACTTAGTCATTTTTCTCTAGGATCAAATTTCAGTGGAAAGTACGGGGTCCACAAGGCGGACAAATTGCAAGTCAAGGCTGTTTGGAATGGAAAACACCCAACTACAACCCATTATCATTAACTCTCATACTATTCTTTATTCCTTTATGGTAACTCTACATACTTAGTCAAATTTTGCACTTACTGGAAGCAGAGCCAAGAGAGGATCAAGAACAAAAAACTTTTCAACATAGGCGAGACCGGGATTAGAATGAAATCTAAACATGGAACCAAACGATGGCTCCAAGTTCAGTTCCCATTTTGGTTCCACCTCCGCCAAAAGGGATACACTCTAGGCTCAGAACCGGTATCAGAATGGAATCTGGACTCAGAACCAACCGATGGTTCCAAGTTCAATTTACATTCTAGTTCTGCTTTTGCCAAAAGGATAAGGGCGTAGTCCAAACGGAAAATTCATCGGAAGCGAAATCATTTTGGGAATTGATTCTTATGGAAACACCTATGGGACAAATTCATTCCCGGATCCACTTCTTCCAGAAGGATAAGAGTGTAGTCTGGAACCAGGATCGAAATAGAATCTAGACTCGGAACCATCCAATGGTTCCAAGTTCAATTTCCATTTCAGTTCTGCTTCTTCTAGTTTATCACTCAAACGAAGCAATTTCAAACACACGGTCACACCGACTCCAAATGTAGGCGTTTTGGCTCAAACATTGGATGGAAGTTACCCACGCGGGGCCCGCCTAGTAGAAGGATGGGTTCAATTAGCCATTTGGGATGGTGGGGCTTAGAGGGCAATGCACAAGAAAAGGCCCACATTTGCAGACTCGTGAGGGCCGAGAGACATTTACTTTTGGGCTCATGAATTTTGGCTAAGTTTGAAATGGACGGACAGGGAAGAGCACCTACCCACACACAGGGGCTTGAGGGAAGCCAAGGTAGTTGCTTTGGAATTTGTTGCTAGAAGATTGAGGAAATAGTGGCGAGCGTCCTACAGGCCGCACGAGCATGATGGCTCTAGCCCATGAACGGTAAAGGAGAGTGAAAGTTCTGCATGCCCCTCCAAGGCATATTTGAGAAGATTTTTCAAGTTTTAAAATGTTGGTTTTGTCCACCGTGATGAGATCTAACTGGTCTTGAGTCATTCTTTCATCAAAATTTAACAACTTTTGTGAAAATTGAAGAAAACTCACAATATGGAAGGTGTCAAAAAACTTAATTGGAAAAACTGACAAAGTATGTAAAGAGACTGCAAATGATGGCACTCAGACAGTGAAGAGATCATGTGGGCGTGGAGGCAGCGATTGTTGGAGGCTCTGACAAGTTTTTGGAAGTCTAACGGTGAAAATGACTTGTCAAGATTGCTATTTATAGAATTCGGTGCATTAAATGCCCACCATTATTGTAGGTATGGAGGTAGCCAAGGTTGGTGAATGCACATTTGAAAAGACGGTGGTGGGAAGGTCTGCATAGTGGATGACATTCATCAGTTAGCCGTATGGCAAGTCAACAATGGGAAACGGCAAAAGGGGCCGCAAATCCTGCAAGGCGGGCAGACGTGTTGAGCCAGCCATTTAGAACCCTGAAGACAACACAGAGTTCTGCACAAGGCGGTCCACAAGGGTGGACCCGCATGGCTTGGAAGATGGTAGTTTCAAAGTCTAAAGGAAAATTGCCAAGGGAACTCTGCAGAGGCCAAAGACTTGGAAATTTTGAGGGTGATGAAACTTGGTCAACTCAAGATGCTAGCTCTAGGACTCTTTGACCACTTAGGACTCAAAAATAGTGGCACGTAAAATGAGGTGAAGGAAAAAGCAACCCAACAAAGCGAAAAGAGAGGGTCCCCATTCTGAACCGGGCGTGTGTGCTATGGGCACAATAAGCTTTAGCTTGTTTCTGCTTGGGTCATTCCCTGCTTTTGAAGTGAGGAGGCAGACCCTCTAAAGATAAACAATAGCAAAGAAGTGTATTTGGAGTTCAATCATCCAATTTTGCATGCAATAAGGAGAGAACACACACCACGCCTTTTCCCTACACTAGCATGGTATTCATTTTTAGCCCAAATTGAAAGATGTAGGTGATTATACAAAGTGTTAACGAGTGTTTTTGTTTCTCAAGATCATCGAGTGGCACAAAACAATTGCATACACATTCAATAACAAATATGTAAATCAAAACATATCAAACACTCGTTAATTTTAAACCCTAAAGCTAAGATGAATTCATTTTATGCACCAAATGAAATGTTAAGTTGTTTTTCCCAATATTAAACCCAAAGAAAAATGATGAAGTGAGAGTTCAATTTTAGTCCCATTTGAGCATTCTTTTTAAGACCCAATTGAAAATTAGTGTTGTCTTACAACATAAAATGAAAAGCATGAAAAATGGGTTATAATTGCCCCAAAAAGTGTCAAAACGCTTGTTACAATTACAAGACCAAAAGATAAGAATTCTTCACTTTTCTTTTTATCGTCTAACCTACAAAACCTAGTTAACCTAACAACCAGAACAATGTTAGAAGAATGTTAGTAATTTGATGAAGCGGAAAAATTAAAACACGTGCTAAAAAATGTAATCAATTTTCTTACCAGAGTTGGGTGTCGCTATTCATGATAGTGTCGCTCTAGTGAACTTGGGCGACGCTTTCCAGGAAAACTAGTGATGATGATAGTGTCGCTATTTGTGGAGCATCACAATTTGTAAATTTTGATACCTCTAAAAAGTATTAGCGTCATCATTTAGTTTAATCAGCGTCGAGATATTAAATAGGCATCGTTGTTTCAAATACAATAGTGTTGTTGTATGGTGATGCCCAACAAAGGCATCACTAAAATTCTTTTGGGTGTCTCCATATCTTGCAAAAATAAAAAAAATAGAATTCAAGATAGAAATTGATTAAATTTTATCGGTTATGCCCTCCTTCTAGCACTAGAATGTGACCGATGGATTAGTATGGGCGATTATGCTTGATACATGAGGAATCAAAGCATAAAAAAGTCACTAACATCAAATCTCAATAGGATTATTCAAAAGAAAGTTAAACTAAACATTCCAAACTACGAAAGCATTAAAATGTCTACTCTAATCCATCTAAAACTTAACCTATTCTAGGAGTGGTGTTGCATTGATGTGGAATGTGACCCTTTCCCAATCTCGTGGATGAATGAGCTTGTTCCAATCAGTTTTATTGAAGAAAAATGATGGAACAATTGTGAGATGTGTATGAAAACATGATTTTAATCTAAATGAGCATGATGCAAGCTAGATTAATATGATTTTATGCTATTTATGATGAAGATAAACAAATGCTAAGTTAATTATAAATGGATTCTAAGCTAAAAGATGCAAACCCTAATTAATAAACAAGTTAAATGGATACATTATGTGATCATGGAATCCATTAATGGAAGCTTAAAGCTAATTAATGCAATTAAAATGAACTAAAAGATGCTAAATATGTGCTAAATATGAGTGTGAGTGTAAGTGATTTTAACAACATAACTCTAATGTTAAAACATGGATCCATTTGTCTCCAAATAGTGACCTATTTATAGGAGAGCAAATGAGAAATGAAGGGTCAAGATCAAAAAGGCTAATCAATGGTCAAGGATGGAAGAAGATAGAGGCATGAATCATGGATTCGCATCAATGAATGAGAATGCAATATGAGATTTAATCAAGGGTTCACATTCCTTCAAACAAACACACTTTCAACTTGTCCAAGAGGTCATAAGTTAACTTGCACAAGAGGTCACAAGTTAACTTGCTCAAGAAGCTAAGTAAGTTTGTTGAGAAAAAAAGAATATTCCCCTTTTTCAAATGAGTGGGGAAAGAGAACATTCCTTGGAATATTCACATGGGTGAGGGAAAAGGATAATCTAGTTAATTAAAACTAAATTAAATTGTGCAAAAGGGGAAGGAATATTCCATGGGAATATTTCTTTTGGAGGAATGTGTAAAGGAAGAATATTCCCTTGGAATATTTCCTTGCAAGTGGGGGGAATTAGATTTAATTGATAATTATACAATTATGGGATTTAGAGGAATTAGATGATATTCATTAAATAAAATGATTTAATGAATGGGGGGGAAAGGTGGAATGACATTTAATTAAATACCTTAGGGTTATTTAAATAAATAAGAAAATTTATGGATTTTAAATTAAATAGTTTAATTTATTTAATTTAACAAGACAAAGTGTTAGCATGAAAGGGGGTGAATTAACTTGATGAAGTTAATAGGTGAAAATGGTGTCATTAATTAATTAGCTAGGCTAATTTAATTAATTAAGCGAAAAGAGGATGGGTTTCAAGAGGAAATGATGTTAGTATACTCGATTCGAGTGTATGACATCGTTTGAGACATTTTTCAGTGTCTACACATACAAATTAAAAAATATCATCAAAACAAACACACACACATGTATATATGTTTGAATATATATAATGAAAATGCAAGCTGATGTGTACACTTTAGTTGTAAGTGAAACATCAAAAATATATATACAGTTTCATGAATATAAAGGAGGCTTCTATGAACTAACTGAAAAGAATAAATAAAGACACAGTTTCCTAAATTTGTAAAGGAGGCTTTTAAGGATTAATTGAAAAAAAAAAGAGACCCTCATTTTTTATAACATTTAAATAGACACTTCATGAATAGAATTTTTAAACACACTTCATGAATATAACTTTCAAAGAGTGTACCAACCTGAAGATGTGTGGATATTTGAGGAATGTGCAAAGGAGGTTTGTCGATGTTCTATAGTATACAAAGGATACTATCATATGAGAATAAGTGAAATTGACATTGGCTACTTTCCCTCATAAAATAATTCAAATCTTGTAATTGAATGCATTGATTTTGGATGTGTTTTAAATTTGAATTTTTAGTTGTCATTTATGTATGATTTACAATTGTAGTTACCATTTATGTATGATTTGTATGTTAAAATGACTGAATTATGTATTATATTTGGTTTGATTTTTATTATGGGAGCCTTACACCATTTACTATTTGTGTAGGTACCTATAGTGAATGGAATTAATACATGTACATGTGAGAGGAATTGTGGGAGATTGTGCATTTGATAGTCCATAAAGTTTATAGGAGCTTCTCATAATGATAAATCAAGCACCAATAATTGTGCATATGTATGTGTGAATATAACATGTAATGAGTCTGGCACCCTTTAGAAGTGGGGGTATTTGTAAACATAAAAAAATATTAAAATTTGTAAAAGTGAGTATTTATGAGCTATTTGTCTTATATTGTAAATGCAATTGTATGTGTAGTTAAGTACGCACATTGGTCAACTACACATTCACATGTGAACATGTATTGGTGCTTTTACAAAATTTTATAACACTTTTAAAAGTTTTTTAGTGGTTAAAATGCAAAAGTTATTTGGGGGGTAAGGGGAGCAATGAATGAACAACTATTGGAACATGGGCAATAATTGGGCCCTTTCCCCTAGTTGGTTTTGTAAGTTAACATAGAGTTGTTCATTATTTTGATCATAGCTTATAATCATATTTGAAAATCACTTAAAATTAGATGCATTAGATGTAAAATAATGAAATATGAATTAGTTCATCTTTAAACATTTATGGAGGATGAAACTAGTTTTCCATGTCTATTCTACATGACGCGATTTTATTTTTATGCTACAAAACTGATCTTTAGTAGAAACTTGCCTTCAATACTTGAAAAATGTTTTCTTAATATATATATATATATATATATATATATATATATATATATATATATTCATAAGAAAAATTGAGTGGTACTAGGAAGCACCATTAAGACCTATTATATCATAACATTAAAAAAATTACCTTCCTTAATTACAATAAAACATTTAAATAGATGTAACAATTATCAAAACATAATATAAAACAAAAGTATTAGATCTCAATGTAGACAAAATAATGAATAATTAAACATACAAATGTCAATGAATAATATATAAATATGTTATCCTAATCATATTTATTTAAATAAACTTTAATATTAATAATTAAAATATTTTGAAATAATACCTTTAAATACATGACCTAAAGCACATCATCTTTCAAAACTCAAACTATATATAAACCCTCACTAACTATTCTTATCAATGAATATAAAATTTATACTGACCCTTAATATGACCCCATACATCTTCGAAAGCCCTTCCATTTTTCAACAAGGTGCAACTTTTATATTAAAAATAATATTTTCTAAACATTAGACCCAAAAGGCAAATTGTTATTTACGAGGAAAGTATGATGCCGACCCTACAACGTAGAGGACATATTCGACAAGAAAGGAGTTAAAAGTACTTTTTACAATATTTTGGTCGAAATCATTTCATGCCACGTGAAATGAATGCAGAGAAAAAAAGTCCATAAATACCATCCAATGAGACACTGTTATAAATTTTCATTTTATGTTTAATATTTTCTTATAAATTTTTATTTTTTTATAATATATATTTATTGCATAGATTTATACCATTTCTTTATAGTTATGTATAAATATGGATCTATATATTTCTTCACTTATTTACTCTTATATATTTACATATTTTCTCACATATATTTTTCCTTTTCTTTAAGTTAGTTGTTTCTTTATTATAAATATTTTCATTAATTTATTCTTTCTTTTTTAATTGCAAGTTGGGACATCTAAGATCACTTTGTATCAACCACATCTTTTCTTGGTTGAAATTTTTAATTGTATAATTCTTCCTCTCCCTCATCTTCTTCCCTTTTTAAGGCCTTATATGCACTTCATTTACACACTTTCCTCTACCTGATGATGGATCAATGAGTGTGATCTAAAATGTCTCTTTTCTTTTATCAAAAAATATACACAGTTGAATCCAAAAGCTTGCTCTAATCGACTTCACAAATTGTGGAAAATTCATACCAACTAAAACTATTAGATATTAATTTTCTATCATTTTTTGAATTTGTTTAATTTGAGTCTATGATATTCACAAGTTTACATTTTTCACTAGAATATAATATATTTCAAAATCAATGTGTACTATTCACATACTTTATTCTCTTGGCAACACAACAATGAGACTTGTGCAGTTCCTACGTGAATTGAGAGGTAAGGCTCACAATAGATATAGTATAGGATTACTTGATACACTTTGGAGCTTGCATCTTCCTTGGTTAATTTTTAAGCAAGTGCCAAGAGATTTTCTACTATCATGCATGTCATCATTCAAAATATTTTCAATAAATATGCTACATACATGGTTTGTGAAATGAATATATATTATTGGTGTTGTTGCACTTCCACATAAAGAAAAATAATGCATGAGTCCCAATTCTAAAATTTTAAACTGTTATTTCAGTTTTGCCTCAAATTTCTCCACCACCTATGTTGCAAGTCCCACATCATAGACTCCAAGTATCTTGGCCCTTGATTGTTTGTAGTTCCTCCTATTCCACAGACAAGGAACATATCAAAACTAGAGAAGAGAGACCCTTCCCCTCCTCCAACTCAATCTAAGGCCCATCACTATCAAAACTAAGTTGTGTGAGAATGCAAGAAGATCGTCAACATAAAGGAAAAGAATGAGAATTTTATTATCAACATATTTTCTATACAATGTTGGTTGTGAGTGGCTTATGTTGAAACCCTTCTTCAAGAAATAACTAGATCAATTCTTTCATACCATGCACAAGGGGCATACTTAAACCCATAAAGATTTTTCTTCAATTTTTAATCCAACTATTCTTTTCCTAGAGTTTCATTGTCCATCAGTTGTTCTACATAAACTTTGTCATTTATAAGACCATTAAGGAAGATTGGTTTTACATCCATCTAATATACAAGCCACTTCTATTGTGTAGCAATTATTAAGATAATATTAATGGTATCGAGTCTTGCAATTGGAGTGAAGGTTTTTGAATAATCTACTTTATATGTTTTTGAAAATATTTTAGAAACTAATCTGCCAATTGTATCATTTCACAAAACCATTGGCATGATGCTTCTCCTTATTAATCTATTTGACATTGATCACCTAATTATCTTTTATAAGTTGCATTAATTCCCATATATTGTTTTTATTAATTTCTTCCAAATCTTCATTCATAACATTAATCCAACCTTTCTCTTTCACCGATTCTTCATACATAGAGTGTTGGAGGTTTGAGGAAATTGTTGGTTTTCTTGTCATTTGTCATTGATGTCAACATGGTTTGATGTCAACATTGAAGTCTACATTGAGGCATTGTTGATTGGTGAAGCATGAGTGTGTATGGTGATGGTAATCCATTATACTGGTTCAAGAGTTTTAATCCGATGTAGAACAAATGTGTTGAATATTTGACTAAATCCCCGAGTTTAGTTTTTAGTGTATAGTGTATTAGCTTTTAGGTTTGCATTGCTTTGCCTTGATGAATTTTGGTTTGTGCTTCTAGGGTAATTTTGGCATATGTCAGAGAAACCTAAATCCAAAGTTTCATGTCTTTATGTCCTCTGGTATCAAAGATAATTATGAAAAAGTATTAGGTTTTCCAATGATAGTGTTACTAGTATAGAGTACATGTTTGGAATGGTCCTACTTCCACCACAAAATAATATTTGGTTATATAATTTTGTGGGAGTTCTTACAAATGTCAGTAGTATCTATGATCCAAGTGGAATTTTTTTTGGAGGTTTGAGTGTTAGTTTGTGGATGGTTAGTTGGTGTATTTTAGTGTTACTTCGCCAATGATGTTGACCTAATGAGTTTGGGGTCATGTGGAGTTAAAGGAAGTATTGATCATACTTATGAGAGTTCTTATAAATCCCCTCTGATCTATTTGGATGTGTTACAATTTTTGAATTATTGCGTGAAGTGTGTTTGTTTGAATCTTGAGCCGACAATTTATTGTATTACATATTTCATCTAATTAAGATGACTTAATTGATGTTGTAAGTTTTTGTAGATGTAATGGATATAAATGTAAGTTCATTTCGAAGTTATAGATATAAGGTGTGTGTGTGTAGAAAAAGGGTAATGTGAAGTATGCAAATATAATGTGAATTTGTGATGTGAATATAAGCAAAGAAGAGTGTGGAAGTGGTGTAGTATGAAGTGTGTTGATTCAATATTTTGAGCTCTAGTGGAACTGTATCTCCTGCATATTGTAGATGCATTATTATCAGTTCAAATCTTGGTAGTGAGCCACCCCTCTCTTCTATTTCTCTTATTATTTAGATAATGAGTCCTTTGGATAGTGAGTCCACCGAAACAAGCCTTTCTATAATATTTTATGACTAGTTATAATATATTGTGAGCTAATCCTCACGTGGTTTTTCCATTTTGGGTTTTCCATGTAAAATATGGTGTTCATGTGTTATGTGCTTTGATTATTACTTTCATGGTTTCTTTCCTTATTGAAAATTGAAGATGATGTTTCAAATGGATGTTTAAATATTTAAGTGGTTTGAGAGTACTAATTCACTCCCTCTCAATATTTTAGGTGTTTAACAATTAGTATTAGAGATTGGTTCCTTCAATTGATTTTAAATCATTGAGGTAGATCTTGGAGTTGAATACATGGCTACAAGGTACCCTATTCCTCCAAAAGAAATCATTCCTAAATATTTTAATAAAGAAGATTGCATTGTTGGTGTGGAAGGAGAACTCAAATCAGACCTTAATGATTTAGATAAAGCATAATATGAGAATAGAGATATGAAAAAGGATCTTGGTGATGCAAATGAGTGCATTAAGATATTGAGAAAGAAACTCAAAGAAAGCTACATATAAGATCAAGGAACTCAAGCAATCAAATGAGATCATTACCTAAAATTATAGATTGAAGAAAGTAAAAAGTTGAAGACTACTTGAATGCTAAATTGAAACAAAATATAAAGAGTGTTCAAGGATTGAACAAGAAGTTGTAACCTTTGAGATTAGATCTAAAGAAAAGAAAGATTCAAGAAGAAAAATTCAAGAAGAGTTCCACATTGCTTGATGAAATGATTACAAATAAAATTCTAAGGATAAAGGAGGAGGATTAGGGTTTGAAAAGGAGAAAGTGGGTATGTCAGTCAATAGTTAATCTATATTATTTCAAAATATGTAAGAATAGAATCTATCAAATTGAATGTAGTTTCTAAACTACTAGGTCTATTTAAAAAATCTATTTGGTGAAAATTTGGAATTTCAATGCAGTGAGTACTTAAATTTCAGGAAAAATAAGAAGTAGGTGTCTGTCTAACCACCCTAACCACAATAAAATGATAATATTTTTTATAAGATTTTAGATATAAGTAGAGGACTCATGTCCTAATGTGATGCATATTTTTTGTAATTTTTTCCAAGTAAATAATTAATTATGAATTTTTTATTACAAATTTTAAAAAATATAAAAACTCGTATGTCTGACCACCTTAACTTGGTCAAAACTTCATGAAATTCATTTTTTTTTAATCCTACAGTATGTGAAGCATAGAATGTGACACATGTTTTAGATTCAAAAAATTTGATACTGTTTGAAAGTTATAGATGTTTTTCAATCAACCTATCAATCAGCCTATCAATCATGACATTAGTCGTAATTCAAATAGAAAATGAATAATAATTATTTATTAAATTAAAAGTAAAGAATAATTTATATTGGTGGAAAGATAAGAATATCCTTTAAAAAGCCTTTTTGTTTCATCAATTTTGGGTTAAAAAAAAGTCGTCAGCCACATACCCTACACATACCCATGTCATATTGCCACTTTTTGGACCATCATGATCCTACACATACCCTCAAAATCAGATCAAACACCAAGTACTGAAAAGAAGAACAATAAACAAAAGAAGATTGAGGACAAGAAGAGCAATGGAAAGCATGTCCAAAATTAGAGGAAATACTTCAAAAGACCACCTATTAGACAACCAAATGCACAAAGGTACTCATCTTTTAATGGTTATTCTTATTCCTACAATAAGTTTGTACATAAGGCTATAGAATGTAGAAGAATAATGAATCAAAATGTTCAATCATTTCCTAGTCAGTGTTTTACATGTAATAGATTTAGTCATAGAGTTAGTGGATGCAAAAATCAGATGTTGAATGGCTATAACAATGGTATGATGTTTCAATCTTTCAATGACTACTATTACACATATAATGGATTTGAGCATAAATATAATCATTGCAGATCTAGAATGAGTGGAAGTAAGCTTGCTTAAAATGTTGTCATATGTCACAAATGAAATAAACTTGGACATATAGCCAAATTTTGTAGAAGCAAGAATGTAAAGATTGATTTGGTAAAGAAGATTGATTTGATGAATACAGTTGATCTTGTAGAGATGAAGAAAGAAATGAACAATATCTAGAAAAAGAAAGAGGAGAATGAGGTTAAGAATGAGTCTATAGCAACCTCTGGTGCAGATGTTTCCTCTAGAAACTAAATGAAGAGATTTGGATCAAGGAGAGTTTCAACAAAGATCTTTAAGCCCCTACCAAAGATATGGTGTTGATTCCTTCAAAATATTGGAATAAGGTATAGGTTGATATGCTTGACCTATTGGTGAAAACGCCAATGGAAAATATTATGTTTTAGAATTTTGTCGAGTGATTAAAGGTGATTGTGCTATCACAGTTAGGGTTTTTCAACTTTTTGTTTAACTTCAAATCAATGCATTCAATTTGATTTAGGTCATTCAAAAAGGTTTTATAAGTGATTTCACATATGTTTAAGTTATTTTGAATCAAGCACTGGAGGAGAGAAGACTAGAGAAGAAGTGATTTAGAATTGATACATGAAACCCTAGTTGACAAATATTTAAAAGGTATTTAAAGATTTCTACTTTTCCCCAAATTTTGAAACTAATTTAAGAGTATTGCAATATTTACATACCCCACAAGTTGTCAAGGTTGTAGATCATCCTCAACCTAAATTTAAGAGGTACCTTGATAAGTCAATGATAATGGATCTAGATGGTGCATTTTCAAAGATTCTGTATGGTGTGTTGCATATAGATGTTAGGATTTACATTCATGAAAAATTGGAGGAATATAATCATGTGAATATAAGAGATGTATGGGTTAAGGATCTTACTGAAGATGACTTTGAATTCAAATCTGAGTTCGAGAGTTTGATAGGGAAGAAGCTCAATGTCTGGAAAATTTTCCCTGTCTTTTACTATGTTGATGAGTGGATAAGATATACATTGAGCAAGATTCATGGTAGGTCTATCTAGTTAGATATACCACATATGATTAATAATGAGGGGATTAGGGTTGTAACAAGATTATGTTTAACCAAACTAGTTTTGACTCTCAAGTCAATAAAAAATGAAGTCATGACAAAACTAACAGGTGCCAAATTTGACAAGAGAGCCCTAATTGTCAAAGACATTGAAGACCCTGTAGTAAAATATGCATCAATGATGATTGGGTACAAATTTTTCTTCACAAATAGAGATAATTCAATTTCTGATACTACAATCAATACAACATATGAGATGGTGAAGAAAGGAATGGACTATGACCTATGTGAATTGCTAAGGCTATAGTTGTTAGAAAACTTGTAGCAGACTAAGGACTCCTGGTACCCCTTCAAGTATGGTACCTTGATTATATGCTTATTATTTTACTTTCTTAGAGAAATACCTAGTGTAAGAAATTTCATGTGGTTCTAGGAAATGTTCTTGTGGCTATACAGATCAAAGACCATATGTTTAGGTATCTAGATTCAACATCTAAAGATGAATCCCTATGGAGGTTCTTCAAATCATTCCAATCCTAAATGTAGGAAATCTAAAGAATACATACGAGTGTGGTTGAGAAGTATAAGAATGGAATTATCTTCATGGTTAGCAAAGACTTGTGTTTGATGGAAGTGGTTGAGCCTAGAGTAGTTTGGATCCTTGAAATGGGATATGAGGTTGAAGAAGAGGTAATTGTTGGTCTGGTAGATCACACGCTTTGCTTTCCTAAAGACCCAAAGGAAGGAAGATATGGAACATATGAGGAGAAATATATTGTAGTGCATATGGAGCACAAATCAAATGAAATCAAGAGAAATTTTGAGAACATGAAGGCATAGGTTGTAGAGATGATGTGTTTTCCAAAGGGAATCATGGAAGAATCCAATAACATATCCACAACTCTAACTAGTACCCTAAGCATAATAAGGTCTCCTAGGACCTCTACCCCCTCTCTAGTTGTTGCTAAGTCCTTTGGGACTAAACTTGTTGTTGGAAATGAACCTATTGTTGGTACTGAAAGGAAAGAGTCATCCAATGCTTTGGTGAATCAACAAAATATCTCTATGAAAGAAAAGAGTGCTTCAGTGAAGCAAAGAAATTCTCAACAAAAGAGAAGATTAAAAGTGAAGGAAACAAGAGAAAATTATGAAATTTTTGATGAAGAGGAAGAAGAGAAATAACAAAACCACTTATCAGAAAGAGAAAAATAGGTGTCTCTCAAGAAGAGACAAGTGCAAAGAAGGATAAGATTGATATTGTAGATACAGATAGTGAATTTGAGGTGGAGAAAGAGAAAGAATGATTCATAATTTATGTAAGGGAGAAGAAAGAAAAGTTTGGTAAAGGAGAGAAGCCTTCAGAGGTGAAGAAGAAGAAAGACAAGACCCCTCCAGTCTAGAAACACAATCCAATGAAGCTTGAAGATTTAGTGAGCAACATATTAGAACATAGAATTATTGAGGAGGTCGTTGTATTGTACTCTACTATAGATGATGTGGACAAGTCAATAACTGAAGAGGCTACTATTAGGTATATTGTTTCTTTTGATGTTAGCATGAAAGATATAGAGGATTAGCTACCTATAGACTTGAAAGGTGCACTATGTATAAGAAGGAAAGAAGCATTTGATAAAGACACAAAGTTAAAAACATTTTCTTTGTAGAAGGTTTGTTCGTTTCTCACAGATGAGGACATAGCTAAATTAGCTTAATTGTACAACAATGAATTTATCAATAAGAAAGGGTTCACTACCATGATGAGCAGGGATACTAATGATATTGGAAAGCTAAGGGATGAGGCAGTTGTAAAGGTTGCAAATTTTGTAAACAAATTAGGAATGCATCCAGATAGTGAAGAAAAATTGCATGGTGATGTCTCTATCCTTGAAGTGAATGTATAAGAAGATGCTCAACATGAGCATGTAGTTGAGGAAGAAAATGTACAAAAATATGTGAATACTGATAATACCCCCTTCGGTGGAAGAGAATAAAAAGACAGTGAAATGCAGAAGGAGGATGCACAATTTTTTTTTAACACACCTCTTATATATGGATACAAAGAAAACAACATAGCAGGAAGAAGGTGTATAAGACAACCTAGAGAACGCTAAGGCACATAACACTGAAGATCTGCCTCCTTCAAAAGATAATGAAAAATCATTTGAAGAAGGATTTGGAAGAATGAGGATAAGTCTGGTAGTATTGACAAATAACATAATAATTAAAAATTTGAAGGCTGCAAAGAAAAGGTTGAGGAGAAAAAGGATGAAGAGAATGTGAATATGGTTGGTGAGTCCTCTAGAGCCTTCAAAGACTCCTTGAAGAGCCTATTGGGTATGAAACTCCAATTTCAACCAGTTGTATCAACACAATTGCTTCAATTTCCAATGCAACAAGGCCAAGTCAATATGGACAAGATATCCCCCTTGCATAAAATACAACTTGGTGATGCATTCCATGCCTCCGCTAGAAAGGATATCTTGCAAACTCACCAAAAGAGTGTTGAATTGATAGATGGGGCTATGAAGGTGTTGCATGAAATATTTCTCGGTGCTTGTGTTGACAATTCTTTATCCAGTGTGCAAAAATTGAGATTGCTCTTATATTCTTTCAAAGAATACTCTAGTGATTTAGAGGAGAAGTTGGATAAGGAAGTGAAAAAGAATTTGAATGAGAAAAGGTTTGTAGATATATTAGACAAATGTACTACTACACATAGTAAGCTACAAAACAACCTTAAGGATATTCAAAACTATGTTGAGGAAGCCAAATTTTTGTTTCATTTTTTCTTCAAGTGGCTCAGTTCCACTAAGAATATTAAGGATGAGATGGACTCTATTGAGTCTGAGATTGACAAGGCATCTGACACATATGACCAAGCAAATGATGCATATGGGACTACAAGATTAGCTATAGAGAATCTGTAGGAACATTTTTTCCAATTGTAGGAACACAAAGACAAGATTATAATGGAGTTTGGGTAGATCAGAGACTTGATGAATGCCAAGATCACAACCATATCTGGTGCTTTAACTAATGAGGAGAAGGTAATAAGGTTGAATCTGGTACCCAATACTCCAGATGAAGGTGATGAGCTTCACATGGAATTTGAGACATAAAGTCACATGCTTGGTTCTTCAAGAAAGATTGGGAAGATGGAAAAAGGGATTGGGAAGCACACCTTCCTAAATTTCAAGTGTCATACACTCTTCCAACTGATAATGCATATTTCTTTTTTGTCTATGTAATTTCAAATTTCATTATATATAGACGGAAGTTAGTGGATAAGTATAGAAGTGAATTTTTTTATCATTTTTTTTGGATAGGATTATTAAGGAGAGTTGTCTTGATTTTTGAAGAAGTTTGGTACTCTCATGCAAATATGTGTATATTAGTTAGGAGGAGAAAATTATAATTGATTGATGATGTAAAATCATGTATGTATCAAAGAGAAAAAAATGGTTGATGGAGAGATCAAGTATGTATGCTTGTACAATGTGACCTTTTCCCTTGATGTCAAAGGGGGAGAAGAGTTTTGTGCATTTTTCCACCAATAACAATGGGGGAGATTGTTGGAAGTTTAAGGAAATTGTTGGTTTGCTTGTCATTGATATGGCTATTGGAAACATGGGAATGATCATATATAGTGTTGGCATTGATGTCAACATTGAAGTCTACATTGAGGTAAAGTTGATTTGTGAATCATGAATTTGTATGATGATGGTAATCCATTATACTAGTGCAATATTTTCGATCTGGTGTAGAATAGATGTGTTGAATATTTGACTAAATCCATGAGTTCAGTTTTTCAGTGTACAGTGTATCAGATTTTAGGTCCAAATTTCTCTTCCTTGAAGAATTTTGATCTATGATTGGGTGCTGTCATAATAGTGGTTTACAATTCTTGAGAGGAATGAATTTTAGCTGAAATCACATATTTTTAGAAAATATAATGATTTAAGCCTTAAAAAGTTCCATTTTAAGGATTCCAATTGAAGAGGGTTTGATCAAATCACCTTAGATCAAACCCCCTTGGATAGAACCTCGCTAGTTTTAAACCATACCTATAAATGCGTCTCCTTTACACCTATCAAAATGCTGATAAAAAATCACTTTTGATTTAGATTTTGGGGGATCAAATGAATTCATTTAAAATTTATTTCAAATGATTATGGTATTCCTCAGAACAAGTTATCCAATGAATATAATTTTAATATGTTTTGGTTTTGTTATGTATTTGTTTTTTAAGTTTTATTAAACATAGGTTTTTCATCGAAAATGAATTTCTTTGTTCTTCACATATGGAAAAATAGAAGATTATCAAAAAAAAAATTGAAAAATATGAGTGCACCAGATATTGAAGTCCTTGATCCAACAAAAAAATTAAATTAATTTTTGACATACAAAAAAGTTACGTTATACATTGTGTGCGAATTGTAATTCGTTTTACTTTGAAACTTGATTAAGAAAAAATATTCAATAAAAAATTATCTAACCAAGTGGAAGCACTAGATATCAGAGTTACAAATCTAAATTTGAAAGAATTAGAATTTTATCCTTCATGGAAAAAAAGTTATGTTATATGGTGTCGTCCTTTTTAAAAATGTTGTTTTCAAAAAATCTATTTTCATGGGAGATGGAAAAGAAGTGCAATTTGATTCCAAAAATTTTGAAAAAATATTTTTAGAGTCTACAAAAAATTTGATGAGACTCTAGTTTGCACCATCTTCAAATTCCTCACGGTTTAGCCGCTATAGGTGCCCGAATGTGAAGATTTAGTTAAAAATAATAATTTTAGTGTCCAGTTTGGCCAAAATTGTAAACCACTATTATGGGATCACCGGTTCTAAGGTAATTTTGGTGTATATCAAAATCTAAATCCAAAGTTTCATGTCTTTATGTCCTTTGGTATTGAAGATAATGATGATAGAGTATTGGGTCTGCCAGTGATAGTGTTACCAGTACAGAGTACATGTTTGGAATGGTATGCATTCCACTGTGAATAATATTTGGTTACATGATTTTTTGGGAGTACTTACAAAGTGTCAATAGTATCTATAATCCAAGTGGCAAGTGTTTTGGAGGTCTGAGTGTTAGTTTGTGGATGATTAGTTGGTGTATTTTAGTGTTACTTCACTAGCGGCCAACCTAATGAGTTTGGGGCCATGCAAAGTTAAAGTATTGATCACACTTATGGGAGTATTATAGGTCCCTTAACCTATTTGGATGTGTTAAAAGTTTTGAATTATGGCATGAAGCATGTTTGTTTGAATCTTGACTTGACAAGTTATTGTATTACACGTTTCATCTAATTAAGCCAACTTAATTAATCTTGTAAGTTTTTGTGGATGTAATGGGTATAAATGTAAGCTCTTTTTGGTGTTGTAGATATAAGGTGTGTGTGTAGAAAAAGGGTAATGTGAAGTATGTGAATATAGTGTGAATGTGATGTGAATATAAAAAGAGTAGTGTGTGGAAGTGGTGTACTATAAAGTGTGTTGATTCAATATTTTGAGCTCTAGTGGAATTGTGTCTCCTGTATATTTTAGATGCATTATTAGCTATTCAAATCTTAGCAGTGAGCCACCCATCTCTTCTATTTCTCTTATTCTTTTGATAGTGAGTCCACTTGGTAGTTATCCTTTTTGTAATATGTTATGACCAGTTATAATATATTGCGAGCTGATCCTGACTATAGTTTTTCACTTTTTGGGTTTTCCACATAAAATTTTAGTGTTCATGTGTTATGTACTTTGATGATTACTTTCATGGTTTCTTTCCTTACTGAAAATTGAAGATGATGTTTCAAATGAATGTTTAAATTTTTAAGTGGCTTCAGAGAATATTGATTCACCCCACGTCTCAACATTTCAGGTGTTCAACATAGAGGGTTCAACTCAAGTTTGAATAAAAATAGAAAAATTAACCTAGTTCATATTAGTACTCATATGATAATTTTCATTTAAACATTATGTCTTTCTTGAAGAGTTTAGACTTGATGTTGGACTTGAACCATCACATAAATTTGTGCTATTGGTAAAACTTGGTGAACTTGAGCTCTCATTGGAGCTTGAACTTCCTCTTGAATTTTTGGGGAGAGGAGAAACACTATCAATTTCTATGTCCATTATTAATAGTGTATTTTTATTATATACCTTTTTTCCACTACCATACTCCATCTCCATGAAATGCCATATCCTAACTTACAATATATTTATTTGTGTTAGAATTATAAAATATATAGCTTGTATTTGCATTATAAAATCCCACAAAAGATATAAAGCTAGGATTTTGCATCCAACTTCTGTCATTTTTGAATTGGAATATGTACATATGTTGAAAAAAAAAACACATGGAAATGATCTAAAAAAAAGCTTATGATCACTCTAAGATTATTTTGAAGTTAGGTTTTCCACTAATTTTTGGGACTTCAATTCAAGATGTCTACTATTGTTGCCACTACTTCTATCCAATAAAAAATTGAAAGGTTCTTTAACTATAACATACTTCATGCCATTTTTCTAATGGTATTGTTGTTTCCTTCTATAATTCCATTGTTTAGGGGATAGAAGTTGTAGTAAGTTATCTATTGATGCCATAATTGCTATAAACATTATAGAAATATTTTGAAGTAAATTCTCTCCCTCTATATATTCTAAGTATTTTGAGATATAATATATGCTTTTATTTTCAACCATTTAACCTTAGAATACTCAAACAATTCAAAGGTTTAAATTTTTTTATTAAGAAAATAAATCCATTTGTGATAAGAAATTATCAATTAAATTAATAAAAAAATCTTACCCAAACATTGCTCCTACATATCACCATAGGTATCAACATGCACAAGTTGGACACTAATTTTTCCCCTCCATAATTTATTCACTATAAAACTATCTCAATGTGGCTTTCCAAGTGCACACCCAAAATATGATTCTTCTTTTCCCCAACTTGAAAAAATCCTTCTCACCATATTCGTCTTATCAAGAAAACTCAATCCTTGAAAATGAAGGGATGAAAAATATGATATCATATTCATTGAGCAACAGGCAATTGATATAGGTGTTATAAACGTTCAATTTTAGTTGGATTAATTTTCTTTAGTTAAATTGTATTAGAACTAAACCCACCATTAACAATGTAATAACATTCTAGCATTCCCCCTTATTATATTTTTCCTAAAATGGCATCCCTAAAATATTAAAATTTACCTTGCCAAGGGACCCCCCCTTAAGGCTTACATAACAAACTTCTTGATTACAAAACAAATATACATTCTTGAGAAGATATTCCTTTGAAGTAACAAATCCTAAATCATGTGGAAATCCATCAAGCCACCTCATGACCCTTGTAAGGGTATAGCTTTGAGCTAAATTCTTGAGTTCTTGAACTACCATTTTCTCAAACTCCCAAATCACTAGTTCCTGAATTATTTGACAATAATCCATATAGAGCTTTGAAAACATTGGGCTCCATATCTCTTAACCATCGAAAGGATATAATTCTTGATCTTAGTGTCGTAAACTCACTGGACAACAATCCATATTGATTTCTGCACCAAATCCCTTAAATGTCTCCAAAAATTAATATTCACAATATATGTATATTATTGAAATCCATCAACATTAATAAAGAAAACAAGGAAGAAAGAAAAAAAACTTCTCATGCAAAGCACAATCTCAAAGTGAGAATCTAACTTGAGATGATGGAAATTCCTCCATCCTTTGATGCCACCAACCTCTAATCGTTCTTGCTACACATTATCCATTTGATGTCTTGGATGAGTCTTTAGATGTCTCATCAAATGCTGCAAAGATAGCCCCAATTTGAATGGAATTTATAATGTTTGTATTTCTAGTGTAACGGCCCTTGATATAGCCAAAGAGAAATCCCCTCTTTGGATCTAGCTTCTCCAAAAGTAGTTAAAATCTCATCAATTCACTCTCTTGAACACCAATAGTAAGAAGATAGTTTTCTTTGAACTCCATGCTATGCATTTCACTTCTTACAAATAGAAGATCCCCTTTTCTCATTAGGTGATAAGATAACAAATAGAGCTTTAAATATGCATCAAATACATTCCTAGTGACACCCTTGATGGTATCATCTATGCAAATAACATGAATGCACTTAATGTACTTAACAATAGGACATTGGTGAACAAAAATCATCTCCCATACAAATCATCACATTTGAAAGAACAACCTTGTTCATTCTAGTATAATATTCTAGAGAAATAAAAATTTTATCCTTCCTCTTGTTTCCCTTAATAAGGATTGTGTATTCATGAAACAATTATAATTTTTCCATGGTTTCTAAGTGCAGGAGAACAACCACGTTGTCATTGTTAATGGCTTTATCTGCAACTAGTCAATTGGCTAACTTCTATTTCAATAGAGTATTTATCTTTATCTTCATACTTGTAAGAATAGACATTGCACAAGATGCCATAAGCTTGGTGATTTTCTCCACTTTGATGAAACACATTTTGTAATTTCTTGAAATGGAAAGATGATGATAACATAAATCTTCAAGCATAAAAACTTAACATAACCTTGTCTTCAAATGACCTTATGCTAGTCATTTATGCATTTTATCATGCCCTCTAAAATAGTGGCAAATATTTTTGTACATTGTCATGAAGAAAGAGGAGGAAGGAAAAAAAATGTATCAAGGAATACCTTGAATCTGGAATGATACCATACACCTTATATGATTTTTCTTTTATCTTCTAAGTATCAACAAATATATTAAGATTTCTCCCTTCAAATTATTCACAAAATGATTGAAAGATAGTAGTAGAAAGACATGAGTTCTCTCTACCTAGAGTTGAGGTCACTACTTCTACCAGAAATCATTTGGAATAAGTGCTTGGTAACAAACCAATTAGATGAAGTTGTTAATTACATCTCTCTATTGAAAGTATGAAGGTGTTGTCATTGGTGTCAACAAGCCTGTGTTGTCATTGATGATAGTAGTGCAGTAGTTGAGAAGAGACTATTGCTTTGATTAGTTGCATTATGTTGTCATCAATTAAGTTGATGATGTTAACCTCTAGTGTTTCTTTGAAAAAATTATATTTATGATTTTGATGTTGAGAATACTGATAAAATTGATAAAATAAGGAAGTAGGGTGTTGCAAAAATGTTCTGGTTTGTAGAGGTGTTCTAGTTTTTCTTTTCATTTCTTTTGGGTTGAAGACTTGCTTATGTAGTTTGGATATGTTGGTTAGAAGTGTTCAAACAGGGTATATCTAGAATTTGGGCTTCTAGATTGGGGTACAGTGAAAGATACATTCATCAGTGTATGAACCACATTTGTAGTGTTGTGCATAGAAGTGTTTGGGAGAAAGCTTCTTTCTTTGCATTTCTCCACAGATTGGATTCAAGACTTGTGGTTATGAAGGAGAGTTGATGATGTTGTTCTCTTGCTTGTGTCAAGAAGATTCATGGTTTGGTGTATCAGAAGGTCTTCTAAGTTACAAAGTATTTCAATGTATGGCGGTGTTTTCTAGGTAAACAAAATGTTTATAATCTTTAGGTGAGATTTGTTGTGAAGGAGTTTGTTTCTTTCTAGGGTGTTCTTGGATCATGTTCAAGTGAAATTTTTTTTATGAAAGTTTTGGATTGTCCAAAGGAATCTTGTACTCAAATTTTAATGTGTTTGCATGAGTAATGGCTGACCTAGTGTTTACAGTACATTCCAAGATGTTTAAGTACTGATGGACGTGTAGCATGGCATTTATGAAAGCTATTTTGGGTCCCAATTAAATTTTTTTTGGTCCACTTTTGTTCCTATCCATTGTGGGAATGTTTAGTGCCGACCTAATTTAAAAGTGCAAAGTGTGAAGTGTGTATAGCTGAACTTAGAGAAGGTTTTCAAGGTTGAGGATAGTATAAGTATGAATTGATATGTTGAGGGTTGATAAGATAGAAAGGATAGAAGTGTGTGATGCAAGTGATGTGAATTGTTGAAGGGTAGAGTGGGAGTTTGAGCAGAGCAATGTGAAGTTCAAAGTGTTGGAATTTTGAATGTAGTGAGCTGAAGATGTCTGCAATCATTCAAACAAGACTACGAAGGTGTTGGAGCTATTGTGGTAGATTCTATGTTGCATTGAGAATTTGTTCTCTATGTAACATTTCTCTTCTATCTTCTTTTCTTTTTGTGGAAGTGAGCCTTTGTGGACAATGTGTCCTATTTTGGTAGTGAACATTTGTATCGATTTTGCAATTACTTATATTGTGAGATAATCCTCACCGTGGTTTTTCCCTCATTGGGTTTTCCACATAAATCTATTGTTCTCTTTTGTATGGTGTTTTTGTTTTAGTTGTTATTTGAATTTCATGTTGAAACCTTAGAAATAGGGTTCCACCTTTTAGAATATGGAACTTGGGTTTAAGACCTATTTCACTTAGTTCATTCAAGGATACCTTACATATCTTAATCCAATGATAGAATGAGGGATAGAGATCTGCAATAAGGTGTTCAAGGGTGTGATTAAAGACTAAAAAGGGGTTCACCACCAAGCTAGGGCTTGGAAAGACAACAAATGTAAAAGATATGCAAAACCTAACTATATGACCTAGATTATGAAATTGAAATGTAGAATAAAAGACTAAGAAAGTACAAAGGTGCACTTAGAAACTGAAGAGGTTTGAATGAAGACCTGAAATCTTGAAAATGTTGATTTTAATGTACACTGGGACTCATATGCCAGTAGGGGCGATTTAGTCCCAGATTAGGGTTTTGGGCCGAAACTAGAGTCTGAAACTACTGAATTAGGATCTACAAGAAAATTCTAAGAATAGGTAAGCAGGAATCATATGCCACAAGTGTCCATTTAGTCCTAGTATCAGGGTTTCTCTAAAACTCGAGTATCCTCTAGTGCTTTGCTATAACTTACCTCCTATCAAATATCTTGTTTTGAAACACTTAATTTTGCTCTATAAGTGGCTTTTCATGATCTTGCAAGTAAGGTGACAATGTTAACAACTTTTCTCCAATCTTTCTCTTCAATGGATCTTCAACCTAAACCACCTAGGGGTAAATGCAAGAAGATGAGTCCACGAAACATGGAAGTTTTTTCATTAAAAAAAATCTGAAATCGACTTCAACAAAACGAGATCTCGTTTAGGTTCGGGACCTTGAGCCAAAAACGGGATCCCATTTTTTAAAAAGCGAGATCTTGTTTTGAAAACGGGATCTCGTTTCTTAAAATCATAAAAAAAAAAATTTATGAAATGGGATTCTGTTTTCAAAATGGGATCCCGTTTTTTAAATTTTGATTTTTTGGACAAATTTTTGCTTTGTTTTTCGGTTCGGGAAAATGCTTAGGGACCCGAACCTAAGCTTTGGACCTTGTTTGACCCACAAGTTGAAGGTCTTGATAATGTCACAAGAAAATAGCAACTTTGGGCATATATCTGAAGACTTTTTTGAAGATTTTTTTATGAAATTAAAACCCATTATAGATGAGAATGTGAAGATTCTAAACATATAATTTTTTTTACAATTGGGCTATTTTTTCTATTTTTTAATTAATTTCTGATGAAATTGGTCCATAAACTTGAAATATCAAGGTTTTTAGTATTTTAATAACTAAATTGATCAACATAACATTTTGACGAACGAATTGCACGAGAACAAACTCCAGACAATTCTTTTCAATTTAAAAAAAAAAATCAAAAAATGATAAGTTTAGGTCATCTTATGCGTGTCATACACGACGATTTTTCAAAACGAAAAATATGCCTAATAAAAAATTAACAAAAAAAAAATACTAAATAAGAAATTACAAAAAAATATTGAAAACAAGCTTCAATGAGTTACAAATATTTTCCCAAAAGGATTTAGAAAAATACGATAATTTAGGTCAAAATATGGATGTTGTACACGTGCATGGTATGGTAAAAAAATAGTGACTTTTAAACAGTAGTTTTTAGAAACACCTATTGAAACTCAATTTGTACAATCTGGGTATTGAAATAAATTACATATTTGGAAACTAAAGTTCGAGTACTACATTTTATAATTAGTGACTTTTTTGAAGATTCCATCTCTAAGTGCTTCAAATTTTAAGGTCAAATTCTGAAAATTGGGAAAAACATCCACTTTTTGGCCAAAAAGTGGACTCAACTTCTTGCCAGCACCCCTAGATCTATAATCACACATCAAAGAGAGGGAAAAATGTTGTTTTGTTAGTGGATAGGGGTTTTCCTTGGTCAAACCCCTTTTTGGTAATCAAACCTTGAAATTAAATCAAATAGAATGAAGGAATGGTGAATGAACAAATAAGCAATGTTGCAACTCACCAAACCCTTGAACAAAAGGCTACAATCTTGTATGTAATGGATAGCATGAATGTGGATCTTGACTCTTGCTTGAATGATATAGATCTTGAATTGAATGCTTGCTTGAATCATAAAACCCTATATCACAAATGTTAGCTCAAAAATAAACATGATGCATGATGACTTTGACATGATGCTTGATACTTGAATAATGCTCCAAAATACTTGATAATCAACTCTTGAATGCTCTTGAATGCTCTTATAAGTTCTCTTATGAAAACTTGATGACTTGTAAGATTTCTAGGTGAAAAATGAGTGAAATAACCTTGTATTTATACTTGTTTATACCAAATTTCTTAAAATTACAACACTACAAGCCGACATCAAATATAGGAGAATAAAATCCTACCAAGAATTTGAATATAAACTAGGTCCAAGCTAAGCAAGACTCATAGGAAAGTTATGGCGTATGAGTCTCAGTAGCCTAGGCTTGGGACACATTTTTCAAGAAATTCTTAGTTTATTGTTAAATTTAGATCTAGGCCTCGAAACCTAGGTGGAACCCATATGCCCAAGGTGGTGTATGAGTCCTAGATCACTAAATATGGGCCATACAATCCAAAATCACCAAATTATGATTGGTTAATTGATACATTTCAAGATCATCCTTAAAAAGATGCATTAATTAAGGCTTGTGGATGCAAAATAGGGCCAATTAAGGCATAAAGAAGCCTAATTTAATGGGGAGGGCCCAAACAAGTGTGAAAATATAGAGGGATACATTTTTATACATTAGATTTAGCCCCCACTTTAGTGAGAGGAGGAACTTGCTTCAACCTCACACTAAAGTAGACAAACTCACATCAAGAGGGGTTCAAGTGTACTAATGCTAGTGAGATAAGATGACAACGATCAAGAGGGATGATCAAGCCCCCAGGATCAAGATCCTATGGAAAACCAACATATGCACAAAAGAATACACATGAAAATAATGTAAGGAGCATAAACAAGGAACAAGCATACACTACCAAAGATACAAAGAAGAAAATAAAAACAAAACACGAGAGGTGGATTAAGCTTCTACCGTTTTTCCTACATGTTGTGGATCAGATCTAAGCTATTTGTCCAAGAAAATTTACAAGTGGAACATGATGTCCACTATGCAAACCAAACATACACTCACAAGGGCTAGTGGAACCTTAGGCCATCCACTAGGTGATCCCCCAACGAGACACATACACACGCAACTGATATGTGCTCACACATACAAGCAAGTGGCTATGGGAAAGTCACGCCTAAATTAGGCTCCTATATATGTACAACCATACCAAAGCTATACCTCTTGATAACTTTGATAAGGTGCCACAAAACAATGAACTTTGAGCTTCATGAGGAAATAAAAGCTTCATATGCTTGAAACTCGTGAATAAACAAGATGGCACCATAGGTGAGCAAAGTGTTAATTGCAAGGTGGCCATATAACTGAAAAATGCAAAAAAAGAGTGTAAGGGTAGGTTCAAAGGAGTTTTTCTTAGTTCATGTAATATGTTAACTTAGGGAAAATCATGCCTATTGTTTCCAAGAGAGGACCAATCAAAGAATAGAAGATTCATAAATTAGGGGATGTAGTGTGTCGCATCAAGCCACTAAGAGGAATATAATATGCTAATAGTGATCACACTCTTAAGTGGCATCACACCCAATGTCACCACAAAGAAAAAGACACATCACATGAAGTAAGAAGACTACATAATGAAACATGAAATGTAATTGAAATGCAAAAGAATAATGCCAATTTATGCTCCCACTTTAAAGAAATTGCTAAACACCACGCTGTGAGCAATTACTTTAAAGTAGAAAATTATAAATTCTAATAATAAAAGGGACATGACAACTTATTTGGAAAGACCTATGCCAAGTGATATGTTTCCAAATGAAGCTATGTCATGAAAAATGGGTTGCCCCTGAAATGAAATCCCAAAATCACATAAGGGATCCATGGATTCGAGGTCAGTATTTCTTTGCTACAATGTTGTTATAGAGCACAAAATTGTCATCATTCCCCAAATACTCATAGATCAAGAAGAATGTTACAAAGAGAGAAAAAAATAAAATATTTTTGGTCAACATGGAAGAGACATGAATGTCTTGACGCCTTTCATCATCCCCAAAAAGAAAACACAAGACACAAAAAAAGATAAAGGAAAAATCTTTTGGGTCAACATGGAAGAGACCTAAATGTCTCAACAACTTGCATCATCCCCAAAAGGAAAACACAAGACAAAGAAAAGGATAAAGGAAAAGCTTTTGGGTCAACATGGAAGATACATGAATGTCTTAATGCCTTGTATCATCCCCAAAAGGAAAACACAAGAAAAAGAAAAAAATGTTTACGACATAGAGAAGAATATAGGTACAAATAGAGGAATGTCACAAAGAGAGAAGTACATCAAACATAACAGTATGAGGAGATCACATTACGCACATGCAATCACACACATAACATGAAAAATAAAATAATGGAAAGACTAGTAAGGCCCATGCAATTCAACCTATTAGCAGCTCATCCACATCCCAATCATGGTGATCGTATATAGAAGGTAGACAACTAGCCAAAGGGACAATAGTAAGTGCTAAACTAGGGTCATTACCAAGTTCAACACTCTTCCTGGGAGAATTATTGTTTAATCTCATAGAAGAGGAAAAAAATGTATTCAATTCATTATGCACTTCTTCATCAATTTTAGCAACCTTATCATCATCATCCAAGTTAATCACAATGGGAGGTTGAATGAAAATGTATAAAGAAGGATTTAGCTTCTATTGCGGTTGTGGTATAGGATATTTTTGTTGCGGCAAGGGAGACTCATCATGTATTGCTTTAACCAAGTTTGGATGTTGATTTTCTTTGTTGTTTTCTTCATTTAACCTTTGAGCAATAGCACGACATCTACGTCCATGCTCTCTAGCATTTTTTTTTCTTTTAGTATGATTTTCAATTTGTGTTTGTGTAGGAGCAGGTTTATCAACCATAGGTTTCTTTTCTTCCCTAAGGGGAGGAACAGAAGGAAACATGGAAGGTTGTTTAACAACTTTCTCTTTAGCTTTGTAAACTTGTTTTATCTTAGGAGGTGTGATAGGATTGTTTTCATTATCTCTTGGTATTTTATAGGAGATAGGTGAAGGATCTATCTTAGGTTGGTCTTGGTTATTTGTAACTTATTTTGGTTCAATCATGGTTTCATCAAGGATAGGAGCTAAGGCATTTTTTTAAGGGATAATTTTGCTATGAATTTTTCCTTGAAATTTTAATAAGATTTGAAAAAGAAGTCATCTCGAGGTTTAATAGGTTCCATAGGCTTGGGCCAAAAGAAATCTAATGAAAAGTTCCCTTGGGAAGACAAAGGATTAAATAAACTATGGTGTATAGTGAAAAATTTCATTGTCAAATGGAAACTTTATGCAACCAATGGGACAGCTTCCATGGAGCGTAACCATTGATAACCAAGCTTCACATGTAATTAATCAGACGTCGAGATGATGGAGAATGGTACATCTATTTTTTTCGGTCCAACTTGTAAAGGAAGGGTAATCAAACCCATTGTAGGGTATTGGTGTTTCCAGCTAATGGTCTAGCATCTCCTAAAGGGGAGCTACTCCTTATACTCAGAGACCCTAGGTCAGTGGCCAATGAACATGAGATAATTGATTGGAAAGCCTCTCCTCTACACTTTAGGCTCTGAAGGACCAAGGTGGGTATCCCTATACATTAATGTAGATCATCACACTGCAATGGTGGGAAGCCTTCAATGGGATAAATCATCTACATGACTCTCCCCTTTCCTCAATATCTTGTGGTAGTATGGAAAGAAAAGTAGTATGGAAAGAAAACATAAAAGAAAATATAGGAAAGTAAAAAGTTATTTTTGGATTGAAATTGGATCCATCTCATACCTAGGCCTATGAACATAGAAAGACCAATGCCTTATCCACACATAGTCCATAAATGAAGTAACACTGCTATAATAGACCCACCCTAGCTTCTTATAAACTTACTACCTTACAACAAGAAACCAACAAAAGAACAAAACTATCAAACGTCTTTGAGATCCTTATTGCATCATCACAAATTAACATATGAACTGAAAGAAATTACTTTGCTCCTTGAATAAAAACTAACAAATCATACATTCATTGTATGCAAATGTGATATGAGAATAAATACAACCTTTCATTATATTGATTCAAAGACTATGAGTACAATAGTGGAGAGAGTGATAGAGTTGATACAAACATAAAATGTGAAAAGCAATGAACATTCAGGTCATCTATTGTTATTACAAAGCATACATTGCAACATATCCTTCATAAGTGCATAAATCACTATACAAACTAAGACAAAGACTTACAAAATTTTAGAGAGGATGGAACCTCAACAAAATGTACAAAACTTTCCTTTATAGTGCAGGAATAACCCAGATTCAAATTTGAAATTACAAATCCTAACCAAACTAGGGTTTCAAACCAAAGCACCCAGGTCAAACCACAGTCTACTAAGAATTTCCCCCCAAAATGATGCAACCACCAAAAGTGAATACACCTGACATCTCAAGCACACCCCAGCAGAGTCATTTATGAATGTAGGCATGGTACTCCCAAGAAATCCGTAATCATAGTCGGGCAATCCCACAATAACGAGTTACACTTTTTGGCCAAACTTGACATTGAAATCAACATTTTTCACTAGATCTTCACTTTCTTACACCTATATCAGCTAAACCATTCAGAATTTGAGGATGAATCAAACTAGTGATTTGTGAAATTTTGTGTGTAGATTCTAAGTATATTTAAAAAATAAAAATAAAAAATACATTGTGAATCTTTTTATGTAATTTTTAATAACTTATATTTTTTCTACTAAACAACATTTTTAACAAGTGATGTTTACTTTGGACCGCATAATTTTCTTTATAGAAAGGATACAAGTTTAATTTTTAAAATAAAGATTTTTCACACCAATATCTAGTGCATGGATATTTTTTCATAATTTTTTGGTACATATTTTTTTTAATTAATTTTCCAAGTCAAAGTAATTATAATTTGGACAGAGGTGTAATTCAGACCACACAACTTTTTTTGTATGCATTTGAATTAACTTATTCTTTTTTTATTGGAATAAGGACATCAATACCTAGTACACATGTATTTTTTATAATTTTTTCTCTATTTCCCTATTTTTTCGTGTGTGAAACAAAGAACTTGATGTTCATTGAAAAACCTACATTTACAGGAAATAAAAAATAAATATAATAATCAAATTAAATATATTTAAAATTATACTTTTGGGAAGCTTATAATAAGGGCTACATACTTACAAAACATAAATTTTAAATGAATTCATTTGATTGTCCAAAATGTAAATCAAAAGTGGTTTTTTATCAGCATTTTGATAGGTGTAGAGGAGACTCCATTATAGGTATGGTTTAAAACTAATGGGGTTCTATCCAAGGGGGTTTGATCTAAACCTTTAAAGACTTAAATCATTATATTTTCCAAAAATATGTGATTTCAGGAAAAAATCAGGATGTCCCAGAAAGTGTAACCCATTATTGTGGCAGCACCCAGTTTGGAGAAACATACCCTGGCATCGATTTCATTCTCTGCAACACATCAGGACATCAATGGTGCTGCTCAACAATAAATTCTACTTGGGAGAAGCAAAAATCCATTATGTAATCTTCCTAGATTTATCCTAGTGGCTACTTGTAGTTGTGCCATTACTACATATTCAGTTTCCATGAACAAGAGTAGCTAATCATTGGGGAAATCACATTTTGAATTGTGGCCATTGATCTAGCTTAATCATTCAAGGATCCAACACCTAATGCTCATTGTCAGCAACTTTAAAACCCAACCGTCATATTTAAACACTTTAAATTAGGGCCACACGATCATCACTGTCATAACATCACATGACTCACAACAATGATGTGAGTCATACAAAATTGCACCAATAAGATTTCACCAACTGGGGTGCTGACCATTCAAACCACATGCACCACCATCTTCATCGACAATCGATACACACCCATGTTGATGAATCTCCACCGCTTTTTGTTGACAATACATGACTAAGATGAGATTCACCAAAAGCCCCAACAAAAATAACAAGCATCATACGATCTCTTAAATCACTGCTATTGATCTTTTCCAATTGCCACCATGACATCACATCCCACTAACTCATCTATTTCCACCATCGGTCCCACCAAGGACACATGTCACTAGCCCGCTAACCCCATAAGACTTTGGGAAATACTACGATAATCACGTGGGATGCTTGAGGAATGGCCAAGTTAAATCCATGCCTTACACCCTAATATTTGTTGTTCGATCATGGGGCCCACCACAACACTCACCAAGCCTTCGAAAACCATGGACCCCACACCATGCATATGCCATGTGGTAGAAGCCTGCTAGCCCTGTGGCTTAAATGAATATTTTATTCCTGCGGGGTGCATGGGGAACAACTAAGATCAAATCTCCTGATCCAATGGTTAAAAAATCTGCACATGCACAAAAGTTAGTCATAAAAATGGGACCTAACTAGGTCGACGGGAACGAGACCCTTGGGACAAAAGACTTAAGACTATAAGTCATAAAATAAAATTTATCTTACCCGACATAGAAAATGGGTCAAATAATTAAAAGGGGTCACGCAAGGAGAATGAGAAATGATGACATTTAAAGTCATAACTTAAACGGGAAAGACTAAGTAGGCATAAGATGCCAACATGATTTTAAAACAAAATTTCACACCAAGGGTTTAGGGTTTTATGATATAGGGGTTTAAGCCCTTTACACAATTTTTGAACCCTAAACAAACAAAATAGAGGAAACTCAGAGGCATAAGGGGAAAAATTAATTAAAATGGCCATGGATTTTACAAGTACCACTAGTGGCTCCAGTTGGGGACATGTGCTTGACAAAGAAGAGCGAGAATTTAGATCTCTAGAGAAGCAGAACAAGTGCCAAGTCCGCTGGGCTTTTAAAAAGTACTCCTTTATGCTGCATTGGAACTCATTTTTCAAACTTCATTTGGTGGCCCCAGGCCCCCAAAAAGGAAGTACCAAATTTTACCTTTGTCAAACACTCTATTCTCTGTTGTGTACATTAGGCCAAGTTTGAAAAAACTATTATCAATTACCCACAAACTCACCCTTTCACTGGCATGCCTTACCATATCACTATTCTTTCCAATGTCACCACTAATTCTATCAATCTTCAATCTATAATAAAACCCTAACTGAAGTCCATAATCATTGTGATATTTTACCTTATCCAACTCATTTTCATGTCCCACTGAATGCTCACCCAACTGAACTAATAAATTGAAACACTCATAGTCGAAGTAACTAGCATCAGGACACTCAACCTTTCCTACAACATCTATATCTAATATAAAAAATTCATAGGTAATACCCTTAAGGAGCTCATCAACATGTTGCATTTTCTTCAGGCTACATTCTAACCCTATGTTAGATGCATCATTGAAGTTCTTAGCAAAGAGTGGATTATCTCTACACCAATAAGGATAATCATTTCTATTAACTGATGAAGATGGAGGCTCATCAAATAAGAGGTTTTCCATTAAATTCATTGTTATCATGAAAGATTCTGCATCCTTGGCATGAAATTCTAAATATTTCATATCATCGTGGTATTCAAAACCATTGTAATCACTAGAAGAGCGAATAGATAAATTTTCAACTTCATTCACATCATCAAAAATTAACATCTTTGACTTATATTTTGAAAAACTCTTAACAGGAAGAAATTTGTTCCTTCTCAAGCAAACATGTGATCTCATCATTATCAATATATCTATTATTTGAAGTGAAGGGTTCTATCTCTACTTCATGAGGATAATCACAATCAGTAGATGAATGGCCATACTCAATGTCATCATAGTTACTACAACAAGGAGACTCATCAATATTGAAACCATGTTCAGGCTCTTCAAATTGATTGCATAGTCTTACATCTTCCATAGGACTATAGGTGTTGGAATCTTCAAAAAAGTAAAAAGCACACATTTCACCTACTTCACTGAGGTATGCATTTTCAACCTTTGCTCCACTTTCTTCTTCCTCATGTGATATATCACTGCTTGACTTATATGGAGTAGCAGAATCTTCATCATTACAGATTGAAAACATAATAGTTTTTTTATGATCATATCTAATATTTTCCAAAAGAGAAATGTGTTCACACACTTGGTCAAGCTTAACTAGCTTCAACTCCTTTGGAAGAGCACTCAAACCCGGTTCATAAGATTCATAAAATAAATCAATGCATACAAAATTTTCAGGTCTGTGACACTCAGGAATTGCAAAAAGAGTATCCATAAATCTTGCATAGAGATCATATGACGATTCTCCTTCATATCTCCTTATGCAAGAGAAGGCTTGAACAAAGGCCATAGGACCATAAATGCATGCAACTTATCAACAATTTGTTTGGGGTTCCATGTGACTAACATTATGGAACAATGTACAAGTGAAAACTAAGGAGTGTAAGTGCTCTGAAATTCATTTTTAATTTCTGACTCACACCTTTCACTGGCACATGGTGCCTCAGGGTAGCAAACACTTGTAGAAAAATAACCCTTGTGCATTCCATATTTCTAGCTATATTGATCAACATATGTGTTGCTCATCAGCTAATTAAAATCAATATACTCAACCAAACAAGATGGGTCTTCATTTTATGATATAATCCTTTCAACTATGCACATCATTCTCTGATTTTTCTCAATAAGATAGCTATGATCATCATCGCTCAAATTTTGTTGATGTTCAACTTGGAGCTCACTATGATTTTCATGTTGTGGTGATGGAAAAACTAGAACAACAAAATAATTATCATCTTGGCAAGTATTTCCATTGTCTAATCCATGAATTTCATTTGCATGAGGTGTGCTAGGATAACCAACACTTGCAGCCATATATCCTCCCACCATTGAATACTTTAGGTTGTTCTCAATATTTGTGACAATTTTATATGCCTGGTGTAATGTTACAGGCTCTTTATCTCTTTGTAGATAACTCATTTCTTCTTTAAATTTACCTAAGTACACAATCAAACATATTGCATCATTTAGTCTAAGGATTTTTGGAATATCCCTTATTTCCTTTACAAATATGATATTGCAAGCTGGGACTAGCTCATCCTCTTACTTCTCAATTTTCATAAGTGTGTGTCTTATTGAAATGGGATCAACCCTTTCACTGAATTTTTCCATGAATGTTGCCATGAACTCATTCCAAGAATATATAGAGCAAGCTGGTAAATAAGAGAACTAGTCTCTTGCATCTCCCTTTAGAGACTGAACAAATAGCCTCTTGATCACATCCTCATGGTCTACCTCATGGTCCTCCATTAAAATATTTAACTCCTATAGATTCCTACTTGCTAACTCAAATTCCTCACCATTGAATTTTGGTATCTTATCTCTAATTTTAGATGGTATGACATTTGGGAAATCACAAATTCCATCAAAACTTATGGCTCTATGCCTTTCAATGCTGAAATTTATTTGATGACATGACAGGGGCTGCACACTATGCATTGTTACATTTGACACCCCATAGGGATGTATAGGTGGATGATACATTTTCTTACACCCCTTTCAAACCTCAAATATCAACTCTACAGTCAATCATTCACTACCATTCCCTTCCATAGTGCTTAGTTTCACTTAATAGGGAATAAAATTTTTAAGACTTTAAAATATGGTCTTCACATACACATTTATGCCTCTTTAAAACCAAAATATTAAAAATACCTAGATATGTTGCAACTACTGCAAATTCTTCTTCCTGGCTAGAAATATTTGTAGATCTGAAAATTTCTTCACACCTTCAATAGGTTCTTCAGGAAGAGTTGTCACCTCTCTTCACAGAGGATTGAACTTCATGCAATATGAAGCTCTTTCAAAGATAAATTTTATTATGGGTCTTCTCCCACAACAGAGTCACACATAAATTCTTTTAAGTCTGCCACAACAAAATTTCTTCCAGGCCTAAAAACTTCAAAATTTGAACTAGATGTTCAGATTCACAAAACTCTTGACTCTGTGATAATACAATTTGCAATTGGAGATTCAAATTTTCCCCAACAAAGTCACCAATCTAGTGGAGGTTCCAATTGATGGTCTAGCATCTCCTGAAGGGTAGCTACTCCTTATACACAAAGACCTTATGTTAGTTTCCAATGAACATGAGATAACTAATTGGCAAGCCTCTCCTCTACACTTTAGGCTCTGTAGGATTAAGGTGGGTATCCCTATACATTAATGCAGATCATCACACTACAATGGTGGGAAGTCTTCAATGGGCTAAATAATCTATACAACTCTCCCCTATCCTTTATATCTTGTGGTAGTATGGAAAGAAAACATAAAAGAAAATACAGGAAAGTAAAAAGTTCTTTTTGAATTGAAAATGGATCCACCTCAAACCTAGGCTTATGAACATAGAATGACCAATGCCTTATCCACATGGAGTCTAGAAATGAAATAAAACTTCTACAATAGACCCACCCTGGCTTCTTATAAGCTTGTTACCTTACAACAAGAAACCAATAAAAGAACAAAACTATCAGACTTCTTTGAGATCCTTATTGCATCATCGCAATTTAACATATGAACTGAAAGAAATTACTCTACTCCTTGAACAAAAACTAACAAATCATACATTCATGTTCTGCAAATGTGATATGAGAATAAATACAACCCTTGATTATATTGATTCAAAGACTGTGAGTACAATAGTGGAGAGAGTGATAGAGTTGATATAAACATAAAATGTGAAATGCAATGAACATTCAGGTCATTTATTGTTATTACAAAGCATACATTACAACATATCCTTCCTAAGTGTAGAAATTAGTATACAAACTAAGCCAAAGACTTACAAAAGTTTTGAGAGGATGGAACCTCAAAAAAACGTACAAAACTTTCCTTTATAGTGCAGGCATAACCCATATTCAAATTTGAAATTGTGAACCCTAACCAAACTAGGGTTTCAGACCAAAGCACCTAGGTCAAACTGTAGTCTGCCAAGAATTCCCCCCAAAATGATGCAACCACAAGAAGTGAATGCACTTGACATCTCGAGAACACCCTAGTAGAGTTTTTTATGAATATAGGCATGGTACTCTTGGTGAATCTGTGATCACAGTCAGGAGAAACATACCCTGACATCGATTTCATTCTCTACAACACATCAGGACATCAATGGCATCGCTCAACAATAAATTCTTCTTGGGAGAAGAAAAAATACAATTTCTAATTGCCTCAGATCGATCCTGGTATCTAGTTGCAGTTGTGTCATTACTGCATAATCATTAACCACAAACAAGAGTAGATAACCATTGGGGAAATCACATTTTGAATTGTGGCTATCTATTTTCCTTAATCACACCAAGATCTAATGCCTAACGCTCACTGTTAGTAAATTTAAAACTCGGCCATCAGATTTAAACACTTTAAATCAGGGCCGCACGATGATCACCGTCATAACATCGCATGACTCACAACAACAATGTGAGCCATACAAAATTATGCCAATAATATTTCTCCATCTGGTGCACTGACCATTCAAACCGTGGTCACCATCATCTTCATTGATAGTCAACACACATGCATGTGGATGAATCTCCACTACTTTTTGTTGACCATATGTGACTAAGCAAAGATTCACCAAAAGCCCCCATGGAAAGAACATGTGTCGTCCGATCTCTTAAATCACTGTCATTGATCTCTACCAGCCACCACAATGACATCACATCGCACTAACTCATCCGCTGCCACCACTAGTCCCACCAAGGACACGTATTACTAGCCTGCTAACCTTGCAAAACTTTAGGAAATACTATTTTAATCACGCAGGATGCATGGGGAACAAGTGAGATGAAGCCATGCCTTGCACCCTAATATCTGTCATTTGATCATGAGGCCCACCACAACACTCACTAGGCCTTTGAAAACCATGGGCCCCATGCCATGCATATGCCACGTGACAGAAGCCCACTACCCTCACGACTTTACTTTAATGAATTTTATTCTTGTGGGGTGCACGGGGAATGGTTGAGATCAAATTTCCTGATCCAATGGTTCATAAATCTGCACATGCACAAAATTTAGTCATAAAAAGGGGACCTAACTAGGTTGACAAGAACAAGACCCTTGGGACAAAAGACTTAAGACTATAAGTTATAAAATAAAATTTATCTTTCCCAACATAGAAAAAGGGTCAAAAAATTAAAAGGGGGCCATGCAAGGAGGACAAGAAATGATGACATAAAGTCATAACTTAAATGGGAAAGACTAAGTAGGCACAAGATGCCAACATGATTTTAAAACAAAAGTGCACGCCAAGGGTTTAGGGTTTAATGATAGAGAGGTTTAATCCCTTTACACAATGTTTGAACCCTAAACAAGAAAAATGGAGGAAACTTAGAGGCACAAGGGGAAAAATTAATTGAAATGGCCATGGATTTTACAAGTACCACCATAAGGCAAGCGAAACCATTATGCATTTTTGTCCATGATTTTGGTTTATCATATGTTTCTTGATAGAGTTCATGCATGAGTAAGAATTCCTCAGTGATCACATTCTCTCCACAAATGGGATCAATCAATATCCCATTAGTGGGCTTGTCATTGATTCGGTGGGCTATGTAAAGAGGACCATCTGATGTATTTCTAATTATATCTTTAGATGGGAAATAAATATCAAGAGGATTTTTAGTTCACCCTTACGATGTTGAGTTTCAATCAATACAATTAAACCTCTTTTAATAGTATCTATAGGACCTTATTCAATAGTATCCATGTTGTCATCATCCGTTTCAACATTCATCACATCATTCTTTGTAGTTTCACTAGATTTGACAAATGGAATGTTATGATTCGACATAGGGTTGGTAAAGATTTGCATGTTTTGGTTGGGAGGGGCAACTGACTTATTTCCTTGATCATTAAGACCTCCAATTTGAGGTCGATCAGAATCTATGAGGTCTTGCACAAGCTGTTGAAGATGCTTACAATGTTAGGATTATTAGGATAAGGAGTTTTAATGAGAGGCAAGGTGATCATTTTTTGTTCTAAAAGTTGTGACATTGTGTTATGGAGGGTATCGGGTAAGGGAGTGAATTTCCTAGCCAGATCCCCAAATGTGAAAGGAGTTGTCCTCCTTATAGCTGCCACATGGGTATAGACATGTTGAATCGGTTGAGGGTGGTTTAGTTGAAGGAAGACTTTATTCTATTTTCTAAATAGTTGATAATTGTTTTGGTTTGCGAATTCAGACTTTTTAGTGTGGCTAGAGGTGGGTTTTGAGTCACGACTACTAACCGTGTTTTGATAATCATGAAGAGTAGTACACAAGTGTATGAAGGAAGGAAAATTCATCATGGTAAGCTTATCTTGTATCTTGGTTTGCAAGTTCTCAATGAAAATTCGTTGAAGGTGAGGATTGAGAATCTTTACATCAATTTGGGAATAAAATGATTGGTATCATGAAATGAAGTTAGTAAGTTTTTCATCATCTTTTTGCTTACATCTCATCAAATTGGCTAAGGTCATATTAGGAGTCACGTGCACTTGGAAATGATTTATAAAGTCCTCAACAAGTTCATTGAATGAATGGATTGAGTTGTTCAATAATGAGGAAAACTATTCTAAGGTGGTATCCTTCAAGGACCTAGGGAAAATCTTAGCCAAGAGTTTATCCTCAAGGAAAAATTCATGACATAATGCAGTATAAGTGGAAACATGGCTAGAAGGATCTCCTTTCCCCCCATATTTTTCAAATCTAGGAATCTCTAGACCTTGTGGTATTGGTGTTCTCAATATCTCCAAGGATAAGGGATTGCTTTTGACATAGTATGTAGGTTGTCCATTTTGATTTTGGTTTATGGTGGAAACTTTCTTTTGAAGGGATGAAACTGTTTGCAAAAGTTGATTTATGATGATATCATTGTTTTCATTTTGAGATGGAGGTGAATATGGTTGAGGTGTGTATGTGTTCGAGGGACAAGTGAGTGGAATGCTTATGGGAGGTAAAGTGGTAGGAGATATGGCATGTGATGCCACAAAGGTACTAGGAATGCTAGTGGAAATACCCAAGATAGGAATGGCATTGCTAGTAGGTTGCATTGTTGTTGTAACTTGAGGGTTGGTATAGGTAGGAATAGAGACAATGGTTGTGAGAGGAGGAATGTGAGTTCCTCCTTGACTTTTGAAATTGTTCAAAGGTTGAGCATCACTAGTAACTTTTCCAAATATCTGAGCTAGGTTACACACAAGTTCAACTCCTTCCTCAATTTCAATCATGCAGTGTATGTTATCTATTGTAGGGATAGTAGTGGTTGAAATGTTTTTAGTACTCACTTGAATTTGTAGGTTTGTTAAGTCTTCATGGATTTGAATTGTGTTTTCTTGCAGAATACTAGTAACTATTATTTCAACACTTTTCATGCTACTTGGAGGAAAAGAGTTGTTAAGGGTATGGCCAATACCTAGTGAACTAGTGTCAACACTAGTAGTGAAAGAGCCAGGTAACCAAAGATCCATGAGGATTGTGCTATCGTGGGATGGCATGAGTCTTGAACTTCATCTCACTATAGTATTAGAAATAGGACACCAAGTTGTAAAGCTAATGCAAGGGGTAATCAATGAATGCAAGATAAATGTGATGAACACAAGATAAATGCTACTCTCTAATTCTGATTCAAATGAAATTAAACTAAGAACAATGAAATGAATGAAATAAAAACTTTACAAACTAAAGAAAAAATGTAATAACAACTAGATGAAACACAGAAAGAGAGTTTTTAATGCTATAAAATATAGTTTAAGATATGAAACAAGACTAAATCCCCTAGAGGAGCATATGAGTCCTAGTTAGGGTTTTTTCAGGGATTTAAATACTGATAAGCAATCAATAGAGAATACCTAATAATCAAGACTATGACTAAATCACCCAGAGGGGCGTATGAGTCACAAATTAGGGTTTTGACATGAACTCCAAAAAATTATGAGTGAATGTTAAGCTTTCTAGTTTGAATGATTTCTATGATAAGTGCAATTGTAGATTTCAATTGAATTTCAATGACAAAAGAGGGAAAAATGCAACCTATATGAACTTTCACTAATGCAAGATTTTGAAACCCTAGATGCAAATTAACTAATTCAAGACCTAATACAAAGTTAATACAAGCTAAATATAGGACTATGATGTACTCCAAATCAGAAATAATGTGTTCTAAAGGGTAGGTTCACCAAAATGAAACCATAGAAATAGGGTTCCAACTTTTAGAAGATGGAACTTGGGTTTAGGACCTATTTCACTTAGTTCATTCAAGGATACCTTAGAGATCTCAATCCAATGATAGAATGAGGGATATAGATTTGTAATAAGGTGTCCTAAGGTGTGATTAAAGGTTGAAAAGGGATTCACCACCAAGCTAGGGCTTGGAAAGATAAGAAATGTAAAAGAGATGCAAAACCTAACTATATGACCTAGATTATGAAACTAAAATGCAGAATAAAAGACTGAGAAAGTACACAGGTGCACTTGGAAACTGAAGAAGCTTGAATGAAGACCTAAAATCCTAAAAAAGTTGATTTTAATGCACATTGGGACTCATATTCTAGTAGGGGAAATTTAGTCCCAATTTAGGCTTTCGGACCGAAACTAAAATCTGAAATTGTTGAATTAGGATCTATAGAAAAAAGTCTAAAAAATAGGTATAAGTTAGAACCATACACCACAAGTGGTGATTTAGTCCTAATATCAGGGTTCTTCCAAAAATTTGGTATCCTCTAGTGCTCTGCTGTAACTTCCCTCCTATCAAATCTCTGGTTTTGAAACACTGAATTATGCACTATAAGTGGCTTTCTATGATCTTGCAAGTAAGGTGACAACTTTGACAATTTTTCTCCAATCTTTTTCTTCAATGGATCTTCAACCTAAACCACCTAGATCTGCAATCACACATCAAAGAGAGGGAAAAAAAAAATTTCTTAGTGGATAGGGGTTTTCCTTGGTCAAACTCCATTTTGGTAATCAAACCCTAAAATGAAATCAAATAGAATGAAGGAATGATGAATGGACAAATAAGAAATGTTGTAACTCACCAAACCCTTGAACAAAAGGTTGAAATCTTGTATGTAATGGATAGCATGAATATGGATCTTGAATCTTGCTTGAATTATATATATCTTGACTTGAATTCTTGCTTGAAGCATAAAACCCTATATCACAAATGTTAGCTCAAAAATAAACATGATGCATGATGACTTTAACATGATGCTTGCTACTTGAATAATGCTCCAAAATACTTGATAATCAACTCTTGAATGCTCTTGAATGCTCTTGTAAGTGTTGTTATGAAAACTTGATGACTTGTAAGCTTGCTAGGTGAAAAATGAGTGAAATAACCTTGTATTTATACATGTTTATGCCAAATTTCCCAAAATTACAACACTACAAGATGACATCATATCTACGAGAATAAATTCCAAACAATAATTTGAATTTAAATTATGTCCAAGCTAAGTGAGACTCATACGCTAGTTGTGGCATATGAGTCCTAATAGCCTAGGCTTGGGACACATTTTTCAAGAAATGCTTACTTTAATGTTAAATTCATATTTAGGCCCCAAAACCTAGGTGGGACCCATATGTTGAAGGTGACTTATGAGTCCCATATCATTAAATCTGGTCCATACAATCCAAAATAATTGAATTATGATTGGTTAATTGATACATGTCGGGATCATCCTCAGAAAGATGCATTAATTAAGGCTTGTGGATGCAAAATAGGGCCAATTAAGGTATAAAAGAACCCAATTTATTTGGGAGGGCCCAAACAAGTGTGAAAATGTAGAGGGATTCATTTTTCTACACTACACATGCCTAAACATTTTAAGGGTTAATCAAATGCATGTGGATCTAATTACTTTTGAGGGTTTTATGTTTTAATTGGATACAACTAATTCACCCCCCTCTCAGTTGTCTTATTCTTTTAACATTGTTATCTAGAGCAATAGATTAAAAATATAAGAAAGGAAAGAGACAAGAAAAACACTAATAAAGTCCGTTAGTTCAACTTCATTTTAGGTATACATAAAATCAATCTTGCATAGATAGAAATTCATGGGGTAAGTGCAAGAAGTTGGGTCCACAAAGAGGGGAAGTTTCAACAAAAAAAGTCAAAAGGAATAGGTACCCATTTTTAAAAAATGGATACCTTTTTAGGAATGGGATCTTGACTCTTAGATTGGGATCTCATTCCTAAACAAGTACCCTTTCTAAAAATAGAATGGGTACCCATTATAAAAATAGGATGGGTACCGATGTTAAAGCAAGGACCCATTCTATTTTAAAGAGAGCATCCATTATAAACAAAATTGAAATCCCAAGCCACTTTTTTCTTGGGTTTTAGGCTCAAGAAAGGTTTGGTAACCCAATCGTTAGCCTTTGACCTACAACTAAAAACTGAGGCAATGTCAAGAGAGCAATATAGCTGATGGGTTTTGTTTCAAAATTAATTTATGAAATTAAAACCTATTATAGATCACGATGCCTAGTTTTTAAATATGTAATTTTTTTATGATCAGATTACATTTTTTATTTTTTAATTAATTTCTAAGCACATTGGTCCATAAACTTGAAATATCACTCTTTTTTTGTTTTTTAATAACTTTTAATCTATTAATTTTTATTTTTTTAAATATATGACATCAATATTCACACAGTTCTCTACACAATGAAATAATATTCAAAAAATTGTTAGTTTAGGTCAAATTATGGTGTCCTTACATGTTGGTTTTCAAAAAAGTAATTAGGGCCAATAAAAAATTATTTAGAAAAAAATTATAAAAAAATATCCTCATCAATCTTCACTTTGTTACACATATTTCCCCAAAAGGAGTTAGAAAAATACTTTATTTACATCAAATTATGTTGTTTGTACATGTGCATGGTATGGTAAAAAAAGTGGCTGTAAAAAAGTGGTTTTATACATGTCTATAAAAAATTAATTTGTATAATCTAGGTATTAGAATAAATTACATATTTAGAAACTAGACTCAAAATACTAAATTTCATATATTGACTTTTTTTTCAATGTGTAAGTGCTTCAAATTTTTAGTCCAACTATGACAAGTTCTAAAAATTAGGGAAAAAAATCATCTTTTTGAGCTTTTTGTGGACCCAAATTCTTGCATCAACCCATGGATTGACAACATAAAACCATATATTTCTTTCTCAAACCTTCAAAATCACCTCTTCTCATAATAGTAGATCAATATTTACTTCCTTACTATTGCACACTAAATATGGATGCTTCATCATGATTAAATCTTACATTCTATCTTTGTCTATCTCTGGGTGAGCTTCTCATCTTTCTAATCACTAGCTTTGATACCATATGAAGGGGTGAAAAACATGATATTGTATTCACTAAGAAACATGCAATTTATATAGGAGTTATAGGTGTGTGGTTGTAGTTGGTTTAACTGTCTTTAGTTAAACCATATAATCAAACCCACCATTAACAATTTAATAACATGCCAACAAGAAAATTAGATACCCATAACATTAGTGGTATGACTATGAATCATCTATGGTTGCTTTCAGGACATGAATTTTACTAAAATTCAAAGTAAGATTAAATTCCTTATTCTATATCATTGAAGCCTTCATTGCAATTTTTTTTTTTTTGGTAAAAGTGGCAAGCTACTATAATTATATTTATATTAAATAATAGTTATTACAAAAACTTGGTTCAGGTGAGCATATTGGCAGGAAATAACCAGGAAGAAAACCTCTAGTTATAGCTCAAGAAAGTACATAAATTCCTATCAAGGTCCTATGACTGGCTCAACCCTAGTATAGATCTCTTTACATTTTTAGATGACAAACCCACTTTACAATGTGAAAAGATAGACCCCATTACATTTCCAAAATACCAACCCTTCCTAGTTACATTGAATAAATCCCTTTACATGAAAGACATATCCCATTATGCAATACCCCTCATGTTGCTGATACTCTTATGTGTGAATTTTGTACTTGGTTTGTGTGGGTGATCAGTTCACCATTTTGGTTGTGTGTGGATTCATAGTTTGGTTGGTTTGCTACACTTGATATTATATATGATGCTTGATGATACATTTCATGGTGATTATGTTATATGGTTATGTTAAAGTTTTTCTTTAATAATATATGTGGTGATGTTGTGATTCCATGTTGCTATGGTTTCTGATGTGTTTGCTAGTGAGTCTTGGTGAAAAGATGGAGTGGCATCACTTGCTCGCAAGTGCCCTGCTACCCCATGATTACCTTTCACTATGTGTTTGCAATAGATATTTACATGCTACTTGACGTTTGTTTCTATGCAGGATGCAGGTACTAGACACCGACTCCACCTGCTTGTCAAGTTTGAGCGTGTCCCATAAACCCAACAGGTATGATGTTGAAAAGGGAGTTGATAAGGAAGTGTCCCCGTCCCAAGTTCATCACCTTGTTGTGAGTCCAATGGTGTCTTTGTCTCAGCCTCGTCTTTGTTTAAGTTTGGGTTAGTGTTGATTATTTATTTTAGTATGTTAATGTTTGTTATTTAATTAATCTTTATTTTATGTGTGATTAATAAATGTATTTAATTGATATAGTTATTTGTAGATAATTATAGTTAAGTTAATTGATTAATGTTCTTGATTGAGTGAATAGTTTAAATAAAATAATAGATGTTATAATGAGAATTAGAATTTTATATTTGCATAAGGTAAGTGGTATTAATTCTTGATTTTTTAAAAAAAATTAATTAAATTGCTTATAATGCTTTATTTTTATTAAAAGAAAAATAATTAAAAATTAGTTAATTTTTATTAGAGGATTTATGAGAATGAATGGGGAATTTAATAGAATTCTTGTTTTAAAATATTCTCGGAGAGAATATTGGCATGCGGTGAATGACATGAAGCTTCTTCATGGAAAGAATCTGGTTGTAGAATAGTGTGTGTGGGTTTTTGGGGGTTTTCTGGTTTTAAAAATTGAGGAGGTTTACAACATATATTTGGGCTCATATTTTGCTTTTGGCTGGAGGTGAAGTTTCTGGGAAGAATTTAGAAGTTGAAATTATGGAGGCGAAGCTTTGCTCCAACCCTCGTTCCTTCAAGCTTTAGGAAAAATAGGTTCTTTTACTATTTTTTTAATTGCTTTCTTGTTTTGAAAAGATTGCCTGATATTGTCTGTGTAAGAGGAAATTGTCGTGAGTTAGTTGTAACCCTCTGTAGAAAAATTTATTAAAAGTTCCTCTGTAGAAAAAATGTGTTCTTGACTATTGAAGTTTTGCCGTTATTATATTGTTTCCTCTATAGAAATTTTACAGTAAAATCAGAGAACCTCATGAAATAAAATTATTGTTTAACAATAGGAAAACTACAAAAAAAGAAAAAATAGTAGAAAACCTTTGTAGGATACAAATGGAATCCTCTGAAAAAAAGTGAAATTGAAACCTCTGTAAGAATTCTTCTGAATATTTCCTGTAGGAAATATTCTGAGAAATTGGACTGCATTAGAATTCTCTGTCAAAATTTAGAAAATTGAAGTTCTTTAATATATTAGATAAAATGAAATTCTCTGTTAAAATAGTAATCTATTTTCTTGTAGAAAATTTGTGAAAATTTCCTTCAAGAAATTATTTTCAATTAATTTATATATATATATATATATATATATATATATATATATATTTGTGTGTATATATATATATATGGATATATAAATAATTAAAAATTGTTATAGGAATATAAAATTATGTTTAAAAAAAATTGCGATTTTAAAATGGGCAGACGAAATTCCGTACGGTGGAATTCGTGAAAATTCGTAGAGAAAAAAAAATTTAAAAAAAATAATTATTTTTATTAGGTAGTGGGGGGGCTACCCCCTCAGCCATCCCCCACATGGGAGGCGACAGTGAGGGCAACACCCAATGCTACCTTCACAGGCAGCGTCGACGCTGCCTACACAGCCACACCCCATTGGGGTTCAGTTGTGTTATACAACCCTACATAATGTTTATTGTGTTTTAGATTTCTTTTAAAATATATAATATATATTATATGTATATGGTATATAAGATATATATATTATTTATAATATATATTTTATATTATATATATATATAAATATATATATATATATATATATATATATATATATATTAGAAATGTTTAATATATGATTTGAAATTGTAATTTAATTTTATAAATATATATATATATACACTTGGTCGAAATTATGGAAAAATATTACGTAGGTTATTTATAATGACTTCATGTTGTTATTGGAAAAATTGGAAGAAAATACTTTACTAAATCCAATCAAGTGTTTTTAATTAATGAAATAAATTGAGTAAACTGATAGTTTAACTTCCATGATGGATTTCGTGTAATGAGTTATCTTAAATGTGATTATTAAGTTTAGTAAATTTGTATTCTTTAACAAAATCTTGATGTTGAATAAATATTTAATTCTTGACTTTCTTTGAGTTCTTTGTTGGTTTTCGTAGGTTGAGTTTTAAACCATGTGGAGGCCCTTAAATTAGTTGACCTTTCTATAGGTGTTAAGGTTTTTTTTTAACTTCCAGAGGTATGGGAAAATGGGGGTTTATTATGTGACCTTTCTATTTGATACTTGTCTCGATTTTCACTACAATTGTGATTTTTAGTTTACACTTGGGTTGTACCCGTCTTTATGGGAGTTGATTAATATGATTTTTGGCGAGATGGTTTTTCCTCACGGTTGTTCTACTTTGTGTTTTAGAGTACTTGTGGGTACAACTCCTTGGAATTTTTTGTTATGTTTTGGGTATCTAGGGTGAGTGGCTCTAGGTGGGCGCCGATGCACAAAGGGGTTGTCAAGATAACCCATGATAGAGTTTGAGTAATAAGTGATAACCTAATAAATAAATTAGGGGGTGGGTAGTTAAACATTAACAAGATAATTGTGGATACCTCATCCATATGTTAGTGCTTTCGTAGACTAAAGGTGGGATGAGAAGGCCGTGGTTGGCAAGATCATTGCCTCATCTCCACGAGAGGTTGACGGTTTCGTACAAGTCACCCTATGGGTCTGGTGCCTAGAGAGGATGTCAAGATAACCATAGATGGGGGCGCCGCCTAGAGAAAGGCAGTCAGGATAACCCATGTAGGATTGTGTGATGAAAATCTCCATTAGCTTTCCCTTGTGTTGATTTTGTTGCTAACCTTTGGGAGTGGTCTTTTGATGTTGTGTGACTCTTATGTGTGTTTTAGCTTTCTGTGCTTGGAGATTTGTCTTATGTATTTGTTTGGATGTTCTTGGTCAGAGACCCTTTCTTATCTACTCTTAGCATGAGGGTGGTCAGGTGGAACGTGCTACGCACCCTATTGGGTTCCCTATTTTGCAGATGTATCTTTCAGTGCAGAGTTTTGTTGACACAACTTGATCTAGAGTTTATATGTTTCCAGATGTATACTTGTACTTCTGTCATACTTTGTATATAGATATGTTATTCTCCCATGTATTGGGTAGACTTATGATGTAATCTTGAGTAATTTCTCAATGAGATGTACTTGTAGATTGATGTAATGTATAACCACATTATGTAATTCATGCTTTATCCATAATTGTAAATATCCTTGATGTTGTGTTATGTTCATGAAAATAAGCTCTTTATATTTCCAAAAACAATTTGTTATAAATACATGTATGATTTCTTAATGAATCATTCCCGTCTTATTGCTTATCTTTAATAAATGTTTATATGATGACATGTGAATGGACGAGTTACGTTAGTAGAGTTGGTAAATTACTTTTATCAATTTTGTTATTGGATAGATTAGGTAATGTCACCTCGTGTACCCCAAGGGACTTAGGTGTTTAACTAGTAATCATTAACTATGTTAGTTGCATTAGTAAACTTAGTGTTTATACTTTATGTTTTCAAAAAAAAAAATTGTTGTGTTTTTTTTTTTTTTAGATGTCCTTTGGGGTTTGCGCGACAAGGCGTTACACATTACATTTCCAACAACAAACCCTTTAAATTTTTAGAATATAAAGCCCTTTACATGACATTTGATGCTCATTACAAAACAACATTATGCTCATAACTACCAGAAAACCTTGATTACATATTCAACCTATAGATTCTAAACAGAGCATAAACCAAAAAATTGATTAGAAGGAAGTTGATTTGTTCCCTGCTCTTCGAGGGCCATTAACCGAACTTTCATCATATACTTGTTTCTAATTATAATCATAATCCTATGAAGGAACTATTGCATTGATATCAGGAACATAATGATAACAATATTTCCCCTTGGCAGCTTGTGAAAGGATTGATAATTGCAAATCATGCACACATGTATGATTCCTCAAGAAGGAAATTGCATAGAAATCTCTCTTAATTTGATAAATGTCCTCCATAGTGAAAGCAAAATGGTATTTATTAAGAGATTGGTAGAGGTAAGATGAGGTATCATGTATTGTTGATAGAAGCATACCTTGGAAAACTTCTACATACTGCTTTTTGTAATGGATTAGATGCCTGGGGAATAAACCTCCAACCAAACCATCACCTTTGGTGAAGTCGTACTATTGAACACTTCGAAGTAATGCATCATTTTCCAAGTAAATTCAAAAAAAAAACATTCTAGCTATAATTTTTAAAACATTATAGTTTTGAACCAAATCTAGTGTGTTTGATAATAAAATAGACAGTAAACTTGTTAGAAATATGATCCTTTGAAGTTTTGTGTGCAATACGTCCTCACCAATGATGATTTTAATGCAATTGAAAATATACTTATAGTTTATTTTGAAAACTCCTTCATTGCAAGTTGATAATTTGTTGATTTATCAAATATTTTGTAGTAGTTACCTTCAAGAATAATTTTATAACATTTTTCTATAAGCTACCGTATATTTAAAGTATTATGCTATAATTTTGGCACATGCAAAGTATAAAAAATATAATATTTTCTGCTTTCTTAACTTTCTAGAAAGGGTACATTTTTCATTACATCAACCTTTCCATCATCAAATTTCACTTGAATTCTTACATATGCACCTAACATGACAAAGAGATTAGATTTAGCTATCATATATGGTTTGAGTAACCATTGTCTAATAACCAAAAATATTTATGATATTATTTTTCCATGTTATATGTGAAGAATGTGAGATTTTATATTCCTTAAAAGACTCTTTAGTATAGTTGTCTTTTAACTTATTCAAGATACATTTATTATTTATACAATTAGACTCACACTTCCTATAACATAAGAATACCTACACTGATGATTTTATAGTCCACACAATGTATTCCTCTCCCTCTATAATTTTTCTATCTTTTTCCTCCTCCTCTACCACAACCTCTACTAGTAGAAGGATTCCCTTTAAATTTATTTGTATGAGGAAAAAAATTATATTTTTATTCTATTCTTAGTATAGAATAAAAATCTTGCACTAGACTCTTAATATAATGTTACATATGCTTTGTAAGACCCCACCCCTTGTGGCCTTGTTGATCTTATTAGTAATCAATGGTTTATGTTCTATATTTTATTTTCTTTAATATACATTATTGATTATTGTTCCTATACATCAAGTTGTTTATATTTTTTATTGTTAAATAACTAGTGGTTGTTGTGATTTTGTGTGATAGCTAGATGAGGTCTAGAGGTTTTGTTATTAGTAATATCATTATGTATATTAATGTATTTCATCATTTTAGGTGATTTATATTATGAGTGTGAGTAAGTGAATATAAAGGTAATGATTGATATTCAATATTTGGATGTAGTAGTATTCTTATAGGTAAAATAGATTAGTGATAAGTGGTAATATTTTGATATTAAATAACATGATTAATTATTGCTTGACTCTAAAAGATATTATGCAAGTAGGTAGAGTTAAATTATATGTATATATAACCCCTTAGTTGATTATCATTAGAATAACATTTTTTATATTCTATCTATTTCAAATATTATTATGAGAAATACTGACACCTCCTTCTGGTTGATTAAACAGGTTAAAATTGGCCAATATTGATGAAGGGGTCACATAGCTATTTCCCTTATATCATTCTTGGAAAATTCTAGTATTGGCAAGGATATGTATTCAACCTTGTTCTGTAAGGGTCAAGTGCATGTGGGAGATGTTTCTTATTAGACCCTTGAGTCACCTCTTTAAATGTCATTATTTATTTTAGGTTTTATAATGTCTTAATGTGGTTTTAATTGTTTAAAAGGTGCTCTAGGTGGTAGGTCTATAGATTAGGGGTCTTTTTATTCTATAAAATCACTTAAATTAAGTTTAAAACCCACTCTAATTTCCCACTTATGAAAAGAAGCGAAAATGAGAGTTGGTTGGGTGGTTGGGAAGTTTTGGGGAGTTAGTTGCCCTTTTACCCTTCTATATATTCCTTCTTTTTGAAAGGAGAAGGGGATCTCTTCTTTTGGATTGACTCCTCTATTTAGGGGCCTTAGCTTCTCTCTTTTGCTTGGTTTCTCTCTTTTTTCTTTGGTTATGCTTTGCTCTTGGGATGCTTTCTCCTTATGGGAAGGAGAATTCTTGGTGGAAATAAAGGAGAAGATGGGAGAGGAAGGATGGAAGAATAGGGCTTGGAGAAGGAGAGGCTATCACCTTGTGGATTTTCACTTAGTTGGTAAGGTCTTTCCCTTTGTAGATATTTGGTTATGATGCATGAAATATTGTTTATGTTTTGGATTGTATGCACAACTTTTGCAAGATCCTTTTGAGGTATTTTTTGAAATTATATGTTTAGTCTTGTTGGATTTTCATCTTGTTTTCATATCTCTTTATGTGAATAAATGTTTAAGGGGTAGGTTGATGTATTATAGTATGTTTGTTGGAATTGTGTATAGTGTGTTGTGAATTTGTTTAAGGAACCCTTTTAAATAGTGGTGGTGTGTGTAAGGGGAAGCTTTGTGACCCTTAGAGATCAAGAGTGGATTGATTTTCAATCCTATGGTTGGGAGGAGAGCTTGTGGCCATATCATCTTTTTTTTGTCTTTTTATTTCAGGTGCATACATATATTGAGGTTGGAATCAATGGAAAGCCTATAAAAGTTAGTATTTCAAAAATAGGGATGAGTCTTGTGAATTGGGAAAAAGTTTCAAGTTCCAAGAGTAGAATTTTGGGAAAAAGTAATTGTTGGGAATATGGTATTTGGTCCAATTTGTACATGTATTTATACTTTCAACTGGATGTACAAACCCCAGAAAGACATTAGGTATGTTTCAATCCTTGGATATAAAGAACTAATATTGGGTGAACATATACTTTATAAGTGTAATCAATGAATCCATTCATGTAAATCTTTAGAAAAAAAAGGAGATGTTATCTTGGGTTTTAAATGGCCTAACTTAATTGAGAAATATTTAAAATGGATTGAATCCTTTGAGTTTTAAATGAACTATTCATTTCATAGTCTCTAAAAAATTTAAATCCAAGTAAAAATAATAATAATAATTAAATTTATGCTCCTTACTTTCTTATTGGATTACTTTGTAAAATGATTGTTTAGATCTTAGGTATATGCTCATCTATTGAATTAGACTTTTTTTTTATAAAAACACTTAAAAATAAATGTAAATATCGATACATGTATATATCCTATCTCTCTAAATGTATTAATCTGAAACAATAAAATTATTATAAAATCTTATCTTTCTATTAATATTGATATTATGAATATTTTTTTTCATATATCAAAAATATCCTAACAAAAAGAGATTGATTTTCTTTCAAAAAGAGAATAAGGATAAGAATATAAAATGGGGTGCATCAATCAACTCAAACTCAAGCCCCTATGGTAGTTGGTGTATGTATTGTGGTCATCAAAAAAGTAACCCTTCTACTTTTTCCTAACTCGTTTGGACCCTCCTTGTGATTTTGGCTTAATATTGCCTTGATTTAATGTTGTAGTGTGGATAACACATGCACATTAGGTCTTGGGCCCTTGTGAACTAAAAGAATTCAAATGGTACCTTACCTAAGTGTTGTAATGTGTTGTAACATACTTTCACACTTTTCTAGGGTCTTGTTAATGTATTTTACCTAAATAACATATTTTCACCATTTACCAAGCCTTGCTTCAAAGTGTTGTAAAATGTTGTAACACACTTTCACACTTTCCTAGGTTTTTCTTTAATAATTGGGCTTTCTTATGCTTTAATTGGCCCCATTTTATATCCACGGGCCTTATTTTTTAGAATAATCTTGAAAAATATCATTTAAAGCATCAAAATCCCAAAACCCACCTCAAATTCCTAAGGTGGGACTCATTCACCATTATGGGTGAATGAGTCCCCTTAGGTGGGACCCATTCACCTAGGGTGGCGAATGAGTCCCCTTTAACTAAAAATTCAAATTTAATTCAAAAATTTGGTGGGTTTTTATTCTCCAAGATCTAAGGTCGGCCTATAGTGTTGTAATTTTGGGAATTATTTCATAAGTGAGTATAAATACAAACTCCTTTCTCTCATTTCATCCTACCTAATCAAGCATTCAAGCATTCATGCATATAGTTCACAAGAGCATTTGAGCATTCATAAGAGAATTCAAGGCATTTCAAGGGAAAATTATCAATCATTCAAGAGCTTCTTCAAGTGTCATTCATCATGTCAAAGATTGTTTGCATCATACTTTTTTAGAGCTAACAATTGTGGTGTAGGATTGTGTGATTCAAGCAAGCATTGCATTCAAGATCTATCAACATCAAGCAAGATTCCAAGTCCTCATCCATTGGAGCCACTACTTACATGTTTACAACACCTTATTGCTATCAATCATTCAAGAGCTTCTTCAAGTGTCATTCATCATGTCAAAGATTGTTTGCATCATATTTTTTTAGAGCTAACAATTGTGGTGTAGGATTGTGTGATTCAAGCAAGCATTGCATTCAAGATCTATCAACATCAAGCAAGATTCCAAGTCCTCATCCATTGGAGCCACTACTTACATGTTTACAAAACCTTATTGCTAGGGTTTGGTCAATGAAAACATCATTATTTGTTCATTCATCATTCTCCTTTCATGTTTGCTTTCATTTCAAGGTTTAATTACCAACAAGGGGTTTGACCAAGGCAAACCCCTATCCACTAACCCCACAACATTTTCCCCTTTCTTTGCATGTGATTTGTAGGTATAGGTTGCAAATTCATCAAGGAGAAAGATTGGAAAAGTGGTCATCAAGTTGTCAAAGCGATTAAAAGTTATCAAAGTTGCAAACAAGCCTTGGAGAAGGACTACAGCCTAAATTTTGTAGTTTTAGACCCAGATGTGTATTAGGAACAATAGAGTAGAATGAGAGCTATAGAATCCAGTTCTGAATTTATAGAAATATAGAAGTGGACTAATTCACAACTATTGGTTAATGAGTCCCACTGCTTAGGCCTAAACAAGATTTTTTCAGATCTGAGTACCCTTTTGGCTGAAACCTGTTCTGACACAGTTTTCCTGAAACTGGACTGATTCACCCAGCTTGGCGTATGAGTCCCATTCAGCATAAACAATGGATTTTTAAATATTCCAGAGCTCCATTCCATCTCCAAAAAGTTTCCAAGTGCACATTTCCAGTTTCATAATTTTATGTTACATTCTACTTGCATTTTTAGGTCTTTTTGCATATCACACAGTGTTTTCAAACATTTTGTTTTTTCTAAGTTTACACTTATTGGTGAACCCATTTCTTGTCTCAATCATCTCCAAGGATACCTTATAGTTAGATCTCTCACATCCTTCATTGGGTTGAGATCTCTAAGGTGTTTTTGTATGTGATTTGGAGTGCATTTACATCCTAGATTTAGCCTACATTAACATTGCATTGCATTTTACATTAGTTAATTTGCATTCTAGGGTTTCAAAATTTACATTAGTGAAAAGCTCATTTAGCTTGTATTATTGCATTTAATTTCATTAAAAATCAGTAAAATTCTACATTTGCATCTCATATTAGCATCAAAAAACATAAAAAAGCATAAAATTCATTTCAAAATTTTTGAAAATTTTCAAAACAATTAGTACCAGGACTCATTTTCCACCCTAGGTGAATAAGTCCCATTGCACATTTTGCATTGCATTTTCTGGCATTTAATCTTTATTTTTTGAGTTCCTATTTGCTATTGTTATCTCTTTGTTTCAATTTGCGGATTTTCTATTTCATTCAATTCATTGCATCTAGTTTAATTTCATTCATCTTGTGCATTGCTTAAAATTAAAAATTGCATTTACAACATTATTGCATAATTTAGACTCTGAAACTTACATCATGGATATGTGTTTTAACAAGCTTTGGATGTCAGTAAAATCCTTAGTAGATATGTCAAGTTGTGCCTTTGGAAATGACCCTAATGACATTGAACTTACTCATGATCATTCAACTCCTAATGAATGTCCTCCTCATGATGTTGACATCATTGGAGAAGATGATGACATCATGAATAAGTTCCTAAATGATTGTCTTGACAACCTTGAAGCTAATGCATTCTTTTACCCATCCATGAACCAACCAAATCTTCCTACCATACCACCTCTTGAGATGTTTGGTTACTTACAACCTGAAACAAAAGTTGAACCTAGTTCCTCTAGGCAAAAAAAAACTCAACCATTTTATGATAATAAAGTAATAAACACTCCCATCAACCTTGAAGAAACATATGGCAAAGGATTCACAATCTTGAGAAAACAAGGATGTGATACACCAAGTGAACATGAAATTCATCAACTCTTAGAAAAAAAACCAACAGATGAAAACACAAAGGGGTTAGGATATTAAGATCCCTCTCATAATAGCAAGCCTCCTAGAGAATATCTAAGACTTCAAGATGATGGTACGGTGATATTTTGAATCCCCTCCCAATTTGAATTTCCTTCTTCCTAAAGAAAAACAAATTACTCATAATAATGACATGGATGAGAGGATCATTTTAGGTCCTCCTCCTTCAATTAGAGAGAAGGGTGAATCTAGCAAACACAAGAGGCCTTACAAGTTAGAAAAACTGAAGTCTCCTCGCCCACCACCTGAAAGTGAAAGAAAATCACAAATTCTTCTTAACCAAGGATTAATTTAGTCCTAATTTAGGCTTTCGGACCGAAACTAAAATCTGAAATTGTTGAATTAGGATCTATAGAAAAAAGTCTAAAAAATAGGTATAAGTTAGAACCATACACCACAAGTGGTGATTTAGTCCTAATATCAGGGTTCTTCCAAAAATTTGGTATCCTCTAGTGCTCTGCTGTAACTTCCCTCCTATCAAATCTCTGGTTTTGAAACACTGAATTATGCACTATAAGTGGCTTTCTATGATCTTGCAAGTAAGGTGACAACTTTGACAATTTTTCTCCAATCTTTTTCTTCAATGGATCTTCAACCTAAACCACCTAGATCTGCAATCACACATCAAAGAGAGGGAAAAAAAAAATTTCTTAGTGGATAGGGGTTTTCCTTGGTCAAACTCCATTTTGGTAATCAAACCCTAAAATGAAATCAAATAGAATGAAGGAATGATGAATGGACAAATAAGAAATGTTGTAACTCACCAAACCCTTGAACAAAAGGTTGAAATCTTGTATGTAATGGATAGCATGAATATGGATCTTGAATCTTGCTTGAATTATATATATCTTGACTTGAATTCTTGCTTGAAGCATAAAACCCTATATCACAAATGTTAGCTCAAAAATAAACATGATGCATGATGACTTTAACATGATGCTTGCTACTTGAATAATGCTCCAAAATACTTGATAATCAACTCTTGAATGCTCTTGAATGCTCTTGTAAGTGTTGTTATGAAAACTTGATGACTTGTAAGCTTGCTAGGTGAAAAATGAGTGAAATAACCTTGTATTTATACATGTTTATGCCAAATTTCCCAAAATTACAACACTACAAGATGACATCATATCTACGAGAATAAATTCCAAACAATAATTTGAATTTAAATTATGTCCAAGCTAAGTGAGACTCATACGCTAGTTGTGGCATATGAGTCCTAATAGCCTAGGCTTGGGACACATTTTTCAAGAAATGCTTACTTTAATGTTAAATTCATATTTAGGCCCCAAAACCTAGGTGGGACCCATATGTTGAAGGTGACTTATGAGTCCCATATCATTAAATCTGGTCCATACAATCCAAAATAATTGAATTATGATTGGTTAATTGATACATGTCGGGATCATCCTCAGAAAGATGCATTAATTAAGGCTTGTGGATGCAAAATAGGGCCAATTAAGGTATAAAAGAACCCAATTTATTTGGGAGGGCCCAAACAAGTGTGAAAATGTAGAGGGATTCATTTTTCTACACTACACATGCCTAAACATTTTAAGGGTTAATCAAATGCATGTGGATCTAATTACTTTTGAGGGTTTTATGTTTTAATTGGATACAACTAATTCACCCCCCTCTCAGTTGTCTTATTCTTTTAACATTGTTATCTAGAGCAATAGATTAAAAATATAAGAAAGGAAAGAGACAAGAAAAACACTAATAAAGTCCGTTAGTTCAACTTCATTTTAGGTATACATAAAATCAATCTTGCATAGATAGAAATTCATGGGGTAAGTGCAAGAAGTTGGGTCCACAAAGAGGGGAAGTTTCAACAAAAAAAGTCAAAAGGAATAGGTACCCATTTTTAAAAAATGGATACCTTTTTAGGAATGGGATCTTGACTCTTAGATTGGGATCTCATTCCTAAACAAGTACCCTTTCTAAAAATAGAATGGGTACCCATTATAAAAATAGGATGGGTACCGATGTTAAAGCAAGGACCCATTCTATTTTAAAGAGAGCATCCATTATAAACAAAATTGAAATCCCAAGCCACTTTTTTCTTGGGTTTTAGGCTCAAGAAAGGTTTGGTAACCCAATCGTTAGCCTTTGACCTACAACTAAAAACTGAGGCAATGTCAAGAGAGCAATATAGCTGATGGGTTTTGTTTCAAAATTAATTTATGAAATTAAAACCTATTATAGATCACGATGCCTAGTTTTTAAATATGTAATTTTTTTATGATCAGATTACATTTTTTATTTTTTAATTAATTTCTAAGCACATTGGTCCATAAACTTGAAATATCACTCTTTTTTTGTTTTTTAATAACTTTTAATCTATTAATTTTTATTTTTTTAAATATATGACATCAATATTCACACAGTTCTCTACACAATGAAATAATATTCAAAAAATTGTTAGTTTAGGTCAAATTATGGTGTCCTTACATGTTGGTTTTCAAAAAAGTAATTAGGGCCAATAAAAAATTATTTAGAAAAAAATTATAAAAAAATATCCTCATCAATCTTCACTTTGTTACACATATTTCCCCAAAAGGAGTTAGAAAAATACTTTATTTACATCAAATTATGTTGTTTGTACATGTGCATGGTATGGTAAAAAAAGTGGCTGTAAAAAAGTGGTTTTATACATGTCTATAAAAAATTAATTTGTATAATCTAGGTATTAGAATAAATTACATATTTAGAAACTAGACTCAAAATACTAAATTTCATATATTGACTTTTTTTTCAATGTGTAAGTGCTTCAAATTTTTAGTCCAACTATGACAAGTTCTAAAAATTAGGGAAAAAAATCATCTTTTTGAGCTTTTTGTGGACCCAAATTCTTGCATCAACCCATGGATTGACAACATAAAACCATATATTTCTTTCTCAAACCTTCAAAATCACCTCTTCTCATAATAGTAGATCAATATTTACTTCCTTACTATTGCACACTAAATATGGATGCTTCATCATGATTAAATCTTACATTCTATCTTTGTCTATCTCTGGGTGAGCTTCTCATCTTTCTAATCACTAGCTTTGATACCATATGAAGGGGTGAAAAACATGATATTGTATTCACTAAGAAACATGCAATTTATATAGGAGTTATAGGTGTGTGGTTGTAGTTGGTTTAACTGTCTTTAGTTAAACCATATAATCAAACCCACCATTAACAATTTAATAACATGCCAACAAGAAAATTAGATACCCATAACATTAGTGGTATGACTATGAATCATCTATGGTTGCTTTCAGGACATGAATTTTACTAAAATTCAAAGTAAGATTAAATTCCTTATTCTATATCATTGAAGCCTTCATTGCAATTTTTTTTTTTTTGGTAAAAGTGGCAAGCTACTATAATTATATTTATATTAAATAATAGTTATTACAAAAACTTGGTTCAGGTGAGCATATTGGCAGGAAATAACCAGGAAGAAAACCTCTAGTTATAGCTCAAGAAAGTACATAAATTCCTATCAAGGTCCTATGACTGGCTCAACCCTAGTATAGATCTCTTTACATTTTTAGATGACAAACCCACTTTACAATGTGAAAAGATAGACCCCATTACATTTCCAAAATACCAACCCTTCCTAGTTACATTGAATAAATCCCTTTACATGAAAGACATATCCCATTATGCAATACCCCTCATGTTGCTGATACTCTTATGTGTGAATTTTGTACTTGGTTTGTGTGGGTGATCAGTTCACCATTTTGGTTGTGTGTGGATTCATAGTTTGGTTGGTTTGCTACACTTGATATTATATATGATGCTTGATGATACATTTCATGGTGATTATGTTATATGGTTATGTTAAAGTTTTTCTTTAATAATATATGTGGTGATGTTGTGATTCCATGTTGCTATGGTTTCTGATGTGTTTGCTAGTGAGTCTTGGTGAAAAGATGGAGTGGCATCACTTGCTCGCAAGTGCCCTGCTACCCCATGATTACCTTTCACTATGTGTTTGCAATAGATATTTACATGCTACTTGACGTTTGTTTCTATGCAGGATGCAGGTACTAGACACCGACTCCACCTGCTTGTCAAGTTTGAGCGTGTCCCATAAACCCAACAGGTATGATGTTGAAAAGGGAGTTGATAAGGAAGTGTCCCCGTCCCAAGTTCATCACCTTGTTGTGAGTCCAATGGTGTCTTTGTCTCAGCCTCGTCTTTGTTTAAGTTTGGGTTAGTGTTGATTATTTATTTTAGTATGTTAATGTTTGTTATTTAATTAATCTTTATTTTATGTGTGATTAATAAATGTATTTAATTGATATAGTTATTTGTAGATAATTATAGTTAAGTTAATTGATTAATGTTCTTGATTGAGTGAATAGTTTAAATAAAATAATAGATGTTATAATGAGAATTAGAATTTTATATTTGCATAAGGTAAGTGGTATTAATTCTTGATTTTTTAAAAAAAATTAATTAAATTGCTTATAATGCTTTATTTTTATTAAAAGAAAAATAATTAAAAATTAGTTAATTTTTATTAGAGGATTTATGAGAATGAATGGGGAATTTAATAGAATTCTTGTTTTAAAATATTCTCGGAGAGAATATTGGCATGCGGTGAATGACATGAAGCTTCTTCATGGAAAGAATCTGGTTGTAGAATAGTGTGTGTGGGTTTTTGGGGGTTTTCTGGTTTTAAAAATTGAGGAGGTTTACAACATATATTTGGGCTCATATTTTGCTTTTGGCTGGAGGTGAAGTTTCTGGGAAGAATTTAGAAGTTGAAATTATGGAGGCGAAGCTTTGCTCCAACCCTCGTTCCTTCAAGCTTTAGGAAAAATAGGTTCTTTTACTATTTTTTTAATTGCTTTCTTGTTTTGAAAAGATTGCCTGATATTGTCTGTGTAAGAGGAAATTGTCGTGAGTTAGTTGTAACCCTCTGTAGAAAAATTTATTAAAAGTTCCTCTGTAGAAAAAATGTGTTCTTGACTATTGAAGTTTTGCCGTTATTATATTGTTTCCTCTATAGAAATTTTACAGTAAAATCAGAGAACCTCATGAAATAAAATTATTGTTTAACAATAGGAAAACTACAAAAAAAGAAAAAATAGTAGAAAACCTTTGTAGGATACAAATGGAATCCTCTGAAAAAAAGTGAAATTGAAACCTCTGTAAGAATTCTTCTGAATATTTCCTGTAGGAAATATTCTGAGAAATTGGACTGCATTAGAATTCTCTGTCAAAATTTAGAAAATTGAAGTTCTTTAATATATTAGATAAAATGAAATTCTCTGTTAAAATAGTAATCTATTTTCTTGTAGAAAATTTGTGAAAATTTCCTTCAAGAAATTATTTTCAATTAATTTATATATATATATATATATATATATATATATATATATATTTGTGTGTATATATATATATATGGATATATAAATAATTAAAAATTGTTATAGGAATATAAAATTATGTTTAAAAAAAATTGCGATTTTAAAATGGGCAGACGAAATTCCGTACGGTGGAATTCGTGAAAATTCGTAGAGAAAAAAAAATTTAAAAAAAATAATTATTTTTATTAGGTAGTGGGGGGGCTACCCCCTCAGCCATCCCCCACATGGGAGGCGACAGTGAGGGCAACACCCAATGCTACCTTCACAGGCAGCGTCGACGCTGCCTACACAGCCACACCCCATTGGGGTTCAGTTGTGTTATACAACCCTACATAATGTTTATTGTGTTTTAGATTTCTTTTAAAATATATAATATATATTATATGTATATGGTATATAAGATATATATATTATTTATAATATATATTTTATATTATATATATATATAAATATATATATATATATATATATATATATATATATATTAGAAATGTTTAATATATGATTTGAAATTGTAATTTAATTTTATAAATATATATATATATACACTTGGTCGAAATTATGGAAAAATATTACGTAGGTTATTTATAATGACTTCATGTTGTTATTGGAAAAATTGGAAGAAAATACTTTACTAAATCCAATCAAGTGTTTTTAATTAATGAAATAAATTGAGTAAACTGATAGTTTAACTTCCATGATGGATTTCGTGTAATGAGTTATCTTAAATGTGATTATTAAGTTTAGTAAATTTGTATTCTTTAACAAAATCTTGATGTTGAATAAATATTTAATTCTTGACTTTCTTTGAGTTCTTTGTTGGTTTTCGTAGGTTGAGTTTTAAACCATGTGGAGGCCCTTAAATTAGTTGACCTTTCTATAGGTGTTAAGGTTTTTTTTTAACTTCCAGAGGTATGGGAAAATGGGGGTTTATTATGTGACCTTTCTATTTGATACTTGTCTCGATTTTCACTACAATTGTGATTTTTAGTTTACACTTGGGTTGTACCCGTCTTTATGGGAGTTGATTAATATGATTTTTGGCGAGATGGTTTTTCCTCACGGTTGTTCTACTTTGTGTTTTAGAGTACTTGTGGGTACAACTCCTTGGAATTTTTTGTTATGTTTTGGGTATCTAGGGTGAGTGGCTCTAGGTGGGCGCCGATGCACAAAGGGGTTGTCAAGATAACCCATGATAGAGTTTGAGTAATAAGTGATAACCTAATAAATAAATTAGGGGGTGGGTAGTTAAACATTAACAAGATAATTGTGGATACCTCATCCATATGTTAGTGCTTTCGTAGACTAAAGGTGGGATGAGAAGGCCGTGGTTGGCAAGATCATTGCCTCATCTCCACGAGAGGTTGACGGTTTCGTACAAGTCACCCTATGGGTCTGGTGCCTAGAGAGGATGTCAAGATAACCATAGATGGGGGCGCCGCCTAGAGAAAGGCAGTCAGGATAACCCATGTAGGATTGTGTGATGAAAATCTCCATTAGCTTTCCCTTGTGTTGATTTTGTTGCTAACCTTTGGGAGTGGTCTTTTGATGTTGTGTGACTCTTATGTGTGTTTTAGCTTTCTGTGCTTGGAGATTTGTCTTATGTATTTGTTTGGATGTTCTTGGTCAGAGACCCTTTCTTATCTACTCTTAGCATGAGGGTGGTCAGGTGGAACGTGCTACGCACCCTATTGGGTTCCCTATTTTGCAGATGTATCTTTCAGTGCAGAGTTTTGTTGACACAACTTGATCTAGAGTTTATATGTTTCCAGATGTATACTTGTACTTCTGTCATACTTTGTATATAGATATGTTATTCTCCCATGTATTGGGTAGACTTATGATGTAATCTTGAGTAATTTCTCAATGAGATGTACTTGTAGATTGATGTAATGTATAACCACATTATGTAATTCATGCTTTATCCATAATTGTAAATATCCTTGATGTTGTGTTATGTTCATGAAAATAAGCTCTTTATATTTCCAAAAACAATTTGTTATAAATACATGTATGATTTCTTAATGAATCATTCCCGTCTTATTGCTTATCTTTAATAAATGTTTATATGATGACATGTGAATGGACGAGTTACGTTAGTAGAGTTGGTAAATTACTTTTATCAATTTTGTTATTGGATAGATTAGGTAATGTCACCTCGTGTACCCCAAGGGACTTAGGTGTTTAACTAGTAATCATTAACTATGTTAGTTGCATTAGTAAACTTAGTGTTTATACTTTATGTTTTCAAAAAAAAAAATTGTTGTGTTTTTTTTTTTTTTAGATGTCCTTTGGGGTTTGCGCGACAAGGCGTTACACATTACATTTCCAACAACAAACCCTTTAAATTTTTAGAATATAAAGCCCTTTACATGACATTTGATGCTCATTACAAAACAACATTATGCTCATAACTACCAGAAAACCTTGATTACATATTCAACCTATAGATTCTAAACAGAGCATAAACCAAAAAATTGATTAGAAGGAAGTTGATTTGTTCCCTGCTCTTCGAGGGCCATTAACCGAACTTTCATCATATACTTGTTTCTAATTATAATCATAATCCTATGAAGGAACTATTGCATTGATATCAGGAACATAATGATAACAATATTTCCCCTTGGCAGCTTGTGAAAGGATTGATAATTGCAAATCATGCACACATGTATGATTCCTCAAGAAGGAAATTGCATAGAAATCTCTCTTAATTTGATAAATGTCCTCCATAGTGAAAGCAAAATGGTATTTATTAAGAGATTGGTAGAGGTAAGATGAGGTATCATGTATTGTTGATAGAAGCATACCTTGGAAAACTTCTACATACTGCTTTTTGTAATGGATTAGATGCCTGGGGAATAAACCTCCAACCAAACCATCACCTTTGGTGAAGTCGTACTATTGAACACTTCGAAGTAATGCATCATTTTCCAAGTAAATTCAAAAAAAAAACATTCTAGCTATAATTTTTAAAACATTATAGTTTTGAACCAAATCTAGTGTGTTTGATAATAAAATAGACAGTAAACTTGTTAGAAATATGATCCTTTGAAGTTTTGTGTGCAATACGTCCTCACCAATGATGATTTTAATGCAATTGAAAATATACTTATAGTTTATTTTGAAAACTCCTTCATTGCAAGTTGATAATTTGTTGATTTATCAAATATTTTGTAGTAGTTACCTTCAAGAATAATTTTATAACATTTTTCTATAAGCTACCGTATATTTAAAGTATTATGCTATAATTTTGGCACATGCAAAGTATAAAAAATATAATATTTTCTGCTTTCTTAACTTTCTAGAAAGGGTACATTTTTCATTACATCAACCTTTCCATCATCAAATTTCACTTGAATTCTTACATATGCACCTAACATGACAAAGAGATTAGATTTAGCTATCATATATGGTTTGAGTAACCATTGTCTAATAACCAAAAATATTTATGATATTATTTTTCCATGTTATATGTGAAGAATGTGAGATTTTATATTCCTTAAAAGACTCTTTAGTATAGTTGTCTTTTAACTTATTCAAGATACATTTATTATTTATACAATTAGACTCACACTTCCTATAACATAAGAATACCTACACTGATGATTTTATAGTCCACACAATGTATTCCTCTCCCTCTATAATTTTTCTATCTTTTTCCTCCTCCTCTACCACAACCTCTACTAGTAGAAGGATTCCCTTTAAATTTATTTGTATGAGGAAAAAAATTATATTTTTATTCTATTCTTAGTATAGAATAAAAATCTTGCACTAGACTCTTAATATAATGTTACATATGCTTTGTAAGACCCCACCCCTTGTGGCCTTGTTGATCTTATTAGTAATCAATGGTTTATGTTCTATATTTTATTTTCTTTAATATACATTATTGATTATTGTTCCTATACATCAAGTTGTTTATATTTTTTATTGTTAAATAACTAGTGGTTGTTGTGATTTTGTGTGATAGCTAGATGAGGTCTAGAGGTTTTGTTATTAGTAATATCATTATGTATATTAATGTATTTCATCATTTTAGGTGATTTATATTATGAGTGTGAGTAAGTGAATATAAAGGTAATGATTGATATTCAATATTTGGATGTAGTAGTATTCTTATAGGTAAAATAGATTAGTGATAAGTGGTAATATTTTGATATTAAATAACATGATTAATTATTGCTTGACTCTAAAAGATATTATGCAAGTAGGTAGAGTTAAATTATATGTATATATAACCCCTTAGTTGATTATCATTAGAATAACATTTTTTATATTCTATCTATTTCAAATATTATTATGAGAAATACTGACACCTCCTTCTGGTTGATTAAACAGGTTAAAATTGGCCAATATTGATGAAGGGGTCACATAGCTATTTCCCTTATATCATTCTTGGAAAATTCTAGTATTGGCAAGGATATGTATTCAACCTTGTTCTGTAAGGGTCAAGTGCATGTGGGAGATGTTTCTTATTAGACCCTTGAGTCACCTCTTTAAATGTCATTATTTATTTTAGGTTTTATAATGTCTTAATGTGGTTTTAATTGTTTAAAAGGTGCTCTAGGTGGTAGGTCTATAGATTAGGGGTCTTTTTATTCTATAAAATCACTTAAATTAAGTTTAAAACCCACTCTAATTTCCCACTTATGAAAAGAAGCGAAAATGAGAGTTGGTTGGGTGGTTGGGAAGTTTTGGGGAGTTAGTTGCCCTTTTACCCTTCTATATATTCCTTCTTTTTGAAAGGAGAAGGGGATCTCTTCTTTTGGATTGACTCCTCTATTTAGGGGCCTTAGCTTCTCTCTTTTGCTTGGTTTCTCTCTTTTTTCTTTGGTTATGCTTTGCTCTTGGGATGCTTTCTCCTTATGGGAAGGAGAATTCTTGGTGGAAATAAAGGAGAAGATGGGAGAGGAAGGATGGAAGAATAGGGCTTGGAGAAGGAGAGGCTATCACCTTGTGGATTTTCACTTAGTTGGTAAGGTCTTTCCCTTTGTAGATATTTGGTTATGATGCATGAAATATTGTTTATGTTTTGGATTGTATGCACAACTTTTGCAAGATCCTTTTGAGGTATTTTTTGAAATTATATGTTTAGTCTTGTTGGATTTTCATCTTGTTTTCATATCTCTTTATGTGAATAAATGTTTAAGGGGTAGGTTGATGTATTATAGTATGTTTGTTGGAATTGTGTATAGTGTGTTGTGAATTTGTTTAAGGAACCCTTTTAAATAGTGGTGGTGTGTGTAAGGGGAAGCTTTGTGACCCTTAGAGATCAAGAGTGGATTGATTTTCAATCCTATGGTTGGGAGGAGAGCTTGTGGCCATATCATCTTTTTTTTGTCTTTTTATTTCAGGTGCATACATATATTGAGGTTGGAATCAATGGAAAGCCTATAAAAGTTAGTATTTCAAAAATAGGGATGAGTCTTGTGAATTGGGAAAAAGTTTCAAGTTCCAAGAGTAGAATTTTGGGAAAAAGTAATTGTTGGGAATATGGTATTTGGTCCAATTTGTACATGTATTTATACTTTCAACTGGATGTACAAACCCCAGAAAGACATTAGGTATGTTTCAATCCTTGGATATAAAGAACTAATATTGGGTGAACATATACTTTATAAGTGTAATCAATGAATCCATTCATGTAAATCTTTAGAAAAAAAAGGAGATGTTATCTTGGGTTTTAAATGGCCTAACTTAATTGAGAAATATTTAAAATGGATTGAATCCTTTGAGTTTTAAATGAACTATTCATTTCATAGTCTCTAAAAAATTTAAATCCAAGTAAAAATAATAATAATAATTAAATTTATGCTCCTTACTTTCTTATTGGATTACTTTGTAAAATGATTGTTTAGATCTTAGGTATATGCTCATCTATTGAATTAGACTTTTTTTTTATAAAAACACTTAAAAATAAATGTAAATATCGATACATGTATATATCCTATCTCTCTAAATGTATTAATCTGAAACAATAAAATTATTATAAAATCTTATCTTTCTATTAATATTGATATTATGAATATTTTTTTTCATATATCAAAAATATCCTAACAAAAAGAGATTGATTTTCTTTCAAAAAGAGAATAAGGATAAGAATATAAAATGGGGTGCATCAATCAACTCAAACTCAAGCCCCTATGGTAGTTGGTGTATGTATTGTGGTCATCAAAAAAGTAACCCTTCTACTTTTTCCTAACTCGTTTGGACCCTCCTTGTGATTTTGGCTTAATATTGCCTTGATTTAATGTTGTAGTGTGGATAACACATGCACATTAGGTCTTGGGCCCTTGTGAACTAAAAGAATTCAAATGGTACCTTACCTAAGTGTTGTAATGTGTTGTAACATACTTTCACACTTTTCTAGGGTCTTGTTAATGTATTTTACCTAAATAACATATTTTCACCATTTACCAAGCCTTGCTTCAAAGTGTTGTAAAATGTTGTAACACACTTTCACACTTTCCTAGGTTTTTCTTTAATAATTGGGCTTTCTTATGCTTTAATTGGCCCCATTTTATATCCACGGGCCTTATTTTTTAGAATAATCTTGAAAAATATCATTTAAAGCATCAAAATCCCAAAACCCACCTCAAATTCCTAAGGTGGGACTCATTCACCATTATGGGTGAATGAGTCCCCTTAGGTGGGACCCATTCACCTAGGGTGGCGAATGAGTCCCCTTTAACTAAAAATTCAAATTTAATTCAAAAATTTGGTGGGTTTTTATTCTCCAAGATCTAAGGTCGGCCTATAGTGTTGTAATTTTGGGAATTATTTCATAAGTGAGTATAAATACAAACTCCTTTCTCTCATTTCATCCTACCTAATCAAGCATTCAAGCATTCATGCATATAGTTCACAAGAGCATTTGAGCATTCATAAGAGAATTCAAGGCATTTCAAGGGAAAATTATCAATCATTCAAGAGCTTCTTCAAGTGTCATTCATCATGTCAAAGATTGTTTGCATCATACTTTTTTAGAGCTAACAATTGTGGTGTAGGATTGTGTGATTCAAGCAAGCATTGCATTCAAGATCTATCAACATCAAGCAAGATTCCAAGTCCTCATCCATTGGAGCCACTACTTACATGTTTACAACACCTTATTGCTATCAATCATTCAAGAGCTTCTTCAAGTGTCATTCATCATGTCAAAGATTGTTTGCATCATATTTTTTTAGAGCTAACAATTGTGGTGTAGGATTGTGTGATTCAAGCAAGCATTGCATTCAAGATCTATCAACATCAAGCAAGATTCCAAGTCCTCATCCATTGGAGCCACTACTTACATGTTTACAAAACCTTATTGCTAGGGTTTGGTCAATGAAAACATCATTATTTGTTCATTCATCATTCTCCTTTCATGTTTGCTTTCATTTCAAGGTTTAATTACCAACAAGGGGTTTGACCAAGGCAAACCCCTATCCACTAACCCCACAACATTTTCCCCTTTCTTTGCATGTGATTTGTAGGTATAGGTTGCAAATTCATCAAGGAGAAAGATTGGAAAAGTGGTCATCAAGTTGTCAAAGCGATTAAAAGTTATCAAAGTTGCAAACAAGCCTTGGAGAAGGACTACAGCCTAAATTTTGTAGTTTTAGACCCAGATGTGTATTAGGAACAATAGAGTAGAATGAGAGCTATAGAATCCAGTTCTGAATTTATAGAAATATAGAAGTGGACTAATTCACAACTATTGGTTAATGAGTCCCACTGCTTAGGCCTAAACAAGATTTTTTCAGATCTGAGTACCCTTTTGGCTGAAACCTGTTCTGACACAGTTTTCCTGAAACTGGACTGATTCACCCAGCTTGGCGTATGAGTCCCATTCAGCATAAACAATGGATTTTTAAATATTCCAGAGCTCCATTCCATCTCCAAAAAGTTTCCAAGTGCACATTTCCAGTTTCATAATTTTATGTTACATTCTACTTGCATTTTTAGGTCTTTTTGCATATCACACAGTGTTTTCAAACATTTTGTTTTTTCTAAGTTTACACTTATTGGTGAACCCATTTCTTGTCTCAATCATCTCCAAGGATACCTTATAGTTAGATCTCTCACATCCTTCATTGGGTTGAGATCTCTAAGGTGTTTTTGTATGTGATTTGGAGTGCATTTACATCCTAGATTTAGCCTACATTAACATTGCATTGCATTTTACATTAGTTAATTTGCATTCTAGGGTTTCAAAATTTACATTAGTGAAAAGCTCATTTAGCTTGTATTATTGCATTTAATTTCATTAAAAATCAGTAAAATTCTACATTTGCATCTCATATTAGCATCAAAAAACATAAAAAAGCATAAAATTCATTTCAAAATTTTTGAAAATTTTCAAAACAATTAGTACCAGGACTCATTTTCCACCCTAGGTGAATAAGTCCCATTGCACATTTTGCATTGCATTTTCTGGCATTTAATCTTTATTTTTTGAGTTCCTATTTGCTATTGTTATCTCTTTGTTTCAATTTGCGGATTTTCTATTTCATTCAATTCATTGCATCTAGTTTAATTTCATTCATCTTGTGCATTGCTTAAAATTAAAAATTGCATTTACAACATTATTGCATAATTTAGACTCTGAAACTTACATCATGGATATGTGTTTTAACAAGCTTTGGATGTCAGTAAAATCCTTAGTAGATATGTCAAGTTGTGCCTTTGGAAATGACCCTAATGACATTGAACTTACTCATGATCATTCAACTCCTAATGAATGTCCTCCTCATGATGTTGACATCATTGGAGAAGATGATGACATCATGAATAAGTTCCTAAATGATTGTCTTGACAACCTTGAAGCTAATGCATTCTTTTACCCATCCATGAACCAACCAAATCTTCCTACCATACCACCTCTTGAGATGTTTGGTTACTTACAACCTGAAACAAAAGTTGAACCTAGTTCCTCTAGGCAAAAAAAAACTCAACCATTTTATGATAATAAAGTAATAAACACTCCCATCAACCTTGAAGAAACATATGGCAAAGGATTCACAATCTTGAGAAAACAAGGATGTGATACACCAAGTGAACATGAAATTCATCAACTCTTAGAAAAAAAACCAACAGATGAAAACACAAAGGGGTTAGGATATTAAGATCCCTCTCATAATAGCAAGCCTCCTAGAGAATATCTAAGACTTCAAGATGATGGTACGGTGATATTTTGAATCCCCTCCCAATTTGAATTTCCTTCTTCCTAAAGAAAAACAAATTACTCATAATAATGACATGGATGAGAGGATCATTTTAGGTCCTCCTCCTTCAATTAGAGAGAAGGGTGAATCTAGCAAACACAAGAGGCCTTACAAGTTAGAAAAACTGAAGTCTCCTCGCCCACCACCTGAAAGTGAAAGAAAATCACAAATTCTTCTTAACCAAGGATTAATATTATTACCACCTATGAACCAACTTATGACATATCCTAAAGATGCAAAAGTTCCACATTGTGCATATCATTGAGTTCTTGGACATAGTACTAATGAGTGTTATGCATTGAAAGAAATATTGAGCAAGTATCACTTTGATGGCAATAATTGTTATCCAATGATCACATAACATACCCTCCTACTCCTTGTCATGTAATAGTTGTAGAAAATTCTCTTCTCACTATTACATGACCTTTCCCATCACCTACCTCAGCTCATTCTTGTCTTGCACTCAATGGGGGTAAGCAATTGTTAGCCTTGTCCTAGTCATGCAATTGTCATTGTTCATTCAGTTTGTCATCTACCTTCCACTTATACAGACTGAGATTGGGAGGCAAATGACTTTCTCATAGGTTGACTCACATTTTCCTTACTACTATTTTTCATTTTCATTTTCCTTTTCTTTTTCTTTTGTATGATTGGATGTGCATAATGTGATCCCCTGTGATGTTCTATTTAATTTTCTCTCTCTTTGTGACATTCCTCTATTTGTACCTTCATTCTTCTCTATGTCGTGAATCACTTTTTCTTCTTTATCTTTATGCTTTCCTTTTGTTTTCCTTTTGGGGATGACACAAAGTATCAAGACATTCATGTCTCCTTCATGTTGACTCAAAAGGCTTTCTTTGTCTTTGCCTTTTCATTTTAAATTTATCTTTTTCTTATGTTTTTCTTTTGGGGATGACACAAGGCATCAAGACATTCATGTCTCCTTCATGTTGACCCAAAATCTTTTTCTATTTTCTTTCGCCTTTTCTTTTTCATTTGTCTTGTGTTTTCCTTTTGGGGATGACATAAGGTGTTGAGGCGCCCTATGTCTGTTCCATGTTGACCCAAAAGGTTTTTCCTTTGTTTTCACTCTCTTTGTGTCATTCTTCCAATTCTGTGTGTATTTTTGGAATGACGATAGTTCCAAGCTCTCTTAAAAAAATATATATTATAGCAAAGAACATGGGTATGTGCAAGATCATGATGGGTATTTATAGGGTATGTGGCTGACGACTTTTTTTTATCCAAAATTGATGAAATGAAAAGGGTTTTTAAAGGAGATTCTAAGCTTTCCACCAATATAAATTATTCTTTACTTTGAATTTAATAAATAATTATTATTCATTTTCTATTTGAATTACGACTAAAGTCCGATTGATAGGATGATTGAAAAACATCTCTAACTTTCAAACGGTATCACATTTTGGAATCCAAAACATGCATCACATTCTATGCTTTGCATACTATAGGATTAAAAAGGAAAAATTGAATTTCATGAAGTTTTGACCAAGTTAAGGTGGTCAAACATACAAGTTTTTATATTTTTTAAAAGTTGTAATAAAAATCATAATTAATTATTTACTTGGAAAAATTAATTAAAAAAAATGCATCACATCCACATGAGTCCTCTACTTATGTCTAAAATCTTAAAAAAAATATTATCATTTTATTATGGTTAGGGTGGTCAGACAGACACGCACTTCTTATTTTTTCCCTGAAATAAGTACTACTGCATTGAAATTTCAAATTTTCACCAAATAGATTCTTTTTTAAAAATAAACCTACTAGTTTAGAAACTACATTCAATTTTCTACAGATTCTATTCTTACATATTTTTGAAATAATATAGATAACTTATTCAAATTTTTATGTCAAGTTGCCTAACTCTGATTTTTTTGAATTTTTTACCACTTAAGGGCCTATTTTTTCCATGATGATCCTGCAATGTACCCACATACTGACCCCAAATCCATAGATCCCTTATGTGTTTCATGTTTTCATTTTGTGGGAAACCCCTCTCTTTTCTTTTTCTCTCACATGATACAACTTTACTCATAAACATATGACTTGGCATAGGGCTTTCCAAGTTGGCTCTCATGTCTTCTTTCTTGTTTGCATTTTTCATTTGCTACTTTAAAGTAATTTCTCACAATATGGTGTTCAATAATTCATTTAAAGTGGGGGCATACATTGGCATTATTCTTTCTCATTTTTCCTTTTCCTCATTCTTAGTGTAGTCTTCTTACTTCATACAATGTGTTTGTCCCTTTGTGGATGACATTGGGTGTGATGTCCTTCATGAGTGTGATCTATCTTAGCATATTGCATTCCTCTTAGTGGCTTGATGCAACACACTACATCCCCTAAGGTGTGAATTTTTTATTCTTTGACCAGTCCTCTCTTGGAGACATTAGGCACAATTTTCCCTATGTTAAAGACCTCGCATGAAGTACTAAGCAAGATTCCTTTGAACATTCTTTGCATGTTGCATTTTGCATTTTTTGTTATATGGCCACCTTTCATAACACAGGTTACATGCCTGTGGTGCCATCATGTTTGTTCATGAGCTCCAAGTATACAAAGTTTTGTTTGTCTCACGAAGCTCAAAAAATCAATTTTTTTGTGGCACCTTATTAAAGTTATCAGAAGGTATAACTTTAGTATGGTTGAGTGGGAAGTCCATTCTGAGGCATGACTTTCCCCATAGCCACTCATGTGTGTGTGAGTGCATACCATCCATGAGTGTATGCTTCTCACTTAATGGACAACCATGAGTTGTGTTGCCTCAGAGTATGTGTTTCCCAGACAAATAGGCTAGATCTGATCCACATCGTGTTCGACAAATGATCGAAGCTTGATTTGATTCTTTCTTTCCTTTTCTTTTTCCCTTCTTCATCTTTGGCATTGTATGCTTGTGCCTTGTTTTTTTTCTTGATATCATTTTCATGTGTGTTCCTTTGTGCTTATGTTGGTTTGACATGGGATCCTGATCCTGGGAGCTTGATCACCCCTCTTGATTGTTGTCATCTCGTCTTGCTAGAATTGGTACATTTGAACCCCTCTTCATGCATGTTGGTCTACTTTAGTGTGATTTTGAAGTGGATTCATCCTATCACTAAAGTGGGAGCTAAATATGGTCACCAAAAAAGTAACCCTTCTACTTTTTCTAACTCGTTTGGGCCCTCCTTGTGATTTTGGCTTAATATTGCCTTGATTTCATGTTGTAATGTGGATAACGCATTCACATTAGGTCTTGGGCCCTTGTGAACTAAAAGGATTAAAATGGTACCTTACCTGAGTGTTGTAAAGTGTTGTAACACACTTTCACACTTTTCTACAGTCTTGTTAATGTATTTCACCTAAATAACCTCTTTTCATCATTTACCAAGCCTTGCTTCAAAGTGTTGAAAAGTGTTGTAACACACTTTCACACTTTCCTAGGTTTGTCATTAATAATTGGAATTTATTATGCTTTAATTGGCCCCATTTTGTATCCATAGGCCTTATTTTTTAGAATAATCCTAACAAATATCATTTAAAGCATCAAAATACCAAAACCCACCTCAAATTCATAAGGTGGGACTCATTCGCCATTATGGGTGAATGAGTCCCCTTAAGTGGAACCCATTCACCCAGGGTGGCGAATGAGTCCCCTTTAACTTAAAATTCAAATTTAATTCAAAATTATGACAAGTTTTTATTCTCCAATATCTAAGGTCAGAATGTAGTGTTGTAATTTCAAGAATTATTGCATAAGTATAAATACAAGCTTCTTTCTCTCATTTCATCCTACCTAATCAAGCATTCAAACATTCATGCATATAGTTCACAAAAACATATGAGCATTCATAAGAGAATTCAAGGAATTTCAAGGGAAAATTATCAAGCATTCAAGAGCTTCTTCAAGTGTCATTCATCATGTCAAATATTGTTTGCATCATGTTGTTTTAGAGCTAACAATTGTGGTGTAGGATTGTGTGATTCAACAAGCATTGCATTCAAGATCTATCAACATCAAGCAAGATTCCAAATCCTCATCCATTGGATCCATTACTTACATGTTTGTAGCACCTTATTTCTAGGGTTTGGTGAGCGGAAACATCATAATTTGTTCATTCATGATTATCCTTTCATGTTTTCTTTCATTTCAAGGTTTAATTACCAACAAAGGGTTTGGCCAAGTCAAACCCCTATCCACTAACCCCACAACATTTTTCCCTCTCTTTGCATGTGATTTGTAGATCTAAGTTGCAAATTTATCAAGGAGCAAGATTGGAAAAGTGATCATTAGGTTGTCAAATCAATTCAAAGTTGTCAAAGTTGTAAAAAAGCCTTGGAGAAGGACTGCAGGTTGAATTTTGCAGTTTTGGACCCAGATTTGTATCAGGAACAACAAAGTAGACTAAGAGCTACAAAATCTAGTTCTACGTTTCTAGAAATCAGAAAGTGGATTGATTCACCACTATTGGTGAATGAGTCCCACTACCCAGGACTAAATAGGATTTTTGCAGATCTGATTACTTGTTCCAACACAATTTTCTTGAAATAGGACTGATTTGCCCAGCTTGGTGTATGAGTCCCAGTCAGCATAAATAGTGTATTTTTCAAGATTCCAGAGCTCCATCCCATCTCCAACAAGTTTCCAAGTGCACATTTCTATTTTCATAATTTTTTGTTACATTCTACTTGCATTTTTAGGTCCTTTTGCATATCACACTATGTTTTCAAACATTTTGTATTTTCCAAGTTTACACTTGGTGGTGAACCCCTTTCTTGTCTCAATCATCTCCAAGGATACCTTATAGTCAGATATCTCACATCCTTCATTTGGTTGAGATCTCTAAGGTGTTTTTGAATGTGAATATTGTGAAATCGGATCCCTCTCCTTGTATCCATTTTGTGGACAAGGAAGTGAAGCATCCATTTCTAGTGTCCACATATATATAAATATACACAAAGCTTTAGGTGTTTATATATGTAGATATGTTAGATGATTCAGTATTTTTTTTCAATGCCTTTAAAACATTAATGAATAATGCATTCAATTTCCATTGCATCCTCTGTTTGGTATATAATAATAATTTGTAAATCAAATACATAAAAATAGACTTAAATATTTTATAAATATAAGAAAGAAATTTGCATTGCTGGAAAAAATGAATGGAAAGAGATATGAGATTATTTCATTTGCATGTTTATATAATCTGAAATCTTTCCTCCTCATTTTTAACCTGCAACTTCAAAAAGAAATAAATAAATGAAATAAATATGAAATGAATGAAGTTGAAGAATAAATCAAATCAAATTAAAAAAAAGTAAAATCTTTTGAAATGTAAGAAGGTATTTTATGGTTGGCTAAACAAGTTTCAAGATTGGTTGCAATTAAGATACTAATTATCTTATGAAGCTTAAACAAATTCAAGTTGAAATTATATATATATTTAGACTGCAGGAATCAGTCGGGTATCCGTCCCCCTATAAACTGTAGTGCGCCTGGTAAACTTTTTTCACGTGACCGGTGGCACTGGCGCAACATTCCCTTCGATACCACGGGTTTGGGGGGAGACTAAACCTCGTGACCTCTTTCCTAAAGTTGAAATAATGTTTAGTTATATATTTCAATCATTAATTAAAATAAAAATATTTATAATAGAAATTTGATGTTTCTAAATTAGTTGTAAGAAAGATCACGATATTAATTTTATTCAATTTTAAAAAACCATTCTCTTAAAAAATTCAAAATGGTAGTTTCCAATTTGGTTAGTTGTTAACTAGAAGTTAATGCAACTCAACACAAAATTAAAAAAGTTGTTTTGAACCTTTTAAAATTAGTAATTGTAGAAAGAAAGAAATTAGGGAAATAGAATAATATTTTGATTTATATTTAATGTAAACATAAATAAATAATAGTAAAAAAATATGATTTGTGATATTTAATCTGTAAGGTTTAATCTTTAATTGATAGAAAATACAATAGTTACTTTTAAATTTACCAATATCACTTAAGTTAAAATATTTGTGAGATGAAAACTAACAATTATGTGATTATTATTTGTTATAAGTTGTGAATCCAAATAATAATAAGCAATCCATCTAATTATTCCATAGTTATGATTAAGCTTAATACTGTACTCTATTGTTGATTTAATCTAATAGTATTGAGATTAGAAAAGGTTAAATTAGTAATTTAATGTTCTAGTATCTTGACGAAATTGGGTAATACCATAACACGGGTATTTGATGATATATTAATGTTTCCTAGTACCTATAGACTTGATGAACTTTAGGCTTGTTATATATTCTAAATTTTTTATCTAACCTAAATCAATTAAGTTGAAATTAATTGGAGTTGTGGATATATAAATGGATGAATTTGACTTCAAGAATAATATTATTAATGACTTAGTAAATGGTTAGTGGATATATAAATATTAAAAGGGGATGTTAAAGGATAATGGTAATCATGATACTAACATAAATAATTGTGATAGGGATATTTAATGTTTGAATCTCCTCTTTAATATGATGTTATGTTCATCTGTGGTTGACAATTATTAGAGCTTATACATGTTTATTTCAAAAAAAAAATTGTGGTTGTGTATTGTTTGGTTGTGAAAATTTGGGGCATGCCATGCTCTTCATGAAATTGAAAATAACCAACAAGCTTTGCCACTTTGAATGTGGTTAGAACTTTTCTTTCTTCAATGACTATCACCAATGAATCATGTTTTACAAAAATTAATTCTTATATTTTCTCTACAATTTTTTTCATAATTATGACTTCTCCTTGAGTCCTAATTTGGTTCACAATACCTTGAGTTATTGTGATAAAATATTGAATGGAATTATTTTTTTTCATCCCTAAATTTTAAAAATATCTTATAAAGATTTAGAGTCTCACCTATCTAACTTTTTGAGATCCTTGGTATGCAATTTACAAAGAATCCTAGACATATTTTGATTATTTAATGCTAGGAATTTTCAAATAAAAAGTGAAATGTCTTTAATATAGATTTAATAGTGATTAGAGTTTGGTTCTCCTTGTCAATTTTAAACTAAGTTCATTGATTTTATTTTAAAGAACTAAGAGAATTTTGATCTACGATTTCATTGTATCCTACTTCAACTAATTCCTAGAGATCTTGAGATAATAGTAAAGTATTCATTTTGATTCTCCAATATTCATAAATTTCTCCTATAAATCAAAAAGTTCAAATGGTAAGTGGCTACCTTTAGCTATTTAGATAGTGATTTGATTAGAAATACTAATTGTATTCATTACTTGCATTTAGTAAAAAAAAATCAACCTACTGTAATTCCAATTGAAATAAATAATAAAATATCTCTAACACTATACTTGAAAAAAGTTCACAATTTACAGCAATGAAAATATAAATTTCTTCATGAATCTAATTGATGGCTCCATATAAATATATTAATATTATTTTAGCAACAAGTTTAGAAAAATGATTTCATCCTTAACAAAGCTTTCATTTAAAACTTAAGAATAAGATAATAAATAAGAAATCATAGAAAAACTTGTTGAACACACTAAAGTGCTGAGAGGGGGGCGAATCAACATATACCAAAACTAAAACATTTTCATTTGTAAATTAAATATCAAATCACATTCATCGAAAGACGAGAAAAAAAGAACAGATGCACCACACAAGGATGCCAATATTTTTACATGGAAAACCTAATGATGTAAAAACCATGGTGAGTGTTAACTCACAATAAATGAAGCTCATAGATTACAAAAATTATAATGTTTAAAGCTTACTGCCTATGGACTTGTAGGCTAAGGAACACAACGATAGGGAAACATACAAGGACCTACTAAGTCTCACTATCTCAAAGTAGCATAAATTAAAATCATCATAAAAACATGAACATGAATTGCTATGAAAGAAGCATCCAACATATGTTGATGTTGTAGCCATTTTTTTGCACAATTACTCCATCATATTGAATTTGCACACTTCATAATTCAATGTACTAATCAATTCTAATTAGCTATCCACGGTTTTCTTCACAAATTATTATTTTTTCTATAAATACCCTCCACAACAACTCTAAACCCTATTTAGGTTAGCTACAAGATGACCTTTAGATGAAACGTATGATACTCCATAGGTCAGCTCCAAACATATACATTATGAAGAGAAAAAGGAGTTATGGATCAACAAACAGTTTAATAGGCTCCAAATACATCACAAAACATCCTCCAAGGATAAATTAATTAATCAAGATCAACTACAGATGAAGGAAACAAGCTTGTCAGCCCAATCAACATCAACACTACCAAAACTAACAACTGTTCAAATTTACACCACTAGGGAGAGACTGTAATACCCCTCCTCTTACTGTTTGGATTTATTATTTTTCTATGCGTTTGTTTTCTATTTGTGACTATGATGATACTATTATTGTTTGATTTGGTTGGTTAGATGTTTGATGATGATGTTATTTCATTATGGACATGATTATTTCATATGACATTATGGCTGGTTATATTAGTTGATTTTCAGAGTTATGTTATGATGCAATGATTTAATGAATTATGTCATGAGATGAATTGTTAGTTTAGAAATGTTGTTTTATCAGTTAGATTATAATTGTTAGAATAGGTGTGATGAAGGACAATATGGCATCACTCGTTCGCGAGTGCCCTGTTATGTTGCGATTCCTTCTCACAATGCAGTACTTTAATTTGATGCTTTGATTTTATATATATATATATGTATGCACATGTACACAACTTCGTTTGTATGCAGGATTTGCAGGTACAAGTCTCGATTCCACTTGCTTCGGCAGGACAGGGCGAGCACCTATAGCCCAACGGTTAAATGTTGAAACAGAGGTGACGATGAAGTCCTCCCGTCCCATGATGTCAGATTGTCTCGTTTGATTGGTATTGTTCATTTTTGTAATTTGTCGTCATTCGTGGGTTGTGTTTGGTATTTTGTCGTATTTTGATTAAAGTTGATACCTTGTATGTTGTGGTGTGTTCGATTTAAATAATGGAAGTGATTGTTTATTTTAATGGTAGATTTAAATTATATTCGAATATTTAAATGATTTAATTATTTTTGAAAAATCATATATTACAATTAAATGATAATTATATATTAAATGTGTTTTAATTATTTTAATCAATTATCTGGTGGAGGATAATTATTAAAATAATTTATTTAAATTTAATAAGTAAAGTGATGTGCAAGGAAAGCTGCAAAAACAGAAATAAAAACAATAAAACAAATAAAATAATTAAAAGATTGGGTGAACCAATAAGAATAGAGATCTGAGTAAAAAGCTGGCTTTTAAAGAATGATTTTCTTTTAATTTGGATTTTGAGAGTTTTTGTAAGAGATGAACAATATATTTTTATTGAATTAAGAATTTTGGGGGTTACACACACACAGAAGATATTAGTTACAGAAGTTGCAGAAGACATTGGCCTGGGTATTCTGAAAGTTTAAAAAGGATATTGGATTCTTTTGCATTTTTGAAGGAGAGTTTTTTTGAAAGGGATTGGAAATTTGTTACTGGGTTGCTTTGGGGAAGTTTTCTGAACAGAGAATCAGTTCGAGTTCGAGCACGAAATTCTGTAGAGGAGATTTGGAAGCACGAACAGGGAGCTCTTCGAAGTCATCAGAATCAAACGGGCTTCATCAGATTCTCAAAGAAGCGCAGGACTCCAGGTTCCCGTCTCTATCTTTAATTTCTCTGAATCTGCAAAATAAACAAAAATTATGATTTGAATGAATTTGTGTTGCAAATAAACGAAAAGAATCTGTCTGTGATTTAGATTTAAATGATTTATTTGAAGATTAAAAATGAATGAACAAATAGGTTTTCCTTGGAAAAGAAAATTCATGTTGAGATTAGAAATCTTGTTTTGCAAGCAAACTGAAAAGAAAACTATGTCGAATTCCGCCCAATTTCTCTCTCTTATTTTTACTGAGGAAACGATCAATCTTTATATTTTAATAAATATGAAATTTTATTTTAATGATTATCTTTAATATGTATATTAATTATGTGATGATTATGTTATGTAATTTTATTTATATATTTATATATGTTCATTGATATATATATATATATAAATTTATTATATATATATCTTTGTATTCCTTTTATTGAAAGTATTTATATATTAAAGAAAACGAAAATTGAAAAAATTACCGGAATTGTACCGTGCGCAGGAAATTATTTCATTTCCCATGTTCATTGAAAGAGAAAAATAAAACAATAAAATAAAATATTAAAGGTTTTGTTTTATATCAAAATTTTATTTTTTATTAAAGTTTTTTGTAGGCGTTTGGGGAGGGCACGGCAGCCCGTACCCACCCCGTGCCCCCACTGTGGCACGGACTGCCACAGCAGTCCTTACGGACTACTGTGCGCAGCAGTCCTTACGGACTACTGTGCGCAGCAGTCCGTAAGGGCTGCTGCGTACAGCAGCCCGTGGGGACTGCGCGGCAGTCCCCACTTGGCCCATTATTAATTGTTTTTTTTATTTCATTTTTATTTATTTTTTATTTATATACATATAAATATATATATGTATATTTATTTATAAATAAATATATATATATATATATATTGATATTTATTTATGTATTATTTTTGTTTGTTTTTTTATTTTTTATAATTATATATATTTATTTAAATATATATATATATATATATAATTATTATTTAAATATATATATATATATGGAAATAAAGAAATGTAAATGTTCTTTAGAATTAAAATATTAAGTGATTTTTAGTATAATAAAATTTAATTTGTTATAAATAATTTTATATATAAATGTTAATAGGCATGAATTATTTTATTATTATTTGTTCAATATGGCTATATATATATATTTATACATTTTAATATATATATATATATATATATATATATATATATATTGTTCTATTTGATTCTAATTATTTACTTTATTTTTTTTAAGGAATATTAGGTTGTATGAATTATTTGGAATAAAATTAAATAATAGGGTAAAATTATTTTATTATAAAATATTTATGGTAAATTTGGTCGTGGAAATTGAATGCAAGTAATAGATGAAAGTGGATTGTTGTCTTGATGAAATGTGGATTATGTTGTTGTTAATTCGTGTAACCCTATGGATTGTCGGTCTTTCTTGTGCGTCTTGATTATAGTTTTCCCTTTTATTTTGGTAGCCGTGTGGGAACCTTGTGTAATTGTGTATTCAGTGGTTATTTATCGGAAACTCTTGTTCCAGAGGTTTACTTAATTTTAATGTTCTCTTCATCTTGATTATACTTTTGGAAATTGATACTTAATGGTTTATGTTAGGAAGGGTTGAACAATTTGGTTAAGACTTTTGATTAAGAATAATGCGAGATGGTTAATGCCTCGTGTATCTGGTTTTGGTTATGTGCTTTTTATGTGCTAGTTCAACCCTTGCCTGCTTTGAGATATGTTAGGGGTCATAGGGAGAGTGGCTCTTTGTGGGCGCCGATGCCTCAGGATGAGGAAGGGCTCAGGATAACCCACAAAAGAGTAGTTAAACAAGTGATAACCTAAAACAATAGAATTTAGGGGGTTGGGAAGTTAAAAAAACACAAGATAATAAAACATTGGATTCCTCAGCTATGCATTAGGGCTACCATAGACTAGTGATAGACTGAGAAGGCCGTGGTCGGCAAAGCCATAGTCTCATCTTCATGAGAGATTATTGGCTCCGCATTAGCTACCCTATGGTGCCGGCGCCTCAGTTAGGAGGAAGGGCCAGGAGATCCATAGATGGGTGTCGGCGCCTCAGTTGGAGGAAGGGCCAGGAGAATCCCATGAGAGCTATGCGATGACACTCTCCACTAGACACCCCTGTTCTTGTTTCTTGTCGCCCCTGGATATTGTAATCTTTATGTTGTTTCTGATTTTAGGGTTAGGGGATCCATAGATGGGTGTCAGCGCCTCAGTTGGAGGAAGGGCCAGGAGAATCCCATGAGGGCTATGCGATGACACTCCCCACTTGACACCCTTGTGTTTTGTTTGTAGTTGCCTCTGGATATTGTATTTTTATGTTGTTTTCAGATTCTTGTGAAATTGGTTTATGATTGCTATTTAGCTACTTGTTAAGTTGATGATACTGTGTTTAATTGTGATGAGTTTTACAGTTTCAACTTGTTATGTGATTTGTGAACATTGATGTTTGTTCATTGTATGCTTGAGTTGTACTTGTTTTGTATCATGTTGTTGTTGAGTCGGTTTGACATTCATGGTCGGGTTCACTTCCTCGTCACCTCTGAGCACGGGGAGTGAGTTACTTGTAATTCACATGGTTGGGTGGAACGTGCTTCGCACCCGTTGGGTTCCCCATCAGCATCCTGTCTTCTCAGCATTTCCGCAGTTGGAGTTGTTCTAGTATGCACCTTGTATTCTAGATTTCATTGTATTTGTAGCATCCCACACATTTGGGAAATTCAATGTAATTCATTTATCAGAGATTGTAATGTAATATTAAAACAATGATGTAATAGTTAGGATCATTTGTAACCCTATTAAGAGATCTATCATAGTTGTATGATGTGATGTTTATTATCCCCGCATCATGGTTTTTGGATGTGTCATTATTCATGGTTATTATAAGATAGACGATTATGTTGTAATCTTTATCTTTATTTATGTTTAGTTGTTGCAATGTAACCTCGCGTGCCCCAGAGAACCAAGTGTGTTAATGCTATGTAATATGTTATGTGGTTATGGTTTAATGTTATTGCATGTTTACTTTTGTTATTTAAAAAAAAAAAAAAAATTAATTGCTATGTGTGTGTTCTCTGGGGTTTGCACGACGGGCGTTACAGAGACAAAAAAAATCATGTGGACCAAGATGTGAAAACTATAGTCTATGCATAATATCTCTTCAACCTCCTCCTGGAGAAACTGATTGAATTGAACTGATGAAAATAGATTATTCTAAACAAACTGCAACACTTAAAAACATAGGATATTGCATTGTTGTACACCATAATATTTGATACTTGCAAGGATGAACCCATATACCTCTCTAAATACATCCCTAAATCTGCACAATCATTTCTATCTCTTTGGAGGAATGTAGAGCATTCCATTAGGTCTTCATCAACACTTTATTCTGCTAGAGCTTAGACCAAAACACTGCCATTTATAACTTTCACTGTAGAAGGTGTAATGACTTAAATTATTGAATATAACACCTTCACATCTTGACCATCTTATCTTCTGAACTGCAAGATAAAATCTTGCTCTATGGAAGGATGAAGACCAAAATACCATGACTTTTTCTTAGAGTATACACTATGAATTCCTTAGCAAAACTTTTACAACTTATCTTCATGTGCGGTACACCAAAATGGAATAGTATCAATCTAAAGATGTTGTAAACATATTAGGAGATGTGTACCTACCTTCACATCATTCTTATACATCAAAATGATCACCATTCTTCCTCATACTATATTGTTGACTTGCGCTAGCTAATATCACTACACATCAATTATATCTGGAGTAATATACAACCTTCTATACGTGCATTTTTCATCAATGAAAACACATCTTGAGTTGAAATCAATTACAACACTTATTTCCAAAAATCTCCCCCTTTGTCAATGATGGAAACACTCATTTATCTACAAGTCTTATCTCTCCCTTTGACATCAAGGGAAAAGGGCATAAAATCTCCAAAAAATTGTATGAACCCCCCCTTACTATATAATTTCTTAAAAAACTCCCCCCTTGAGATGAAGATACGCAAAAACTAATGCTATATTTTCAACAAAAACCCAAAAAGATACTGGAATCCTCCATAAAACTATAAAAATACAAAAAATATATCTAAACCTCTATAAATTCCTTAGAAGGTAGAATATTCTTGTAAATTACCTTCAGGTGTGCCAGAGTTGCAACCCAATTTTCTTTTTCTAAGGCGAGAATATGATTTTGACATTAAAAATGCATGCAAAAATCCTCAGCCTCATCCACATTGCTTGGAGCCTTCATTTTCTATTCAACCTTTTTCACTTCAACTAACAATTCAAATAATGAAGCACATCTCAAGTTGACTGCTTCCCTTAACTGACCAAACCGTTTCTTGATTTTTTCTCTTTGTTCCTGAAGTAAAGATAATTGTAAATGAAGATTTTCTATTTGAGCTCTAGTTTCCCCATCCTTATCCTTTGATTGATCATATATCCTAGCCATTTGAGTGATTTGTGACTCAATGGAGTCAACCTGCTCCTTGATGCTTTTAGTGGAATTAGGCCATTTCAAATAAAATTGATAAAGAGTAGTAACTTCTTCCACACATTCCTTAAACATCTTCATATTCTCTTGTAATTTTTTGTGTACATTGACACGCTAGTCAGATACATCAACCATTCTTTTTTTCTTTTTTCTTTCTTAGGTCCTCTACTCTACCTTCTGCTTAATATGCAAAGAATGGTCCTTAAAATAATCCGTCAAAAGCTTCAATTTTGGTTCTAGAGACAAGGAATAATCTATGTTTACCTTAGGTAAACCCTCTTGAATGATCTTCATAGCATCATCAATTAATCCACTCTTCTTCATATGATCTTGTAGAATCTCCTTCCTTGAAAAATCATGCAAAATACCTCCAAGATGTGAATTATGAAGAGGATAAATGTTTGAAAAGTCAACTTATGCTTCATGAGTAGGGATTTGCAAAAGTTGGGATGTTAGGCCACTTGTTGGGATGTTTGTCTGACCACCCTAACCACAATAAAATGATAATATTTTTTAATAATATTTTAGATATAAGTAGAGGAATCATGTCCCAATGTGATGCATTTTTTTTGTAATTATTTTCCAAGTAAATAATTAATTATGAATTTTTTATTACAACTTTTAAAAATTATAAAAACTCGTATGTCTGACCACCTTAACTTGGCCAAAACTTCATGAAATTCATTTTTTCTTTTTTTAATCCTATAGTATGCGAAGCATAGAATGTGATGCATGTTTTGGATTCAAAAAATGTGATACCATTTGAAAGCTATAGATGTTTTTTAATCAGTCTATCAATCAGGACTTTAGTCATAATTCGAATAGAAGATGAATAATAATTACTTATTAAATTAAAAATAAATCATAATTTATATTGGTGGAAAGCTGAGAATATCCTTTAAAAACCCTTTTCATTTCATCAATTTTGGGTAAAAAAAAGTCGTCAGCCACATACCCATCATATTGCCACTTTTTGGCCCATCATGATCCTACACATACCCTCTTCCAAATTTGCATTATCTGGCTCGAGCTAAAAATCATCACCTAAGAGATATTGTATCTAAATTTTTTTGACTTGAGATGATTGTACTCACTCTGCTGAGAGTGAATATAGATGCAGATATCTTTAGAATGAAGAACATTGATCAGAATGTGAGAAAACACTCCATCCTTGTTGGTCATAGTAGATATGTATGGATTTTTCTTGAACTTTGGGCTTGGCTTCTCAACAACATCAATGAAAATTGGTGTAGCCATGATAACACTTTCTGAATACTAGGGTCTTACAAGAAAAATAGAGAAATTCCTGTGAATACTACCATTAGGGTTTCCACGTAGCACACTGAGAACCTTCTTCACTTCCTTAGCTCTTGCACACACTTAATATCATTCAAATGAAATCTAATGATCCAAAAACCACATACAAGGATTTTCACAATCCCTAAATTTTTTCCATAAATGCATTCATACATTGTTAGGTAAACCCTATGTCAAAATTCTTTGTGCCAACACAGAGATGAAATGAAGCTCAACACACCGAGCTGCAAACCATTCACTTGCTCTGAAACCTTTATCAAAAGATTCATTCTTTCTCAGTAGTTTTACACACTAAAGGAATTGAACCAACTCATCTTCTATGTTGAAATCTTCAGTAACTTGTCCTTTTTTAGGGGGAAAAAGGGTTTCCAAATGAAAAATCCCCCTAAGATAATGCTCTATCTCAATTTGTCTTAGAATCTTGTGCATAATGCACAAGTGTAGAATCATTCTTATTCTCATTTTCTTGAACTTGTTTTTCCTTCCAAACCTTTTCATTACTCTTATTTTGTTGATTAATGTAAGTCTTCTTTTGAGAAGCATAAAGCCTTACATTCTTGTAGAATCTTGCAATATGTCTTGATTTTTTATAATTGTAGCAGGTGATACTAGTTTGTGGAGCATAATTACTTCTTCTCACATTAGATCTAAAAATAGAAACCCTATGACAAAACTTGTTCCATTTACAACCTAGTAACCATAGAAGTATTGAGAAGTCATAGCATTACTACTCCTTATCACTTTACTTATGCATTCATTAGCCTTATGACCAAATTTATTGCAAGGATAGTGTTAGAATTGGCTATGGATGCCAAGAACTTGAGACCAAATGGAAAGAAAAGGAGAGAGAATATGAATGTGACAAGAATAAACTATATTCTTATCAATATGAATCAATGATATGAGATGATTGTACAATGAGAGAGACCCCTTGGTTATATAGCCAAGGTGAGATGCAAGATGTCATAGGATTATGACAAGTGTCTTAATCATATGACATGAGACAACTAATCACACTTACCTAGGTTCACATGTAGTAGTTGTCAAAAGATAAGATAAAAACTAATGAAAACTAACACCTTCTAGAAATATTCCTTCCTAGGACCTAAGTATTTACTTAACATGTGTAAATAAGTCCCCTAGTAATGAATTAACTAGGTACAATACTTTATTTACACCAACACCCCCCCTTAAGTGCAACTTAGGGAGTCTTAGGGAGTAGCAGATTATTATGCAAATGCCACAAAGATGCAATAATGGGTCCTGGCTACGAGGCCATGTCAGGTACCCATGTACAAATGCAATGCAATCTCTCACAAATGGACAAAAGGAGAAAACCCAATGGGAAAAGACTCCTCCTCAAAAGAGAGATGAAATACAATAATGAAATACTCTCAATAATGTATGAGAAGGTAAAAACCCCATGTGAGGAGAAATAGCCCCCCATAAGAGAGAAGTAGAAGAGAAACAAGGCAGCCCCCCCTCAATGTTGAGTCTCCTGCAATGATAGTAGAAGCTCGACATTGAATGCTAAAGATGATCAATCTCGTCGAACAACGTTCCTCCCCTTATGAAGAAACAAAACCATGGATGTCAAGAATATTGATGATGGATGATGTTGTCTTTGAAGCATGCTCAAGTGTCTCCATGGCGATGTCAAAATCTGACACACTCCAAATAGGTGTTCTAGGCCACATTGCTAAAGAGGACAATCCAACATCTAGTAGTGATGAATGTAGAACATGATCCAAAGATAGTGATATCCCCTCTGAAGACAAAGAAGCCTCCTCCAAATGTTGTCAAAAAGTATCCACAATCATGTCAAATTTCAAAGAATGATCATGTAGAGATTGAACAAGAGGGTAAAGGTGTTCCCTCACAACAACTGAAGAAGGAGCATCTTCATCAAAGATAAGATGGATGTCATTAATGATGTCCTCCAAATATGCAAGATGAGACTCCACAAACAAGTCTGAAATACCTATCAAGAAGTCATCACAAGTAGCCATTTTTGGAAGACAATGTATATCCTATTGCATTGAATCACAAGGAGCCCAAACTATGGAATCACAAGCATCATCAACTGCAATAGTAGATGCAAGAGATGAAATGCATGGCTCAAGAATTGGATCTAATGTGAGAACACTCAAGTTCAAAAAGCCAAATGTCTCCTCTAAATCATTGATCATATCAACAGTTGAAGGAACAATGTCATCATCAGAAGCAAAATCTACAAAGGTATACAACCGAGATGAATGATTAACCACCCTAGTAGAAATGATCTCTTGAGTCTCCAAGTCTCAAATTATGATTGAATCAGGTGTGAAATCCATAGTTCTCCCATCTCTGCCATATGTAATCTAATATATGGAAAGAAGATTGTTCGTCAAATGAGGAACACACAAAAAATCCTGAAAAGTATTGTCCCCAAAGCTAATAGATCCCTTCCCAAGTACACTCATGTTTGTATTGTTTCCCATCAAGATAGGATACATATTACAAGGATGAAATGAAGAGAAGATAGACAACAAAGATGCCATATGATGAGATGCTCCTAAATCTAGAAGCCATCTCCCTGATCTTGGACTTGAAAAAGAACAAAGAGATTTACCTTTATTTCTTGATGTAGATGCTTGACCTTTGTCCTTTTTAGACTATTTTGAAGTAGAAGGAGAAGAAGATTCAGACATTCTAGAAGGAAAATCAATGTGATTCTTTTTGAGAATATTTTTCAACTCATCAATATCCTTCTTATAATAATAGTGTTCTTCATGTCCATCCTTCTTACAATATGCACAAAAAGGTCTCTCCTTCTTAGATGACTCTCCTTTTGAGGATGAGGATTATGATTCTTTATGTGGCTTGTTCTTTTTCTTCTTTTGCTTCTTATCAAGATTCCCCGATTCTTTCTGTACCTTAGACTCATTAGCCACCAATGCTTGTGACTTGGAAGACTTGATTAGAATCATGTTCATTAAATTAGCTTCCTCTTGAATTAGGATATTTGCAAATTCATCAAACTTAGGATCAACATATGATGCTCCCACAGAAATTTGATGGGTATGAAAGCCAGAAAAAAATACTAAATACTCAGGGTCAAGCTTGGATAACACATTCAAAATGAATTGTAAATCCTCCTTTTCAATACTACATTCCTTCAACTATGTTCTTAGTTGCTTGATTTTAGAGATGTAGTCTTAGATGTGGTCAAAATAGTTTGGATCAAGATTCATCAAATCATTATCAATCTGATATCCTCTAATCTTATATGTTTTACCATAAAAAATTTCAAAAGTATCCCATGCCTCTTTAGGTGTATTGCATGATTCAATATGAAATTGTAAATCAAATGAGACTAATGAACATATGCATCCAAGTGTTTTCTCATGATCAATCTCCCACCTTGACAATTCTTTAGCATTAGTAGTTTTTTGAGTAGTTTCCTTTAGATGACCTATTAGGCCTTTCATCATGAGATAGTGCCATACTGATTTTCTCCATGTAGCATAATTATGTAGAGTTAGGAGTTCAATTTGAGATTTCCCCATTGCAAGAATACAAACCAAGCAAAAGAATGCAACCAATCACTACAAGATTACCCCCCCAAATCACTCAATCATGAAACCCCCCAAGCAATATCTGATTTGGAACTTTATACTTAGTGCATTTATAGTTGCCACATGCCAAAAATAGTGAAGTGGTCTTTGATCTTGGTACATGCAAATGCCAAATTTGGCTATAAAATCAAGTACAATTTCTGGTACAAAATGAGATCAATCTGATCATACCACTAAGAAGTACATGAAAAATCATGCAATTTCAAAAAAAGCTACACCTAAAAATGTTACTGTAGGAGCAAGATATGAGCTCCCGAAGTTTCCAAAATGAGGACAAAGCAACAACACCTGTGAGAATCTGAAATTTATGGAAAAACCAGACACCAAAACCAAAAAATGATTGCACCACTGTGAAGAGTGTAAAAAATTAGCCTAAATAAATAAAAAAATGCTATGAAAAAGGAATTAAAATGATCGAGATATTTAAGTTTGAAAATCAAGTGGAAAAATAAAAAATCAAACCCTGAGGGGGAGAATTTTTTTTAGGAATGCTAATGTCATACTGATGCATGGATGATGTCAGAAATTTACTCGATTAAATTTGACAGGCTGATGGCTGTCAAAAAAGCATATTCTTCTTGGCTAGAATATTCTATCCTCTATAGCTTAAATTTGATGTTCTAATGAACATCGCTGGTCAAGCTGGATCCTCCGGAATATTCTACCAGTATGTGCTTTCCATTAGAATTTTACAGTTCACCATATTTATGCAGATGCCCGAGGGATCAAATTTTTTCACCAATTATCAAAAAACATAGGCTAGATTTAGAAGTTTGTTGGCTGATTAAAAGACTTGCCCAGATTCTTTTGAATTTGTCCATCGATTGATAGAAGATGACCAAGAATTTTCCCACTTGTTGGTTTTCTGATTTAACTGACCACTCACTGGTTACCCACGAATTGGCCACTACTATATTGTGGGGCAACATGGAGGATTTGTAGGGTGTCGTACCCTGCGGCGGGTACGCAGTACCCTGTGTAGGCAGGGTACAACTTGCAGAAAAATAAATATGTTGAAAAAAGTTTTTGGCCCAATTTTTTATTTTGATTTTGATTTAATAAAATCTTTAAAAAAAAATAGCCGATACAATATTATTTTTTAAAATAATTTTCAGAAAATTTTTCAAAAATAAAATATTTTATTTTTTGAAATCATACCAACTAATAATGATGACCTAGGGGGTCGTATGGCTCCCTGGGAAATTTTTTTTTGCCTCACTGGACAACTACTCAGATTTGGATAATTTGATAGTCGATCTTAGGGTTTTTGGACCTTCTGGACGTGATGGCATGGTCAAATTTGACCCAAAATGCTCCAAAATTGCAGCCACCTTCTAGATCTGGCAACCACACTTCAACTTTAAACCCTCGTAGATTTGGCCTTGTATGTCCAATTTGGATGAAACAAAAGGAAAATTTGACTTTCTCGAACCTTCTAGACACAATGGTGAGTTTATATTTGCACCAATAAGCTTTGATATGAACCTGCAATAAAGAGCCTAAAATGGAACACCCCCAAATCTGGTATCTCTCTTCACAGAAAGACTCTCTAATGGCACCCAACCCGCTCTGATACCGTGTTATAATTGGCTATGGATGCCAAGACCTTGAGACCAAATGGAAATCATAAGAGAGAGAATATGAATGTGACAAGAATAAATTGTATTCTTATCAATATGAATCAATGATATGAGATGATTATACAATGAGAGAGACCCTTTGGTTATATAGCCAAGGTGAGATGCAAGATGTCATAGGATTATGAAAAGTGTCTTAATCATATGACATGAGATAACTAATCACACTTACCTAGATTAACATGTAGTAGTTGTCAAAAGATAAGATAACAACTAATGAAAACTAACATCTTCTAGAAAGATTCCTTCCTAGGACCTAAGTAAACTTAACATGTGTAAATAAGTCCCCTAGTAATGAATTAACTAGGTACAAGACTTTATTTACACCAAAACATAGCAATGACCATGAAATGATTGAGAGTTCATATCATTGTACCTTGGAGGCCTAAATGAATTCTAACTCATCTTGCTTGTACATTCAACAACCTTATGACCAATCTTATTACAATCATAGAAATTACTTTTGAACTTGGTAGGAGTATTTTTTTAGGGGTAGGCTTTCTGAAGTTCTTCTTGTTCTGGATGGGAGTGAATTCACCTTCTTTCTTGTTGTCTTTATTTGTATTTTCATCTCTAGAGGATTTCTCCTTAGCTTTTTTAGTGCAGTATTTCTCCTCCCTTGTTTTAGAATTTCCTTCCACTTTGAAGTTATCATACAAGTTTCTAGATATAGTGATCATAGGACTTTTCTCTTTCTCAATACCAAGACTAGATTTCTCTTTAGATGGATTTTGAGAGTTAATCATCTGATCAAGAATTTTTGAATTTTCTTTCAAGTTATTTTCTCAAAGTGACAACCTCTTCCTCAAGCTTTGAACATTTAGCAGATTTATCATTGAGCTTGGTATTCAAATAATCCTCAATCCTTTCACTTTCTTCAATCTTAAATTTCAAATCAAAGATCACAGCTTTTGCCTCCTTGAGTTTAGTCTCACATCCTTTACATTTCCATTTGATTTTTTAGTTTTCCAATTTCTTCTTTTGATTTTTTAGCTTGTGTCTTCAATTTGACAATTGTCTCCTTTGATTTTTCAAGCATGCACTCATATTTGATATTCATTGTTCTTCCTTCATCTAGATCTTCAAGAGTAGACTGGAATTATCCTTCAAAATCTACTTCACAATCTTCTAGATTGATGTCCCAACCTTCAGGTTCCATTCACTCTAGATCTAGTTCTAGAATAAACATATCATTGATATTTTTATAGACCCGATGTGTTCAAGTGCAAGATCTACCTGAGTTGTTAGGATTCTCAAAGGCACTTGGTTTTGATACCAATTTTTTAACACACTAAAGTGTTGAGATGGGGTGAATTACCATATACTAACAATAAAACATTTTCATTTGTAGGTTAAACATCAAATCACATTGACTAAAAGAAGAGAAAAAGAGAACACATGCCCCACACAAGGAAAAAAAAAATTTTACATGGAAAACCTAATTAGGGAAAAACCATGATAAGAGTTAACTCACAATATATGAAGATCACTGCTTACAAAAATTACAATGTTGTTAAGCCTTATTAACTATGGACTTGTAGGCTAAGGCGTACAACCTTATGGAAAGATACAAGGACCTGCTAAAACTCACTATCTCAAAGGAGGATACATGAAAATTATAATAAAAATATGAACTTGAATTACTGTGAAAGAAGCATCCAACATATGTTAATGTTGCAATACCATTTTCACACAATTACTCCATGATAATAGCTTCACACATAAACATATTCAACATACTACTCAATTTCCTATTTTCTATCAATGATTTTGTTCACAAATGATTTGTTCTTCTATAAATACCCTCTGCAACAAATCAAAACCCCAATTAGGTCGTCTCCAAGATGAACTTTAGATGAAACATATGATACTTCATACATTGGCTCCAAACATACACATTATGAAGATAAAATGAGTTGTGGATCAACACACAACTTAATAGGCTCCAAATATATCACAACACATCCCCCAAGGAAAAATTAATTAATTAGGATCAACCGCAGATGAAGGAAACAAGCCTGTCAGCCCAATCAACATAAACACTACCAAAATTGCCAACTGTTCAACTTTACACCACTGGGTAGAGACCAAAAACATCATGTGGACCAAGATGTGAACAATGTATTCTATTCACAATATATCTTCAAAATACTCTTGAAGAAATTGATCATCATATGTTGATGCAAGAAGAGAAACATATTAAACTGATGAAAATAGAGTATTCCAAACAAACTATAACACTTCAAAACATAGGATATTGTATTGTTGTACACCAAAACATCTTAGACTTGCAAGGATGAACCCATATACCTCTCTAAACATATCCCCAAGTATGCACAATCATATATATAGTGCCCCTCCATGATTCACCATGTCAGTGGGGTCAGTTTGGGTTGGTCTGTTAGTGTTGTTGTTCTGCTTTTCGACTCACTATGAGGTCAGGTATTGTTTGGTATTCTAATCATTTGATTGATTTGATTGATTTGTGCTTTGATTAAGTGTTACATTAAAATAAAGATTATTGAAGTTTAAAAGGGAAATTTAATAATTAAATAAATGCTTTAATATAATTGATGTATTGATAAAATAAAATATTATCAAAGCTTTTATTGGGTTTAAATAAATTAAATTATGTTTTAATAAAGAAATATAAAATAAATATGTTAATTAAAGTATGGTGCAAATAGTATTAAGAGGTAAAGATAAAATTAGTAAATAAAATATTATTGATGCCTTAATTTGGTTGAGGTAAGTTAAAATTAATAAATTTAAATATTTTAAAAGTGGATTTATTGTGTGCAATTAAATAAAGATATTTTATTAATAAACATTATGAGGAGTGGAGGAAAATAGTAGTGGGAAAATAAAATAAAATTAATTAATTAATGAAATTAAAGAAATGTTGCATGCAAGCAATGGATTGCGAGTGGAGAATAAATTAGTTAAATTGCTAAAGAAAGGGGCCTTTTTGGGAATCTTGAAAAACTAATCTTGTTTTCTCTTCCTGTGAGTTTTCTTGTTCTTAGAGAATTTCACTATAGGAAAGAAACTTCCTGTGGAGATAGTTGGGGAAATTGAAGTGGCTGGAGCTTCAATCTTGAGAAATCAAAGCTGGTATTGAACCTTCAGCTGTGTCACACAAATTAAACCAGGTTCCATTATATCTCCTCAATTTAACTATTTTTCTAGAAAATGAATATTGTCTGATTATGTTGTTTGAAGCAAAATAATTACATGTTAAATGTCTGAGTGTGCAATTTAATTAGTGCATGGTCCATAATTTTCAAAGCCTTTCTTGGAAATTGAATTGTGCTTATTCTATAAATTTCATTCATTTATTGAAATTTCATTTCTTTTGGAGTATTCTATTTGTTTCATTTCTTGCTCTATATTTCCCAATTAGACTGTAATTTATCTGAATATCTCCACTGTAATATATGATAATCCTCCATTTCTTAATTGGAGCAATCCTTTGTTTTCTTTCATTCTTGACTCTAAATATTTTTGCTTCAATCTATTGCAAACCATATTGCTTATCATGTTAATAGTATTTTTGTCCCTACCATGGAATTCTTCCTTAATTTGTAGTTACAATTTTGGGAATATTGGGTTACGAGTTTATCCCTACTAATATTTTCTTGGAAATTCTTTTGCTTCTTTTCTTTTATGTTTGGGCATACTATGCCTCAATTTCCAAGTGGTAGAATTCTCTATTCCTAACCATGAATTTCATGGCGCCAATATATGTTCCCTACAACCATGTTGCCATGGTGGACTTCAGGGTTATCATTGCGTAATATTTGGATTTTAATTTATGCTAATTTTATGTTGCCTCCCTTGATGTCATTCAATGCATACCACATCATGGTACTCAAATTTATGTTGATAGCTAATTGGCTTTGAAATTCGATGTTGTTGTGCAATGTTCCCTGCGCTTGGTATTTTCTTGGAGGCTTCAATTTGTGGTTAGTTGACTCTATTAATTGTTGGTGGTATTCAATGAATTCGACATTCAATTGAGAATTTTTGTTTTATAAATTCGTTGATTGTGTAAAATAATTGATGGTCTTAGGTTATGAATGGAGGTTTGATTTATTTACATTGGTTGGTAATCTGAGCTTGTAATATTCCATGAACTCATCTTATGGTTAGAATTCAATTTTATCATAAATGTTTGATGCTTCTTATTCAAAATCAAATGCTATGAAGTATGATAGAGGGGTGCGATGCAATCCTGTTACTTGAATATATATGGTGTAACATTGGATGCTTTTGCTCTGTATCTTGTTGGATTTCAAAGAATGATTAGGTTGTCATTTTAACTCTATATATCATATTCATTGCAACAGTAGTGAGTAGTAAGTATTTATAATGATACACAATTGGGTTACTGGCACAAATATATATATATATATAGATAGATATATATATATATATATACATATATATATATATGTATGTATATATATATGTACATATATATGTAAATATATATATAAGTGTGTATATATATATATATCATTATGGCTAAAAAATTGCATTCGAATAATCCTCTGTACATATATACTTGTATTCTGTATTTCTTATGATATTTGATTATGACAGATACGAATATGTTTATACATATATAAATATGTATATATATGTAGGTATATATATATATATATACATACATATATACATACATATAGATACATATATTTATTTGGATGGTTAAAAAAATCTCTATTCAATGAGTGGGGTTATTTTAAGGTTTAAATATTAGAAATAATATTTCACTTTCTAATTAAAAGCTTTATTTTGAATGGAATTTGGTAATGATGAGTTTAAAGAGGGGTGATGTATAGTATAAACAAGCATTTAGAATAATTTTGAAATTGGTGAAATTGATGAATTATATCAACTTTCAAATGGAGTATTTCACTTATAGCTTTATATTGAGTGTTGAGTTCTTTTGCAAATATGAATTAGTTGAATATAGAATGCAATAATTATCTGGGAAATATTTTCTCTCTAAAAATAATGTTGAACTGATTATTAGTTTGGCAACATGGTTCTTGACTCTGAGATTGGAATTTTTTGGGGTATTATTGTTGCTGCTCTAAAGTAGAGTCTTTTTGTGTTTATGGGATTGGAGTCTTTCAGAGGCTTGGGAGTTTTGTTATTAGTTGAATTGTTATGTTTGATCCTTGAGGTAAGTAATATTGTGCTTGTGATATGTGGATGAGGGTCTTAGCCATGCACCATTTACTTGTTATTACAATTGTGTTTGAGAGCGAGATGGTCTAAGCCTTGCTCAGATTATATACCTTTTTGGTTTTCATTTTGAGAATGATAGCTTTGCCCTATTGATTTTATTGGGTCTCTTAGCTACTAGTAGGAGGAGTGGCTCTCAATGGGGGCCGATGTGCAAAGTGGCTCTAGGGTAACCCATGTGGGAGTTTCTTAACTCAATGATAACTTAGAATAAGTTAGGGGGTTGGGTAGTTTACACATTAATCAAGATAATGCCTCACTCAGGGCTCAAGTTCTCATTTAGGCTTGGGATGAGTGGGAAGGCCTGGAATGGAAAAGATCAAATGCCTTATCCTATTGAAAGGTATGGTTATCCTACATGATTTTGTATGGGGTCTGGTGATTCAGTAGAGGGGTCTAGGGTAACTCAAGATGGGGGTCGATAGCCTAGGAATATACACCAGGGTAACCCATAGCAATTTGTGTGATGACACTCCTCCCTATTGCAACCTAGTATCCCCTTGCCTCATGTCTCCCTCTGATGAGTGTGTGCCTCTGGAAGCGGTGTCACTATTATGTAATGTTATGTTGTACTTTGTATGTCAGAGTCCTTTATGGTCTTGTTCTGTTAGTTGGTTGTCACCTTGTTGTCATTGTGGTGGTGGGATCTTATTTCTATCTCCTAGCATGGGGGGTGGACCTTAGGGTTCCACATAGTCGGGTGGAATGTGCCTTGTACTCCATTGGGTTCCCTTACTATGGTTTGTGGTCGTGGTGACTACTCTTGATGATGTGGACTGTTGCACTTATTCAAGTTTGAGTGAAATGTCTTGCATGTACTTGTATTGTACTATAATTCAGTTGTATCATGTATTTTAACTTTGATATATATATATATATATATATATATATATATATATATATATATATATATATATATATATATATATATCCTCAATTGATCTTGGGGAAGCATTGATGTAATGATGTAATATTGTAATTCATTGTTGGATTCAATCTTGTAATGAGCAATGTTAATGATGTACCTTGTTTATGTTAGTTAATAAAATTGATTCAAAATGATATCTATTTGTGACATGTTATGGTTATTTCATATTGGTTGATTATTTTAATGTGATGGATTAAATGGAATTCATATTGTTAGATGGATTTGTTTAATGTGATGAATTATAATTCTTGTTAGCTTGATTAATGGGATTCTAGTAACCTAGTCATGAAGCCTTAGAGGACTTAGGTTAGAATGCAAGTTATTGTATTGTTTGCAATCTTGTGTATATTGCACCTTCAAAAAAAAAAATCTAATTTTAGAGTTGTTGCGTGTTGTCCTCTAGGGTTTCGTGGTGGGGCGTCACACATGGTATCAGAGCCAAGTTCATATAGTGGGAACTTTGGATACATATGAGCCCATTATGTTGTCCTAGTTGTGTTGACTCTTGAGATTATGATTTCCTCTTTTTTCATCCTCACCTTACAAACTAAAATTTGTCCCTTGGTGATGTTTTTCCAATGGTGCAAAAAATCGATGGAAAGGATAGGACCCAATGTATAGTGTGCAATGCACCAATATTCTTTCTATTGGGGATGCATTATGGAATCTTGTGTAGCCTTGTGATGTGACTCCAAGTGATGTGAATTTGTGTGTGTATGTGAAGAATGTCTGTTAAATTTGGAATTTTGTGCTTACGAAGTGATAAATGGTGTTTCTATGCATCTAAAAAGGTATGAAATCATGGTCTTTTGTGAATATGTCATGAGATTTGGTGTTGAATAATGTGTGTTAAATTTGGAATTTTGTGCTTATGAAGTGATAAATGTTGTTTCCATGCATCTAAAAAGGTATGAAATCATGGTCTTTTGCTGAATATGTCATGAGATTTGGTGTTGAATAATGAATAAAGTGGAACATATTGTTTGAAAATGATGGATATTTAATGAAAAATGTGTGCTTTGAGTGCATAAATTTTCTATGTTTTGTGAAAGTGTGGTATTTTGATGTAGCAAATCAGCTTGGTCTATTACAGGACATTAGATGCATTGTCATGATCAACATGTAATTATTCTATCATATAGCGGATGGTTTACGAGATGATTTGATTACTGAGTGTTGTCTTTAGAAGCATCTTGGTGAAAGGGACAATGTCGCATTACTCATTTGTGAGTACCCTACTACATTGTGAATTCCTTTCACAATGTGTCTAATTGTGTGAATATATATATATATATATATATATATGTTCGACTGTTTTGTTTGCTACAAGATGCAAGTACTAGGCATTGACTCCACCTGAATTAGCAGGTCTAAGCGTCCCTCAAACCCAATGGAATAGTTGATTTGGAGATAACATAAGATCCCCTACCCTAGCCCTCATCCTTGAGGAGGGTGAGTATCTAATTTGTTACCTTATCAATGTTGTCTGATGTATGTGACCAGTTTGTCCTACTTCCCAACCTTGGTTAAGGTTAGGTAAATGTTTGATATTTTATTTGCTTGATTATTTGATGTGCTTGTATTTTTGTATGTTTTATTCTAACCTTGCGACTTCCAGGATCAAGTTGGATCTTAGGGGGGAGGATGTAGTGCTCCTCCATGATTCACCTTGTCAGTGGGGTCATTTCGGGTTGGTCTATCAGTGTTGTTGTTGTTTTGCTTTCTAACTCGCTATGAGGTCAGGTATTGTTTGGTATTTTGATCATTTGATTAATTTGGTTGATTTGTGCTTTGATTAAGTATTACATTAAAATAAAGATTATTGAAGTTTAAAAGGGAAATTTAATAGTTAAATAAATTCTTTGATATAATTGAGGTATTGATAAAATAAAATATTATCAATGCTTTTATTTGGTTTAAATAAATTAAATTATGTTTTAATAAAGAAATATAAAATAAATACATTAATTAAAGTATGGTGCAAATAGTATTAAGAGGTAAAGATAAAATTAATAAATAAAATATTATTGATGCCTTAATTTGGTTTAATTAAATTAAAATTAATAAATTTAAATATTTTAAAAGTGGATTTATTGTGTGCAATTAAATAAAGATATTTTATTAATAAACATTATGAGGAGTGGAGGAAAACAGTAGTGGGAAATAAAATAAAATTAATTAATTAATGCAATTAAAGAAATGTTGCATGCAAGCAACGAATTGGGAGTGGAGAATAAATTAGTTAAATTTCTAAAGAAAGGGGCCTTTTTGGGAATCTTGGAAAACTAATCTTGTTTTCTCTTCTTGTGAGTTTTCTTGTTCTTGGAGAATTTCACTGTAGGAAAGAAAATACATGTGGAGATAGTTGGGAAAATTGAAGTGGTCGGAGCTGCAATCTTGAGAAATCAAAGCTTGGTATCAAACATTCAGCTCTGTCATACGAATTAGACTAGGTTCCATTATATCTCCTCAATTTGATTGTTTGTTTAGAAAATAAATATTGTCTAATTATGTTGTATGAAGCAAAATAATTACTTGTTAAATGTCTAAGTGTGCAATTTAATTAGTGCATGGTCTAGAATTTGCAAATCCTTTCTTGGAAATTGAATTGTGCTTATTCTATAAATTTCATTTTTCTTACTCTGTATTTCCCAATTGGACTGTAATTTATCTTAATATCTCCACTGTAATATATGATAATCCTCCATTTCTTAATTCGAGCAATCCTTTATTTTCTTTCATTCATGACTCCGGATATTTTTTCTTCAATATGTTGCAAACCATATTGCTTATCCTATTAATAGTATTTTTGTCCCTGGCATGGCATTCTGCCTTAATCTGTAGTTACAATTTTGTAAATATTGGGTTATGAGTTTACCCCTGCTAATATTTTCTTGGAAATTCTTTTGCTTCTTTTCTTTTCTATTTGGGCATACTATGCCTCAATTTCCAAGTGGCAGAATTCTCTATTCCTAACCACAACTTTCATGGCACCAATATATGTTCCCCATAGCCATGTTTCCATGGCAGAATTCAGGGTTATCACTATGTAATATTTGGATTTTAATTTATGCTAATTTTATGCTGTCTCCCTCAATGTCGTTCACTGTGTATCACATCATGGTACTCAAATTTATGTTGATAGCTAATTGGCTTTGAAATTTGATGTTGATGTGCAACATTCCCTGTGCTTGGTATTTTCTTGGAGGCTTTGAGTTATGGTTAGTTGAATTTGTTAATTGTTGGTGGCATTTAATGAGTTCGACATTCAATTGAGAATTGTTGTTTTATAAATTCGTTGATTGTGTAAAACAATCAACGGTCTTAGGTTATGAATGGAGGTTCAATTTTTTTACATTGGTTGGTAATCTGAGCTTGTAATATTCCATGAACTCGTCTTATGGTTAGAATTCGATTTTATTATGAACGTTCGATGCTTCTTATTCAAAATAAAATGCTATGAACTATGATAGAGGGGTGCAATGCAAGCCTGTTACTTGAGGATATATCGCGTAACATTGGCTACTTTTGCTCTGTATCTTATTGGATTTCTGAGAATGATCAGGTCACCATTTTTACTCTATATAGTATTCATTACAATAGGAGTGAGTAGTAAGTATTTATTATGATACACAATTGGGTTACTGGCGTAAATCTATATATATATATATAAGTATATATATAGATATCGTTATGGCTAAAAATATGCATTCAAATAATCCTCTGTACATATATACTTGTATTCTATATTTCTTATGATATTCGATTATGACAGATACGAATATGTTTATACATATATAAATATGTATATATGTAGGTATATATATATGTTGTCTATGTAGTGCCCCTTAGTTTTCTTTTGTTTTTGATAGTGGCTTGGTTTTATTTGGATATCATGATACTTTGATGCATAGTTATGATGATACTTGATGACACTTTTATCACTGATGTTTATGCTTATACCATGCTTAGTAGATCAGTTTAATTGATTGTGTGGGTTATTATTATTATGAACATTATGTGATTATTGGATGTATGTTCTTATCATGTTATTAGTATTTGATTATTGTACGTCTATGTATTTTGGCGAAGGGGAATAGTGTTGCATATCTCACTTGTGAGTGTCTTGTGAAACTGCGATTATCCCTTCATGGTGTGTTTGACTATTTGTCTATGTACATGCTCAACTATGTGGTTTGTTGCAGGTTGCAGGTATCAAGCATCAACTCCACCTGAATTTCTAGGTTTGAGCTTGCCTTAATCCTAATGGAGATTGTTGAATTGGATATAGCATTGGGTCCCCTATGTTGAGCCATCATCCTCGAAAAGGATGTGTATCCATTGTCACCCTGGTAGTGTTGTTCCTTTGTGTCTTGTGTCATGGTCATGTTTTCCATCTTTGTCGTGAGGTCTGGTATTGATGGGTATGTTGTATATTTGATTAAATTGGTTGATTAGTACTTTGATTAATTGTTATATTAAAATAAAGATTATCAAAATTAAAAGACTTTGGGAAAATTAAAATACAAGCTTTTATATAATTGAGGTATTGATTAAATAAATATTATTAATGTCCTTATTTGGTTTAAATAAATTAAAATTATGATTTCATATAGAAACATTAAAATAAATATATTGGAGCAAAAAAATTAAATGAGAGATTAAAATTAATTAATTAAATATTATTAAAGTTAGTGGACGTGACTTTTTCAGATCATTTGGTAGACTAAAATTAAATTAAATATTATAAAATTTAGTGGATGTTACTTTGTCATATCATTTGAAAGATTATTTTTATTCTTCTTGTCAATGGCTTGAGCAACACACCCTTGTTGGGTATTTTGTTGGGAGGACTCCCCCTGAAAGTGTGCTTAAGGAATGGATCAACAAGGCTTGGGTCCCTCATGGGGTCTTCCTTGATATGGTCCAAAACTTAACCAAAAGTTTTTTCTTATTTTTCTTTGTAGAAGTCAATCATGTCTAGGCTATTCTGGCACATGGTCTCTGGTATGTCCGATCTTCTTTGTTGGTTTTCCAGGCATGGACTCAGGACTTCACTATCTCAGATGACACCAAGTTGCAGGTCCTAGTCTAGATTGAATTTCTAGGTTTACCTTTTCCTTGTGTGCCTTTTCTGAATCATATTGCATCCTCTCTAGGGAGGGTCATTTTTATTAAGCCCGATAGGATTTTTTAGGCCCAACCCCAGAAACGGGTCTGTGTTGATGTGGACCTTTCACATGATTTGAAGGACTCCATTGACATTAAAATTGGAACTCTCAGGCATACCTAGAAGGTCACTTATTTTAATCTTCCTAACACATGTTATAGGTGTCAGTCCGCAAACCATAAGATTAAGGACCACCCTTTGGTAGTACCTTGTACACCTTCTCCACCATGAGAATTTGGAAAGCCACGTCAAGCAGATAATTATGTAGCCAAACTTGATGAGAAATGGACCATGGTTACAAACTGGAAAAATAAGTCTAGTGATTCTAGGTTGGCTTCCAAAGCCCCTGAGCCAACCAAGAATGTTTCAAACCCTTCGAAAAAGGGGAAAGAGGCTTTGGTCAGGGCTGATAACATTCTAGCATGGGCTAGGTTGAATGCTACACCTCAGCCTGCTACTGTTATGACACCACAGCCAAAAGATTCTCCTCCCATGTTGGGAGCTCAAAGGAAGTCTCATAGTCCTTCCCCACCACTAGAAGAAGGAGAATATGTACAAGAGAAACAAATATTTCCTTCTCCTACTATTCAAATTGGGTCAATTCCACTAGAGCTTTTGTAAAATCGCTTCTCTTCTTTGAATGAAGAGGAGTCAGACTCTGACGATATGGAGGAGTTTCATTCATGAATTTACCATCATGGAATGTTCGAGGTCTAATAGACCTCTCCAAAAAATATTTTTTTAGGGATACTTTGAAGAATTATTCTAGTATTGAAGTGCTTTATCTCCAAGAAGCTAAAATTGTTGGCATATGGCTTTAGGAGATTGTTCTTGGGTGTCAGTGTTGTAATTGATGGCAACTGGAGTCACTAGTGTGGTTCATAGTTTAGAAGTAGTTCCTACCAGCAAAGAAAGTAGAAGACAATACTCTACTAGAAAAATGCATGAAGAAAAGAGTATTCGATTGGTAAGTTGATTTGGATATTTCACCGGATCATTATTTTGTTGTGTGGATCCCCAAGGATGCTTGTCAATCATGTATGCTATCTGTTTGATAATTTTATGATATTACATTGATCCATGTATGAGTTTGGAGATTCAGTAGAATAATTTATTGCTTATTTTCTCATTGTGGCTGACCTGTTGCATATGGCATGTTCCAAATATATGAGGAGTATGTGTTTAACTATTTCTTATGTTGGGAATTTTGGTTTGGGTTCCTACTATAGTCTAGATGACTTATGTAGGTACGCATTAGTTCTAATTGGTGATTGGAGCTGACTTGTGGAAGAGTATTATATTTTGTTTCAAGCTGGCATACAGAAATAAATTCTTGTTAGCAGATATATAAGTGAGATCGGTAATTCATTTTGGGATGGATGTACGAAGTGGTATAGGTGTGTGTGCAAAATAATTCAAAACAAGTGCATGAGGTATTATCAGAGGATATGTCGAGAGAATTTTGTTTGTGCAGCAAAAGGGTTTTTGCAGAGTAGAGCAGGGAAGAAAAAAGAAGAAGTGTGAATTGGGCAGAAGGTCTAGAATCAGTATTCATGTGCTTCATTGGAACTAAATCTAGGAATTTAGAGATTCTATTTTCTCAGTTCATATTTTGAATAGCTTTAATCCAAACTTCTTTTGGACAGTGAGTCCTCTTTTGTATTTTGAGTAGTGAGCTTTAGGAAGTGTGCCTAAATGCAAGTGCATTCCCCTTTTTATCATACTTTTAATAGAGTATACTTTGTGAATGAATCTCCACTGTGGTTTTTCCCCTAACAGGGTTTCCACGTAAAAATATTGGTGTTATGGTGTTCACATTGTCTTATTAATGTGCATGCATGTTTTCTTCTATTTATTTGTTGTTGATAGTTTAAGATCTGATTTGAGATTCAAAATTGTGGAACACTGATTCACCCACCCTCTCATTGTTCCTAGTGTCCAAAAATTGGTATCAAATCAAGGTTCCTCTTATGAGTTTAACAACTTGAGGTGCATCTTGGATTACAATGGACGTAGGTAGTCTTCAACAACAACTTATGGTGGCACTTGATGATCTTGATCAATCTAAAGTAGAGGTCATGGAACTAAAAGCAAACCTTGTGGCTATCGAAAAATTCATTCAATCACTAAAGGATAAAATAAATGAGTCAAGGGAAAAGAGGAAAAAAATATGTGGTTAGTAGAATAAAAAAGAAAGTAGAGGCCCAAAATATGTTCATTTGAATCAAACCCTAAAGGAAATAATAGAAGAATGTGAAAAGCTTGCTAAGGACAATACTGCTCTAAAGCTTGAAACATAATTTGTGGCAATGAAGTTAACTAAAGAGATTGAAGAAAGAAAGAAGAATGAGGAGAATTTGGCTGTCTTTGAAAGAGAAATCTAAGGAATGTAGCTGAGTAAATAGTGGATTCATTCAGCCGGAGATTAAACTGCAACAATCCAGAAATAATGAACAAGAGCTTGAGAGACAGGTAGTTATTCTCAGAGATAAGCTTGCCACTACAAATGAGTTTAAGGAGAAGTTTAGGATCAATTCTTCTAAGCTTGATGAAATAAATAAAAGATAAAAGGATGCAAATGATAGGCAGGGTCTTGGCTATGTGAAGAATGTGAGCTCTAAATCTAAACAAAAGGACCTTGAAAAGAAGAACAAAGGTAGAAGATATCTAATAAGGCAACCTAATGCTAAAAAATTTAATGGATATTTCTTTTTTGTAATAAATTTGGGCATATGGCTTCTCAGTGTAGAAGTAAGATAAGTTCTGGCAATCCATCATTTTCTAGTCAATGTTTTAACTGCAAAAAGTTTGGTCATAAGTCATTAGAATGCAAAATCATGTCTGTTAGTAAAAGGAATGTTAAATGTTATATCTGTGGAAGGTTTGGACATATTGCTAATCAGTGTAGATCAGGAGGAAATTAGTGGAATGAATGGTATAGAAAGATTTATCTGGTATGCTACAATTGTAACAAATTTGGTCACATTACAAGAGTCTGCAGAAACAAAAACATGAATAAAAGAGGTCTGGAATATCAAGGTAGAAATTCACAGAAAAGTGATAAAGAAAAAGGAAAAGCATCTATGGAAGAGATACAATATTAGATGAAGAAAACATGAGTAAAGAAGAATGGATCTGATGAAGGTAATAAGATTGTAACGGAAACTCCCTTCAGTAGTTCATCTGGCAATTAATTTCAGGCTATTGGCCTAGGGGGTGCTTTTCATGAAAATCTTTTGTTCCCCCATGTGTAGTTGGTTTCAGATTGTAGGAAATTGTTTGCAGTTGTGTTACTCATCCTCAAATATACTGGTGATTGCTTCTTGAAGGTCTGCAGATGGATTTCTCCCTTGTTGTTTGTAAACAGTGTAACCAGAACTTCTAGGGAAAATCATTTAATGCGATAAGGAAGTTAGGTGTGCAAAGTTTTAAAATGGCATATGAAACCCTCATTTGTCATAGTGCACCAAAGGAGAATAGTTGGAGAACCCTTTTTTAGAAAAATTTTGAAGGAGCAAAAGTCAAATTAGTAGAGAATTTTCTAGGTATTTATGTTGATTATCAATTTCATACTTATTCTGTGATTAGTAGAACCCTATTCGGTATGGAAAATGAAACAAATTAAAGGAACAGTAATTCTGGATGAGTATAGTAGTCAAAAGGTTAGGGATGTAAGAAATTCATTGTCTCACATTGAATTAATGAAGCTTGGAGGAGCAAAACACAAGAATCTGAATATCTAGAATGAATTTCCTCATTTCATCAATGCAGAGGTAGTCCGGTTTATCTTGAATAGATTGGATGGTGATATCATCACTCTGGATAAACCCTATCAAATTTCTAAGGATGTAATCATAAATCTAACAAGTTTGTGCAATGTTGGTGATGTCCCGAAAAAGAAATTGATTCGAAATGTTGAAGTCGAAGCCCTAACTGATGTAAAAGAAGATCAGATGGCACTGATAATTACATCGATCAAAGACCCATTAACAAAGTATATTGCATATGTAATTTCATACAAGATTTTCTTTAGAAACTGTGAAGGATCAACATCGGCAAGTGCAGTCTATATTGTGCACAAGATGATAATAGAAAATGAAGACTTTGACCTCTATGGATTGTTGAAGGATCAACTGATGGAGATGTGTAATTGATGAAGGATATAGATTACTCTTTCAGGTTTGGTACCTTGGCTATATGTATTATGAAGTATTTCCCAAATTGCTTGCCTCATAATGACAATGTAGTATGGAAGCAAAATATGTCGGTTTGCAAGCAAATCTTTGAGCATTTCAATTCTTTTGAAAATGGTGAACAAGTTTATGAGAAATTTTTTGGAAAGTTGTTAGGAAAGTTTGGTATTCCTCTCTCAGTAATAGTAATTAAAATTAGATCATCCTCTGGTAAATCGGAGAAAAAGCAGAAGAGAGAAAGAGAGTTGGTTGGTGACACTCCTCTGGCGCCTAAGTCAACAATAGTTGAAGGAAAAGGTAAAAATAAGATAGTTGTGGTTGTAGTTGATGAAGACTCTGAGGAATATACACCTAGAGATGAACTAAAACTAGTTGAACTAGTTGTCGTAATTGTGAATGAAAGTGATGAAGAAGGTGCCCTACTCAAAGCAAAGATATTGTAGATTGTTTAGGAAGAAAATGGAATACAAAAGATAACTGACATATGGATAAATGGTCCATCTTATGAACATGACCTCATTGAGGACACTCTAGGAAGATACTTTATTGATAACAACATTCGACTAAAAATTCTGTAGAATGTGCTTCCAGAAGAATTTATTGAATGTATCAAGGAGGCTATGGACTCTGTGCCTCTAGAAAAAAAAGAAGAAATAATCTCACATTTGAAGATGCAGTTTAGGCTATCTCTTTCCAAACTAAAGAAGAAAATGAATATACTAATACAATGCATTGACTCAGCGAATAAGATCTTCAATTACTATCTCAGGTGGCCTCATGTGGTTGGAAAATACAAGGACAAGTTGGAACAAATTGAGAATGAGCTTGTCAGAATCAGACATGACTATAGTATGGTTCAAGACAAGGATGAAGAAGTGAAGAAGAAGGTTCATGAGTTGCAAGTTGAGCATGCAAAGATTCACTCTGCCAAAAACACTCTTATGGACACCTTCTGGAAAGTGAAGGACTTGACTAAATGCAAATTAGGGGAAATGGTTGAAGTTTTAAAGAAAGGAGAAAAGCTAGAAGAAACCATTACCATTCCTAAATACCTTGTTTAGGTCGTCAATAGGACATCATAAAATAACAACTTGATTATAGCTATTGGGATTGCAGAGGACTCTTGGAAGAAATTTCTCCCTAAAATGAAAGATAAGTATAAAATAAATTTCTGATTTCTGTGACGGTTGCAAATTCTTCAAATTTTGATCAATTTCTGCATCAACAAAGGGGGAGAGAATGCAATAAGGAAGAATGCAGTAAATAAGCTAAGGAAAGTAGTAGATTTTTTTTGTCATTGATGTCAAAGGGGGAGAGAATGCACTGAAAAATTCCTTGACATCCAAAGGGGGAGTATTGTTTTGCAGTTGTTTTGTTATGCTGTGAAGTTTTGAATTTTGGTTTCGAAACTTAGTCATTTTTCACTAAGTGTTGCCATCAATGCCAAAGGGGGAGATTGTTGGCATATGGCTTTAGGAGATTGTTCTTGGCTACTAGTGTTGTCATTGATGGCAACTGGAGTCAGTAGTGTGGTTCACAGTTTAGAAGCAGTTCCTACCAACAAAGAAAGTAGAAGATAATACTCTACCAGCAGAATGCATGAAGAACAAAGTATCTGGTTGGTAAGTTGATTTGGATACTTCACCGGATCATTATTTTGTTGTGTGGATCACCAGGGATGATTTTCAATCATGTATGATATTTTTTTGTTAAGTTTTATGATATTACATTGATCCATGTACGATTTTGGAGATTTGATAGAATAATTTATTGCTTATTTTCTCATTATGGCCGACCTGTTGTGTATGGCGTGTTCTGGATGTATGAGGAGTATGTGTTTAGCTATTTCTTATGTTGGGAATTTTGGTTTGGGTTCCTACTATAGTCTAGCTGACTTATGTATGTACGCATTAGTTCTAATTAGTGATTGGAGCCGACTTGTGGAAGAGTATTATATTTTGTTTCAAGCTGATATACAGAAATAAATTCTTGTTAGTGGATATATAAGTGAGATCGGTAATTCATTTTGGGAGGGATGTACGAAGTGGTATAGGTGTGTGTGTGAAAAAGTACAGAACAACTGCATGAGGTATTATCAGAGGATTTGTCGATAGAATTTTGTTTGTGTAGTAGAAGGATTTTTGTAGAGTAGAGTAGGGAAAAATAGAGCAGAAGTGTGAATTGGGAAAAAGGTCCAGAATCAGTCTTCATGTGCTTCATTAGAACTAAATCTAGGCATTTAGAAATGTTATTTTCTCAGTTCATATTTTGAATAGCTTTAATCCAAACTTATTTTGGATAGTGATTCCTTCTTTGTATTTTGAGTAGTGAGCTCTAGGTAGTGTGCCTAAATGCAAGTGCATTCCCCTTTTTATCATACTTTTAACAGAATATACTTTGTGGCTTAATCTCCACCGTGTTTTTTCCCCTAACAAGGTTTCCACATAAAAATCTTGGTGTTATGGTCTTCACATTGTCTTATTAATGTGCATGCATGTTTGCTTCTATTTATTTATTGTTGATAGTTTAAGATATGATTTGAGATTCAAAATTGTGGAACACTGATTCACCCCCTCCCCCTCTAAGTGTTCCTAGTGTCGAACAAAATTTTTTATTCTTTTCCTTACGTCAGCTTGTCACTCTATTTGGCCAGCTAGTCAAATGTTTTGTATTGATCATGAAGTTGGGTGTGGTGGATCTGTCACCCTTTTGTCCCCATGGTGGCATGCTCGTGTGGTCGACCATGGGTTTGACCCCACACATTGGCTCGTCTGGATCCTTCTCAACATTGATAATCACTCCTTTGGGATTATTAATGTTTATGCTTCTAATGATGTTGTGGAATGCTTTGTGCTTTGGCATTGGATTGTTGATTCATTACTAGTTGCTACTTAGTTATTGTGTGGGGATTTCAATATGGTTGAGATGGCCTATGATAAAGATGGAACATTTCCATTCAGATGGGTAGCTGGTGAAAGAGAGGCATGGTTCTACATGCGGAATAAATTGGGGATCTTTGAACCCAATAAATTGGTCATCGCCATTCTCATTCTCTTTGGCACACTTGGTGTAATTATAAGGCCAATTCTGACAGGATATTTAAATGCCTTGATCATGCTATGATCTCGGCTCAATATTTTTTCTCCTTTGACAACTCTTCACTTCTGGTTAAGCCATTAGTGGATGTGACTTTGTAAAATCATTTTCCCATTTCTTTTTACATTGAATGGGAGACAAGGCAACCTCACGCTTTCAAAATACAACTTTTTTTTAACATGTATCTACTTTTTCATTAGCCCACGTTGGCCCACATTTGTAGGGTCTGGAATTTGGAGTATAGGCCAACTCGGCATATAGGCTAGATTAATTAGTGGAATGATGCTATCACTTGCACGACAAAATTTTTGCACATTTATGGGTGCCAACTTGCCATTTTTCACTGATGGTCTTATGAGGCTACCACAACTAATCTTCATTCACCTACTGAGGCTTTGGTATCCAACCCTTTTCCCCCATAAGTCAAGGTGGTGGAATTAAGACACAAAAAGAAATTGTAGACAATTATGCTGCTAGAGGTGCTCAAATCAAAGCCAAATTGCACTAGTTAAAAATTGGCGACCGTGCCTCCAAGGATTTTGTTTGGTCCTGTGTGTCAAGAACTCATCTTCGAGCATTAAAAAAATTAAAGATACAATTCAGGTTCTTTCTAAGCTACCTGACATTCTTTAGGCCTTTGTTCGTCACTATGAGAAAGTTTTCACTATGTAGGAGTATACATCTAAGTGACAACAATCCCTTTAGAATTGCCTTGCTATCATGCCAAATAGGCTATCCTTAGGTTAGAGAGATTTATGTGACCAATTAATGACTTTTGAAGACCTCAAGGATGTTGTTTGTTCCATGGCTAATGACTGGGCCCCTCAGCCCAAAGATATTTTTGTCAGATCATTTGTCAGATTAAAATTAATAAATTAAATATTTTCAACGACGATGTTTTTAAACCGAATTGGTATTTGATCAATAACCAAGGAAGGTGTATGATCTCTACTAGGGTTTTCTTCCTTATCCGAGAGAGCTTTTTGTCAGATCATTTGTTATATTAAGATTAATAAATTAAATATTTGCAACGATGATGTTTTTAAACCTAATAGGTATTTGATCAATAACTAAGGAAGGTGTATGAGCTCTACTAGGGTTTTCTTGTGTCTGCAGTCATTATTGGCCCCTCTTACATCATACTATACTTATTATGTAGGAATTTCCTCTTTTCTTGTGTGTACAACTGCATTTACTATAATTTTTTTGTTTTAATATGCCTTCAACTAGCTCTAACCCAACATTTCATGCTTGTGTTGGCAGTTTGAGGGCTCTGCTCAATGGCTCCTCCTCTGAACAAATGACCCCAAATTTTTTTTCTGAAATTCTTTCACGAGGTAAGTCTTCTGGCTCCCCAGTTGATGTGGTTTTTCCTTTGCTTGATTTTGATTCTACTTGTCAATGCTTGAGCAACACACCCTTGTCGGGTATTTTGTTGGGAGGACTCTCCCTGAAAGTATGCTTAAGGAATGGGTCAACAAGGCCTGGGTCCCTCATGGGGTCCACCTTGATAAGGTCCAAAACTTAACCAAGGGTTTTTATTTTGTTTCTTTATGGAGTCAATCATGTCTAGGCCATTCTTGCACATGGTCCCTAGTATGTCCTGTCTTCTTTGTTGGTTTTCCAAGCATGGATCTGGGACTTTGTTGTCTTAGATGACACCAAGTTGTGGGCCCTAGTCTAGATTGAATTTCTAGGTTTACCTTTTCCTTGTGTTCCTTTTCTAAATCAAATTGTGTCCTCTCTAGGGAGGGTCATTTGTATTGAACCCGATAGGTTTTTTCAGGCCTGACCCCAAAAACGGGTCTATGTTGAAGTGGACCTTTCATAAGATTTGAAGGACTCCATTGACATTCAAATTGGAACTCTCAAGAATACCCAAAAGGTCACTTATTTTAATCTTCCTAACACATGTTATAGGTGTCAGTCTGCAAACCATAAGATTAAGGACTAACCTTTGGCAGTACCTCGTACATCTTCTCTACCATGAGAATTTGAGAAGCCACATCAAGTAGATAATTTTGTAGCCAAACTTGATGAGAAATGGACCATGGTTAAAAATAGAAAAATAAGTCTAGTGGTTTTGGGTCTACTTCCAAAGCCCCTAATCCAGCCAAGAATGTTTCAAACCCTTTGACAAAGGGGAGAGAGGCTCTGTTCGGGGCTAATAATGTTCCAATGCAGCCTAGCCCAAATGCTACACCTCAACCTGCTATCGTTATGATAGTGTAGCCAAAAGATTCTCCTCCCATGTTAGGAGCTCAAAGGTGGTCTTGCAGTCCTTCCCTAGCACTGGAAGAAGGAGAATATGTACAAGAGAAATGAATATTTTCTTCTACTATTCAAATTGGGTCAATTCTGCCAGAGTTTTTGTAAAATTGCTTCTCTTCTCTGAATGAAGAGGAGCCAAACTCCGACGATATGGAGGAGTTTCATTCATGAATTTCCTCTCATGGAATGTTTGAGGTCTGACAGACCTCTCCAAAATGTATTATGTTAGGGATAATTTCAAGAATTATTCTGGTATTGAAGTGCTTTGTCTCCAAATTAATTTTTTTTGTTTTTTGCTCGCGTTGACTTGTTTCTCTCTTTGACCAGCCAGTCAAATATTTTCTATTGATCATGAAGCTGGGCATGGTGGCATTGTCACCCTTTTGTCCCCATGGTGGCATGCTTGTGTGTTCGACCATGGGTCTAACCCCACACATCGACTCGTTTGGATCCTTCTCAACATTGATAATCACTCCTTTGGGATTATTAATGTTTATGCTTATAATGATGTTGTGGAATGTAGTGTGCTTTGGCATTAGATTGTTGATTCATTGCTAGTTGTTGCTTGGTTATTGTGTGGGGATTTCAATATGATTGAGATGACCTATGATAAATATGGCACCTTGCCATTTAGATGATTAGCTAGTGAAAGGGAGGCATGGTTCTACATGCATAATCAATTGGGGCTCTTTGATTCCAATATTGGTCATCGCCATTCCATTGTCTCTGGCACACTTGGTGTAATTACAAGGCTAGTTCTGACAAGATATTTAAATGCCTTAATCATGTTATGATCTCAACTCAATATTTTTTCTCCTTTGACAGCTAGGTATGTGCAAGATCATGATGGGCCAAAAAGTGGTGATATGATGGTTATGTGTAGGGTATGTGGCTGACAAATTTTTCTTTACGCAAAATTGATGAAATGAAAAAGGGTTTTTAAAGGAGATTCTCAGTTTTCCACCAATATAAATTATGCTTTAATTTGAATTTAATAAATAATTATTATTCATTTTCTATTTGAATTACAACCAAAGTCTTGATTGATAGGCTGATTGAAAAACATCTATAGCTTTCAAATGGTAACACATTTCATGAATCCAAAGCATGCATCACATTATATGCTTCACTTACTATAGGATTAAAAAAAAATGAATTTCATGAAGTTTTGGCCAAGTTAAGGTGGTTAGACATACAATTTTTTATATTTTTTAAAAGTTGTAATAAAAAAATCATAATTAATTATTTACTTGTAAAAAAATTAAAAAAATATATGCATCACATTGGGACATGACTCCTATACTTATATCTAAAATATTATAAAAAAATATTATCATTTTATTGTGGTTAGGGTGGTCAGACAGACACATACTTCTTATTTTTTCCTTGAAATTTAAGTACTATTGCATTGAAATTTCAAATTTTCACCAAATAATTTATTTTTTAAAATAAACCTAGTAGTTTAGAAACTACATTCAATTTGCTATAGATTCTATTCTTACGTGTTTTTGAAATAATATAGATAATTTATTCAAAATTTTATGTCAAGTTGCCTAACTCTAATTTTTTTGAATTTTTCGCCACTTAAGAGCCTATTTTTTCCATGATGATCCTACACATACCCAACTCTTCACTCTTGGTTATGTTGTTAGTGGATGTGACTTTTTCAAATGATTTTCCCATTTCTTTTCACATTGAATGGGAGACAAGATAGCCTCGGGCTTGCAAAACACAGTTTTTTTTAACACATCTTTGCTTTGTCATTAGCCCACGTTGGCCCACATTTGTAGGGTCTTGAATTTGGACTGCAAGCTAGCTCATCATACAAGCTGAATTAATTGGTGGAATGATTCTATAACTCACACGACAAGATTTATGTGCATTTATGGGTGCCAACTTTCCATTTTTAGCTAGCAGTCTTATGAGGCTACCATAGCTGACCTTCATTCAGCTAACGAGGCTTTGGTGCCCAACCCTTTTTCCCCATCATTACACGTCAGGGTGGCGGAATTAAGACACAAAAATTAAGTTGCAAAAAATTATGTTGCTAGAGGTGCTCAAATCAAAGCCATATTACACTGGTTAAAAATTGGCGACCATCCCTCCAAGGAGTTATTTTTGGCCTTGCGTGCCAGACACTCATCTACAGGAATTAAAAAGATTAAAGATGGAATTCAGGTGCTTTCTAAGCTACCTGACATTCTCCAGGCCTTTGTTCATCACTATGAGCAATTTTTCACTACTCAAGAGTATACACCTGAGTGACAACAAGCCCTTCAGAATTGCCTTGTTGTTGTGCCAAATAGGCTATCCTTAGCCAAAGAGATTTTTGTGACCAATTACTGACTATTGAAGACCTTAAGGAAGTTGTTCATTCCATGGCTAATGAAAAGGCCCCAAGGATTGATGGTTTCCCTTGTGAATTTTACAAGGCCCTTTGGGACTGTGTTGGGCATGATTTGCATAAAGTCTATCTTGAGGTTTTTCATTCCAAATCTTTGGGTAACTTAATAAACAAAGGAAATATTAAGTTCATACCTAAGGCTGGGGATCCCGAGGATACCTGCAATTGGAATCCTATCACTCTCCTCAATGTTTCTTACAAAATCATCAGCAAAGCTCTGGCTTTGAAGATCCGTCATCTTTTGCCTCAGATTGTGCACCCGAAGCAGACTAGATTTATCAAATCAAGATTTATCCTGGACAATATCATTGTTGTATGGGAAGGCATGGAGTTTGCTAAACGCTTAGTCCAGAAAGCTATTTTTCTAAAAATAGACTTTGCTAAAGCTTATGACTACATTGAATGGCCTTTTATTCTGGCCATATTGTGAGCCTTAGGGTTTGGGCCTAATTTCATTCAGGCTATCCAAATGCTCTTGTAAAATTCCTCTGCTTGTATCACCATTAATGGATGCCAATCTCTTGCCTTTAGGCTCTCTTGCTCTATTGGGCAAGGACTTATGCTTGCTCCTTCTCTTTATGTGCTTGTTGCCGAAGGATTTGGCTCTCTTTTTGCCAACGTGATTTCTCAACAGTGTGTCAAAGTATTTTCATTGTCTAAATCTGAGGCTCAACTAGTTAATGGCCATTTTGTTGATGACTCTTTCCTCACTCTCCTGGAGGAAGAGGATAATATCAAGGTGGCTCTTGAATGTCTTAACATTTTTTTCCTTACGTTTGGTTTCTCCATTCAGTGGCACAAAACTTTGTGCTACAAACAGTCTATATTTCCCACTCCTCACTGGCATTAGTAGTACGATTGGAAATGGATTGGGCCAGGGGAAATCTTTTAGTTCCTGGGAATTCCCTTTGCCTTCAGTCCTCTATGGCTGAGCTGTGGCAAGTTGTTCTCTCCAGAATTGAGTAGAAGCTCGCATACTAGATTACTAAACCTCTCTCTCTGGCAGGGAAATTTCAAGTGTGCTCCAAGATCTTTGCTGACACGCATGTCCACTACTCATCTTGTTGGGCCCCTTCAAAAGTATCCTATGGAAAACTTGAAAATTTGCTCTAGGACTTTCTGTGGACCTCTGTTGAGACCCATATAGGGTTCCACCATGTTACCTAGGAATTTTGCTACCTTCCCAGATATTTTGGAGGACTTGGGTTACTCTCCACTCAATGACAAGGGACTTCCTTGTGTGTGAAATGGATAATTTGTGCTCTTACTAGAGATGAATCTTGGAAGATTCTCCTCAGGCATTGCATTCAGTCCAGTTTTCCAATCCACAAACCTGCCTAGAAGTGTATTGGTTTTTGGACCCTTCTGGTCATGAAGGAACCGATTCAAATTGTGGGAACTTTCATGGCCAAGCGCATTTGGAGAGCCTAGGAGGTGGTTAAACCCTAGCTCCATTGGGCCAGTTACAGTTTCCATGATGGTCTTTCACTCATTCAACAAAATGTTTGGTGCTTGCCTCTCTTTGCTAGCATTGGCCAGCTACTGGCTAAGTCGCCTTGGCTTAAGCTGTTAAGATTCCACAAGAAAGATATTCAAACTTTTCAATAGGTGTTTCATAGACCCATAATGTGCATCATGTCATGGGAAGATTTATGTTCCTTTTATAGACTTCAAAACTAGGATCGTGTTACTTATGATGATCTGGTAAATGTTATTCCTACAGAAATGCTTCATAAGATGGGAATTTGTGGGTCCAAGCCCTGGTGGAAGGACTGGAAGTGGTACCTAGACACCCCTTTTAGGAATTACAAGCCTCAGCTTGGTTATAGGTGGCTTTCACCACATTTTCCTATGATTGAAAGTCTGAACCAAAGGTGGCTTCTTCAATCTCCCACTCATGTATGGAAAAAAATATTCTTGGCCACTTGGTTTGCAAGTGTTGAGCCAAAAATTTCCCACTTTTCTTGGTGTATTAATTTCCAAGGCTTTCCTATGGGTTCCAAGACCCTCATTGCCCTTTCTATAGGTAAGCTGAGTCTTTTAAGCATCTCTTTTGGTTCTGTACCAAAACTTAGTAGTTTTAGAATTGGATTCAAGACTTCTTTTAGCATTTCAGACTAGAGCCTTTCTCTTGGCATATGGTTCTATTGGGAGACTCACTTAGATTTCTAGCAAAATATACCTAGCTTTGGCACACTTTCAAGGTGGAAATCCTCTTCAATATCTAGAAAGATAGAAATGCCTGCATATTTGCTAACACACAAATGGATAAAAATATTTCTTTGTATTCCAAAGCTATTATTTTCTCTAATGTGTTCTTATAGATTTAGGTTTAGGACAACAAGGTTGCAATTGAGGTGGCTCACCTTCAAGTTCTTTTGGATCATTGGGGAAATGCCTCGTGTACTATTGCTCAGGTGCCTAATTTTCCCACTTCCTCTCATGGTCAGTCATCCTCTTGGGGCCGACAGGGGAGTGGCTCTACTTGCCCCCACTCTTAGCCTCCTCTTCAGCATGGTTCCACCCTCCTCAGAGGACTTGCTCTCCTCCTTTGCGGGCTGGCCAAGGGTGGCCCTCAGGAGGATCTACGGGGAGTAGAAGTGGGGGTTGTGAGTGGCCCTCTGATGACAATCTTGCTAGTGGCTCTAGTTGGTCAAATTCTGGTAAAATATTTCTGCACCTAGAGCTTGCAATCTCACCCTAGCACGATGATAAAGATAAAGAGAAAGAAAAATAAGATGATGATGGTTGGGGTCCTCTTGATGTCACTCTAGAATCGGTTGATGTATGGGGGAAGCACTTGGATGACAAAGACCCTCCTAGCTCTGTCGGTACTGCTCTGGCCAATTCATGGCCTTTTTATTTTATAATTGTAATGTTTATGGACTTTTGGGCTAGGCCCCTGTGACTTTGTTTTTTTTTGGTTTTTTGGGCTTTTCCAATGTGACTTTCGGGTGTGCCTTCTTACCACCCACCTTTTTTTTTGTGAATATGTATCCTTATCTTTATTTTTATTAATATAGATAGCTGCCTATTCATCAAAAGAAAAAAGTTGATTCTGGTGTACAAATAAATGAAAGATTATGATTAACAAATTAAATATCTTAAAAGTTGATTTATTTGTGTGCAAATTATAATATATGGTTAAAATTATAAAAAAATAATAAATTGTGGTAGTTAATGGTAGTGGGGAAAAGAAAAGAAAGAATTAAAATCAAGAAATGTATGCTACAACGGATGGGGGGAAAAGTAAATAAATTAGTTAATTTCCTATTCAAAAGGGGCTTTTTTCATGTTTTCAGAAATTAATCTTGTCTTCTTTCAATGAATAATTTTTTGGTTCTTGAAAGCTTTCCTTCTATTTTTTGTTGAAGGTTTTGGAATTGGATCTTTGGGAAGTGTCATTAGAATTTTGGAGGTGTGTGAAGCTACAGTTTGTAAATAGAGAGCTCTACATCAACTCATTACTCTAGCAGTCGAGAGAGACCAAGTTCTTTGCTAATCTTAATTTTAAATTCTATAGAAAATGGAAATGGAGTGTGTTTGTGTTGTAGAAAACAAAAAAAAAATGTTAATTCTTGAGTGTGCCATAGTATTTTAATTAGCCATACACTCTATTGTTTTGGATCTTCATTCCTTCCAGTTATCTTATTTCAGCATACCCTGCTCTGGCATAGGTTTTTTTAAAGTTATCATAACATGTGGGTGATCCCACAATACTAGTTTCCAATTTTTGGCCAAACTGGACACTGAAATAATTTTTTCTTAATAAATATTCACTTTCAGGCACCTATAGCGGCTAAACCATGAGGAATTTGAAGATGATGCAAACTAGATTTTCGTGACATTTTTTCTATAGATTCTAAATATATTTTTTTCAAAAGTTTTTGAATCAGATTGTACTTCTTTTTCCATCTCCTTCAAAAACTAGTTTTTTTTTTTTCAAAAAACAACATTTTTAAGGAGTGACGCTCACCGTATAACACAAATTTTTTTCCATGGATAAAATTCTAATTATTATGAATTTAGATTTATAACTCTGATATATAGTGCTTCCACTTGGTTAGATATTTTTTAATTAAAAATATTTTTTTTAATCAAGTTTCAAAGTCAAACCAATTACAATTCAAACATAGGAGGACCATATATCACGTAACTTTTGTAAGTATCGAAATTCAAAATTTTTTGTTGGATCGGGGACTTCAATATCTGGTGCACTCATATTTTTCAAATTTTTTATAATCTGCTATTTTTCCATGTGTAGAATAAAGAGCTTGATTTTAGTGAAAAACCTATTTTTAATAAAACTAAAAAAATACATAATAAAACCAAAACATATTAAAATTATAGTCGTTGGATAGCTCGTTCTAAGGACTACTTGATTCCAATTGGGTATTTGAATTCCTTGCCATTTTCATCTTCAACCTGAGCTCAGAAGTGCAAAAAATTTGATTTTTTGTGTGACAGAGAGAAAGAATCAGGGAAAAGGGTGGTTTGCTCGAACCAAGGGGGTGGTCGCACCCATAAAAGGATATAAAAGTCACAGCAAATCCTAACTTGGGAATTGGACATTCTAGTAGGTGACTAACATCTTCTTATGGTCGTTCATTTACTTTTTCAAACCAGGGAACGTATACTTGAAATGGAGTGGCACTGTATGTGCACTAAGAACTAGTTTCAGTCACAATTTACCAGAAATAACTGCGTGAAAGGAATTCTACTTATGCTACAGGAATGTAACGTAAATATTTCTTAACTTAAGCATAACTTAATCAAAGCAGACATCACGACAACTGTTACTTACGAAACAAACTATGAACTGGCCTTATGCTGCAGGAACAAACGCAAAGATGGATTCCCAATGCTGCAGGAACAATATAAGACTAAGTTTGCACTAAAATTTTCTAGATTGAAATCTAACTTATGATCAATAGAAGATAAACAACTAACTAACTATAGATACTTACTAAGTGGGCCCCCTTAGCAAGCATCAACTAGCTATGCAAGAATTGAACTTAGAACTTCATCAGCTTTTATTCATAAACTCAGAATGATATACATTGTTCTGTTCATATGAAAACTAATACAAAACTCTATCTCTTATCATAGTACTAACTCTTACATATTCTACTTCTCATTATCATACTAATTTTTACATGCTATGCTTGCTCACTCACACAGGAGGAACACTTATTTAAACCAGAAAAGCAACTAACTAACTAACTCAAATAGAGAAAGTCATGGACATAAATGAATCCTGAAACCGAGGAACAAACTTCTCATAAATGAAAGCATATCCATCCAACCCGATCCAGAGAGAATTTAGCATTCCACTCTTCCTAGATTAATGATCAAAGTTTCTTCCCAACGACCCGGTCAGAGAGTCTTCGCTAGAACAACTTCCTCGACGTCGTGCAGGAAATGGACTTTACTGTAGGGCCGAGATCCGCTACGCTTGACTCGTTCATGCTCCCTTCAACAACCTGCAATGTACAAGGCGACAAAGGTGAAAGAAAGCATGCATGGAAAACAACACGATACATTCATTAATCACATATTAAATCTATTTCATTATTCAAAAACCATATGCATTATACCAGTCATTTGGAAGGTCAAACAGGGTAATTAATAAGACACATTGAGATGTTAGGCTGTAGGAATATAGGAATGTATTGTTACAGGATACTATCCAATTTCAGATAAAAAGTCTTTAATCACATAGTTAAAACATCCATTAGCAGTAAAAGTAGAGATATTAAAAGTATATCATGATACTCAAATTATGAGCATATCCTGAGCTCATCATCTGCCCCCTACTTAACCTAATGATGGTCCACCAGCATTAAGCTTCCTGGTTGTTTCCCTGAAATCCATAGGAGTAGTATGGCTTTTTGGCATAGTCCCAAATTTATAATAGAAACCTCTGAAATTTTTCCATCTTTCATATCTGAGGGTTTTTGTATCCTTATTAATATTTGTAGCTCGATAGGGATAAAGTGGCCACATTAAAACCAAAGGTCAAAATTTTATTAGCAACCATAATTCGAACCTCTTCTGAAGACCAAGCTGTATGTACTTCTCTGTCCTGCCAAGGGTTGCTTCAAAATTCAGGGGACTATGTGGCTCAGATTTCCTTAGCCCAACAGTCAATTTCTCCCATCTCTTTTCAATTCTGGAAGAGGTAAGTTTCCACAACAAATACGGTTGGCTTTTGAATTCCTCATACACTTGCTTTCTGACATCAAATATTTTTACTCTTTGTGTTTGGTCATTGAACCCATATGTAACAGTGAGCCAAGTTTTCAGCATTGTGTAAGGATCTATGCTTTCTGATCGCAGTGGTATGGGCTCATCCCTTTCAACTTCTTCATAGGCTTCTAGTTGTCTACCATAATTGGTTTCATTGGCTGCCCATGACATAAGTGACCTCAAATGGATATCACCAATGTAAAGAAGTGGATTCCACTCTGTTTCAGAGGGAATTATTAATCCATGCAAATAAAATTCACATAAAGAATTTTTTAGCCAATTAGGAGCCACCTGGTATGCATCATAAAATTCTTTGGATGTTTGAATAATAAGATCTAAATTCTTTGAAATTCGCATTAATTGAAACCAAAGAAATTATTCCTTTAAGCACATAGCATAAACCCTAGGCGGTGGTCTACACTCCACAATCTTACCAGTTATTTCCATCATCTCATCCATTTTCTTTTTCATTTCCTGGATTTCTTGTTTCTTCCTTTCAATTTCTCTTTTCAGTTTCTTCTTCTCTTCCTCCCAAATACTTTGTTGAATTTCAGTCTTGGCTAAGTGGTGGAAACTCGGGGTTTGAAATGTGACCGGTCTCTATGTGGTCTTAAGGTAGTCCAAAAATTCAATCAAAAATTTCTTCTTATAAACAACCATGGCTTGACAAGTTGCAGGGGGTAATGAAGCTTCATTGGAATCTTCCAATTGTTCAATCAATTCTTCCTCTTGCTGTAGGATGAATTCCTGTTGCTGTGTAGGAGGAGATTGCACTTCTTCAGAAATTTGCCTAGCTGCCTCAACCAAGTCATCAAGACTTGGCATTCCCCTTTCATTACTATCATATTGTGCTTCATCAACTTCCATTGGTTCATTTTGCATTTCCTCAGGAGCAACAGGTGAACTATGTGAAACATTCTCAGGTACATTATGAGAATCATCATGGCTGTATTCTTCAGACTCCTCTAAAATTATTATAACTTCAAGTTGAGCAGACGTTGAGGTGACTTTACGTTGTTTCCTTGCTGAAACTTTTTTTGGCAATGCGACAGCTACAGGAGGCACTCTCATGGCTTTCCTCTTCCTGACTTTCCTAGATGGTTCAGACTCAACAAAAGAGGATGATAGAGAAACTGTAGTGGCAACAAGTGTTGTTGCAGGAGGAACTGCTATAGGAGAAGGTGTTGCAGGAGAGGGACACTGGTGTCTTTGAACATGAGGGTCAGACCCTGGGGTTTTTTTTTCCCTAGATGACTCTCCTACCTTCATTTTTCCTTTTTCTCTTCTACTAGCAGACTTGGTTTGTACTCTGGTAGAGGGATTTGGTGTGGAGGCCGCAGGAATAGATGTTGTAGGGGCAGGTGCTGCAGGGATTGCTCTAGGCGGTCCTGGAAGTTGCAGACCGTTTTGGGAAAAAAATTCTTGCCAAGAAAGGGGAGAGATATCCCTCAGGGAATGCTCAATCAACAGTTTAATGAGGGCATGATGGGAAATTGCATTGTCCCTTCCCCTCTAGGTTTCATGGGCACTTTGTTTTAACAGATTTAACAAAAAAATTGGAACATTAATAGCTAACCCATGCCTCATATGGCTCAATAACTTAAAATGGTAATAATGTAAATAGGAGAAGCGTCCCTCACAGGTTAAATACCTTATTATAAATGCAACATATTCTGAATATGGGAAGGGCAGCGACACTCGTTTGCATCCTTGTTTAGAGACCTCCAAGGGTCCATCTGTTGGTACTGTAAACTCTGCCCTAGCAAAAACAACATCTGAAGAGAATTTTTCCCCTGCTGCAGGAAGCCCGGTCACTTCAGCAATTCATTCTTCTGTTACAGCCACAGTCAGACCCCAAATTGAAGCTTCCCCTTCTAAAAGAGTTCTGAAAAATTCACCAGCAGCTTCCTCATTGAAAGAATCTAACCTCAGAAAATAGTTTAGCCAGCCACAATTATTGAATTCCTACACTGTTTGAGGATTCTGTGTTAAGAGCTCATGAGCTACAGGCTCATGTCTTACCAATTGACCACCCATATTTGCAAATTACTCCAGCTAAGATTCCAAGAACTCGAACCTTTTCTAAAAATTCAAAAGAAAATTCTTCTGCTCTGCTTCTTTTTGCTTCTTTTTGCTTCTTTTTGTTTCTTTCTGTCCTGCCGTCATTTTCTCTTCTTTTCCAAGAATGACTCAAAAAATAATTGCATGTAATGATTTTAGGAACTACTCATATCAAGCAATTAATGTTGTTTAGATAAAACACATAGCCATATTTGGAAAGTACAAGAAGAAATAAAAATATCTTATTAGTTGTGACAACGACATAAGAAAAGGTTTGAAATGGATTATCCCGCTCCCTACTTAAAAGTTGACATGTGTCCACACATGGGCGAAAGGACAGGAGAATCATGTGCGATAAAGATTGATATGTACATAATAGTTGTTGAATCCATGAAATAAATAAATAATGTGATTAAGAGAAGATATCGCGTACCTTTCAATTAATGCTCGTACGTGCTGGGAAAATCACAGTGCATCATGAAATGACGGCTGGAATAGAAGTCATGAATGAGGGTGGTACAACAGGATGGATGACGTGGAAGAAAAGGGAATGAATGATGGTGATGGATGAAAAGCAGAGAAAGTCACTCCCTTAAAAAGGAAACCTTTATTATGGGCATGCAACGTGGAATTAAAGAGATGTTGCAGGAGAAAGACCAAAGCCTTTCACTGCAAGAAGATCAGTGGCCGCATTTGAAACAAACTGTTGCATAAATTCCTCTTTGGACGCTAGTTTATGATACAACCGAAGACGGTGTCCATTAACCAATAGCTTGAATCGAACTGGATCTATTGTTGCCAACTGTACTGAGCCATTAGCAAACACATTTTCTATTTCATAAGGACCAAGCCAACGTGTGGTTAGCTTACCTTGATTTTCCTTATACCTGGAGTCATAGAGCAACACCCAATCATCGGCAGAGAATTTCTTAGTTTGAATGTGATTGTCATGCCATTTTTTTCTTTGCTGTTAGATAGTTTCAGTATGTTGCGGGGCAGCTTTCTTCATCTCATCCAATACATTCAGCTGTAGGAGACGTTCCTTTTGAGCCTCAGAGATATCAATGTTAAGCTGGAGAGCAGTCCTCAAGGTTTTATGTTCAAACTCTATTAGTAACATGGCAGTCTTACCATAGAGTAACTCAAAAGGAGTAAACCCTGTAGTTGTTTTCCATGTTGTCCTATAGGCCCAAACTGCTTTAGGAAGGCGATTGCTCCAATCCTTCTTGTGTAATTGGACTATCTTTGTAAGGATTGCCTCAATTTCTCTGTTGGTAACCTCTGTCTGACCATTGGCTTGAGGGTGATAGGGACTAGACTTTTTGTGCCTAATCTGGTAATCATTCATCAATGCAGTGATTAAGTTGGATGTAAACTGAGTTCCTTGATCAGTAACAAGTTCCCTTGGGACTCCAAACCTTGTAAAAATTTGCTCATACAGGAACTCAACAACCTTATTGTCATGGGCATGTGTCATTGCTTTTACTTCTACCCACTTGGTTACATAATCAGTACACACCAAAATGTATGATTTCCCATTGAATGGAGGATCAATAGGCCCAACAAAATCCATGCCCCATTTGTCAAAAGGACTGACTACCACTTGAGGATTCAGGGGCATTTCATCAGACCTTGTTGGTCTCCCCATGCGTTGACATCTGTCACATTTCTTGGTGTAGGTTACTGCATCTTTGTGTAGTGTGGGCCAATAGTATCTTGTATTAAGCACTTTCATAGCTATTCTCTTAGTTGCAAAGTGTCTTCCACATGGCTCATCATGACAGGAATGCAAAATGTCATAGGTCTCATCTTCCCTCACACATCTTCTCATGACTTGGTCAGGTCATGTGTAAAATAAACAGTCTGCAATCCATGAAAAGTTAAAACTTTTCTCAACCAACAATTTCCTTTCCTTTAGTGAGAAGTGAAATGGGATCCTGTTTGCTACTAAATAATTTGCAATATCTGTATACCATGGAGTTTGAGCAGTAATAGAAAATAGATGTTCATTTGGAAAGCTATCATCAATTACCTCAGGAGGTATAGTTGCTTGAAGTCTTGACAAGAAATCAGCCACCACATTAGCTCGGTCTGGTTTATCAATAATTGTAATATCAAATTCCTGCAACAATAGGAGCCATCATGCTAATCTGCCAGATATGGCAGGCTTATTCATAAGGTACCTTATTGCTGCATGATTTGTATGAACAAATATTTGGTAACCAGTGACATAATGCCTAAACTTGTTCAGAGCATACACAATTGCTAGCAATTCTTTCTCTGTGACAGTATAGTTTAATTCAGGGCCTTGAAGATTTTTGCTAATGAAATATATGGCATGCTATATGGAATTCTCTTTCTGTCCTAAAACTACCCCTATGGCATAATCAGAAGCATCTGTGTGTATATGAAAAGGAAGATTCCACTTCGGTCCTTGAAGAACAGGTGCCTGAGTAAGTAAATTCTTAAGCTGCAGGAAAGATTTGTCACAGGCCTCAGTCCAGGTAAATTCAGAATCCTTTGTCAATAAGGCATATAATGGACTGGCTATTTTGCTGAAATCTTTGATGAATCTTCTATAATATCCAGTATGTCCTAGGAAACTTCTAACATCCTTTTGTTTCATAGGTGTTTGCAAAGTTAGAATAACTTTAATTTTTGCAGGATCAACTTGAATTCCTGCTTGAGAGATATGATGGCCTAAAACAATTCCCTCCTGCATCATCATAAAGCATTTCTCGCGATTCAAAGACAAATTCTACTCCTTACATCTTTTCAACACTTTTTCCAGATTGGCTAATGCTTCTTCATAAGTAACTCCATAAGTAGTGAAGTCATCCATGTAGATTTCCTTAGAATCATGAGAAATGTCAGCAAAAATACTGATGACTGCCCTTTGAAATGTTGTTGGTGCATTACATAGTCCAAAAGGTAAGACAGAGTAGGCAAAAGTGCCCCATGGACTGGTAAAAGTTGTTTTGTCTTGATCCTCAGGGGTAATTCTAATTTGATTATAGCCACTATATCCATCCAAAAAGGAGAAATATTTTTTCCCAAACAATGAGTCTAGTACTTGGTCAACAAATGGCAGTGGAAAGTGATCATTTTTAGTTGTTGTATTCATCTCCTTGTAGTCTACACAAAATCTCCATTTTCCACCTTTTTTAGGAATAATCACCAATGGAGACACCTATTAACTATCTGAAATAGGGTAGATAAAACCAACATCAAGCAATTTTTGGAGCTCTGTTTTAACTATTTCCCTGACTGTTGGGTTTATCCTTTTTTGAGGCTGCCTGACAGGTGAACAATCTTCCTTAATTTAGATCCTATGAGTACAAATTTGAGGATCTATTCCCTTCATATCCCCATAGTCCCATGCAAAAGCTCTGTGTTGTTCTTGCAACATTGTGACTAGGGGAGCTTGTTGAGATTGAGGTAGCTTATTATTGATATTCAGACAGTAGCCTGGAGACACTTCTACTTGATTGATAAGATCATTCATGGATGCTGCTGATAAAGGTGGTGTTTTTATTTCATATGAAAGAAAATTATGATAAACTGCAGATGATTTAGGTGATAGGCTCTCAGAATTTAGTTGTTGTAGGAAACACTGCTAAAGACAGTTATCTGGAACAAATGGGCTACTCAAATCAGAGTTGGACTGCAAAATGTGTAAAAGCAGGTCATCCTCACTCTGAAGCTGGGAAAATGGATTGGTTTGCAGCATCATTAGTTGAGCCAATGAATTGACTTCTTCAGTTTCCTCTCCTAAATCTAGCCAAATTGGTTGAGACAAGTCTGGCTGAGGCTGAGCAAGTGGGTATAAAGCCAATTTCTTTCTTGACTGACCATCAGAAATTGTCATGTCTCTAGAATGACATCCTATAAAAGCATCAGCTGTGGCTAACCATGGTCTACCTAGGATGATAGGATATCCTCCCAAAGTGGCCTTAGTGTACAATATGGTAAAATATGTTGTGTATTCCCAAGACTCAAGGATGACAATAACATCTTCTACCATTCCATTAGGTTTTACAGTGGAACTATTGGCAAGTTGCAGGATGGTAGGTGTAGACCGAATATTTAAGATATTCAAATACTCCATTGTATTCTTGGTCATTACATTGATGGCTGCACCAAGGTCAATCAAAACATTCTTCACTATCTGGCGATTAATATTTATTTGTACTACAGGACTTCTAGGGTCAATATATTTTGGAATGACTACCTTCCCTAACATAATATCTACCAACTGTCCTAGAATATGGATAGTTTGGGGATCCTTTTTCTTTCTTCCTGGTTTCTTTAAATAGGCCTCCTTAATGGCTTTTCCATAAATTGGGACATCTTTAATGGCTTGAAAAAGGGGGATTTGAATATGTACATTCTTTAGCTGATCCAAAATATCAAAGGTAGGCTCTTCCATAGACTTGGATGTAGTAATTTGCAATCTCTGAGGAAAAGGCGGTTTGGCCTAATGTTGCAGGACAAGCCCCTTAGAGACAGTATTAGATACAAATATATGTTCTGCAGGATCAATAAGTTGCTCAGGGGCAGAGTTTGGAATCTTTGTTATTACATGGGGTTGTGGAGTAGGAAGAGTGGTTCCAGACCTGAGATGGATATCATGAATATCTAGGGTATAAGCTGGATACTGATTGGCTTCTACAAAATACATAGGCTATTGTTGCTGCTTATTATTAGGATTTGGCAATGGTTGAGCAGGCATAGGAATTTGTTTTGGAGGGCCAGTATTTGTTGCAGGTGCTGCAGGAGGTGGCATAAGGGCCTAAGGTTGTGGCTGCTAAAACTGCAGAGATCCAGGAGATTGGTTCTGCCATTGCTGTGGACTTCTCCATTGAGGATTCTGCTGCCAGTTACCTTGGGGTGGAGTCCATTGTCCTTGTGGCTGCTGCCAACCTCCTTAAGGAGATTTCCATTGAGGACTTTGATAGTTAGGCCAGGGTGATTGAGAAGTATTCCAGGGTGGTGATGGGCCATATGTAGGTTGTCATTGTTTATTGTAATTAGAATAAGTATTACCAAAAGTCAAAGGATCTTGAGGCATACCTTGTCTTTGAGCCCATGGTTGCCTTTGTGCGACGAAGAATACTTGGTCATCATCACTCTCTACCATCTTAAAGTCAGTAGGTAACTTCTTAGCCTCCAGGTTAGCCACCATCTTACATTTTTAGTCTAGTTTCTTTTTTCTACAATGTGGACAGAACTTAGCCAAGATTGCTTCAGCCTCCTCATGTTTCTTCTGAGCTTGCATAGTATCCAACTATGTAGCCATGTTGTTTATGATATCCTGCTTGAAATTAGACAACAAATTTGTGATCTCCATTAGTGAAACTTCATTAATAGAAGACTTTCCCACTATGACTTGATGACCTCTACCCTTCTTAACAATTGCTCGAGAGTAGTTGAGACATATTTTCTTGATATAATCCCAATGTAGTTGGGTTATATAACCTCCTCCCATCAGGTCCAGGGCATCTATACAGGTATCACTGATTCCCCTTAGAAAAAGTAGTTTTTGAGATTCTTCATTGAGAGTATGGTCTAAATTCTTTTTCAGGGAAAACAAGAATCTTGAGATATAGTCTTCCAGGCTTTCATCCTCCTTTTGTTGAATTCTAAATATATCATCTCCTTTACTACCACTCTTACAATATTCCTTGTATTTCTTAAGGAATTTTGTTCGCATGACTGCCCAACTGTCAACAACACCCCTTCCCAAACTCATGAACCATCTAAGAGCTCCTTCCTTCAAAGTAGAAGGAAACAACTTCAGCCTGTGAGCATCGGAAGTGTAGTCATAGCTGCGACAGAAGATGTCAATCTCAAACAAGAAAGTGTCTGGGTCCTCTGTAACTAGTCCATAGAACTTGGGGAGTAATGAAGAAGGAATATTTTTAAGGTTATCATTGTCTTGCTGAGAAATGATGGGAAATTCAAAAGCAGGAGGTCGATTAGGTGGATTTCGTGCCATATTTGCTTGGTGGAGTATCAGAGCAAATGGATTTTTTTTAGGTTCTTCATCAACTGGGTCAAATGGTAATTCAACAAATAGGTTTTCAGCAAATGGATTGATATCTTGGTCTCCTTCTTCCTCAAATAGATTATAAGCTAGTTCAGGGTTGTTATCAATGAATGGAAGGTTAGGGAGGAATCTTCCCAGAGCGTCTCTTCTTCTATGCATGCAATAGAATGAACCGTAACTTGAAGGAATTTTTGAATAACAAACTAAACTACTGCAAATAATGACTGTGACAGGTTCTTAGCTTGACACCATCCCCAACAATGGCGCCAAAAATGGTCACGCCCATAAAAGGATATAAAAGTCACAGAAAATCCTAACTTGGGAATTGGACATTCCAGCAGGCGACTAACATATTCTTATGGTCATTCATTTACTTTGTCAAACTAGGGAACGTATACTTGAAATGGAGCGGCACTGTATGTGCACTAAAAACTAGTTTCAGTCACGATTTACCAGAAATAACTATGTGAAAGGAATTCTACTTATGCTACAGGAATGTAACGTAAAGATTTCTTAACTTAAGCATAACTTAATCAAAGCAGACATCACGACAACTATTACTTATGAAACAAACTATAAACTGGCCTTATGTTGTAGGAACAAACACAGGGATGGATTCTCAATGCTGCAGGAACAATATAAGACTGAGTTTGCACTGAAACTTTCCATAATGAAATCTAACTTATGATCAACAGAAGATAAACAACTAACTAGCTATAGATACTTACTAAGTGGGCCCCCTTAGCAAGCATCAACTAGCTATGCAAGAATTGAACTCAGAACTTCATCAACTTTTATTCATAAACTCAAAATGATATACATTGTTCTGTTCATATGAAAACTAACACAAAACTCTATCCCTTATCATAGTACTAACTCTTACATATTCTACTTCTCATTATCATACTAAATTTTACATGCTATGCTTGCTCACTCGCACAAGAGGAACACTTATTTAAACCAGAAAAATAACTAACTAACTAACTCAAATAGAGAAAGTCATGGACATAAATGAATCCTGAAACCGAGGAACAGACTTCTCATAAATGAAAGCATATCCGTCCAACCCGATCCAGAGAGAATTTAGCATTCCACTCTTCCTGGATTAATGATCAAAGTTTCTTCCCAACGACCCGGTCAGAGAGTCTTCGCCAAAACAACTTCCTCGACGTCGTGCAGGAAATGGATTTTACTGCAGGGCCGAGATCGGCTACGCTTGACTCGTTCATGCTCCCTTCAACAACCTGCGATGCATAAGGTGATAGAGGCGAAAGAAATCATGCGTGGAAAATAACACGATACATTCATTAATCACATATTAAATCTATTTCATTATTCAAAAACCATTTGCGTTATACCAGTCATTTGGAAGGTCAAACAAGGTAATTAATAAGACACATCGAGATGTTAGGCTGTAGGAATATAGGAATGTATTGTTACAGGATACTACCCAATTTCAGATAAAAAGTCTTTAATCACATAGTTAAAACATCCATTAGTAGTAAAAGTAGAGATATTAAAAGTACATCATGATACTCAAATTATTAGCATATCCTGAGCTCATCAGGGGGTTCGAGTGAACCCCTTTTCATAAAGAGGTTTTCATTTGTTTTTTGGTGGGATGGTCTGTACTTGTATTAAATGGGTTCGCCTTAACCTATGTTCAAGTGAACCCTCTTTTGGTTTGTTCAAACCAATGAGTTTGTTTGAACCCCAAGAACTAAAATTTTTGGCATGGGGTCATTTTTTCCAAGTTTTCCTTCCTCATTCAAATTGTAAACCACTTTTGTGGGTTTAACCATGTTTCTTCAGAATAATCAATGCCTATATTTTGGCTTCTGTGTTGTTTAGACTCTTCTCCAACTTTTGTTAGCTTCAATATTTTAAACCAAAATGAAACAAATCATCCTAGCAGCTGCCATTGTTCTTCATGCCATAATCTTGCTTTCTTAATATTTGATATTCCCTTAATGTCATTTCTCTCTTCTAAAAGGTTATGTAGTCTTTCTTTAACCTTCAATGAGCTCATAATCACTCTTATTGCCCTCTTCTGATAGCAATTTAAGTGATCTTCAAATGTTTATTTGAATCCCTTCGATAAATTATGTATAGGTATATGAGGGCTCAATGATATATGTGTAGATGGCATATTAAAATGAACACATCCATTCCTTTTTTCCATATTTTAAAACATATTGAAATTGGCATTGAAACATATAGAAATCGGCCTCAAGACATATAGATATTGGGTGTATCCAATCCCAGTCCCTATGTTTGCCTCAAATCTTAGCCCACATCATTGCTAGTCTTGGTGTCCAATTCTTCCACAATATGGAATGGAATGGTATTACTATCAAAAGAATTGATCTTTTCCCCAATACTGCCCTGATGCCCCAAATCCCTAGACGCGTCCTTCTCCTTAAGATAGTCTAGCATTTTGATAACCTCAGACCATGGCCCAGAGCCTAACTTTGACCTGAAATTCTTCAACTTTTCATAAATTTGATATGTGGAGGAATCATAGGTCTTACCTTTCTTAGTGGGTTATTGCTCTTTAGATTCAAGATTCTTAGGATTGGAGATGCCATAGGTGGAAGAGGTGAGAGCCACATGATGATGATGATCATGGTGTTGTCATTCTTCTTATTCTTCTATTTTACGTGTGTGAGAGAGAGACTTGGTATAGCGTTTCAATTATTTTCTTTGCACAACCATTTCCAAATGTTTAGAGAATGCATATGTGTTACCCTAGTTCCCAACTGAGAATGTTTTATGAGGCTTGTGCTCTGGTCATGCCCCCCTCTCACCTTAGCTACCTTGTTTAGGAATCCACAGTAGCCATTGCTTGTGGTAATTAATTATGCATTTCCTTAACCCACTCTTGGAATTGATGCCTAAATGAAGGATAGGCATGACCTAAATTCTCTTTAAGCTATTTTTTTTGTGGAGTTTAATATCTCCATAGTCTAGCTACTAGCTGACTATGTCAAGTAGGTGAATTTAATGATATTTAATTTTAGTTTAAACTCAAGATCACTTGCATGATTTGTGCCATGTAAATTGGTGAATACAATTGTTTGGCATTCGATTTTATTGTGTTGGGAGATCTCATAATTATATATATATATATATATGTGTGTGTGTGTGTGTGTGTGTGTGTGTTTTGATTAAAGGGGGAAATAGGTTTTGAAGGGACCCGAAACCCTTTACAACCGAAGATACAAAATGTTGCCAAGAAATATTTTCAAAAGACCACCAGTAGCAACCCAGTCACCAAAAAAAAAAAATGAGCAGGTGCTAAACTAAAAGTAATACAAAAGACCACCAACAACACCCAACAACCACACAACAACAAAACAACCTAAAAGAAATAAACCCCTAGTAGGAAGCATAAAGCAAGAAAGAAAATACTACACACTAATTTAAGCCACCCAAAGTATTAGCGACCTCAATCTGTTGATTCTTGTGCCTCTCGACCATGTCCAATAGCTCCTTCTTCTCAACATCAAAAATTTTCTTCCAATCAATCGACCCTCTACCAGCAAGACCTTTGTTGTCATCCTTAGTATCTTTTTTTCCCTTTCCCTTGGCCACATGCTCTTTCTCCATAAGCTTAGATAAATAAACCTAATCCTCCCTAAGCTCACTTATTTTCCTAAAAATAACTTCTAGTGAGTCTGCACTATTCTTGACAGAGATATGGAATGCCTGCATTAACTTCCTGATGTCCATATTTATGCCTAAAACGTTGACTTCCAAAGTCATCAATATTTCATCACACATAGACTTAAAATCATGATAGGAACCTTCAAGGTCCACCATTTTGTCTACAAGAATGTCCCACACAAAACCCTTCAGAACATTCTTCATATTCTCCTTTAAGCCTCTGATTTTAATATTAATTTTATTGAACTCCTAAAGAGTCCATTTATCCAATTTAAAGGTACTAGTGGCCCTAGCCCTAGCCATATCTAGTAAATCAAACATGGAAGTAGCATCATCATCAAGGTAAGAGAAGTCCTCAGAAAGAGGATTTACCTTCAAAGGCTCCTATTTGGTTTTACCCTTCTCCACATCCTCCTCATCCAAACCCTTAATATCCTCATCTTGTTCCTCCTTGGGAAAGTCCTGTATGGGAGAATCCTCAATGGCCACCGTATTTTTACCAGAATCCTTATCCTCACTAGCCACATTAGGGTCTTTGGTCGAAACCTTAGAAGCATTTTTCTTTAAATTAGCAATACATTTAGACAGCCTCCTCGGTTTATCAACCAAACCCATAGCATTACCCTATGTCCCCACATATGAACCACCACCAACAACCACCTCCGCAAACTTGGGAGAAGAATCATTCGACCCCACCTTTGTGTCCTCACTCTCAGAAAGGGCCAACTGCTTAGTCGTTCTATTACATTTAGCACCAGCCACCTTCCTCTTCTTTGAAGATGTAGTTTCTACCATAGGAGAAGCATCATCCTCATCCTCATTCCATTCCTCCTCCTCCTTTGGAGGGGACTCCAAACTTGATGACCCAGAAAAATCACTTACAGATTTTTCCTTGCCCTTGATGGTTGACATAGGGATAAGAGCCTTGATGTACTCCATAATAAGTAAGATAAGCCCTTCATGGAGGATGGGGGCCCTCTTGTTCTTCAGATGTGTGTACACCGAGACCTCAAAAGAAGATAACAGGAAAAAAGGAAATGAAATGAACAAACCATGTCTAAAATGGTTGAGGAGAGTAGAATGGTGACCAAGAATAGCCCTAAACCTCCCTTCTAGGGTAAAGTAGTGCATCAGGACCTTAGCAACACTCGCCCATATTTTCTTGAGTGATGTTCTCTCATAACCCTAGTTCTCCAATTTGATTAATTGCTTCCTCTTATCATCTTTAAAATATTGGACCATAGCTTCTTCATTACTTTTTTTATCCTTGAAAACATTCTAACCCACAGTCAGCATCCCCGTGATAATGGCAACCAAGTCCTCATTAACCTCCACTTCTAGACCCTTAACCTTTAACTTATTATTATTCCAAAAAGAAACAAATTGTGCCAAGGCATTAGGGTCATGCTCGTGTAATCTCTTGAAAAATGGAGTAAAATTCCCATGGCTCAAAATACTCTAGAGTTTGTTCTCTCTTCGAATGTCACCACACGAGTGCAACTTGATTCGACTCCTATCACCACCCATTGCAACAGACATAAAACACATAGGACTCTTGTGAAAACAACTCAACTAAAGAACAGAGAGCTGAAAACAACCCACAAAGTGTGCAAACTGAAGGAAGGTACTAGACCATAAATGCCACATCACCTCATCCTATGCCCTCATTCCTTAATAAACTCCTAGATTTCTTGGGAAGGATCAATCCCTTCTCCCACGAATGAAATTCATTTAAGCTAATAGCCTCATTGGAAAAAAAATCTGCCAACGAGTTTCCTTCTTGGTAAACATGAGAGACGTGTGTCTCATCACAAGATTGCAACATAATTATTCTATCCTTGATAAGATGGTTGACATTCCAACTTGGAGGATGAGTGCCATGCAAATAATTTATAATGTTCATGGAGTCACTTTCCACCCAAAGTTTGGAGTAACCTTTGCTGATAGCATACCTATCACTTATGAATGCATCCTTCACCTTTGCACAATGATTGGTCTAAGTACCCAATGGGAGTGCCACTGTGCCAAGGAGTCTACCAATATCATTTCTTAATACCCCCCCCACAACCTGTAGGCCTAAGATTCCCCTTCGCTACCCCATCAAAGTTAACCTTAACCCAACCAAGAGGAGGAGGCTTCCATCTTGTGTTCAATCTAGAACTTGAGCTTGGCTTAGGATTCACAATAGGAATTGAAATTATCTTCCAGTTAGAAGTTACCATGAGCTCATAACCAGTAAGGCAAGTGGATGAGACACAACAAGTAGAATCAAAATGAATCAGAGAAAAATTCTCTAGAATGGCCTGACAGATCTTGATAAAAAGACTATCAACCTTAACCTTAGTCTCCCTAAAGATCCTATTATTTCTCTCTTTCCATAATCCCCAAGCAATGTGTGGAGCCATGAGATCCCACAACCACCTCAAAATGGGAGAGGATGAAGGGAAAGTCCATTGGTCGAAAAACTTAGCAAGAAAATTTGGAAAGGCCCAACCAATATCCCAGAGTCTGATAAATTTACTCCAAACAGAATAAGAGTAATCAAAGTCAAGTAAAATATGGTAAGAATTCTCACTATTAACTTCACACAGAACACATCTATTTGAAATTGCAAACCCCCTCTTACAAATCTTTTCTTGCATAAGAACTTTACCTTGCATAAGCAACTAGAAGAAAACATTAATTTTGGGAATCAACTTCTTGTTCCACAACCTCCACCAGAAAGGAAGAGAAGGGGGCACTTCCAAAGAGCTTAAGAGGGAAAAATCCACAAAAAAATTTCCACTAGAACAAGGGGCCTAGATGACTCTATCTTGTCTCGGGAAAGAAGGGATCCAGACCTTACATAAAAAATCCTTCAACACCTTTAGAGATGGGTCCCACATTTCAAAATTCTTCCATTCCCCATCAACAAAGTAATCATCCACCTTCATCCCAAAGAAGCACTTACACAAGGGGACAATAGGGGGCACCCAAGGAAGACAGATAAGAGGGTAGACCCCATACTAGACATCTTCCCAAGATAGAATTTTAGAACCATCACCCAACAACCATTTAACACTTCTAGCAATAAGGTCCCTACAAAACATGATATTCCTCCAAAAAAATGAACCAAAAGGGATTTCCTCTGAAGACAACAAGTTCCAAGGTCTCTCCAGACCATATAGGTACTTGTTACCCACCAAAGAGGCCCAACCAACATCCCCATTCAAGATCCTCCACACATTATTCTACAAAAGAGCCTTATTAAAAGACTTTCGATTTCTAATACCCATACCTCCCCACTTCTTTAGTCTACACACCAAATCCCAAGCCACAAGGAGAATTCTATCTTTAGTCTCAACCCCCAACCACAAGAATCTTCTCATAATCTACTCCATCTTATCTTTGAACTTAACAGGGACTCTAAAGAGACTCATAGTGTACAGGGGTAGGTTTTGAAGAGTGGAAGAAATAAGTTGAATTTTACCTACTTGACTGAGGAGCGTACCTTTCCAGCTTGCTAACTTCTTGTTGAATGTATCCAACAAACCCAACCAAAAGGAGTCCAAAATCTTGGAGATACACAAAGGGAGCCCAAGATAAGAAGACATAAGCTCACCATTGTTGCACAATAAGATTCTAGCAAGCTTAACCTACAGAGCTTCAGGATTTTTGAGGAAGAAAATATGACTCTTAGGAAGGTTGATCCTCTAACCAAAAGCCTTCTCATAGTTTTCCAACAACCACTTACCAGCTATAACTTCCTTATCTGAAGAAGAACCCATCATAATAGTATCATCGACGAATTGTTGGTGAGTAATTGGGTCACATCTGGAAGACAACGAAAGACCCATCAGAACCCTAGCCTGAAGCACCTTTTGGATATTATGACCCAAAGCCTCCACCATATAGATGAAAAACAATGGCGAGATAGGGTCTCCCTACCCCCACCCACATGAACTCCTAAAGAAAGGAGAAGGAGAACCATTCACTAGGACAACAAATGAGGGAGAAGAAATAAGTTGCTCAACCAGTTGGAGGAACTTCTTGCAGAAACCAAACTAGTCCAGAGCATTCAAGAGAAATCTTTAGCTCACTCTATCATAAGCTTTGAGAAGGTCCAACTTTAGGAAGAAACTAGGATTTTTAGAGACATTAATGGAATGAGCAAGCTCGTGAACTGTAACAACATAATCAAGGATCTAATGAACCTTGAAAAAACCACTCTGGTGCCTAGAAATCAACAATGACAAGCAATTTTACAATCTAGAAGCAAGCACTTTTGAAATAATTTTATAAAAAGAATTGCAAAGACTGATTGGGTGAAACTCACCAAAAGACTTAGCATTGACAGTTTAGGAATCAAAATAATGAAAGTCACATTAAGCTCTTTAAGGAGGCTTCTTGAGCCAAAAAAAATCCTTAGTAGCATTAATCACATCTTCAGATACAATATACCAACATGACTAGAAGAACAAAAAAGGAAAGTCGTTATGGCTAGGGGCCTTATTACCTTCAAAAGAGAAAACTACATCTTTGACTTTTGAGGCTGAAGGAATAGCTGTCAACTCCTTGTTCAAATTCTTCGTCACAATTCTAGGAATAACTTCCAGAAAAGCATCCACATTCCTTTAATCCTAGACCAGATCATCCTTTAGGAGCTAATCAAAAAACCTAGTAGCCACTCTTCTAATTTCCTCCTCATCTTCCAAGAGAAAACCATCAGCTCTAATTGAGGAAATTCTATTTGACAACTTATGCCTAAGAGCAGTGAGATGAAATAACTTAGAATTACAGTCCCTAGACTTCAGCTAGATAGCCTAAGACCTTTGCCTCCAAAAGTCTTCCTCCTTGGTGACAATATCATGCAATTATGCAAGAAGACTATTTTCCAACAATTGAAGACCCTCCAATAAACCCTCTAATTGAATGACATGATGGATCTCATCCATTTTCATAAGAATGGAGCTTTTAGAATCAGAGATTTGACTGAACAATTCCTTATTCCATTTCTTGAGATTCCTCTTAACAAAACCCAGCTTCTTGGCTACTCTGAACATCGCACAACCATCCATATTAACTTGCCACCATTTCTTGATATAATCCATAAAATGAGGATCTCTTAACCACATGGCTTCAAACCTAGATGGAAATCTCTTCCTATTCCCAAGCCTATCCACCACAAAAGAGATAGGAAAGTGATCTGACCCACATATCGTAATAGAAGATAAGGAACAATCAAAGTCGACAAACCAAGAAGCTGAGGTTAGAGCTTGATCTAATCTCACTTGAATATTATCCATCCCAACACACTGATTGGACCAAGTAAAGCTAGCACTGGAAAGCTTAACATCAACAAGAGCATTGTCATCAATAAACATTCTTAAATCAAACCTACTACTAGGATTGGCTTGATACCCTCCCACTTTCTCAAGATCATACAAAGGAGTATTAAAATCCCCCATTACAAGCTAGGGGAGTTCCAAAAAATTCATCCTAAGACTCCCAAGGTCATCCCAAAACTTTTTCCTGGATCTCTTTAAGTTAGGAGCATACACATTAGAGATAACCCACAAAAAAACTTAGTCTCGACATGGTTGAAACCACCAGTGATCGGGACACCTCTTAATAGCTTAGCATTCCAAAAAGTAGCCATGCCACCCAATGCTCCATCAGAGCTAACTCCATGGAACCCACAATCTTTAAAGAACATACTCTTGAAAGTCTCCAGCTTATCAATTTGCATTTTCATCTCTTGGATCAACAAGATGCCCAGTTTATGGCCCTAGACAAGATTCTTTAGGAGGTCCTATTTATGTAGGTTATTCAACCCCTTGATATTCCATGAAATGATCTTCATTTGCAAGAAGAGGGGGTGCTCTTAGAGCATAGATCAAAGAGGGGTTTTTGGACCCTCTCAACAATATCCCTTTTGTAATCTCTTTCCCTACTCTTCTGCAGGGTAGGTCTGCCTTGACCCCTAGAATCAGACCCACAATCCACCTTTTTTCTTCTCATAGTGATGCCTTTGTGAGGTGGGGGGGAGAAAGAATATTTCTTCTTCCGGCCCCACACCTGGGTGAAAACCTCTTCATCTTTGCTCACAGTGTCAACCATAACTAGAGAACCTTCGCCAACTACTGGCTCTGAATTAGCAAGAAGAGGAGACAACAAAACAATAGCTGGCTCCACCACAGTCCTCCTTGGAGAGCACACAGTATTTGAAACATGGTCCACATCCTGAGATAAAGAGAGATTAGCATCCCCTTCCCCAGGAATCTCTGGAACCTTTCCAACCTCAACAGGAGGAACAAGATGAATATCAATATTACCCTCACCCTCCATACCATTACCAATAGAAAATTCACCTTGAGTCTCCTTAGGTTCCTTTTTCTTCCATACCTTAGTTTGCTTAACATCCTTAGGATGGACACCAGGCATAGGGAAATCCTTAGCCCAGTGCCCCATCTTCTTGCATTTGAAGCAGGCAAAAGGGGGGTTTTCAAAAACAATCTGTTGCTTCCAAGAACCCACCTTGGATTTTAAATATAAGAACTTAGGCAACATAACATCCCGGTCAATCATGACAAAAAACTTGGCTGCAACTAACTGCTTCCTCGAGTGAGTGGCTCAATCAATAGAAACAATCCTCCCAAAAGAATTTTCTACTGCCTTGAAGACTTCTTCATCCTAGTATTCCAATGATAGATTTAGAAGTTTGAATCACATAGGGGAAAAAGTAGAGAGACATTTGGATAGGTCCATCCTAGATTCCCAAGATGAAGAACCATAGAGAGATTCCCAAATGACCAAGGCCCTTTCACAAACAAATTTCTCAGGTCTTCATCACAGGAGAAGGAAAAGGAAAAGAAACCTTTCGCCATAGCTACAACTTCCACCTAGCCTTTTAGTGCCCACTTCTTACGCACCCAAGTGCACACCTCCTCAATATTAGGCTGAGGACCTAACACCTTTCCTACTAGGGAGAAATCCATCATAGCAATATTCTTATCAACAAGAGAGTTTGGGACAAAGAAGGAGAAAACACCTTATTAGATGAAGACACTGACTCAAAAGCAATGCCTTTTCCTTTAAGTTTAGAGGAAAAAAGGTCAGACCATTTTTGACCCAGTAGGGAAGACTTCCCTACCATTCAATTTTATTCCATTAGAGCATGCTCATACATATTGAGCATGCTCTGATGGAATAAAATCATATAGTAGGGAAGTCTTCCCTGCTGGGTTAGAAATGGTCTGACCTTTTTCCCTCTAAACTTAAAGGAAAAGGAATTGCTTCTAAGTCAGTGTCTTCATCTAATGAGGAAGGTGTTTTCTCCTTCTCTGTCCTAGACTCTCTTGTTGATAAGAATATTGCTATGATGTATTTCTCCTTGGTGGGAAAGGTGTTAGGTCCTCAGCCTAATATTGAGGAGGTGTACACTTGGGTGTGTAAGAAGTGGGCACTCAAAAGGCTAGGTGGAAGTTGTAGCTATGGTGAAAGGTTTATTTTCCTTTGCCTTCTCATGTGATGAAGACCTGAGAAATGTGTTTGTGAAAGTGCCTTGGTCATTTGGGCGTCTCTCTGTGGTTCTTTGTCCTTGGGAACCTAGGATGGACCTGTCCAAATGTCTCTCTAATTCTACCCCTGTGTGGGTCAAACTTCTAAATCTGCCATTGGAATACTAGGATGAAGAAGTCTTCAAGGTAGTAGCAAATTCTTTTGGGAGGATTGTTTCTATTGATTAAGCCACTCGCTCGAGGAAGTGGTTAGTTGTAGCCAAGTTTTGTGTCATGAATGACTAGGATGTTGTGTTGTCTAAGTTCTTTTTAAAATCCAAGGTAGGGTCTTGGAAGTAGCAGATTGTTTTTTAAAACCTCCCTTTTTCCTGCTTCAAATGCAAGAAGATAGGACACTGGGCTAAGGATTTCCTTGTGCCTAGTGTCCCTCCTAAGGATGTTAAGCAGACTAATGTATGGAAGAAAAAGGAGCCTAAGGAGAATCAAGGTGAATCTAGGGAATACTTAGATTAGCTGCATGAGATTCCCCTAATGGGACCTGCTCTTCAAAACCACTCACCCCCTTATCCCATTGGAACTTAGGAATTGAATCCTTTGAGGGGAATCCATCACAAGACACCTTGAGTGTCCCACCCACACACTTCTCCTCCCAACATGCAAGGTTGACCACGTCTTCACTGCACGACACATCCTTCCCAAATTCTCCACCAAGGGAAAAAAGATTTTCCTCACCACATGATCCCGCCTTAGCATCTATAGAATCATATAAACCCAAATCCATATCCTACCCAAACTACCAAGCTCCAAGAATCCTAGGGCTTGAGTTCAAATTGAAATTTCTCAAGCCCACCACTGAACTAGTTTTCTCTCCAATGGAAACTTCACCAATGGTCGCCATATATGTTGTTTTAATATATATGTATGATGTTTTAATGTAAATGTATGTTGTATAAGTAGTTGTGCCATTTTATATACTGTTGTTCTAAAAGTTGTATTTTGTATTAATAAAATAAATTAAACATATATATGTGTGTGTGTGAAAACTCATATATATATATATATGTATATGCATATGCATGTATAATTAATTATGATATTAGAGAAAGAAACATATCTTCCCATGGGATTTAATTAATTATGTTCATGGTTGAAGTTAGAAACTAAATAGAGAAGAGAGTTATTTTACTTAAGTAAATGAAAGGTTGGTTTATATGGAATAATAAATTATTCTTGGTTTAAGATGAATGATTGAAAATGTAGAGATTGTATTGTAAAATTAATTTGCTTTCTTGATTATGTCATTGAATTGAGTTATTGTATGAGGTAAAGTTAGTGAGTAATGGAAATGGGTTGATTGTGAGATATTGTTCAATGGTTAGGTCATTGTGTGGGGTGGATATTGAAAGTCTTCCAGAGGCTAAGGAGAATTTTCTACTTGATGGATTCTTTGATTATTCATTTTGTGATGATTGTTTATGTATTGAATAAGTACATGAGGGTTGTTAGCCTTGCACAATATTATTCACCACCTTGATTGGGATTTTTATGTAGGATGGTTTATGCCTCACCCATTTTGTGTATGTTATGAGGTTATGTGATTTGTGCAAGTTGGCTTTGCCCTATTGATTTTGCTGGGTCTCCTAGTTGCTACTAGGGGGAGTGGCTCTCAATGGGGGATGGTGCACAAAGTGGTGCCAGGGTAACCCATGTGGGAGTTTCTTAACTCAGTGATAACTTAAAATGAATTAGGGGGTTGGGTAGTTTAAACATTAATCAAGATAAGTGAATGCCTCGCCCATTCCTGTAGTGCCCGTTTAAGCTAAGGATGGGTTGAGAAGGCCTGGTTGGCAAGACCAACTTCCTTTTCCTCACAAAAGGAAGATTGCTTCTACATGTGTCACCCTATGGGGCTGACGGATAGTGGGAGATTTCCAAGGTAACAATAGATGGGGGCTAACAGCTAGTGATAGAATACTAGGGTAACACATGTTTGGACCATGCGATGACACTCTTCCCTCTGCTGAATAGTATTCCCTTGTTTGTTCTCTCCCTTCGATATGTGATGTCCTTTGGAAGCAATGTATGATATTTTGTGATGTGTTGTTGTCATGTCATTTGTTCTTTGTTTAGCCTTGTTATGTCAGTTGTGGTCGTCTTGTTGTGGTTTTGGGACCAGGTGTTATCTCCTAGCATAGGGGGTGGACCTTTGGGTTCCACGTGGTCGGGTGGAATGTGCCTTGTAATCCATTGGGTTCCCTAACTTTGTTTGTGTTCGTGAGACTACTTTTGGATATAAAGACTTCTGCACTTGTTCCAGTTCATGTAGACTATCTTTTATGTACTTGAAATGTACTATAAATTAGTTATATCATGTAATGTAATTTTGATATACTCTCCTCTCTCATTCAGGGAAACAATTATGTAATGATGTAATATTCTAATTAATTGTAAACTCTCTCTTGTAATGATAAATGTAATTGATATTATTGTTAATGTAATGATATTTGATATTGTTATATTGCTAGCATGAAATGGATAATTCATATTAGTTGATCTTGTAAATGTGATGATTAAATGGAATCTTTATTGTTAGATGGAATATGTTAATGCAATGATTTATTGTTCTTATTAGCATAGTCACGGACCTTAGAGGACTTAGGTTAAATTTTGAGTTATTATTTATTTTGCAATCCTGTATATATTGCACTTGTAAAATTTTTTATTTTATTTTTTAGGTTTTATAGTGTGTTGTCCTCTAGGGTTTTGTGACAGGGCATTACAATCTACATGTATATATATATATATACGTACACATACATATATTTATTTGAATGGTTAAAAAATTTGTATTCAATGAGTGCGGTTATTTTAATGTTTAAATATTAGAAAGAATATTTCACTTTCTAATTAAAAGATTTATTTTGAATGGAATTTGGTAATGGTGAGTTTAAAGAGGGGGTGATATATAGTATAAATGAGCATTTATAATAATTTTGAAATTGGTGAAATGGATGAATTAGATAAACTTTCAAATAGAGTATTTTTCCTATAGCTTTATATTTTCTTTATATTGAGTGATGAGTTCTTTTGTAAATATGAATTAGTTGAATATAGAATACAATAATTGTTTAGGAAATATTATCTCTCTAAAAATAATGTTGTTGATTATTAGTTTGGGAACATTGTGCTTGACTATAAGATTGGAATGTTTTGGGGTATTATTGTTGTTGCTCTTAAGTAGAGTCTTTTTGTGTTTATGGGATTGGAAGTCTTCCAGAGGCTTGGGAGTTTTGTTATTGGTTGAATTGTTATTTTTGATCCTTGAAGTGAGTAATATTGTGCTTGTGATATGTGGATGAGGGCCTTAGCCATGCACCATTTACTTGTTATTACAGTTGTGTTTGAGAGCAAGATGGTCTAAGCCTTGCTCAGATTATGTAATTTTGTGGTTTTCATTTTGTGCATGATGGTTTTTCCCTATTGATTTTATTGGGTCTCCTACCTACTAGTAGGGGGAGTGGATCTCAATGGGGGTTGGCACACAAAGTGGCACTAGGGTAACCCATGTGGGAGTTTCTTAACTCAGTGATAACTTAAAATAAATTGGGGGGTTGGGTATTTTATACATTAATCAAGATAACACCTCACTAAGGGCTCAAATTCTCGTTTAGGCTTAGGATGAGTGGGAAGGCCTGGAATAGAAAAGATCGGCTTCCTTGTCCTCTTGAAAGGTATGTTGATCCCGCAGGAGTTTGTATGGGGGCTAGTGATTCGGTAGAGGCTACAAGGGTAACTCGGGATGGGGGATGGTATCCTAAGAAGATATGCTAGGGTAGCCCATAGCAAGCTATGTGATGTCCTCCCTACTGCAACCTAGTATTTTCTTGCCTCATGTCTCTCTTTGATGATTATGTGCCTCTGGAAGCAGTGTCACTGTTATGTTGTACTTTGCATGTTGGAGTCCTTTATAGTCTTGTTATGTCAGTTGTTTGTCACCTTGTTATCATTGTGGTGGTGGGACCTTATTGCTATCTCCTATCATGGGGGGTGGACCTTAGAGTTCCACATGGTTGGGCGGAATGTGCCTTGTACTCCATTGGGTTCCCTTGTTGTGGTTCGTGGTTTACTATAATTTAGTTGTTTCATGTATTATAACTCTGATATATATATATCCTCAATTGATCTCAGGGAAGCATTGATATAATGATGTAATTTATTATAATTCATTGTTGGATTCTCTCTTGTAATGAGAAATGTTAATTATGAATCTTGTTTATGTTAGTTAATGAAATTGATTCAAAATGATATCTATTCCTGACATGTTATGGTTATTTCATATTCGTTGATTATTTTAATGTGATGGATTAAATGGAATTCATATTGTTAGATGGATTTGTTTAATGTGATGAATTATAATTCTTGTTAGCTTGATTAATGGGATTCTAGTAACCTAGTCATGAAGCCTTGGAGGACTTAGGTTAGAATGCAAGTTATTGTATTGTTTGCAATATTGTGTATATTGCACCTTCAAAAAAAAAAATTGTTCTAATTTTAGAGTTGTTGCATGTTGTCCTCTAGGGTTTCATGGCAGGGAATTACAATATATATCTCTCTTGAGGAATGAAGAGAATTCCATTAGGCCTTCATCAATACTTTATTCTACTAGAGCTCAAACCAGAACACTGCCATTTGTAACTTTCATTACAAAAGGTGTAATGACTTGAATTCTTGAATATAACACCTTCACATCTCGACCATCTTATCTTTTGAACTGCAAGACAAAATCTTTCTCTGTGGAAGGATGTGGACCAAAATACCATGACTCTATCTTACAATATACACTGTGAATGCATTGGAAAAACTTTTACAACTTATCTCCATGTGTAGTACACAAAAATGGAATGGCATCAATGTAAACATTTTGTAAACATATCAAGACATGTGTACCTACCTCCACATCATTCTTAGACTAATCACCATTCTTCCTCATACTGCATCGCTAACTTGTACTAGCTGATATCACTACACATCAATTATCTTTAGAGTATTATACAATCTTAAGCACACATTTATCATCAATGACACCACAACTTGAGTTGACATCAATGATAATACTTATTTCCAACAAAAATAACTAGATAAAGTTAGATAAAAGAAAGAATAAAAATAGGAAATATAATTATTAAAATTAAAACTAAAAAAAATCTAAAAGACATCATATGGATCACAAACTCCTTCAAATATACCACATCATCCATAAGAAAGATAATATTAGACAAATGCATCACTTTTTCTAGAAATTCCAAGGCCACTTATTCCCCCACGTTCATTTTTTATGCCTAAAATTGTTACTATAGTTGAATAGTTTGGTAAGAAAACAAGAACACCATATGAGATGGATTTGATGTCATGAAAATAAATGTACCAAAAAAGTACTCAATCATGCAATTTATCAAAGATTTAATGAATGATAAGGTGGATGACAATGGTGAGTCCCTAAAAAAATGGATGTCACATTTCTAGGGAGATCAACACTAAGTCCATGACTATGTTTTTCCCATCATATACCAAATGAGGAATGTCAATTATGACCCTCTCTCTCTCATCTCTCACTTAGCTAACCTACTGAATTCCAATTATCTTTCTTACCTACATATGGTAAAGTCAAGATTCATAGAATAAGTCCTCAATCCATTGGGAGGAATCTAATAGTCATCTTGAACTTTGAACTTTCATCCCTCTAATAACTAATTCCTTCCTACATCAAAATATTTTAATTATCTTGTAGCTTACAAAGTCATTTTAACTTCCTTGGTAAAATCGCATGAACAATGTTCTTAAGCTTTCCAATATAATTATACACCATTGTATGATATAATTTTGGTTCTAGATAGAATGTATTACAAATAGCATCTCTTCATGTTGGTAAAAGAAACTTATTTGCTAGCTATTATGAGCTCTACATCAAAGGATAGTTTGAAAACAACTAAAAAATTAATATGTATTGCTCGCAAGTGAGGAAAATTCTAAATAGCCTCTTAGGGAAAGGTCAAATTTCTAGTTATTATTTCATGTAATCCATTCATGGCTTCCATTTCTATAATTTATCTTTAAATATTTGGTATTATTACAATTTCTTTAGATTTTTTTTGCAAGTATTCTTCAAAGGGTTTCTTAGACTTATTTTGTTGGATTATTTTTTATTGTTACCATGAAGATTTTAATCTTTATTTTTATTTCATACACATACTAGGATGTTAAATATTTGTAGACCTAAGATTGCAACACTTATCTCTCATTTCATTTTTGTTTTCCTTAATTTCTAGAAGAGCATATGATTTAAAATAGATACAAAATTCATTCATCATATCATCTTAACTACTTGTGGAGCTTAAAAGACAAATATTAGGGAATTGACCACCTTGGGAATCTACAAATAGGTATTATGTACCTTCAAAATCATATGGAGATTTAAGTTCACTAACCCTTCTAGTGTTATTTAATTTTTCATTTTATATATTTTATTACATTTACTCTCTCATGTATCTATTTTTTTCATTTCTATATGTGTAGGCTATTTGATTCCATATATGTACTTTCATTTTCTATCATCTTAGAATGATAATGTAGAATCTAGAAACTAGTACAAGTGCACTAACATTAATACTATGCAACCTCAAATTTTATTATCTAGATTCTCTACAATTCTAGGTTCTATATTCTATAGTTGATTTTTTTTTTTCCTTTCTCTATTTCTAGTTGTTCCAATTTTCCATTTCCTATCATACTATTTTTTCTTGGTGAATAAATATACTGTTATTAGGTAGAAATTTATCTACATAAGATTAATTTCATTCTTCTCTTTTTCATAAAATAGTGACATATTTAAATTTTAATATTATCTAGTAATAGGGGTTAGTTGAAATATTAAAAACACTAAAGAAAGAGGAAAAATAAAATAAAATGGTTACAAATTTGAAGTCAAATAAATTATCTAAATTGTTTATTTAGAATATTATAAAATTTAAAATATAATGAGATGAGCATAAAAGACTAGGGAATTCTATAAGATCACAATTTGAGCTAGTCGTGTGGAAGATAGTGTAGATAAGATTTTAAGGTATGTTAATTGAATCCATGTTTCTATTCAATATTAATTCAATTCGAGAAGGTTAAGGTTAGTAGAAGAGGCCTACCAATATAATTTTAGGGTGGAATAAAAATATTTGGGAGGTACAATAGAATAATGCAAGAGGAAAGAGAAATTCTCCAAGGGAAGATAACACACTTGTAGTGATAGAGGATGGAATTCATATAAAAGAGAAGTAAAAAATGTTGGAAATAGACACTGTACAAGTCATCTGGTGTTGTCATTGATGGAAACCCTAGTCAGTGATTTGATCTATATGTCAGTATTTGATCATACTAGAAGTTAGATCAAAGTTTTGTGATTAACTGTCAAGCTAGAACAAAGCATCTGACATAATTGTGTTCATCGATTCATATGCAATTTTTTTGTTATCATCTTGAGTTGTGGATCTTAGGGAAGGTTGTTTGATGTATGATCTATGTTATCCTTGAATATTAGAGCCTTGTATCGATCCGTGTGCAAGTTAGAAGATCCAATTGATTGATTTTTTGTTTAACAGTGCAAGAAAGCTGACTAAGTGAATATATCATGTTGTGGATATTCGAAGAGTAATTGTTTAAGTGTTTTTGTGTTTGATCATGTTGATTTAGGTCCTCACTATGTTGTGGTTGACTTTGGTGGGTGCGCATTGAAAATTAGTTGTGGATTGAGCTGACAGTTTGTAAATATTTTCTATTTTGTTGAAGCTGACAAGTAGCGATTAAATCTTTAGTCACAGATATATATAAGCAATAGATTATATCATTTTGATGTATGTACGAAGTGTGTTGATGTGTGTTGCAAAATTCAGAAGGATTGAAGAGTGATTGTGCACAATTCCACTTGTGCAGAAAAGGATTTGAGATGCGAATTAAAGCAGACAGAGCAGAAGATCAGAATCAGATAGAAGGTCAAGAATGTGATTGAAGTGCCTAATTGGAACTGTAATTAGGCATTTATAGATGCTACTTTCTCAGTTTAAATCTTTTGGATGTATTCCAAATATTTTTGTAAGACTGTGAGTCTTCATTTTGTATTTGAGCAGTGAGCTCTAGGTAGTGTGCCTGAATGCATGTGCATTTCTTTTGTAAAAACTTATTTGAGTATACTCAGATCATATTGTGGATTGACCTCCATTGTGGTTTTTCACCTAACAAGGTTTCAATGTAAAAAATCATTGTGTTATGGTGTTGTGGTTGCTTGTCTTATGCTCATGCATCTTTCTTTTGGTTGAATGTTATAAGTGCTTTAAAGATCAGATTAATAAAGTTAAAAATTGTAGAACATTGATTCACCCCCCTCTCAGTGTTGTATATGTGCAAGATCATGATGGGCCAAAAAGTTGCAATATGATGGGTATTTGTAGGGTATGTGGCTAACGACTTTTTTAACCCAAAATTGATGAAATGAAAAGGGTTTTTAAAGGATATTCTCAACTTTCCACCAATATAAATTATGCTTTACTTTGAATTTAATAAATTATTATTATTCATTTTCTATTTGAATTACGACTAAAGTCCTGATTGATGGGTTGATTGATAAACATCTATAACTTTCAAAATGTATCACATTTTTGGAATCCAAAACATGCATCACATTCTATGCTTCACATACTATAGGATTAAAAAAATAAAAATTGAATTTCATGAAGTTTTGACCAAGTTAAGGTGGTCAGACATACGATTTTTATATTTTTAAAAGTTGTAATAAAAATTCATAATTAATTATTTACTTGGAAAAATTACAAAAATATGCATCACATCCAAACATGAGTCCTCTACTTATGTCTAAAATATTATCATTTTATTCGTTAGGGTGGTCAAATAGACACCTACTTCTTAGTTTTTCCTGAAATTTAAGTACTCTGCATTGAAATTTTAAATTTTCACCAATTAGATTTTTTTAAAATAAACCTAGTAGTTTAGAAACTACATTCAATTTGCTACAGATTCTATTCTTACATATTTTTGAAATAATATAGATAACTTATTCAATTTTTTATGTCAAGTTGCCTAACTCTAATTTTTCTAAATTTTTTTGCCACTTAAGGGCCTTTTTTTTCCATGATGATCTTGCACATACCATGTTCCTTGATTCCAACAATTGGTATCAGAGCCTAGTTCCTTGGAAGAAGTTTGAAAGCTTGGGGAAAATCTAGGAAAGTGATTCAATGGATTTGAGCAGTCTTCAACAACAACTTTTTGTGAAACTAGATGATCTTGATCAGTCAAAATCTAAAGTCCAGGAATTGCAAGAAAGTTTCATGAATGCTAAGAAATTCATTCAAACATTGAAAGATAAAATCAATAAGTCCGGGGAGAAGAGAAGGGAACTCTATGATCAAATCAAGCAGAAAGAGAGTAAAAGCATTGAAGATGAACAACTAAGTCAAGCCCTAAAGTAAAAGACAGAAGAATGTGAAAAGTTTGTTAGAGATAATGTAGTCACAAAGCATGAGATGGAATCTATTATGATGAGGATGACCACAGAGATTGAAGATAGAAAGAAGAATGAAGAGAATCTTGCTCAGTCCTTGAAAGAGAAATCAAAAGAATGCAGCCGAATTACTGATGGATTCAATTAGTTGGAGCTTGAATTGGAATAATCAAGAAATAATGAAAAAGAGCTTGAAAGTAGATTGTTGATGTCATAGATGAACTTTCTACTGCAAATGAATTCAATGAGAAGTTCAAGATTAGCTCAGCCAAGCTTGATGAACTGATTAAAATTCAGAGGACTGGAAGAGACAAGTGAGGTCTTGGATATGAGGAAGGAGAAAGTTTTGAATCTGGACAAAGGAGATTTAGGCAAGAAAATCAGATGAAAAAAGCTGGAAGGTATCTGGTAAGACAACCTAATGCTCAAAGGTTCAATGGTTATTATTTTTTTTGCAATAAATTTGGTCATATGGGTGCTCAATGTAGAAACAAAATCAATCCAAGTGGTCCATCATTCTCAAGTTAGTGCTTTAATTGCAATAAGTATGGTCATAAGTCAAATGAATGTAGAAATATGATGAACAAATTTAATAGAGATGTCAAATGTTATACATATAATAGATTTCAAGGCCATATATTGCTAACCATTACAAATCAAGAGAAAATCAATGGAATAACGAGTGTGGACAAAGAAATGTGGTGTGCTACAATTTCAACAAATCCAGTAACATTGCTAGATTTTGCAGAAGCAGAAAGGGTCTGGTAAATCAAAGGAAAAACATGCAGAAGGATGAAAAGGGAAAAGGAAAAGTTACTACAGATGAGATCAGAAATTGAATGAAGAAGATATGGGTGAAGAAGAGTTCTTCTGATGCAAGAAATGATTCCACACTAGAATCTAGATCTGGTAATTCCTCTGGGAATTAGTTTAGGGCTTCTGGCCTAGGAGGAGCTGTCAATAAAATCCTTCAAACCCCTTGCGGGTAGTTGGTACTAGAGGATATGGATGAGTGCAGTGATTGCATTGATGATCTATAGATGTTGTTGAAACAGTTGGAGAGAGTATTTATTTAGAGTTGAAGGTCTACAAAAGAGTTATCTTTCTTAGAGTATGGAAATAGGGTATCCAGATGAGTTAGGGAAAAATCATTTATTGTGATAAAAAGTTAGGTGTGCGAATGATAAAAGGTCATTTGTATTCTTCATTTATCACTTTTCACTTTGAGAAGAAGAAGTTTGGAGAGATTTGCAAGAAAATTGTGGTGAGATTCAATTGTGAAGGTGATTAAATGATCAAACCCTAATCCAGCAAAAAGGTATTTATTGGGAAAACTTGTGAACTTGTGAATTTATGAAAATGGTTGCTTCGTTGGTAGTTGATATCAAGGATAGACCCTATCCAAAATTCAAGTGGCATCCTTTCAAATCTGTTGAGACAGAGCCCTTAGGTGCATTGTCGTCTATTTTGTATGATGTCTTGCATATTGAAGACATTAGGGCATACAATCATGCAAATATTAAGGAGTGAGGGAGCTCATAGTTGTTGAATTTGTATAAAAACCATATAGTTGGAGAAGATTTCAGGGTAAATCCTGAATTCAAAACCTTAGAGGAGAAGAAATTCACGCAGATTGTAAAATTTCCCATGTTTGAAGAAAACGAGTGGGTCTAGTATATTTTGAGCTGAGTTCATGCTAAATTTATGTGGTTGAGTCAACCTTTTAAGATTACAAAAGAAGCCATAAGCATTTTTACTAGTTTAAATTCCTCTAGTGGGTTGTCGATCTTGAAGTCTGTGAAGAATCAAACAGTTACTGATGCAACTAGTTTATTGTTTGATAAAAGAGCTATGACAATTGATGAAATTATTGGAGTGGATGTCAGATTTACATCTATGGTCATTGGTTACAAGATCTATCATTCCAGCCTGGATAATTCTATATCTAGTACAACTATCTATGCAACATATCAGATGGTGAAGGAGAATGCAGAGTATGATCTATGTGAGTTACTTCAGAGTCAACTTATGGAGAATCTTAGAAAAATCAAGAAGGATAACAAGAATTCTTTCAAATATGGTAATTTATTGCTATGTTTGTTTTTCTACTTCATGAATGAAGTTCTGGGATTTGGAAAAGTACAATGGCAAGCTAATAAACTAGTAGTTGTTGAAATGAGAGATATCTTGCACAGAGTTGGTGATAGTAAGACAAGGAAAACTATTATTTGGGAATATTTCAAGAGTTTTTAGAGTGAGATGCATGCAAGAGAAAGAATTCCTAAGTCTATTATGGAGAAGTACAAGGACACTATCTTCTTTATGGTTGACATTGATCAATGCTTGATGGAAGTTGCAGATCCTAAAACTTTCTAGATTATACCAATGGGCTATGAAGTTGAGGAGAACATATTGGAACTATATGCACAATATTTGTTGAGTGAACCTTGGGATCCAAAAGAAGACAGGTTTGGAACCTATGAAGAAAAAGATATGCAAGTACATGAGTAGTTGAAGAAACCTATGATAGTCTAGAAGGTAAGGAAGGAAGTTGAAGCTTTTACAGAGAGAATGGGTATATCTACATAAGCAATGAGAGAAGCTAGAAGAAAGAGAGAAAAAGTTGAAGAAGAGCCTACTAGAACTGAATCTATTAGTTTGGCAGAATCCTCTTCCCGAACTAGATCTACAAGAAGCTCTACTCTCTCATTTGGTCCTACAAAGAAGTCAAGTCTTGTGAAATCTCAAGCCAAGTCATCCAGTAGAGAAGGAAAGAGGAAGAAGGATAAAAGAAAAAGAGTTTATGTTGTAGTTGAGGAAGATGAGGAAACAAAATCTTATGAAGAAGTGAGAGAAATTAAGCATCAGGGAACAAAGGCAACAAAAATCTCTAAGGACAAGCCCTCCAATGAAGAGGAGAAAGCAAAGAAGAAGATGAAAAATGACAAACTAGGTATGTCTGTAAAGGAAATTGAGAGAGGCATAATGAAGGATGGTAATCTTAAGCCACTATGTGAATGGTACGGTACCTTTGATGGTGTTGGTTAAATAAGTTTTGAAGAAGAAATAATAAAGTATTTGAATGCCTTTAATTTGACTCTCATTGAGATCATGTCTGAGTTGCCTAAGGGACTGTATGAAGTTTTGGAAATGAGGAGAGTGAATGGAAGAACTGAAGAAGAGCAAATGAGAGAGCACATTCTTGCAAATTTATGTCTGATGATATCTATTGAGGAAATGAAGACAATTTTGAATGGTGTTAAGAAGGATTTCAAGAGAAAACAAGAGTAAACAAACTTATGATTGGTCAAACTGAAGAGGCAGCAAAAGAAACTGAAATAATTCTAAAGGAAGTTTTGTTAAAGAATATAATCAATGTTGTTTATGAAGAAGGTCATGATGGAGATATTGCATCCGGTCTGGTGGTTGAAGAGGTAAAGGAAGATACAATTGAGGAAACTCAGATTCCTCTTGATGTGCATGATACAAAAGTTCCTATGGAGACTAAAGCTCCTAAATATGTGACAGCTGAAGAAGTTGAGATTCCTAAAGACAAGCAAGAACCTGTAGCTAAGGAAATAGTGATTGAAGAAAAGAAGGTTGAAGTAAAGGAATTTCTTGTGGAAGCAAGAAACACTGTAGAGGCAGTGAAGAAATTTTTGGAAGAGCAACAGGAAGAGTTTGACCTTGAATTGGGTGAAGGTCCTATTAATTTGGCTACTTTGTCTCTCATTCAGAAATTGAAAGTTGCATCATTTGCTTAGGTGAAGGCTAGGGAAGAATTGTTGAAGTCTCACATTGAGGATAGTGAGCTATTGAGTCTTGCATCTGACATCTTGGAGAGAATCGTGCCTTCTCATGTTAAGGATCCATCCGGTTCTCCCTCCGATGAATTGAAGAAGCTTATTAATTTTGTAAGTACTCATTTTGAGTCCCTTGAGAAGTCAGCTGAGGACAAGGTACAAAAGGAATTTGATGATAAAAGGTTCAAAAGGATAAAGCGCATGATTGCTAATGAAAAATCATTATTAGCTACCTATGTGAATAATATTCAAAGTGCACTATCTGAAGGAGGAAAGATCTATAAGTCATGTTTTTCTTTGTCTAAATTTACCGAGGACAATGAGAAGAAGATTAAGAATCATGAGAAACAGTTAGCTAATATTTCTAAAGCCTTTGATCCTTTAACTGTTTCTGTTGGAAAGCAAGAAGGTTAGGTTATATCCCTACTTGACAAGATAAATAGTTTGATGCATGATAATGATAGAATTGTGGAAAGAGCATGTGAGATTAGAGGCCTAATTGGTCCGAAGATGGAAATAATGTTGAGTGCATTGAAGGAAGCACAAGAAGCTTTTGCAGTCAGTGATCTGGTGAACCTTCAGTCTGCAGAGATGCAATCTTATCTATTATGTGGTCACATGACTATCTTGGAGAGTCTCAAGAAGGGTTGGGACACAAGTTTGAACCTGTTGAAGAACAATTTTCTAGATCTATTCAAGTCTATGTAAGTTAGTGAGGCATGTTTGTACAACTTGTTTAAAGAAATTTTGTATGCAGATTTCCCATCTTTGTCATTGATGTCAAAAGGGGAGAGTAGAATAGTGAAATTTAATGTATATTCATCTCAGGGGGAGTTGTACATTTGAGCTGTGATTGAAGATCTTTTTGAAGTTTTGGAGATTGTAGTGTATTTATGTTGGTACTGATTCTGACACTTAGTCATTTTTCACTAAGTGATGCCATCAATGCCAAAGGGGGAGATTGTTGGAAAGAGACACTACACAAGTCATCTGGTATTGTCATGGATGGAAACCCTAGTCAGTGATTTGATCTACACGTCAGTATTTGATCATATCGGAAGTCAAATCGAAGTTTTGTGATTAACTGTCAAGCTAGAATAGAGCATCTGACAGAATTGTGTTCATCGATTGATATGCAATTTTTTTTGGTTATCATATTGAGTTGTGGATCTTAGGGAAGGTCATTCGATCTATGATATATGTTATCCTTGAATCTTAGAGCCTCGTATTGATCCGTGTGCAAGTTAGAAGGTCTGGTTGATTGATTTTTTGTTTAATAGTGCAATGCCGACTAAGTGAATATAGCACATTATGGATATTCAAAGAGTAATTTTTTAAGTGTTTTTGTGTTCAAGCATGTTGATTTAGGTCCTCAATATGTTTTGGTTGAATTTGGTGGGTGCACATTGAAAATTAATTGTGGATTGAGCTGACAGTTTGTCAATATTTTCTATTTTGTTGAAGCCGACATGTAGCGATTAAATCTTTAGTTGCGGATATATATAAGTGATCGATTATATCATTTTGATGTATGTATGAAGTGTGTTGATGTGTGTTGTGAAATTCAAAAGGATTGAAGAGTGATTGTGCATAGTTTCACTTGTGCAGAAAAGGATTTGAGTGCGAATTAAAGCAGACAAAGTAGAAGAGTAGAATCAGACAAAAGGTCAAGAATGCGATTGAAGTGCCTAACTAGAACTGTAATCAGGCATTTGTAGATGCTAATTTTTCAGTTCAAATCTTTTGGATCATGTATTCCAAATCTTTTTGTAAGACTGTGAGTCTTCATTTTGTATTTGAGCAGTGAGCTCTAGGCAATGTGCCTGAATGCATGTGCATTCCTTTTATAAACACTTATTTGAGTATACTCAGATCATATTGTGGATTGACCTCCACCATGGTTTTTCCCCTAATAGGGTTTCTATGTTAAAAATACTTGTGCTATGGTGTTGTGGTTGCTTTTCTTATGCTCATGCATCTTTCTTTTGGTTGAATGTTATAAGTGCTTTAAAGATTAGATTAATATAGTTAAAAATTGTAGAACACTGATTCAACCCCCCTCTTAGTGTTCCTTGATTCCAATAGAAAATTCTCAAAATTTGAATGTAAAGTCAAAAATAAAAGAGGAAGATAAGTTTTGAATAGGATGAGATAGATGGCTCATTGACACTTGTTATAGGTGTGGAGAATGTAGTCATTTTGAATGGAATTCAAATTTCCATAAACCCAATAGGATAATGTAGAGTAAGTGAACCTAGATATCATTTTTTTCTCAAGCAGATGAAGAAATTTTCACTTCACCCAAACACATGGAGGAAACATAGTAAGGAAATGCTCTTGTTTTAAGAAGATTAGTGTTAAAACCAACTAATGAAGAGAAGTATCTATTGCAAAAAAAGTGAATTTTAAAAAACTATATGTAAAATTGTAGGTGAGTTTCATAAAGATCTTGTTGACTATGGTAGCATAGATACTTTAGTCTCTAATAAAATGATATAGAATATAGATTTAAAGAAGAATGAACATACAGAACCATACAAGGTCTCATGATTGTAAAATGGACATAAAGTCATAGTAAAAGAAAAATTTCTAGTAAGTTTTAGATTGAATCTTATAAGGATGAGGTTTTATTTGATGTTAGGCCTATGGATGATTTTCATGCCTTGTTAGAAAGGCCTTGATAATTTAGTATATATATTTTATATTGATGAAAGAAACAACACTTATATTACTATGAAATATGGTGATAAGCTTACTCTACGTGCATTACAAAAGGAATAGTGGACACTAGCGGTATAGTGTGTTTGAACATATAAAAATAGTTTTGTAGGTAGAATAGGATGTTGGGAAAACAAGTAGAGTGGATGAAATTCATCAAATGTGAATATTTTATTAAGAAAATGTAATATTTTTTTCAAAAAATAGTCAAATGAGTAAAACCTAAAAGGAGGTAAAGAATTTTGGAGTAAAACTAATTTGGAAGGAAGTAGTGATGGGTATGTACAAGAATTACCCCAAGAAGGAAAATAATATTTGAAAAGAAGAATTATTTATCACAAATAATATGTTGATTTTAAGAAAAAAAATTGAGTTGGAGAATATCCCTTTTCTCATGCATGAAAATATATTTTCCTAGAAGAAACCCATGGTAAATTATAATGGAAATTGATTGGATCATGTAGGTACTTGATGAAATTTAAACAATAGGTTTTTATTAGATAGAGCTATCAAAAGGAATAAATATCTCACCAATTTTCAACATGGTAGATATGCATCCCTATTATGAAGGAAAAATAAGTGTTGAATGAAATGTATGGATAAATGATAGCCTTAGAAAGTAAAATATGAGGTAGGAATAATGATTGGTATTCTCAAGTTGACAACAAAATGAGAAAATGTGTGAAATAATTATTTGTTAAAGAGCAAAAATAAGAGAGATGAAGTGATAATTTAGATGTTAGAAAATGGGATCACAATCCTAAGATTCTCAAAATAATAATGAATGCCAACATATATAATGTAAGAGCATCCAATTTTCTTGATTCATGCAAATGGTGAAAATTTCTCAAAATAAGAGGGAGAAAGAATGAGGAGAGCTCCGCAAAATGGGCTAGTGCGCACTAATGGTCACTTTTCAAATTTTTGAGGTGGAAATCCCAGATCCTGAGGTCATCTTTAGGCTGATTGTTTAGATCCTTCTTGGACTGCTTAGTCTAGGTCTAGCTTGTTGGCTTCCTATTCTCATTCATGACATTATCCTAGGAAACTTCTCTCCAGGAATAGATTGGAAGTTTTTGATATCTGTGGTCCTGAGGATGATGGAGGTCTGGTGTCCTTTCCAAATAATATCCCCTTGAAGATATCATTTCCTAACAATATTGTGATAGATCTTGCTCATTATCAACTTCATTTGGTGAAGCAAAGGATCCTCCATTCTCATAGGAAAAATCTATCGCAGTGTGTGAATCCATCTGCTGCAACGTTCCCAAACAATGTTACATTGGGAAAGGGTTTTTTTAGCAATCCTTTGTTGGGTGTGAGTGGTCGGGATCAGTTGTAGAACACCAAATGGGCGATGATGGATAATGATTTTAACAGTTCTTCTCCCATAAGAAAATGTCTGACATTACCAAATGATTTGTTAAGTGTGCAGTCTCAAAGCTTGCGACAAATAGCTCTCATTTGTAAGTTCTGGAAGTATTCTCCTCCTATATCTGAACTTAAATCCTTACTTTTTCATGATTGGGAAGGGGTTTCTAAAGTTTTTTACATTGATAATGGAAATGGTTTTTTTGTAGTTCTATTTTCTTTGAAAAAATTTAGGGATTTGGTTTACAAAGTAAAATATTGGGTCTATGAGGGTTCTAGCTTGTCTATTCAACCTTAGCATCAAAATTTTAACTCTCAAAAGGCTACTATCTAGTTTATTCCTTTTTGGGTTCAAATGCATTATTTTCCTCTAGAATATAGAGACCCAAGCATTATTGAAATTTTGGCAAATCATTTAGGCATTTTTCTAAAGCATGACTTGACCTTTTTTCAAAACCCTCATCTCTTTGTTCGAGTTTGTGTTCTTTTGGACATGGCACGATCTTTTCCATAGCATGTTACAATCAAATCTAAAGCAATATTTTTTATGTAGGATGTGTTCATTGATACTCCTTTTAATGTGTGTAAATTTTTTCATATTTTGGGTCATAAGACCAAGTTTTGCAAGGGGAAAACAAATTCAAATTAGGAAACTTTAGTTCCAAATGTTAAAGCTTCCATGGGTTTCCAGGGTAATGAAAATTTTGGCATTAATCAAGATTTTCCTTCATATACAGGAAAAGAAAAGGGTAAGGAAAAATTTTCATCTCCTGGTTTTCATATGAATCCTGATCTTGTTTCTTCATCTTGCACTCATTTGGTGGATCCATCGTTGGGAGCTTCAAATACTTGGTCTATTGTTCTGTCCACTAGAATTGTTTTGGCTCCTAAGCTATTCTTTGGGAATCTCTTTATGGGTATGAATCGTGTTTCTCAGACACATAGCTCTTTAGATCTTTCAAAGGATAAGGTTTTCTTATCTAATACTGGTTTGGATCTAGTAGAAAAGATTGATTTGGGAAAGGTCTCTATCCATATTCCTATTTGCTTGCCTCATTTTTCTCAATTTTTTGCTTTATCTGCCAAATATATTGGTTTTTTTTCAGCAATTTTGTTTTATCTCGTCTTTCTTGGTTTGTTTTGATACATTTGATAGTAAGCAATTTTCCTTATCAAACTCGATTGATATATGTGCGGATGACTAGTATTTTGGTTCTCTTGATTTTCTGGAGATGAAAACACTGTTAGAAGATGGTAATCTTGAGGGAATAACTCAAATTTCACTTCCTTTGATGGACACTTCTTATGATGAAATTATTGAGGAATTTGGGGAATATTCTGTACTTAATCAAATTGCTTTTTTATCTAGCTTCTCACCTGAACACTAAGGGAAAAATGATCTTTCTAGTATAGTGGTGTCTTTCAGTAATGAGTTGGAGTTGGGGAAGGATTCTGTAGATTTTTTTTCTCAGATTTTGTCAGTATCTCAAACTCCTACCCTTCCCTCATTTGCTCAGAAGTCTCCAAGTAAAAGGGGTAGGAAGTCTAATGCTGTCAAATTTCAAGAGGAGATAGAAATGGGAAGGAAAATGGCATTGGATGGTTGTATTGTAAAGGATCTTTCCAATGTTTTGGTTGCTTTTACAAATGATTTGGAGACTGTTAAAGGTTTTGATCATCTTGTTGCAAACAATTATTTTCCTCCAACTGATCTCAAATATCCTGGTAAAAGGGGAAGGAAAACAAATTCCTTTAGTTGCAAGAGGAGAAAGCTATGGGGAGGTCCAACGCATTGGTTTCTTCTTCAAATGATTTGGAGATTGTAAAGGGTCATGGTGATTTTTATTTAATTCAAAATCCTTCTCCGTCTTCTCAAAAATATTTGAGAAAAAGGGGAAGGAAGTCAAATGATGTTAAGCTGCAAGAGGAGTCAGTCTTGGGAAGTCAAGCTACTTTAGATGGTAGTATCAAAAAGAGATTGAGGGGAGCGAATTGCTCCCTGAAGTTTGAATGAAAATTATAATGTGGAATGTTAGGGGCATTAATGACCCTAACAAAAGAGCTTGTATCAAGCATCAAATTGATTCTTGTGGAGAAGATATAGTGTTACTTCAGGAATCTAAGTTGGGTATGTGCAGGATCGTCATGGAAAAAATAGGCCCTTAAGTGGCAAAAATTTTAGAAAAATCAGAGTTAGGAAACTTGATGTAAAAATTTGAATAAGTTATCTATATTATTTCAAAATATGTAAGAATAGAATCTGTAGAAAATTGAATTTAGTTTCTAAACTACTAGGTTTATTTATAAAAAAAATCTATTTGGTGAAAATTTGAAATTTCAATGCAGTAGTACTTAAATTTCAGGGAAAAAATAAGAAGTAGGTGTCTATCTAACCACCCTAACCACAATAAAATGATCATATTTTTTTATAATATTTTGGATATAAGTAGAGGACTCATGTCTAGATGTGATGTATATTTTTTGTAATTTTTTCCAAGTAAATAATTAATTATGAATTTTTATTACAACTTTTAAAAAAATATAAAACTCGTGTGACCACCTTAACTTGGTCAAAACTTCATGAAATTCAATTCTTTTTTTAATCCTATAGTATGTGAAACATAGAATGTGACACATGTTTTGGATTCAAAAAATGTGATACTGTTTGAAAGCTATAGATGTTTTTCAATCAACCTATCAATCAGGACTTTAGTCATAATTCAAATAGAAAATAAATAATAATTATTTATTAAATTCAAAGTAAAGCATAATTTATATTGGTTGAAATCTGAGAATATCCTTTAAAAACCCTTTTCGTTTCATCAATTTTGGGTAAAAAAAAAAAGTTGTCAGCCACATACCCTACACATACCCATCATATCGCCACTTTTTGGCCCATCATGATCCTGCACATACCCAGTTCTCTCAAGAAAATTTTAACTTTTTCATTAAAAAAATGGGTGAGGTGGAATTCCTATTTTTCAGTTGCTCAAGGGGCATCGGGTGGTTCAATTTCCCAATGGAATCCTAAGACTGTATTAGTGGAAGCTTCAAAAAATAACCAAAATTTCTAGTTACTAAAAGTTGTTCATTTTGATTTGAGATTTTGTCTGTTTAATATTTATGCGCCTACCTCTACTGTGAGTAAGAAATAGTTGTGGGAAGAGCTAAATCAATCATTGGACCAATTAGATTCCCAAAATTTGATTTTAGCAAGATACTTTAATGCTATCCTAAGTCTATCTAATAAAAAGGGTGGTATTATTCCTCCTGAGAAAACATTGGAGGATTTTAATGATTTTGTTCATAACAATGCACTGTCTAATATAAAGCTAGGTAATGGAAACTATACTTGGAAAAAAAAGTGCAAGGATTTTCTACAAATTGTTGTGCATTTGGATAGGTTTTTTATTTCTCCTAATTGGATAAATGAAAAACTTATTTTATGTTTAAAATTTTTGCCTTGGGTGGAATCTAATCACTTCCCTTTATCTTTACATATTGATAACAAAAAGGTTGCATCTACTCCCAAATCTTCTTTTAAATTTGAAATGATGTGGATTTGACATCTTGATTTTGTTAATCTGATGCATGAATGGTGGATCAAGGCTCCTATGGTGGAAGGAAAATTCATGTTTTGTTTTTCACATAAGCTAATGTATGTCAAGGGAAAAATAAAACATTAGAATGCTACTATATTTAAGAATGTTTTTCATCAAAAAGAAGTTGTCTTTAAACAACTTATGAAGGTTAATGCTGATATTATTCTAAATGGTCTGAATCCAGTCCTTTTGAATTGCAAAAAGAATTACAAGATGAATGGGAAGAGCTTGCAGCTAGGGAAGAGGTATATTGGCATCAAAAGTCTCAAGAATTATGGTTGAGAGAAGGGGATAAAAATAAAAAGTTTTTTCATAGGTCAGCTCAGGTGAAGAAGTCAAATAATGCAAATCTTTTCTATCATGGATAGTCAAACAGGGGAAAACTAGTCAAGGAGGAATATATCCAATGTGAAGGGATAGCTTTCCTTTCAAAATTGCTATTCGCATCAGATAAAAAGTTAGATCAGATTGATTTGGTTAGGGATGAATTGTTGGATACTATTCCAACCCTTGTATCTCAGGAAGAAAATGTTCAATTGTTTAAACCTTTTCATTTAACTAAATTAAAATCAATAGTTTTCTCTATGTCTCCTGATAAAGCACCAGGGCCTAATGGATTTACAACATATTTTTTTTCAGAAATGTTGGGACTTTATATGCAAATGATTTGCTAAAAGCATTGGAAGGTCTAGGAATTCAAGTAATATGTTGAAGCAGTTTAATGTGACCCACATTGCTCTTATTCCAAAAGTTAACAATCCCTCTTCCTTTTCTGACTTTAGGCCTATTTCTCTTTGTAACACTATTTACAAAATTTTCACCAAAGCATTTTACATGAGATTGTTGCATATCATTCTGAGAATTATTTCTATTGAGCAAGGTGGTTTTGTCCCTGGAAGAGAAACAATCGAAGGTTCTTTAGTAGCTCATGAAGTGTTGCATTCCATATCCACACAATCTCTGTCTGCTTTAATCATTAAGTTGGATATGTTGAAGGCTTATGATAGAGTGAGCTGGTCCTTTTTAATGTAAATTTTGAGAAAGTTTGGCTTTGAGGAAAAATGGTGTAAATGGATTTACTCTTTGTTTTCTGGGGAAAAGTTTTTAGTTTTGGTCAATGGTACTCCTTCAGGATTCTTTACTTCAATTCAGGGGGTGAGACAAGGCGATTCGTTGTATCCTTTTCTTTTTATCATTTTAGTTGAAGCATTGAGTAGAGCATTAAATCATGCACATTCACAAAATTTGGTTAAAGGAATCAAAATTCCTTCCACAGATATAGCAGTGACTCAATCTTTGTTTGTAGATGATACACTTCTTTTTGGTCTTGCTACAATATCAGAAGAAAAGCAGATTAAGGTTCTATTGGATAAATATACCTTGGATTCAGGCCAGTGTGTAAATGCAAATAAATCTAAAGTTTATGTACTTAATACTAAGCCTTTGGTGAAAGATAAAATCATTCAAATTTTTGGCTTTCAAGAAGCTGATCTCCCCTATAAATATTTGGGCATTCCCTTCTTCTCTGGTCCCAATAGGATCTCATATTGGGATAAGGTTATTCATAGTATTCAATCTAGGATTGCAAATTGGAAAGGGCATTTTCTTTCTATTTTAGGGAGAATATTATTGATTAAATCTATTTTATCTTCAATTCCAAACTATTTTATGGCAGTCTTGAAGGATCCTAGATCTGTAATACTTACAATTGAGAACCTGATCTGATCATTTTTATGGAAGGGAAACATGGATTACAAAAAGAAAAAATTTCTTACTTCTTTGGAAAACATTTGTAGGGATAAACTAAAAGGTGGGGCAGGAGTTCACAATATGGCTTCAAGAAATATGGCATTGGGGAAAAAGTTAGTTTGTCATATGCATGAAAAGCCTCATTCTAAGTGGTGCAAGATCATGCAATCTAAGTATTTATATTGTGAGGATTCAAAATGTATTTTCACAATCTCTAATCCTCCACAAGGTTTTGCAATGTGGAATTTCATGTTAGCATGTAGAAAAGTGATTATCCCTCATTTAACTTGGGAAATTCATGATGGTTTGAAAGTAAATTTCTGGAGAGACTCATGGAATAGGTATCCTCTTCTCTATACTCAGTATGACTTCCAATCAACAAAAACACATTGGTCACAATGTTTGGGTTGGAGAGTTATTGATTATATTTAGGAATTTGATGCACATTCGAGGAGATCTTTATGGAAATATTTGAATTGTTCCTCAATTTCAAACTTACAACAATTGGAGTTAATCAAGATCTTGGGAGACATGATTGTATTTTGGTATGGCAAAGTTGATAATCTCATTTTAGTACCTTCAAAAATAGGGAAATATTCAATTAAAATGGGGTATAAGGCAATCGTGAATATGGAAGCTCAAGTTCAACCTCAAAGAGCTATGTCTTTTTGCTGGAATCTAATGGTTCTCCCTAAGGTAGGTTGTTTTGCTTGGTTAGATTTAAAGCACAATTTTTTTTCAAGTGACATGTTAGTTAAATTAGGAATTATTGCTCCTTTCAACTATGTGCTTTGTGATTCAATAATAGAAGAAGTTGATCATCTCTTCATGCAATTCCCATTTGCAAATGCTTGTTGGGATTTTGTGAAACATAAATTAGGTTGGTTTTCTCCTTCTCCTTTTACTATTTGGGAAATGTTCACAAGCTAGCATGTTCTGTACAAACATTCTTTATTTGCAAGTTTATGGAAAGTTATTCCTTCCTTAGTGGTTCGGTGTATTTGGTGGGAGCAAAATAAAAAGATATTTCATAAACAAACATCAAGTATTGAACAAGTGTTGTTGAGTCTGGAAAAGTCAATATGTGAAGTTGTTAATACTTATGTACTAAATTCAAAAAATGTTGGTTTAGAATTCACTAATTGGGATTCTAAGCAAATCAAGGCTTGGCCTTCGCTAGTTATTCCCTTCAAAGGAAATTGGAAGCTGAAGGTGGATGTCAAACAAGATAGGAAAAAGGTGGTGTGGAATCCCCTGGTTGTAGGATTTGTAACTTGTTAAATTTTTATGGTACAGCTCAGGGGCATCTGAGTTAATCAGGCGTAGGGGTTGTTGTCAAAAATCATGGTGGTGAGCTCATTAGAGAAAAATCAATTCACCTCCCTGTTGGAACCAACAATCAAGCAGAAGTTCAAGCTCTGCTTCTTGGGTTGTAGTTTATCAAGCAACTCATTTTTTCAAAATTCCTTATTGAAGGTGATTCTTTAATCATTATAAATCTTTGCAGGGTCAGAGGGTCTTCAAATTGGAAGTTGCAATATGTTTTGGATCAAGTTTGGGGATTACTCGGTTATTTGGAATCTTTTGAATTGAATGAGATTTATAGAGAAGGAAATCATGTGGCTGATCATCTTGCAAGTCTCGATTGTGAGCAGCAAGTGAGTGAAATATCTTATGGGTTGGAGTCAACCTTGTGTGATGAAACACTCCAAGATTTAATCAATCTTGAGAAAAGCAGGTTTTCATAACCTGGATATCTCTTTTTCTAATGACATTTTATGTTGGTTGCAGGGCTCATGCTGTTGAAATTTTATATTCAATGAATCATAACATATTTAATTGTTTTAAATCTATTTTCTCTAATCTTCTTCAATGCCTAGGATTTTACGATCATGAAGGCACATTATTAACGAGACCTTTTGAAGGATGACGAAGACATGTCTATTGAAGGGTGATGGAAGCATGTTCGTACAAGTGAGATGGATATATTCTGAAGAGGCTGAAGGAGTCAGACTAAGGCATGTGAGCTAGAGCTTATTCTGAGGTGGCATTACAGTTGGAGGAGTTTTGGTACTAGGCATGTTGGCAGCAGGGTTTTCTGTGTTTCAAGGCTTTGTAGTTTGCAAATAAATCATTACTCTTCATGCCTAGCAAAAACTTCAGTTGGCACGTGTTATTTGCATGAAGGATTTCTAAATATTTTATAATAGTGATGTTAAATCACACCCACCAATGCTAGTAATAATTTGATGATGTAAGGTGAATCATGAATTTAAATGGGCCTTTGCTACAATCTATAATCAGGTATTGTTATGCGGCTTCCCATATGTGTGAAATTTCTTTCAAACTAAATGCATTTGCACTCCATTACTACTTTGCATTGATTATAAATCACCGACTGGTTTTATTTTATGCAATTTTTTCTCAAATCTTCCTCAACAAGCACAGGGCTTTAGTGGTCAAGCTTCATCAAATTCCTAGGGATGTTTTTAGGAAATCTCAGAGCTGCAGTAAATTTTACTTCCTACATTTCCTCTTATGGGTCTTTCTCTGGTAAAGCTTTGTCAAGTTTTATGTGCAAGCTTCCTGTGGTAAAAATGAAATATATTCTAATAAATTCACAGTGAATGTGCCTTGATTATGGGTGCTTCATTGTGTGTTCTACTTTGTAAGTGGTCTCGGGCTTGTTGGTGACTTTCACTGTCAATTTCTAGGTTCTAGGATTTGGTGTTGATTTTCTTCTAAAAACTTGCAAAGATTTTGGGTGGGTTTCAAGGGCTGCTAATGAAATACACTATAAAAAACTTCAGGTTTCCTATGCAAATCAAACTAGGGGAGCATCCATTTTCTGAGGATATCAGGGAATTTGAATTATCCTTTATTTTAGAGTGTCACTCCCTAGCATGGTTGATAATATCAGGGTTATGATTGGAGAGCATGTTTTAAGTCCAAGTGCTCCTAGGATACTTTTTCCATCTCAAATGTTGCCTATATTTCTGTCCAATCCTTTAGATCTTCTACAATCATTAGACCTACTAGAAATTGTGGTTGAAACAATAGTGTAGCCAAATGTGTTGGGCGAGGACAAACTTCTTCAATGTGTGCAAGCATATACCTTGGATAGAGGAAGATGATTCATGGGTGGTCTCTTTCCAAAGAAATTTCTCAAAACTAAACAATGCTATAGGGTAGCGTTCAAGGTAGTGTGGAATAGTCTAAAAAGAGATGATCCATGGGCTTTGACTAGAGTGTTAAACTTGTTTTCAGAGGAGTTGGGGAATCCAATGGTGGACAATATTAAGGAAAAATTCTATGCTCTATATTTTCTACTAAACCATCATATTATACATGGGAATCCTCTTCGACTCAGTTTCATTCATCAACAACAAAATGGACCGAAAGATCAACACAGACCTAGTGAAGAATAGGGAGAGAAGGAGAATTTGCAAGAGGGTGTGGGTGAAAATGAATTTGATTTAAATGAAGATGGTCAATGTTTGGAGAAAAATGCAACAACTATGGAAGAATGAATTAATTATGTGCTACTTGAATATTTGCATGTGAATTTTTTTGTAGTTTGTCTAGTTCTAACTACAAGTAATTGACCATATAGATAGGGTATTTTTTCTAGATTTAATCATATGCATATTTATGTGAAAGTGAATGATAATATCTAGGTCTCTACGGTGGTCGTGTCATATAGATAAGACATAGTTTTGATAGAGCTAGATCTGTGTTATCTAATATCTAGTTTAATCTGGGAATGAAAGGTGGATGTGTCTTATAGGTTAGACACAATTTTGAAATATTTTGGCATCCTTATAATCAGTACTATAAATCTAATTATGCTTGTAATGTTTATAATGATATTAATATAAATAGTTAGGCCTTGGCCTTTTGATTAAAATAAAATAAAATGTAAGAGCATCCAAGATCACGAGCAATCCTTTGGATAACCAAATTTATTTGTTAAGTTTGATTTTTAATTAATATTTTGTTTCATTAAATTCTTATTTATAGTTAATTTCATCTTACTTTCTCTATGAGAAAGTTTCAAGATTTTTTTGGTTTCAATCCTTCTTTAGAATTTTTAGAGGTTATCATCATGTTATTCTAGACTAATACATAGATTTTATAAGTCAATATTTAGGCTTACTGGGCTACTAGAAAATAGATAAGCATGAGTTGTGTATGCAAATAGAAAGGTTTTTAAGGGTGCAAAAAAAAATATTTTATACGTGGGCTTGACTAAATATTAATGTTGTAAAAATCTTCATCTTCTTGGAAGAGAGTGTTTAATATTACTTTATATTTCTTAAATGTTGAGTTGGACTTTTATTGAGTGTAAAGTGTTGCACAAATTATAAAAAAATAAAATATATGTTTTAAATGTTAAATCTACTAAATGTAAACTCTAAGTTTTAGAAGGGAATTTTTATATTTTTACTCACTTGATGTCTAGTATAATTTTTTTCTAATGTGATATTATTTCTTTCAATAATATGTCAATTAGCAAAAGATTGAACCCCAAAAATTTATTGTAGATTTCTACATTTTAGGCATTTGTTCCTAGTTATTAATTTTTTGGTGTATCTTCTTATCTATTGTGACCTTCATATTCCTCTAAGCTCTCTTTTTTATTCCTTGATTAATTTATAATCTATAAAATATTACTCTATTATATTGTTCGTTATCATCTTATTGGTCATTGCACTTATCATAAACATAATTCCCTCTTTTTAGTCATGTATAGAAACCTTAGGGTGTTTAAAAATTTGTTTTAAAAAGGAATACCAATAGTTTCTTTGTTGCAATAATAGAAATATAGTGGAGACCAATTGAAAATGAAGAGGAAAAAGAAAGAAAAAACATATTAAATCTAGAGGCAAGGATAATAGATTTAAAGGAGAAATGGAATGTTAATTGAAGATAGTTTGAAGAAAAAGGAAAAGTACTTTGATGTTATTGGAACATAAGCCATAACTATTAGAGAAGTGATATAAAATAATATAATAGTAGTTCATAAATGAATAATCAATGGCTAGAGCATGAAGGCTATGAGATAGAGAAAGCACTAAAAAACTAGGTTAATAGAAAAATTGGGTAGTGGTATTAAGTAGGTTAGAGTGATGCAAGGAAATTGTGGTTGAAAAAATTGCATGAATTTGAGATGTATAAGCCACAAAAAAAATTTATTTGTAGGTTATATTTTGACACTATATTTGAGTATTTGTAATAAACTATATTAGATTATAATAAAACTTGTCATTGAAATTTATCTCAATGGGTTTATGAATTATGAATTTCCCTACAATGTTAAGTAGTTTTTAACTAGTTTCTTTGATCTTGATTATAACACATTCATGTCCAATTGTAATATGGGTGATAATCCCTTACTACATGAATTTTTTTAGTAAGTTTTAAAATTTTGCTAGTCCAAAATATTTCATCATATAAAATTTATAATTTATATTATTTATTTTTTATATTTTAACATGCAATTTTTTTTTAATAATAATATGTTTTATCTAAAGGAAAACTTAATAATTTTTAGTAACTTTACAACATACAATATTCCTTCAATAACAAGTTAAAAACATTAAGTAAAGTTTATGTAAAAATAATTACCTTTATTAGGTAATCAATTGGTCAAGCTCTTTTTAGAATGCTACATGGGACATTCACTCCCTGATTCTCTCCACCTCTTTTTCCACCCTTTGAGTTGGTTCTTTTTGGATGCTATTGGATTAAAAAAATTTAATTTAAGGCTTCTCACTTGGTGAGGGATTTATTTATTTATTATTGGAAATACATGAATTTTTGGCATTTGGGGGGAGATCTAGAATCTCATTCTACTCTTGCTTTTATCCTAGCATATTAAACTTGTTCTTTCAAGGAGTTAGATGTTCTAGCTTCAAGGGGTTATGATCTTAAAGTGGTTTATTTTTTTTCTAGTGGATATTAGTTATTAGAATGATGGAAAAAAATCTAGAATATTTTTTTATCTAAGTGTAATTTATTTCTTTAGCTACTTAATCAAAATAAATATCTTACATGGGATAATACTAAAAATAGGTGCTCTTTGTGGGGTGAATTAGAAATTTTTGCATCATATTTTATTTTAGTTCCATTTTATTATGTTATTTGGAGGTAGTTATGGCACATATATAATTGACCCCTTATTCATGCTACTTCTTTGTTTAATTTCTATGCTAGCTTGGGGCACCTTCTTGCTTTCATCTCTATTTTGTTGGTTGATTGGGATAATGTTCCTTTCCTCATCCTTGAAAAAAATAGGTTCGAGAAGACTTTCTGAATATTCTAGGGTTATGAAAACCTTATTGGGTATGTTTGGTAGAAAATTTAGACTCAATACAAGAATCCTTGGCTACTATGTACTCTTTTGATTAAGTCATGTCCTTTTGTTATTTTTATTTTAAATAAATTAGATATGGGTCATTTGGTTGGATCTATCCTCACAAGATATTAGTTCAAATTGTTGGCATCAACCATTGAGCCCAGGATCACAACTTGCAAAGAGATCTTCACAGATGAGAGAAGCAACAAGAGAAGCTATTTCACCAAGAGTGAAAAAACATGAATTGAGATGAGATATTTTACATAATGTATAATAGTGCCTTATAAAGGAAAGAAATATTTGACAAGTGAGAAAACTACTCGAAATGGGAAAAAATACCTGGATATTTAAATGCACTATTATGCCTAAGTATACTTAAGCAGGTAAATCCTATTTACTCTAACACCTCCCCTTAAGTGCAACTTAGGGAGATTATTATGCAAAATGAATATGTAATATGAGTCCTAGCTACACAACCATGTTAGGTACCCATTTGCAATGCAAAAGAGAAATCTCTCACAACCAAAAAAAGGAGAAAAATCCTGTGGGAAAAAACCCCTCTCCAAAAGAGAGAAAATAAAAACAAGATGCACAAATGGAGGACTCAATAACACCCCCAAGGAATACATACATCATGTATATACAATCAATATCCCCCCATAAGAAGGAAAGAGAGAGACTATGCAGTCCCCCCATAATGTGTAATCACCTACAAAAATGGTAAGTTCCTAAAGACAAAACATAATCGAATGTTGAAAAACTTGTCTCCCTTTTGGAAGAAACAAAACCAAATACAAATGTTCGTATGCTTCCCATTCTAGATAGGAATTAGCAAGTGAAATCCAAATGTAGGATTAAAATGTCTTTGAAATATGCTCATGTGTCACCAAGACCTTGGAAGATGATGCCACGAACTAATCAAGAACATGCCCAATCACAATAGAAGGTGATAAACAAGGTACCACTAGAAACTAATTCTGAACATTCTCCAAAGACAAAGATGGAGTGGCAACAATTATACCACAACTATCATGAAATAGGGAAATCAATCCTTCAAATGTGTCTTCCAAGTCTAAAATGTGAGATGCCATGAACAATGAACCAATGTCTAGAAAATAGGAATCCCAATCAAGAAGAAAATGAGAATCATGTTTCTCAAGAATGATGAAAGTACTTAATGAAGGTGGATCAACTATCTCTGAAAAAGAACCAAGAACCTTTGAAGCAACCACAACCTCATCTAAAGTATCAAAAACCTCCAAAGGATCACAAGCATGGTTTATTTTCTCTAAAGAACAAAGAGACACACTGGTATTGAAAAGAGGGTCATTGAAAGATGGTGGAGTATCAGGATCTTCATATGATTCTCGAATGTAATTCCAAAGAGAATAAGGACACTCAAAATGAACAAGTGAATCCAAAAGGTCATTGTCATTTACATGCTCAAAAATAACTCCAAAGACTTGAGTCCTAAATCCTTTCCAGATCATATACCCATCATGTGTTCTTGGAATAGAAAATTCATTACACAAATATGGCAATAGATTTTTCTCACTAAGATGAGTGAGAATAAAATCACTCTATTTCCTAAAGTTCCCTTTCTCCAAAGAAACCATTATAACTGAATTCTTTAAAAAATTTCAAAGATAGTGCTTTAAAAAAAATCCCAAAAAAATTTAAACTTGATTTGGTGCAAAAATTGTTGAGGCTAGTTGCCTGAACTCCATGCCAAATCCAAGAAAACTCCACCAAGCATCAAGCACACAAGAAAGATAGCCCCCTGTTAGAATTTCTCACAATAACTAAATGAAAATAGCTGTGAATGAACATAGAAGAACTCCACCAACTAGAGAATGTGGGATAAATATTCCAAAAAACAACTTCAAAAACTTGGGGCTCACATCACTTCGGCTACACAGAAGCCCTAAAATGAAATAAAATATAAAGTTTGAACCCTCCTGCAATCAATTTTTCACAGTTGCAAACAACTACCATGAGGTTAGAGAGTTCCCATAGGAGCCAATGACAAGGCCCACAACCTCACACGATAGAGCAGATTAAATGCTAGATAGATTAGATATTACACACAATGATTCAATACATGCCCTGCCTGATGTCGCTGGTCTTTCATGGTGTTGGAAAATTTCTAAGGGTTGGGGTTTTAGCTTTGTCTTCATGTAAAACCCTTATGTTTACTTTACACTTGGGGTGGGATCTATTTTGCTGTTACTTTTGGAAGGCTTTTAAAACAACTTATGCCCCATCTTTCTGTCTAGGCTTGGTCCCTTTGGTCTTAATTTTTATTTCCTTCACGGGTTTTATTTTCCCTAAGTCTTGGTTGACCCCATGTTTCATCTTTTAAAAACAACTTATTTCGTTGTTTTCCATCCGCCTAGTGATGTCCCCTTGTCCTTTTAATGAATGTTTTATTTTGCAGAAGGGATCGTATTCACGCTACCATTGATCAAATTTCCCTCTGATATCAACGATTTCCCACCATCGCGTGATCGGGAAGTGCAGGACCTTTATTAATCATGATATTGCGAGCGGGCGACACGTGTCCTTTTTGGGGTGGCTGAAGGAGATCAGTTTGTGTGCCATCAATCAAACTTCATCAGATATCAACGGTTGCCCTCCATCGTGTGATCCAAAGCTGCAATATCTTTATGGATCATGATATCATGGGCGAGCACCACGTGTCTCATCAGATGAGGCCGAAAGAATAAGGAAATACATTAAAATGCGGGATACTAAAGTGCTCTCAGGGTGCACGTGTTTTAAATCAATGGATCTATTATAATCTGGATGGGAAAGCTGCTTGATGGTTAAGGATAAGGCTGGCGACTATGTTGAAGGACTGAGATCACTGATGCTTAAGATCTACGGCTGCCCTCCATCGTGTGATCCAGAATTGCAAGGTTTTTACTAATCGTGATGTCGCGGGCAACCACCACATGTCTCATCTGGTGGAGCCGAAGAAACAATGAAATACTTTCACCCAACTTTAATATGTTATGTTGCGGGTTACTAAAATGCTTGTGAGATGCATGTGCTTCAAATCAATGAAGATGTTATGATCTCAGTGGAAAAGGTGCTCGATAGATAATGATAAGGCCGACTAATGTTTTGAAGGAACATGATCATCGCTGTTCAAGATCTATGGTTTCCCACCATCGCGCGATCCAAAGTTGCAGGATCTTTACCAATTGTGATGTTGTGGGGAACCGCCACGTGGATTTCCTTCATGGCATATGGTATGGTGGGCCCTTTACTGCCATGTTGGCGATTGCATCAGCCTATTTTGAAGGTAGTCGTTAGATGATTTGATCAAACTGAAGGATCGATGGCTAATATTTAAATTTGCATCAAATATGGCTAGAGTCATTCGTGCAGCACACGAGTGAGTTTTAATGGCGGATGAGACACTTACTAGCACAATCTGATCGACATAAAATCAATTCTCCTACTTTATTTGTATCACAAAACATTCAAGTATTTTATGGAGCAGTCTCAGAGCCGAAGGTGGAATTGAGAGTCTCTACAACCAGAATTTGGGATTTCTGCGAACAAAGTCGTGAGTTTATTTTTTGTGCCTCCCGGTCATTCTGCACTTGAATTTGGGAAAGGATTTGTTGTGAGCTTGTTGACGAATGTGTTAGGGCTATAGTTTAATTATAGTTGTGAGAAATTGCAGTGTTTTGTCCTGTAATTTTCTATCTCTGGTTAGTCCTAGCTATTTGAATTATAACGTTGTAAAGAAGCCCTAGTTTGTCCAAGATGGCACCACCCAAGCAACATTCTGGCCAGATTGAATATTTGAAAAGAAACCTATACGATGATTTCCTGGATCAATTTCCCTTGTCAACGAATGATAGAAGGAAGGGATTGGTTCTGATGCGAGAGAAAATCTTGGGAGAAGGGTTAGTATACAATTTCTCTAACATTGTCGATGCTAGGGTTCCCCTCACAGGTTTGGAAATGTTTAGATTGTGGTATGGACAAAGGAATTTTCCTCACCCTTTTGCAAACGACTAGATGTATGATATGGGGAAGCTGGTGGTACCAAATGTTTTCCCTGATGTAGACCTGCTTAGGGCAGTGGCTGCAAGATATGACCCTATCACACAGGTAATTAGAGATAATGATGGAGGTGTTCTGTTGAGTATTAACAGAGAAGAGGTCCAATAGATTTTTGACCTAAGTGAACCTAGTGAAGACTTGGTTCCTATCAATCTTGAGGAAATGAAGCAGGAATATGAAAAATTGAAGTCTCTTTTTAGAGCCAAGTTGCTTCCACCTCATTTGGCTAGGGTAGGAGGTTCAAGATTTCATATCAGCCCCAGTGACCAGGAACCTTTCAGATTAAATTATTTTGCAAATCATTTCTTGGCCACTTTCTATTCATTGTGTCAAATTTTGGGTTTCAGTCCTGGTGCGGTGATGCCAATTGCTTATATGTTTATGGGGGTGCAAATACAACACCCTAACTTCTCTATGACCTATGATTTTTCCCCTTTCTTGGCTGAGAGGATACATGAAGGGTTGTCAAAGTTGCATAAAAATGATACCAACACTCAATTCTTTTGGTATTCTATGCTGATGCATATGTTCTTGTTCAAGAATGCTGACTTCTCCTCTAAGAGGATGAAATTAAGGCAATCGGTTGATGGAGAAAGATTGCCAATACAAATATGGGCTGTAGATTTATCTTGTAATAAGGAAAGCACCAGTTATGTGCAATTTGATAATTGTTTTGCTTCCAGATTGAGGGCTAGACTGATGGTGAACGTACCTAGGATCCCTGAGGAATTACATGATTTCCTCAGGCCAAAGGGGAGGAAGCCAGAATTGAAGGTTTACCATAACTGGGGTGACATTATCCCATAACCAGTCAGTACTGTCTTGAGAGTATACGGTTTTCAGGGAGCCCCCCATATACTGCCATACAATGTGCCACCAAGAGTGGGGTTTGCAGAAGTTATGTAGCAAATAGGTTGTATTCATGAGGACAACCTCACTAGGAGAGGTAAGGGAACATTTTCCCCTGATTATATAGTGGTGTATGATTTTTCATTTTCAAAGGGAGGCTAGGTGCATTTTGATAAATTCTTTGATGATTACCATTTGAGATGTGGTCCAAAGCAACAACATGATCCTGAGGGTTTCTTTTCTCTTTTCAGACAAAGAATAAAGGCTGGAAAATTTGTGCATGAGTTCAATTTTCCTAAGGATTTGATTAGAAATGAATTAGATCTAAATAGGTAGGAGTTGAACAAGGAGAAGTGGATAGCTTATGATAAGCTATTAGATATTGTGCACAAAATGGATCCCAAGTATGATCCATTGTTGGAGTTCAGTCCATACCATAAGAAAATTGATTTTCTGATGGAGAACTTCAAAGAGATTATGGGAACTTTGAGAACCAAAAAGGTAAACTTGGAACTAATTCTGGGTGTACAAGAACAAGGTTCCAGACCAATTGAAACAAGGCCAGCTTACCAGCCTACAAAAAAGTGGCCCATTTATAGAAGGAAAAAGGATAGCAACAGTGATCAGGAAGAAGTGGAGAGAAAAGGAAAGCAAATAATGAAGGTGCCTCCACAACCAGGTCCAAAATTCAAAGTGCCTAGGGAAATAAAAATTATTGATTTAGAATCATCACCAGAAGACAATCCCTCATCACCACTAGCCAAGCCAAGCCCTAAGAGGCAAATAATTGATCAACCATAGGAGAATCTGATGGATAAAATTATTGTTACTGATCAAGACATGCAAGTTGGTATGCCTCCCCCTCCTAGGCCAGCTAAATTGGTTTTATCTGATTTAGATATGAAAGGAAAAAGTGTACAAGATGCAAGAATGGAAGCATGTAAGGAGATTCTAGATGTCAATACATTTGTAAAAACTCTTGTATTCTTGCAATTGGTATGGAGGATGAAATATGAAGAGTATCAAGATAAATGTAAGAAGAGAAGAGAACTGAGACCTGACAGGTCAGACTAGGAGAATGATGAGGAGGTGAAAGCTGAATTGATGGAAGAATTTAAGAACATCACTCCTGAAGAAGGAAGAAAATAGGTGAGTCAGGCTGGTGTATTGATTCTGCCTGAATGTGACATTACAGATGTTGTAGCATTTAATGCTATTTTAAAGTCCAAGCATCCCTTGCAAGACTCTAGTGAAGAAGAAGTCAAGGCAACACTTCAAGACTTTGCTTTCAGTGAAGAGTATGAAACCTTGGAAATTTAGGCATTGGCCCCACAAGGGAGAAAACCAGATGTTTATGATATTAACCCAAATTTCAGAGGAGGATGAATAATAAAGAGACCTTCAGAGACCTCAACCACTGAGGCCACTAATTTGACTGTGAATGTGGCCAAATTGGCCCAAAAGACTACTGAAAGGGAAGAGGCTGAAAAAAAGAGCCTAATGGAGAAGTATAACCTCTTGATTGAGGAATACAACAAGATGCAACAAAATAATGTAGAGTTGCAGACTAAGGTAGAAAGGTTTAGGTATAAACAGATTGGGGAGACATCAAGTGCTCCAGGAACCAGTACATTTCCTTCCACAGCAGGGTCAGTGCCTCCTGCTTCTCCAATTGTTTCCACACCAGGATCTCCCAGTCAGAATCCTGCCCTCACCCCTTCTTTAGAGGAAATTGAAGAAGAAACAGAGTGCTCTGTTGATCCTACAAAGAATCAACTCTTACAAAGAATTGATGAATTGTAGACATCATTAAAGGTAAGTGAGGAGGGATCTTTCTCAAAGCAAAAGGAGATTGTTACTACTGTCTTGAGGCATTTAAATGAAAAGGTTGATAGTAAATTTCTATCTATACATTCTTTATATTCTTTGTTGTTAGAAGCAATAAAGAATATTGATAGGGATCAGGAGGTAGTGATACCATTGATTGAAAATTGGATCCCTAGGGCCAATGATTTGGATATCATGTATAAGGCCTCAAGGTTTGACATAAATAATAGGCCCCAATCATTAAAGCCTACTCAAGTATTAGTTAAGTCATTGTAGGGTTTTCAGACCCTACCAGATGATTTGAGTAGGAAGATTAGGGAATTGGTGAAGAATTTCAATGATTGGGGTAACACATTATTACCTGATATAATTGATGAGCAGGGGAAAATCAGGTCACTCCAACAATGGCAGGATCAAGCAAGTAAAGTCGTCGATGATCAAATTAAATTAATTTGTAATGACTCAAATTATGATTTGTTGGTGAGCTGTATGGATAAGATTATTGGCACCAGCTCATTTTTGGAATCTTTTGAAAGGGATGCAAATCAGGTAGTGGTAAAGTACACACCTTATAATGCCAAGGTGAATGAGGTAATAAATTTTGACTGGTCGAATGATGAAGAATACTAGAAATGGGTAACTAAGTATTTGACTGAGGAAGAGTAAAAAGAGTGGAATATTAACAGGTGGCAAATCAAATGTTGCGGTTACAATGGTTCCAGTTTTGTGTTGATGGCATTCTCGGCGCGGGTTTCTTGTGGTTTTTTTTGTTGCATCAACTTTCCTCGGCTGACATGATGAACAAGAATATTCTCCAGGGTGATGGTTGTTGTAACAAATTTTGGAATATCACCAAGTGCTTCAATTGGCTGGTGACATGTGTACTTTTTGGCCCGATGCTTGTTTGCTCCTTCATTATCTATAAGAAAGATTTCAAGGCCAGAAGTACGGGTTAGCAAGTTAGATAATTTTTGGTCGAGTCTAGGTGAAGTTGCAGAGAAAATTGTAAAGTCCAATGGTTTTAGAGAAATGCAATTTAGGTTTTGAGTCATTATGTAATAGGTTTTGAGTTCATGGGGATTTAATGTTGTATAACAGTACTAGCATTTGAGTTGAAATGATAAATTCAAGCTCATGTCTCTCCATTGTACATGCATATCTGAACTTTGAATGAAATAACTAACGGTTGTTTTATCCATCTCACTGTTGTGGTGTGTATGATTCTATTTTAGCTTTAATTCAAGGAATTAATTAAAATGCTTGAATGGGATTATAGGCGGATATGTTCTGTATAAGGATTTGATAAGTAGTATTGGGTTAGAATGCATACTGATGAAATTGTAATGCAATATTGTCAGGGATCTTATATGTCATGTATTAAATCTATCATAAACCTCTAGATGTTTATGAATTTGACTTCTGCAATGGATATATGACACTGATCTAAGTTGTACTTATTCGTGTAGTTCAGTATTTTTTTGTCTTTGCCTAGAGCTTGCTACAAATTTCAAATAAATGACTATCTTATACGATGGATTGTGTTTAGTTATCTCATGCTCCAGGTAGTTGATATTGTCTATGAACAACCAATTCTAGTTGATATTATCCTATCGTGTTGAGCTATTAAGTGAGATTATATACTATTGTTAATGTCGTTTATAATAATGGTGTAGAGGTTGTAAACACATTAAGGGATCACCCTCCTTTGAGCTGCCTTTGATTGGAATTGGCAATTCCATAGGTAGATTAGAAGAAAAACCTGGTTACATTGTAAAAAAGAACCAACAGTATAGATTGAACAGACCAAGAAGAATAGATCCATACTTTGAACTTCTAGAAAATCCAAACTAGACTCATTCACCACAAATGGTGAGGGAGTCCCACTGTAGGTGTTTTTTAAAGATATTTGTAGATTTGGATACCCATTTTCCTGAAACCTATTCCAATGCAGTTTCCCAGAACTGGGATTGATTTGTCGAAAATGTGAAATGAGTCCCACTAGCCTAACAAGTAAAAATTTTCAAGATTTTAGAGCTCCATTCCATCTCCAGCAAGTTTCTAGGTGCACATTTCTAGTTCATAACTTTTCATTACATTTTGTTCACTTTCTTAGATCATTTAGAATTAGTTTGCATATCACAATGTGTTTTCCAAGTTTACACTTGGTGGTGAACCCCCTTTTTGTTACATTCAGTCCCTAGGCTAACCCTATTGCAAGATTTTAATCTCCTTTGCATTGAAATCTCGAGGGTTATCCTTGGGTGGAACATTTGTAAAGTGGAAAAAAACTTAAAGCAAAAACCCATCTCATCCCCCCTATTCCATTTTTGGAGGTTCCATCTTGGTGAACCTACATTTAGACCATCATAATTCTGATTTGGAGTGCATTTACATCCTAGATTTAAGATTACGTGAACATTGCATTAGGGTTTCCATTGTTCAATTTTCATTCTAAGGTTTCAATTTTTGCATTAGTGAAAGTGCATATAGGTTGCATTTTTGCATCTCAAATCATTGAAAATCACCTAAAAACTATATTTGCACTTAAGATACACACCATACAAACTAAAAAGCATCAAACTCCATTGGAAAATCCTATTTTTAAAATAAAAAAATCCCTACTGGGACTCATTTTCCACCTTGGGCGAATTAGTCTCAGAACAGTTCTAAAACAACCTTTTACAACACTGAAAACCTTGTTTTTAAGCTTTTGTTTTTTGCCATTAACTATCTGTTTCATTGGGTTGACTTTTTGTTACATGCATTTCACTAAAACTAGCTTAAATTAGTCCATTTCATGCATTGCTTCATTCAAAATTGCATTCACTACATTCCATTTTTATATCATTGCATAGTGTAGGGTGATCCCACAATAGTGGTTTACAATTTTTGGCCAAACTGGACACTAAAATTATTATTTTTACTAAATCTTCACATTCAGACACCTATAGCAGCTAAACCATGAGGAATTTGAAGATGATGCAAACTGGAGTCTCGTCACATTTTGTTTGTAGATTCTAAAAATATTTTTTTCAAAATTTTTGGAATCAGATTGCACTTCTTTTTCCATCTCCCACGAAAACTGGTTTTTCGAGAAAACAACATTTTTAAAAATTAACACACACCGTATAATGCATAAATTTTTTGCCATGAAGGATAAAATTCTAATTATTTCAAATTTAGATTTGTAAGTCTGATATCTAGTGCTTCCACTTGGTTAGATAGTTTTTTATTGAATCTTTTTTCTTTAATCAAGTTTCAAAGTCAAACCAATTACAATTCAGACATAGCGTGACCGTATAACGCATAACTTTTTTTGTATATATCGAAATTATTTTATTTTTTTGTTGGATCAAGGAATTCAATATATGGTGTACTCATATTTTTCAATTTTTTTTTTTGATAATCTGCTATTTTTCCACGTGTGCAGAACAAAGACCTTCATTTTCAATGAAAAACCTCTATTTAATAAAACAAAAAAAAAACATATTAAAATTATACTCATTGGATAGCTCATTCCGAGGACTACCTGATTCCAGCTAGGTTTGTGAAGATTTCTCCATTTTCATCATCAACCTGAGCTTCGAAGCGTAAAAATTTAGGTTTTTTTTGTGAAAAAGGTCAAAAATCAAGGAAAAGTGGGGTTCGCTAGAACCAGGGGGGTTCTAGCGAACACCCAAGGGTTCGAGCGAACTAGGATTCATTTGAACCCTGGTTCATTCAAACCCCCTTCCCAAAAGGGGTTTTCATTTTTTTTGTATGTGCATTCATTAAATGGGTTCGCTTGAACCCTGGTTCAAGCAAACCCTTTTTTGGTTAATTCGAACCAATGAGTTCTTTCAAACCCCCAAAATCAAAAAAAATGGCATGGGGTCATTTCTTACAAGTTTTCCTTCCTCATTCAAATTGTAAACCACTTTTGTGGGTTTACTCTGTAATCAGTAAATTACCTTGTTTCAAATCTGAAAATTGCATTTAAACATTTCACTTTAAGTCGTTGCATTGCACTTTATTTACTTTCTCATGTTAGCATGTATTCTTTTCAAGCATTTATTGTTGGGTCTATGCAAGATCATGGGGGTCCAAAAAGTGGCGATGTGAAAAAAAGGCATTTTTAAAACATCCAAAAATGCAAAATTCACGCCTTTGACTTTTTTTAAGCCCAAGTACAATATTCGTTTTGGTTTGGTAATACCAAACCAAAATAGATATCCGTTACGAACGGATATCCATTACAAAAAAAATATATGTTACAAAATGAATATCCAATATGAAACAGATATCTGTTTTGTTTAAAGCAGTCTTTATAATTGACTCGGGTCCGGCCTGACCAAAACCCCGAGAGGTCATATTATATAATATAATATTATATTATATATGTGAAGACCAAAATCTACATTGATCAAAGATTAAAAAATATGAGTTAAATCAGTCAATTTTGAACAAATGAGATAAAAACCCTCCCCATGAAATTGTTGAGCAAATGTAAAGGAAATAATAACATTATCAAACTAACATGAAACTATAAGCAAGATAAGCATGAAATCTATCCCTAAATACTCAAACATCATCCCATAGGGGGATTGGTGCTACTTTGATGTGGAAAGTAGCCCTTTCCCAACCCCTTGATAAGCTCTTAGATAATGGATGTGGACTCAAATGATTGAGATTGGATGCAAAGTGCCTAAGATTGTGGATCATGAGCTTGCATAAACTTGTGTCTCTTAATCAAATAGAGAAGGCCTCTATTTATTGTGAAGAAGGTTCAAAGAATGGAGAATAGGGTGGATGTGGGAAAAAATACAAACCAATGACAAGATGCCACTTGTCAACATGTCAATGGAGGAAGGTTGAGCACATTTTGATCCATGTGCAAGTTTGAAATTTGAATTTGATGAAATGACATGTTTAGGGGGGATGAAAGAAGAGAGTTAATGCCAAGTTGACTTGTGTAAGAGACATGTAAGAGCTCATAAATGCCAAGTTGGAGGACAAATCCTTTGAAGGGATTTTCAAATTTGGAAGAATATTCTCCTTTTATGCCATGTTGAGGGAAATTAGAAGAATTAATAAATCAAAGTAAATGATTTATTGTGCAAGTGGCAAAAGTTAGAGAAAGGAGGATTAGTGTTAGAAGTTTATCATGACTTAATTAAATTTAGATAGAGATTAGTTGACATGACATTTGAGGGTATGTGCAAGATCATGATGGGCCAAAAAGTGGCGATATGATGGGTATGTGGCTAACGAATTTTTTTTAACCCAAAATTAATGAAACGAAAAGGGTTTTTAAAGAAGATTCTCAGCTTTCCACCAATATAAATTATGTTGTAATTTGAATTTAATAAATTATTATTATTCATTTTCTATTTGAATTATGACTAAAGTCCTAATTAATAGGCTGATTGAAAAACATCTATAGATTTCAAATAGTATCACATTTTTTTGAATCCAAAACATGCATCACATTCTATGCTTCTTATAATATAGGATTAAAAAAAAATTGAATTTCATGAAGTTTTGACCAAGTTAAGGTGGACATACGAGTTTTATATTTTTTAAAAGTTGTAATAATTTTTTTAATTAATTATTTACTTAGAAACAAATTACAAAAAAATATGTATCACATTGGGACATAAGTCCTCTACTTATATCTAAAATATTATAAAAAAATATTATCATTTTATTGTGGTTAGGGTGGTCGATAGACACCTACTCTTTTTTTTTCCTCGAAATTTAAGTACTATTGCATTGAAATTTCAAATTTTCACCAAATAGATTTAAAAAAAAAAACCTAGTAGTTTAGAAACTACATTCAATTTTCTATAGATTCTATTTTTACATAGTTTTGAAATAATATAGATAACTTATTCAAATTTTTACATCAAGTTTCCTAACTCTAATTTTTCTTAATTTTTTGCCACTTAAAGGCCTATTTTTTCCATGATGATCCTGCACATACCCTTGATTTAGATTTTAAATCAAATGGGAGGTAATAATAGACACTAGTCATTTAATTAAATACATTTGATTTAATTAAATGAAAAAACTTTAGGATACAACCTTAGGAGATTAATCAAATAAACTTGATTGATGGGCGAATATGATTAATCTCCTAAGGTTATCTCCTAAAGTTTCTTCATTTAATTAAATCAAATGTATTTAGTTAAATAAAAGCACTTGAAAAAAACTTGAGAGCTATATTTTCACTGTGCTTGCATGTTGGTTTCAAAAGTGCGACTCGGATATCCATTTGGGAGAGGTGAAATTACCAAAAAAATCATCAAATTTGTAAGGTATGTTTGATTTTTTTTTTAAAAAATCAATTTATATTCATTTTGCTTTTTTTTTTGAATTTTAGTGAAAAATAGGGTATATTTGATAGATTTTTTATTAGATTAATTTAACCATTGTTAATTTTTTATTTTTTTTATCAATTAAAAGGTTTAAAATGGATCAAAATGAAAACCCTAACCCTGCACAAAATGAAAACCCTCCTGCACAAAATGAAAACCCTAATCCTGCAGAAAATGAATAGCTTCCAAATCCTCCACTGCAACCATTGTTTCTGAATGAAAATGTGCCAACAATACACGAGTCTATTCATAGAAATTTAGATCAATTAAGAAAAGTATGTAAAATCTATAAGACACTCCATGAACTATTAGATATGAAAAACACTTTGGAAATAATCATTGTAAATGTTCAAACTTTGGCAACTCAACATAATAGATTTGCACAGTGGCGAGAGGAACAAAGACAATTTTATGTTGATGGGTTATCGTATGGTGAGGTGAAGGCTCTTGATATTGAGAAATCCCAATTAGCCCAGTTATTCATAGATCAGAGAACTGGACAACCTGTTAATGTGTGGAAACCAAAATTTTCAATGAAATGGTGCACCCATAGAGGCATATTAGATAATTTTTGGAGACGTTGGTGGATGGTTTTTGATAAACCACCCAACAACAATCTGTTGGTGTAATTAATATTTAATTACACATTTGCATAAGTTTACTTAGGCATTATTTAATTCCTAAGTTATAGGTTTTATCCTTATCTTGTTGAGCTATCTTGTTGCTCAAGTTAAAAGATAGGTTTAGGCATCTTTTCTTTTATAAAGAAAATTATCTCTTGTAATTAATGGTACTTGAATATATCAATTTGCACATCTTTTGCAAATATTTGCTTTTTTGTTTTTCTTTTTTGTGGAAGGTGATTTTTCTGGTTGGCAATCAGATCTTGGTATCTAACATGGTATCAAAGCCTTGATTTGTAGCCCCTTCTCAACTTTTTTGGAGAAATACATTGCAGAGCATGTTCGAGGTCCCTCGAGGGTTTCA